>CM062616.1:42867398-43467398 GCA_025617555.3 Puccinia polysora | reverse complement strand
AATACACATTCCCAGATGTGAATTGTGTAAATTAAGAAAATACCACTAACTTTAGGCATATGGATTTTCCTTTTAAAATGGTGCATCATTAACATTTTGTAACACAAGAAGATGATTTGAAATCATGGTTTTGCAATAAGATAATTAATTTGAAGATAGAATATGTGATGTTACATCAAGGCAATTGAAATTGCATTTGAATCCAAACACAATGGGATAGGCTAAGTATTTTAGGTGGGCCAACCATGAGCAGTTGATATGATGTATTAGTTTGAAAGCTTGTTCAAAATGCAAAATCTACGGTTCCATGCCTTGCCCATTGAAGTGAATATGAATATTCAAAATAGAAGCTTTTTTTTGGAATACTTAAGCTCACCAGGTGGTATAAGATCAAATAAAGAGTTCCATTAAGATTCATTTCTATTTCCCTTTGATATAATAAATCTCAGACAACCTCCAAAAATCTGATTACCACAACATCCAAATCAATTAAAACAATGGAGAACACTACCAGAGTAGGAAACATTTGGATATGCCAATGTCCTAAATTTTGTCATTTTTCTGTTCATATTTTGTAACTGACAAATATAGTCAGCCTTAGATCTATCTTACTGCTTTTATTATCCTATTATTATTGTCTCAGGCCCCTTCTGGGGGCTCTCTAGTTGTTCTAACCCTGCTACCCTCGTCCCCCTTTGGGGTTCTCCAGTTGTGCTTAAATACTGGTCCTCCCCTTGGACCAGGAATAAAACTGATCTGATTACCAGTCAACAATACCAGAGTGCCCCTTCCTCCTCATCAGATCAGTTCCTCTTGACTATACAAGAATTATGCCCTCTCTATTGGCTCTTTGTAGCCTTATTATTCCTCCTCATCAGGCTCCTCCATAGCCCACCATTACCTTTTCATCCCTCACGGCAATATAGTCATTCTTCAACTCTTCACTAAATGTTCTCAAAGGACTTTTGAACATGGCAGGAATATATACAATGGTGTTGGAAGGTCCAAAAAAGCACATCAAACCCATATCATGCAATCAAATGATTCTACAAATGTATGTGACTGAATTTTTCCTGCATTTTATCAATATTAGCAAGGTCACTGATGAATTGTTATTGTTGCAAAACATAAACCCCAAAGACACCAAACATTTTCCAATCCACTACCAGAATAAACTCCACCAGGGACCCACTAGAAGCAAACATCAGGGCTGTAAGGTAAAATGTTGCACAAGAGTAAATTCCTTGATGTATACTGCAATTGGCATGCAATTACTTATTTATCCTATCATTTTTCACATTCAAGCCATCAATTGAAGATTCCAATGCACAGACAAACCGTGAAAGAGATCCTTGCTATGGTGAAATATGTTAAGATCTCAATGAGCCCTTACCCCATCTCATGTGCTCCCGCACGGTGAGGAGACCCCCGGAGGGCTCTGGGGGATGGTTTCTACTTCTAGTTTTTCCTCTCAATCTCTCTAGACCAAGTCTCTCCCTCTTTTATTTTTTTCCATTACTTTTTATCGCGTCTGTTCTTTTCTTTTGTCTTGTTCTTCTGTTCTTCTTCTACTATCCACTTGTCCACCATGCCTCTCCTCTTTGAATCTCTCCTTGTCAATCTGATTCAAGCTCTCCTCTCAATCTATTCCTGGTAAGACAACCCAACATCAAACACTCATCAATCAAGAGAATCTGACAATACTTCTACAGATCTGCATCCTTCAGCATTCTCACCTCCTTATAACATTTCCTTCTTGTCCTTATTAATCTAATCCACTATCAAGTATTCTTGAGCTTTTGGTATCTTCTTCTTTATTTTCTTTGTTTTCATTCTTCACAGCTATATTTCTTTCCTTTTGAGATATGTTTCTAACTTTGAAATACAGTCTGTTGGTTTAGTCCTCTATTGCAAAAACTGAATTCTTATCACGGTTAAAATCCGAAGATCTCACTGAAATAACCAAAATTTTCAAGATGACCAAACCAATGGGAGCTACAGACTATTTTCATCAAGTTTCTCTAAAAGCTGCGGTTGATGCTCTAGCTCTTCTCAACAACAAAAACTATTCCATATGGAGGGACAAAATGCTTATGCTTTTTGACCTCAAGGAAATCAAGGATGCTATCACAAATAATGCAGGACAAATGTCTATCAAGCAGGATTGAGATATTAGGGCCGTTCTCCTCTCAAAACTGGACAGCACTAGGCAAACCAATGTGGTCAACTTGGCAAACTTCAACTCATCTAAATTGTTCTGGGCCGAGATAACCCGTCAATTTGCGTCGTCTGAAACAGCCAATTGTACCAGAATATTCAATCTTTTCCTTCATATCTCCTTCAACAATCACACCATCAAGGATTTTCTAACAGATACCAAGAATGCCCTAACAAGGATGCACGACGTAGGAATAGAGCTACCCAAGGATGGTCTTGCCTACCTAGTTCTCTTCAAATTCCCTCCTAGTCTTGAGAACCTCAAACAACAGATTATGCATGTAGAGAAGCTAATGACGATTGACGTGGTTTACAACCACCTAATTCAATATGACAACAAACAAAAGGCTCAACAAAAGGCTTCTAAAACCAGTTCTACCCTCTCTCTAGTAACTACAAGACCTCCAAATACTTGAGAAGACAAGAAAGTAAAGATGCAATGCAAAGATGAGTATCATGACTTCAATGCACCACATGCCAAATCTTCTTGCTTTCATTTACATCCTCAAATTTTTCCCAGTTGGTTGATAGAACAACAAAATGAATGGAGAAATAAAAATAAGAAAAAACAACCAACCATCAATTAACACGCTCTTCTGACTCTATGGATCAATGCAGATAACACTCCCAACCTCTTACTTGATTCTGGTGCCAACATCCACGTGTTCAATGACCGCAAATATTTCACTGACCTTAAACTACAAGAAGAAAACAAAGTGATCAAGAATGGAAAACTTGAAGCCAGTCTAAAGATCATGGGGACGGGTATGGTAAGGTTAGAATGGAAGGACTCTATCATCACCTTAGAAGATTGCTTCTTTGTCCCCAATATTGTTGTCAATCTCATTAGCGCTGGTCTTCTAGCCAAGAAAAGTTGCTTTCTAACTCAAAACCATGACCAATTCTCTATTACCAGGAATGAGTCAATCATTCTTAATGGGTTAATTCACAATAATCTCTCTGTAGTCAAGAAACCGCAGGCCATTGGTTCAAACAATGTGATTAATCACATCACTCAACCCGCTCAAGATCCATACTCCTTGCCTCAATCTCTGATGGACATCCACCAGACATACGGTCATTCCTTGGTCTCCACTCTTTGACCAATCTTAAAGTATCTCTTTACTCAAGATTAATTAACTCAATTTGAATGCAATGCTTGTGCACAAAGCAAGATCACTCACTCATTGTTCCCTGCTGTTTTGACCCAATCAAATCTCCCACTTGAACAAATCCATCTTGACTTAGTTGGGCCTATCACCCCACAATCCAAATTTGGCCACTGATATATGTTGACTCTAGTAGACAACCATTCTGGATATCTTGCTGCATTTCCCCTAAACTCCAAGGATGAGACCTCCAAAACAATCATCAATGTACTGGAGGTTGAATTCAAAAGACTCAAGTATTATCTCTCAGAAATATACTCCAACAAAGGCTCTGAATTCACTAATTCCACGCTCAAGGAATTTGCCAAAACTAAACATATCAAGTTACCCACCTCAGAACCCTACCACTCTCAACACAAAGGCCAAGCCAAAATAGCAAATCAGAAAATTGTCAAATCAGCTTGATCTACATTTTCATCCTCTCAAGTGCCCAAAAATTACTGGCATATCATCACAAGAAGCTGTTGCTTCATCCTTAATCAGATACCAAGAGAAGTTAATCTCCTCTCTCCTTGGGAGCTGATGTTTGGTAAGAAGCTTCCCACTAACTATTTGAGACCTGTAGGTTCTCCCCTGATCTATCTGGCAAATTGCATGCAAAAAATCCGCAAGTTTGATGAAAAAGGATATGAAGGGATACTAGTTGGGTTCAATCCAACTTTCCACTCTTATATTGTTCTTAACTCATTGGGTTCTATTTTTGAAACTAAGCACACCACTTTCCTCAAGACCCATACAATCAATTTTCCCCTTCTTGAACCTGTTGGCACCAACATCTTCTCTAAATCTTATTATGACTCCAACAAATCCTATTTTTCTTCTCCCAACAAAAAATTCATGGCTAGAGATCCCAACTGCAAATCCTCAGAATTGGACTTGCCCCAGGATGATTCTGTCTCTCTCAACTCGGACTCTTCTGATCTTCAACCGGAACCCTCTTGGATACCGTCTCCCATTCCTACAAATCCTGAGGTCTATCAACAACCAAACCGTGAGACTCAAAAACCTCAACAATATGGCTTTCACCACTATTAAAAACCTCCCTCCTACAAGGCTGCTCAGAAATGCCCTGAATGGCCCAAGTGGGAGAAAGCTTTGAAAGAATAATTAGAATCTATTGAATCACAAGAAGTATGGGAAGAGTATTATGGGACACCTGACAACATTCTAAATACCACTTGGGTCTTCAAAGTTAAAGAAAACTGCCATGGAGAACCAGCAAAATACAAAGCGCAATTATGCATACAAGGTTTCAAACAAGTCTTAGGCGTTGACTATGACAAGACCTGGGCTCCTACCGGCAAGCTCGGCTCTCTACAAATTGCTCTTCTGTACGGCTTAAAAGAGAAGATGAAATTTACCCAGTTTGATGTTAAGGGTGCTTTTCTCCATGCTCCTCTCAATGAGACTGTTATTATCCGGACACCTGAAGGCTTGCTCAGGAAGTCTCCCTACCTCAAACTCAAAAAATCTCTATACGGCCTCAAAAAGTCTCCCAAAAATTGGTACAAAACACTGACCTTCTGGATTAAAGCTCAAGGATTCCAGGAATCTAGCAGCAACCCCTGTCTATGTATCAATACCAACTCTAAAGAGATTCTCTAATTTCATGCATATGATCTTATTCATGTGGGAAGGAAAAAAAAATTTAAGATCAACTTTCTGGAGAGGTTTAAAAACTCTTCCTTTCACCCACCAAATACAATCCTTGGGATGTTAATGGAGGTAGATAATGATCAAATTCTGCTCAGTCAACCTAATCACATTGATTGTGGTCTGGAAGAATTAGGCCTCTCAGACTGTATGGACACTCACTCTCCACTCACTCAAAATCTCCACCTGGAACCAGCCTCTGATGAAGATCACAAAGAGTTTACAAAACTCAATATCAACTTCCGCTCAGTGACAGGACTCCTCAATCATCTTGCTCAATATAACCGTCCCAACATTGCGTACACTGTTTCAAATCTTGCTAGATTTAATACCAAACCTGGTATGTCTCATTGGAGGGAAGCTTGTAAAGTCTGGAAATATCTCAAGACTACCAAGGACCTCAAACTAATCCTCAGTTACAAATCTGGAGAAGAAATGATTTCTAGTTACACTGACGCGACATGGGGAGATGATCCATCCCCGGGAAAGTTGCAAACCGGTTTTATTATATTTCACTATGGCAGTCCTGTAGTCTGGAACTCTTCAAGACAAAGAATGTAACTTACTCTTCAACAGAATCTGAGCTCAATGCTCTCCTCAACTGTTTTCTTGAGCTAAAGTCAATTACTCACTTAATAGGCAAAATCTATCAGTCTTCAGTGGTCAAACCCACCATCTACATTGACAACAAGGGGTTGGACGACAAGATAAAACAATTTGGGTCTCACTCCAAATCTTGCCATATTGACATCAAGACAAAGGGTCTGAGGGAGGACTATAACAAATCAGAATACAATCTATCACTCATCCCGATGGACTCAATGGTAGCTGACTCTTTGACAAAGGCCTCCAGTCGCAACTTGCTTCAACTTCTCCACAAGTTTATCTTTACTGATAACTAGTAAATTACCACTTGAATCATCTTCTGTTGCCTTACCAGTCACAAGGGGTGTTGAGATCTCAATGAGCCCTCACCCCATCTCATGTGCTCCCGCATGGTGAGGAGACCCCCGGAGGGCTCTGGGGGATGGTTTCTACTTCTAGTTTTTCCTCTCAATCTCTCTGGACCAAGTCTCTCTCTCTTTTATTTTTTTTCCATTACTTTTTCTTGCGTCTGTTCTTTTCTTGTGTCTTTTTCTTCTGTTCTTCTTCTACTATCCACTTTTCCACCATGCCTCTCCTCTTTTAATCTCTCCTTGTCGATCTGATTCAAGCTCTCCTCTCAATCTATTCCTGGTAAGACAACCCAACATCAAACACTCATCAATCAAGACAATCTGACAATTCTTCTACAGATCTGCATCCTTCAGCCTTCTCACCTCCTCATAACATTTCCTTCTTGTCCTTATTAATCTAATCCACTATCAAGTCTTCTTGAGCTGTTGGTATCTTCTTCTTTATTTTCTTTTTTTTCATTCCTCATGGCTATATTTCTTTCCTTTTGAGATATGTTTCTAACTTTGAAATACAGTCTGTTGGTTTAGTCCTCTAGTGCAAAAACTGAATTCTTATCAAAATACAACAATACTCCCCACCAACAAATATGGAAATTTACAATACATCTGAGATGAAACATCTTCAATTTCTATATCACACTCCAAGTGCCCTAATCTCATCACTCCAAATTCTTCATCAAAGTATTGAGGAAAACATTGGTGACCATGCATGTCAGAAATACATCAACATGGAACATGAGAAAATCGGCATGAACTCAATTCTCAGTGGCTAGCCAAACTATTCAGCAGAAATACCCAAAAGTCTTTCAACATTGAAAAAAAGATTTTTAATTACAAATGATCTACTGGAAAATGTCTGTTGTGAAAATTGTTACCAATTTCTCAGACACACATGGGGGGGGGGGTGTGACCAGCGGACATGCTGTCCCCCCCTCCTTCTCACAGATCCCTGGAGGGGGTGGTCAAACCCCCCTACCAGGGGCCCTGGGGGTTGATACCCCCAGGGAATTGTCATTCTAAGGTTGGCTGGGGGGTGGTCAGGTCCCCTCCAGCCCGTTTCTACTCCCCCTTGGTAAAGGGGGGGGGAGAGCGCCCCTTCAATGGTGGGGGGGGGTGGTCAATTCCCCCCCACCACCGGTTGTCTCAATGCAAATGGCCTAGCAGCCACCTTTGGTGGGGGGGTGATCAAGTCCCCCCCACCATGACCGGTCACTCCTTGCAACCAGTCGCTGGCTGGTTCCGTCCAGCCAGCCCTCCCCTTCCTCCTTGCAATGGCAAGCAATGGGAGGGGGAGGAGCCGGGTCCTCCAGCCCCGCGGCAGCAGCAACGGGCTCAACAGCCGCAACTGGGGTGGGGGGCTCCATTTTGAGTCCCCCTGCTCCCTACAACAGCCCTGCGCGGGCCGTTGGGCCCCATAAACGGGCAGGAAGCAAAAACAGCAGCCCTGAGCGGGCCACAACACAAGCGGCGGCCCCAATAAGCAGCCCCAAGCCCAAAAACTAAGTAAACCATACTTTTGCGGGCCAGCCCGTCTGGCCAAGTATGTCCAAAATAAACCTTGGGTCCAATTATGCCCATACACGCCCATCTGGCTGTATTTGCCCATATAACTCACCGGGCCTGTTAGGGCCCATGTACCAATAGGCCTGTTTCATGCGTTTTGAGGCCAGTTTCCCCAAATCCCTGACATACAAACAGGCCCGTATGGTCCGTGTGAGTGCCCAATGGGCCGGGGAGGCCCATCTGTGCATCCCATTTGGATTACACTTATACGTAGCACACATGTAAGTGCATACATATTTTAACAATCTTTACATGTTTGGATTGAATGATTGCCCCGGAGTGGTTGATAATCCTATAGGATAATACCTGGGGTATGAACCCCACAATCTCCCCAGGAATTCCCTTCTCATAAAATTTTTGAAGTGTATTTTTTTCTTTTTGGATCAAGTAGACTACGGGAGTTCCCAGTGGTTGAAGATAGTTGTTAGGCATTTTAAATCTGTTCATGATCTCCCAAGGGGATTTCTCACCATTATTCCTAGGGATTTGATTCAATGCAACAGAGAAATCTTTTATGGTCTCATGACATAGGTTCAACGGTAGCTTGGAAGTCAAGTGAGTAGCATTCACAGATTCTGCTATAGTCCGTTTGGCCCTCTTTGCTTGTCCATTGTGTTCAGGATGATAGGGTTCCAAACAGATCCCTCTTATGTCATTTTTCTCAAAAAATTTAGTTAAGGGCTGGTTTATGAATGACCCTCCTCCATTGCAGTAGAATTCACTCAAGAAGTAACCTTGCTTGTGTTTTTCATTATTGATAATGAAGATAATAACATCAACTCCATTACTCTTGTGTAATAATGGAAATAACGCTACATAGGAGGAGTAATCATCCACCAGGGTCAGAGAAAAGCAATGATTACCCTTAGAAATTGGAGAAATAGGTCTCATGGGATTGACGTGAATTTTTTCAAACACCTTTGAGGCAAGATTGGATTGCTGGGTGAACAAGGACTTGGTAATTTTCCTGAGATCACAGCTGGAGAAGGAGAATTTCTATTTTAGTTTGGTGTTGATGGGTTCCAAAATGAACTTCTCCATCCATCCAAGACTTGCATAAACCAGTTTCTGGTGCAGGTTTTCAACTTCATCTAGATTCATCACGTACATCTATTCTTTGTCAGACATATTCAACACCAGTAGGTTGTTAATGATTGAGCCTTTTAGGAAAGACTTTTGATGCCATTTGAGAGAGAATTGGGGAGTTTTTGAGGCGCTGTTCACAAATATTTGACAATCTTTCAGAATGAATTTTCCAAAGTAGATGAGATTTAATGTGGCTTCTGGTAAATAGTATGCGTCTGTTAATTCCAGATTGATTCAACCAAACTTAATGCGTACAGTTTATCTTCCTAGTATTTTCAGTGCTGCACCTGGAATACCGGTATTTATGAGTTTGGTGCCATTGAGAGATTCCATTTGAGTGAAGTAATTTCTAGAATTAAGAAGATGTACTGAACAACCAGAGTAAAGTATGAAGGAGGACCTAGTCAAGGAGCTGATTGTGTTGATTCAACAAAAGAAGGAGAAGAACTGTGCTAATTGATCTTCTTTCCTTTTTGATTGGATGGTATGAGATGAGGAAATTTTGCCCAACACTGCTCTCATTTGTGATTTTTTACTCTTTCATTGTGGACGCCGTTTGTGCATTGTGGGTAGGAGAGATTGACTAGACTGAGCTCTGATTTAGAGTCTTATTTTTTTGCTCAGATTTTGTTTTTGTGTTGCATTAGATGATCAAGAACATATTCAACCGCAATGATCCGGCTCCCAAGCATGATTTGGGATTGCATTTGTTTCAAGGATTAGAGGAATTTGAACAGTACCAGATAAGCCAAGATATCAGAGGGTAGTTCTATTCATACTTTGGAGAGCTTGTTCAGATGGATCCTGACTGTGGTCACAAATTTATCAATTTGATTTTTGTTGAATGAGAGATAAAGGAAATTATTTAAAACCCAATATTGATTAGCCAATTGGGATAATGAAAAATGGGCTTTGGCTCCAATCCTGATTCCACAAGCACTTTTCTTGTTTTCTGACATTACAATTTTTGAGTGAGTTGTGGCCTCTATTCTAGAAAGCAGGTATGCCATGATCTCTTGGTTGAGATCCTTTTCCATTTCTATCATTTTGTCCTCTGAGCTCATGACTTTTAGGATCTTGCGTAGGCAAAAGAGATTTTTAAATTTTGAGCGCCAGATAGAATAGTTGTCCTTGTTTAGGAGAGGAATTGATTTTTAGATTCCTTTTAGTGCTATGGCTTTTGAGGATTTGCCCCCTGGTCCTGGTGATGGTGAAGCCATGATTTTGTGTTGGTTAGTTGATGGATCCTTTGGCTTTTAACCCTGTAAGAGTTTTTTTAGCTGGAAACCAGGACCACTGGTGTTTTTATTTCAATTGGAGTCATCAATGGAAAATGAGCATCATGAAGAAATAGAAAAATGGTCAAGGAACAATGAACACAAATTTAAACAACATTGATTTTGAAAGATTGAGATTCAAAGATACTATTGAGTCATGAGAAGGACTAATGAAAGAAAATGGATTAGGCAGTTGTGGTTGAGTTTTATTTGAATAGTGACCAGGTGACAATAGGAACTGAAGGGTGAGTGGTATTTGATGGATGACCAATGGAGTGACACTGGAGGAAGCGCTGGAAAGGTTAGCAAGAGTTTACTTGAGATCTAACCAACTGATTGTACCAGAGAGAGAATTTTATTGTTGACTTGATGGTGGTCCAAGGTCAAGCATAGGAGGTGATTGATGAACCATTGGATAGTGGATATGACAAGAGTGAAAGAAATGAGACTGGATGAAAGGATGAGGGTAAAAAGAAATGAGATCCGAATTGAAAGATTGAGAGACCCCCAAAATAACAGTCCAGCAGGGCCCCAATGTTGATGAGAGGTTGAGGAAACCCTCTTAGTATGGAGTTTTCACAGCGGCTCAGCCGTGAGTGGTCCGTAATAATATCAGTTTTGAGAAAACTGTGCTGTTTTTTTATAATTCTTGTCCAAATTTTCAGAGTTCCTGTCCTCTGTTTTATTTTGTTTGTCCATTTATTTCAAGTTATTGTCCTGCAATAAATTTTCATGTCCTCATTTTAAATCTATATTTCCTGCAATAAGAAAAAATTTCCTTTCCATAAAAAATGGCTGTCTGTGTCACAAAACCACCCCACGTACTATAGGGAAATTCTTAGATGATCATGAGCGCAAGGGCAAGTGCAAGTAGCAAGACTCAGTTGCAAAGTCCGAACTTGGTTATGCCACTCAACAAATGGAAAGAGGAATGGAATGTGTTCCAAGGAAGGAAACTCAACCTGAGTCCAATGTGATAACTAGGTTGTAGCAAAACGCGAGAACTTATGAAATTAAATAACTGAGGAGACAATCATCAGGCAAGGGGGTAGCCCTTATAAGGTAATCCAAAGTGACTAGATACAACCTGGTGATGAGCTAACTACAGTTGAAGCGGTGAGGCAATGAATGAAAGGAACGGGATAGGAAATGAAGCGTTAGTACAACCATATCCAAGGTCATGGTGTAAGTGCAAGACAATAGAATCTGAGCGTATAATTGTATGATGAATTTGGACAGGAGCAAATGACGTTGAAGGTAATTCAAACAAGAATTAATAGTGTATGCGGGGTAGGGACTAGTCCAATTGCAAACTGTACAGTAGTGATGGCTTAGTTAGACGTAGATGCAAACTAACAAACAGTGCGTGACCAAAGATGGAAGTCCAAGGCTGTTGATGGGCCAGGGAAGGAGATTGGATCTCATAATGGATGGCCGACAGGTATGAAGTTAACCGCGAAGTTCGCAAGTATATACTGAGTTGGTTGCCAAGATTGGAAGTTCAACGCAAGCCAGAGGAAGTAGCGGATTGCACCATTGATTTTGTGCTTTATTTGTGTCACGCTTTTAGACTGAGGTAGATGGTACTGAGGAGAGGACATGTCAAAGTGATGAAGACAATAATACATAAGTGCAAAGCGTGAGAGTTGCCCGGGTATAAAGACGCGAGCTCCTGCAAGCGTTCAGGTAAATTTTCCCATTGATTTCAAGTTGTTAATAAATACTTTATACCCTTTACGCATTATTTAATTCATTACTTGTTAGATTTATAAATTATATAAAATGTTGTCATCGCCTTCCCGCTGTTGCAAAAACTGTATTCCTTGAAAGGAGCAATGTGTCCCTAGTACTGCTGTACAAGGCCTTTGAGGCAAGTGCAAGCAATGTCGCCTCCGCAAGGTTGCATGTAATTTTCCTATAAGTATTGAGTTGACTGTCAATGGTCCCGCGGAGTCATCAAGGGAGGTGCGGAGTTGTAGGTCCGCTCCAAGGGTTAACTACAAAATACCACCGTTGCCAGAGATCAAATAGTTGGGTACTCGAGTTCCTGGTGAGTACTAATTGGGACTGAATATAATAAAGATAGTAACTAAATTTTGCTTGTTTTGCTAGTGTTGCCCCGTTTCCAAAGGTATACTACAAACACACCACTGCCACCACCACCTTATTGGGGTCCACCAACTGAACTTCCGGGGCCCCAGATGAATGCCAAGGTGCGAGAAAAAGTTCCCGGTGCTTAACCAGTTGGGGTCATAGATGAGGAAGAAAGAGAGGAAGAAAGGAAAAAAGTGGAAAGAGGATCGGGAGAGGGAGAAGACAGAAATGGAGGGAGAGAAGGAATGGAGCAAGAAGAGGAGGGTGTAACAGAAGAATTAGGAGAAGGGAATGGAGGAGATGGAAGGGGTAGAGTAGATGGAACAGAAGAAATGGAGGGCCAAGGTGAAGCGGATCCGGTGCAAGTCGTAGGGCCGGTCAAAACTGATGCAAGGCAGCTGACGGGCGACATTGGAGAATGTTTGTCGGGAGGCCAAAGAAAGTGAGCGTACAAAGAGCTCTTGGAGGAAGGTGGATGGAATGCTTGGCCAAAGCGAGCTTGGATTGCAAGGTGCAAGGAAATCTTTGAGAGGCATATTGTAACAGAGGTGCTAGTTCTCCAAAGGATGTCCGCACTAATCAATGATGAAGACCTGGATACCTTTTGATTCATGGTTGCGGAATTGACTGCAAATTGGGAGGATTCAGAAAAGGAAGTAAAAAAAACTTTGTAATTATTTATTATAAATATATATTTTCTCTTTTTTTTTTTTTTAATTATAAATAAATTTTTTTTTCTTTTTTTTAATAAGGAATGAAGTTTTACTTGTTAGAAATGAGAGGAAAATGAGAAAAAGGAATAACACGGTGAGATGGAGGAATTGACTGATGGAATGATGGTGTGAAATAAAATGGGGTTAGATGAGATGGAATGTGGAATGAAATGAGGTTGGATGAGATAGAATGTGGAATGAAATGAGATTGGATGGGATAAAATGTAGAATGGAATGGAATGGGATTGGATGGGATGGAATGTGGAATGTAATGGGATTGGATGAGATGGAATCATGATTGTCAAGGTTTGCAAGGGTAGCTCGCATGGAAATCTCAAATCAGATTGGGAGAATTGCAAAGGTGATGGGCTGGTTCCCATGAGGTGAAATCTTTGTTGGACTGGAAGCCATACCATTCGACGAGGTATTGAATTTTTCCTTTGCTTAACCTGGAATCCAGAATACAGCTTACTTCCCACTCTTGATGATTGAGGATAGTGACTGGTTCAGGAGGCAGATGAGTCTTGCCCGGGTATAAGACTTGAGCTGGCTCTAGGAGAGAAACATGAAAGACCGGGTGGATACCTTTCCATTTTGCAGGTAAAGTAAGTTTAAAGGCGTTAGGGGAGATGACTGCTTCTACTTTAAAGGGGCCAAGATTTCTTTTGGAGAGTTTGCAAGTTGGGTGAGTGCTGCAAATGTTGCAAGCATCAAGCCATACTTGATCTCCTACTGCAAAGGTTGGAGCCGTAGTGCAAGATTGGTCTGCTTGCTCCTTATAGCGCTGGTTGCCTTCTTTGAGGTTGGTCCAAAGTTGCAATTGAAGGGATTTAATTTGTTCAAGGTAATTGGTAGCAGGTTGAGAAGGTGCTAAGTGAAGGGAAGAGAAAGTTGGATTTCTACCATAAAGAGGTTGGAAGGGCAACTGTTTGGTGGAGGAATGAGTGGAGTTTTTGTAGGCAAATTTGGCTAGTGGGAGGCATTGCAACCAGTCTTTTTTTTTGATAGGAAACATAAATTCAAAGATATTCTTTGAGAATCTGATTAACTCGCTCGGTTTGCCCATCTGTTTCCGGTTGGTATGCCATTGATAAATTGCGAGTGATCTTCAAATGTTGGCATAGCAAGGTCCAGAAGCTTGAGAGAAACAGAGATCCACAATCACTAACTATATTATCAGGGAGGCCATGTTTCAAAAATACATGTTCTATGAATAAGTTAGCCAATTCTTCTGAACAGGCCTTCACATTACTACGTAAAAATAAAGCCATCTTTAAGAAGCGATCTACTATTACTAGAATAGCATCATATCCACTAGAAGAAGGTAATTGAGAGATGAAATCCATAGACAGCGAGTGCCAAGGACAAGGCGGAATTGGAAGTGGCTGGAGCAGCCCATACTTCTGGTGTTTTGAGGACTTGTTATGATGGCAATCATAGCACGCGCTAACATAGTCTTTTACTTCTTTGGTCATACCAGGCCAGTAGAAGTCTTGTGCAATCAATTGGTAGGTTTTATCCTGCCTATGATGACCAGCAAGCGGAGAATCTTGCCGTGATTTGAAGATATCTAACTTAATGCAAGAATTATCTGATACTACTATACAATTATCATAGACTAAAAAGTCATTATCATCAATACTGTAACTACTATCTAATAAGTTTGCACTTTTGCAAAGTTTGATGCACTTGGGGTTGTTGCATTGAGCTTTTTGGATTTTGGAAGCCAAATCTCTTAAGTGAGTAATGATTGAACTGAGTTGGGCAGATTGGGTTGAGAAGAGTGTCCTAACGTTTTCAGGGTTGTTTTTGGAAAAGGTGCTCCCCCCCCCCTGGGTAAACATTGTCCCAACGTGATAAAGCATCAGGGACTACCGCTTGTTTCCCAGGGCAGTATGTGATTGTAAAGTGGAACTTGGAGAGGTATTTGGCCCATCGTGCCTGTTTGCGTGTGAGGACTTTTGAGCTCATGAAATACTTTCAAGAATTATTATCAGTTAAAAATTCAAAGGATTCCCTAAGGCTCAAAAGGTATGAACACCATTTCTTCCAGCAATGAACAATTGCAAGCAGTTCCTTGTCATGAATCTCATAGTTAATCTCTGCAGCAAGAAACTTGCAAGACTCAAAAGCTACGGGATGAAAGAGAGAAGTGGAGGAAGAGAACTGCAAGATTACTCCTGCAATTTGATAGTTGCTTGCGTCTGTTTCCACAATAGTGCGAGCTAGCTCGTTGAAGTGAGCAAGTATTGGAGCAGTGGTGAATGCTTTGTTCAGAGCTTCAAACTCCGAAGCAGCTTGTTTGGTAAAATCAAAAGGAGTGTCTTTTTGAAGAAGGTTAGTAAGATTCACGGTTTTTTTGGCGTAACGCTCAATGAGCCTTCTATAAAAATTACTGAAACCAAGGAAAACTTGAAGGTATTTGACGGAAGAAGGTGGGGGCCAGTCCAATATGCGTTTGCTTTTGGCTGGGTCCATCAATAGTCCTTGCTGCGAGAGTACAACACCTAGAAACCAAAGAGAAGAGGAATGTAATTTGCACTTAGAGGCTTTTGCAAACAGGTCATTCTGGCAAAGTCGCTGCAGCACCTCTTGCACATGTGCAATGTGATCTTCAAGGTTTCCCAAGTAGACTAGTATATCATCAAGATATACCACAAGGTATTTACCTACAAGATTGGAGAAAATGTCACTGACAAAATGTTGAAAACTGGAAGGAGCGTTACAGAGGCCAAAAGGCATGATGGTATACTGATAACTGCCAAACCAGGTTCTCATTGCAGTCAAATACTCATGACCTTTCATAATGCAAATTAGGTTATAGGCACCTCAAAGGTCTAACTTTGAGAAATAAGCAGCTCAATGGAAGAGGGTAAGGAGATGTGACATAGGCGGTACTGGATAGGCATTCTTCCGGGTTACCTGGTTCAGTTTCCTGTAGTCAACACAAAGGCAAATTCCTCCGTCCTTTTTTGGAACAAAGAGGACAGGTGAACCGGTATTCAAATTGCTTGGTCAAGAAATCCTTTTGCTACATTTTCTGCAATGTAGTCTTGAAGCGCAATTGATTCTTGCGTCAAGAGAGAGTAAACTGGTCCTGGTGCCAGAGGTGGGCCAGTAAGTTTGATCTTGTGATTGTAAGGACGGGATGGAGGCAGTTTATCTGCTCTTGCAGCTGAGAAGACTTCAGAAAAGTCATGATAAACTGAAGGTAAAGACTCTTGAATGATTTCTAAATCTTCAATCTCGTCATCTTTGAGCACTGGATTTGAGGTGCTTGCATGGTGCGAAAGGATTAAGGAGCTAAAAATACACCGTTTGGTTGGTGTCTGTTTCTCTTTGAAGGAACAGGAAAGAGGTAAGCTGGATAGGTAAGCAATAACTCCTAAATCTGAAGAGGAAATTTTGGAATGGAGGTCAGGATATTGCAAATCTCCTGGCGGAAAAGTGTCATCCAACTCAATGACAGTGTCAGGTAGGCTGTTTAATTCCTGATTGACGGAAAAATTAGCGTTTTGGGGGTGCAAGGTTTGAAGGTTAATTACTCCTTCTTTCCAATTCACATCCCGATTCCAGTAAACTAGGAAATCATGGCCTAGAATGGTATCATCCATTCCGGGTATAGCCAAGACAAATAAATCCCATTCCAAGCAGGGGATATTGGAGAATGCAAAGGTCCATTTTGCCTTTGGGGAAACCCAATAAGATGGTTCAGTTGCACTACTTACTAAATAGATAGGAAATTTATCTATCTTGGAATGCGTAAGATTTTTGGAAGTGGCAAAAGATTCACTGATGAAGGAAACATTAGCGCCAAAGTCAAGTAATACTTGATAAGGAGTGTTGTCAAAATGGAATAGGATAAATCTAAAACTAGGAGCACCTAGTGACTCCCAAGTGCAAAGATTTACTTGCGGTGATTTAGATAATGTGTAGTTTTCCTTGCAAGTATCAGAAAAACTACAAGCTAATTTTTTGACTGCTTAGCCGCTTCATGCGCTAACCGCTTTGCACAACTGTTGAAATCATTTTTTCCTCCACAATACATACACAGCCCATTTTTTCCCTTTGTAGCCGTTCCTCGTTCCGTAGCATCCCGGTTTATTTGTCCAAGAACTTTGGATTTTTGGTGACGGTTTTCCCTTTTGAGTTGGAGTTCAAAGTTGGGGTTGGTTTGGATGGTTTTGGGTTCCTCATGTTTTGCTTTGAGGAGTCATCCACCCTCGGAGCCAAGGTGGAAGGTCCATGGTGGTTTTGCCAAGAGCAATTCTTGTGGTGATAGCCATTATCAAGCTCAATCACTCAATTGATTAGCTGCTGAAGCTAGGTTGTCTTATGACCCCCAACTGCAAGCTGTTTGATTAAGCGTGCCGGTAGACCCTTTCAGAAGTGGAATAGAAGAGCGGCCTTGTTCCACTGGATGCAAGACTGCAAGGTTTGAAAATGAGAAATATAAACGGAAGCTCTACTATTCTCCTTCATAACTAAACTATTAAGCTTTTATTCGGCGTTTCAAACTTCATTGGGGTTGCCAAACAGGGTGAACAGTTGTTGCTCAAACCTGTCCCAGTTGTTGAGAATACACGTGGGACTGTTGTTGGACAAAAGTTTGAGGTACGGTTTGAACCACTGCAAGGCTCTACCTCCTAAGAAGGACAAATCATACATAACTTTATGCCTATTGGAAGGGAAATTGTTGGAGTCGTTTGAAAAGATGATTTTACAAGACTGTAGGTAGGATCTAAGCTTATGAGGGTGTTCTCCCGTAAAGTGATTGGGTTGTTTCATGCCCGGAGTCCAAAAGCTAGGAGTACTTGGACTAGATCGCTGGGAACCATGAGTGAGGGCCTGGATCAATGTCAAAAGCAGGGTTGGAGCATTGGGCTTGGGAGGAGTAGTGCAAACCCCTGGTCTACCACAAGTCAAGGTTTCATTGGAAGAATGGTCTGAATCTGAGAATTCCGCAAGAGGTTCCGTTGGAACATCCCATAGAGGAGTACAAGGATCATTGAGGGGTTCAACAGATGGCAATTTTGAAGGAGGAAAGGGATCTAATGGTTTTTGGTCCCAAGGAGCGCTGGTTCTCCCTACCCAATGGATCTGATCATTGTAAGGGGCAAGGGAAGCGTTCCCGGTTGAGCAAGTATGTGACATCAAGAAAAAGAAGTCTACTATAGGTTGGCAAGCTACAATAGATGAGTTGAGTTAGTTAATTTACTGTCACACAACCACCCCACATACTATAGGGCAATTCTTAGATGATTTTGAGCGCAAAGGAATGCTGAGTGCGAGGGCAAGTGCGAGTAGCAAGACTCAGTTGCAAAGTGCAAACTTGGTTATGCCACTCAACAAACGGCAAAAGGAATGGAATGTGTTCCGAGGATGGAAACTCAACCTGAGTCCGATGTGATAACTAGGTTGTAGCAAAATGCAAGAATGTATGAAATTAACTAACTGAGGAGACAATCATCAGACAAGGGGGTAGCCCTTATAAGGTAATCCAAAGTGACTAGATACAACCTGGTGATGAGTAACTACAGTTGAAGGGGTGAGGCAATGAATGACAGGAACGGGATAGGAAATGAAGCGGTAGTACAACCATATCCAAGGTCATGGTGTAAGTGAAAGACAATAGAATCTGAGCGTATAATTGTAAGATGAATTGGGACAGGAGAAAATGACGTTGAAGGTAATGCAAATGAGAAGTAATAGTGTATGCAGGGTAGGGACTAGTCCAATTACAAACTGTACAGTAGTGATGGCTTAGTTAGACGTAGATGCAAACTAACAAACAGTGCGTGACCAAAGATGGAAGTCCAAGGCTGTTGATTGGCCAGGGAAGGAGATTGGATCTCATAATGGATGGCCGACAAATATGGAGTTAACCGCAAAGTTTGCAAGTATATACTGAGTTGGTTGCCAAGATTGGAAGGTCAACGCAAGCCAGAGGAAGTAGCGGATTGCACCATTGATGTTGTGCTTTATTTGTGTCACGCTTTTAGACTGAGGTAGATGGTACTGAGGCGAGGACATGTCAAAGTGATGAAGACAATAATCCCTAAGTGCAAAGCATGACAGTCTGGTCTTATAGGGTTTTGTCCCTGATTTTCAGGTTTTCTGTCTGCCTCTTAATTTTGGCAGACAAGAGTTTTTTTTTGGAAAAATTGAGTTTAACAAATATGTTTAAATTTTTTTTTGTCATTTCAACCAAAATATAATTTGATCTTGCTGAATTCAAGTAAAGGGTAACTGTTACTTAAGTAATTTACAAGATCAAGTAAGATCAAAAAAAAAAGAAATCAAAAGAACAAAACTTGAGGGAAAAAAAGGAATCAAGTAATTTGAACATAAGAGCTAGGATTGTTGATAATATTTCCAGTTATAGGTTGCATATCACCAAATGCTTTGTAAAACTTTTGGCAATGGGTGAAGCACTTGTGCATCTTCTAGTGTCATTTCCTTTCCAATAGCTAGATGGATTGCTTGTGCAAGATCTTTCTGGCTTTGAATGTCTTGATGTTTGACTTTGATTTTGATTATGTTGAAAACAAGCTTGATTGGGTTGAGCATTGGAGAGTATTTTGGAAGAAATTTGATTTCAGTTTTTTGGGTTTACTCCTTCATTATATGGATAAATCAATCAAAATCTTCTCCACAATAAATTGGTGCATTTTCCATGATAATGAGAGAGTTTGGCAGGCATCTTTCATGTAGTTGGAGAAGGAAATTGGCAATGTCAAGGGAGATTGTCCCACCTTTTTTTTACAATCCTTGTTCAGCAGTTTGTAAAGATCATATTAGAATTTGACAGAGCCCCAACAAGATGGATCATCCTTCCCCTAGCATTGGTTGCAAGGGAATCTGCCTGACCTGAATAAAAACCAAATAAATCAAAAAAATAAGAAAATAATGAGCATCAATAAACATCAAAAATAATCAATTAAAAGAAAAAAAACTTACCAGAAAGTGAGAAACCATGAGTTGGCTGAGTCTGAGAGTTGAAACCAGACTCATTGATAAAGATGAGGTTCCTTCATGCATAAGTGACAAAATTGAGAACAAAATTGTGTTACTGTTATAGGAAGGAAGGCTTGTTCCACTTGCAAGGAACTGGAGTGACCATCTTCCAGGTGATGTTGAGATTTTGCAGAACCTTCTGGATTAAGGGGATTGAGATAGAGACGTCAAACCTGTCCTAGATGTGGCCAGCTAGGTCCTTCAAACATGATGCCAGATTATCTTCAAGATGCATCAAAGTTGATGCAATGACTTCATTAGAAATCTTTGAATTGGGTCCTTGTGTTTCTCTTGATTGTTCCTCCTTTCCATCTTGAGCCTCACCTATAATCCTTCAAACTTGATGGTCAGAGATGCCAAATGTTTTGGCAACCTACACTTGAGATTTTCTTTTGTTGAATAATTTCTGTTCAACCAGGTTCTTGATCCTGCAACTGATTGGTTGATGAGGTTTTCTTGCCTGACTGATTTGGGATTTTGCTTTCTTCTGGTTTTCTTTGTTCTTTTGCAGGTTTTTGAAGGCCTTTGATAGAGCCAGATTGGAGCTAAGGTGGCAATGGGCTTCTTAGTAGCCAAGGAATGTGCTTGAATCTCTTCTTGGTATTTGCAAGCCTCATCTTCATAACCCTGGGGAAAATTGTTTTTGTCAATTGTCTCATCCATTGCCAAGCTGAGGCAAATCAAACCCAAAAAAGAAGAAAAAAAATTAGTAAGTGCATTTAAATACTTAATTGATCCAATTGAAGGAAAATAGGAAATAAGAGATTACTGACTTACCACAATGATTTTTCAGGTTGATGTTGGATGTTAATGTTGGAGGTCAATGTGGGAGGTGAGGGGTGTGGTGTGAAGGCCCATTTGTTCTCCTGTCCGGTTTGGGAAACACATGGGCAGGAAACCCAATACAGGTGACCTGTCACTTGAAAAATTGAGCAAAAAATTTTCCCGCACACGTCTGGGTTTTGCCCCAGGCTGCCTGGCCATTCAAATATTTTGGGTGGCCGGACATGCAGGAAAAAAGGCCAAACAGTTTTCTTGAAACTGATAGTATCTTACATTGAAGACGGGTGTAATTTGTGGTTATATAATTTCCTTTATGTGATTGAGCTTTCAGCAAACCTCTTAACTGTCCATTTTCTACTCTTAGACCAACATTAAATAAAATTTGAAATTAAAAAGTTCTCTGTTTTCAAAGAAGGAAAAGTGGTTCTAAAAGGCCACTACCAGGAAAACTTGCCTTCCATACCATGAAGGAAACCAGAAGATCATGTCTTCTCTCCAATGGAGAACTGCGGAACTAGTCTTTAGTACATGTCAGCCATCACAGGATAAGAAAAACGTTAAACATATCTATGAAAAAAGATACCATAGTCAAGTCCTGGGCAATTAGAAAAATAACTAAGGAATCTTTAAAAATAAAGCATAATTTGGCATCCCTGACCTTTGAAGAACTCAATCTGGAAATTTTTGGAACCATCACACCTGCCTCATTTGAAAATCAAAGACAATTCCTGACTGTGGTTGAAAGTAACCCCAGATACTGCTTGGTAATACCTCTCAAATCCAAAGAAAAAAAATTTAAAAAAATTAAACATATCCTAGATATTGAGACTAAAAGGTTTGGCTACTTTGCCAGTGTTCTGAATTCCAATAAAGGAAGTTAATTCAAGAACAAAAGTTTCAAGGAATACTTCAAGAAGAACTTGATCAAGACAACATGCTCAAACCCTCATACTCCTCAGCAAAACAGAATGGCCAAAAGACACAACAGAACAATAATTGAGTTACTCAGAAACATTTTAAATGACTCATGCCTGACCAAGAATCTGTGGAACTTTTTTCTCAATGCCAGTAACCTTACACTGAACCAGATACCCAGTCAAAAGTCCAAAAAAGCTCCATAATCTATCTTCAAAAACAAAACTCTTCCTTTGGATTAATTCCAACCCATTGGAAAACCTGTATCCTTCCTAACACTACCCAAGGAAACCTTCTCCAAGGTTGAACCCAAGGGAAAAACAGGTGTCCTTATAGCCTTTTAACAAAAATCTCAGATCCTACCACATCCTATCAGAGTATGGGAGAATTTTTGAGAGCAAAAATTTCAGATTCCTCACCTTGATTCCCAGAACAAGCAGAAAACCATAAATAGACCTTGATTTTGAGAACAAAGACTAGGAAAATCCCAGCGGAAAATTCAGAAACCCAACAAACTCCCCAGACTTAGAAAGTGAAATCAAAGCACCCTTTGACTGCAGCAAAGTTTATTTTAGTGAAGGAACAGTTGAATACAACAATGAAGATACATAATCAAGTTAAAATTCAGAACAGGAGAGCCCCAAGAACTCTCCAATTCCAGAAAGACAGCCTACTCCTCCAAGATAAAATCTTAGAGACATATACTCAAGAGTCAAACCAGTCAAGTAAACATACCTCAGTACTCCCAAAAAATCTCAAAACCAAGCCTGCCACTGCATCTGATCCTGAAAAGAAAAAGGCCAGAATCTGCATCCAGGGTTTCATAAAGATTCCTGGCATAAACTATGACAACAATTTCTCTCCCACTGGAACGTTTTCTACTCTTCTGACACTCCTCATCCTTTACATCTCCAAGAAAATATTCCTTAGAAAGTTTTAAGTGAAGGTGGCATATCTATATGCACCTCTGAAAGAAAAAAATACATTAAAAATCCCTCAGGCTGCCCATGAACTTCCCCCTTCCTTAAACTGAATAAGTGTCTTTATGGGCCAAAAAAAGCTCCAGCCAACTGGTAAAGTACCCTCACAAATTGTCTCAAGGAGATCAGTCACACTCCATCCAAATTCAATCCCTGCCTTTATATTCACCAAGACTCCAGCTATGTAATCTTATTTCATTTAGGCAACCTTATTTTAGCTGGAAGAACCCAAGAATTTGAAGCCCTCTTCCTCAAAGGGTTTCCAAATTCCTCAGCTCACAGTACAGACACCTTCCTAGGAATGGACTTGGCCATCTCAGATCTCAACATAACTCTCCTCCAAAGCAAAATTGTAATAAAATGAATCAAACTTCTTGGGCTCTTAAATTTGAAACCTGTCCTCACTCCTCTTATGCCAAGCATCCAACTCCTGAAGAAAAACAAGGAAGAAATAGAACAGTTCAGAAAGCTCAACATAAATTAAAGAACCTATACAGGAATTCTGAACTACCTCTCCTCCAAAAAATGACCAGATATAGCCCCAGCGGTGTCCATCCTGTCCCAGTTCAACAACAACCCAGGAATCAACCACCAGAAAGAAGTACTTCACTTCTGGAAATATGGTGTTTCCAGTGATTTTGTTTGGGTGCTTAACTCCTGCTGCTAATGCAACAAGATTTGGTTGATGGCCTGACCAAGTTGGTTGATGTGGAAATATCCAAGGGGGCCTTATCTTGTTGGGTCATCAACATGACCTAGTTGCTGATCAACTCAGGGAGAAAAGAAGCTATATTGCTGCTGCTTTGATCCTCATGACCATTAAAACCATCAGGGTGGCCTCCAGTTGATGCCAAACTATTGGCAGCTTCAGTTGAAATCTGCCACAGCCAAGTTGATGGCACATCCCCATTGGTTGACCACCTGAAAAGCCATGGTTGATTAACCGCCACACAGCTTTAAGCACCCACCAAAAATTGTTTTTTTTTAAAAAACCACTGAGTTGACAACACAACCAGACTCATTGGAAACACCATAACTGGCTGGATCCAACTCAGAATCTCTCTCTCTTTCTCCTTCATCCTTTTCTTCCTCCTCTAGACTTGAATATTTCAGCAACACTACCTGGTCCAATGATCTTGACTCCAGAAAATCAAGAAGGGGGAAAATCTGCTTCTGGATTGAATTCCCCATCTCCTGGAATATCTGCAAGAAGAAAAAAAAATAAACATTTCCTCCAAAAAAGCGGAATTCAACTCACTTTCCAAATGACACCAAAAAATTCTGTGGATATCAGAACTAATTAAAGAGCTGTGGACCACTTATTTTCTCAATTCTATCTTTTTCACACAGTGGTATGTGACAGCATAACAACTTTGAAATTACTGGTCTTTCAGCCAGTTTCATAGCATTTTTGTTAGGCCTTGCCTCTCAGTTAGTTTGCAGTTTTGCAAGGTATGAAATTGAACTGGCTGGCCCTGTTGCGGTTTCAATTTGAAATCAGGACAATTTTTTGTAGTGGCTTTTTCCTGTGACAATTCTTGGGTTTTTTGCCTGTCAAAAGCAAGACTCCCAAGTCTTGGTGGCTCCTTATGGCGTTCAGAAGTGTGTCTGAATATGGCCCCATGACTGAAAATTGGGTTAATGCCACCAGCCATACACACTTTGGGACAAAGTGCCCTTAAACGAGGAGGTACTGTCACACGGTGGTATGTGACACCATAAAAACTGAAAAATGAGTGGACTTTCAGCCAGTTTCATAGCCCTTTGGTTAGGCCTTGCCTCTCAGTTGGTTTTCAGTTGTGCACAGTATGACAATCTTCAATGTAGAAAACAAAGAACTTACTGAAAAAATCAAATAATTTGGCTCAAGCTCCAAGACTAAACATATAGAAATTAAAATAAAATACCTTAGAGATCTATAAAAAAGCAAAAAACTGGAAGTGAAATTGATTCCCTCCAAAGAAATGGTTGCTGAGGCTCTGACAAAGGCTTGTAGATCAGCCTCTCTCATTATACTTAACAGTGGGCTCTCCACCTCAAGGCATGGGGGGTGTTGAAACTTCTTGAAAAAAAAACAATTATACTTGATTTGATGTAGTTGCTTTCAATCAAATACGTGCAACCATAGTGAGTTATCCAAATTGGGATAAATAGCCGCAGCCTTTGATTTAATGGGACACAGCATGGATTTATCGCCATTGGGATAAATCCTGTAGTTGGGAAATACCAGATTCCTGCGCAAATACAGCTGGGTTCCCCCTCTGACCAATGCCTCTCTCAAAGTTGCTCAGGCTTTTTACCTAAACATCTCAGACCATCTCAAAAAGCACATAACCACCAACCTACAACCAACCATCAAACTGCAAAAAAGCAAGTATTCAAGCAAACTAAAAAAATTTAGGGATTGACCAGAAATTCTGCCTCCTTGAGACCAAGTGAAAATTTGAAGAACAAATCAACTGCCAAATGAAAAACTCTAGGAGATTGTTCAAATATATCCCAATGTCCATCCAAACAAGGATACTGTCCTTCATAGCCTGTAGAAAAAAAAAGTAGTAGAAAACCAGCCAAAATACCAAGACAGGGAATTGAACACACAAGAGGGTAGAAGGTACACAAAGAAGGACCCTCAGCTATTGCTTACACCACAGGGCTTATAGAAAACATACCCTGACAGCAATCAAGGACATCCAGAAGCAGTGGGAACCCACATTAATTCTCCTTCCCTGAACTGAAGAAACATGCTCTGATGTGACTAGCAATCATCTTTCTTCAATTTTCTAATCTCCCTTTCTAAAATCTCTGGCACAATCAGGTAAAATTAAGAGCTGAAGCTGGTTTTAGAAAAAGAGTAATAAAGATAAAGTTCAGGAGTGAGAGACCTATAGTTCAACAACAAGTTACAAGTGATCTCTAAGTATTGGCACAAGAGGTCCAAAAGCTAGACAAAAATAAGGTTCAAAACTCAATAAATTTAGGGCAAGGTTAAATTTTCAACCTTTTGACCCCCGTTCACTACCTAAAAGGGGTTGTGTGGCCCTATTTGCAACCCATTTTTGGTTGTGAATGGCAGAAGAAAAAATAAAACAACAATTTTTTGAATATATTCATTTCATATATATATATTTTATATCTTTATTTTAATTTAATTAAATAATTTATTTTTTTAATATTTATTTATTTATTTCATTTCATTTCAATTTATTTATTTATATTTTATTTTTATTTATATTTTATTCATATTTATATTTTATTCATATTTATATTTATATTTATATTTATATTCATATTTATATTTATATTTATATTTTTATTTTTATTTATATTTATATTTATATTTATATTTATATTTATATTTATATTTATATTTATATTTATATTTATATTTATATTTATATTTATATTTATATTTATATTTATATTTATATTTATATTTATATTTATATTTATATTTATATTTATATTTATATTTTTATTTATATTTATATTTATATTTATATTTATATTTATATTTATATTTATATTTATATTTATATTTATATTTATATTTATATTTATATTGACATTTACATTTACATTTACATTTATATTTATATTTATATTTATATTTTTAATTTGATTAATCATTTTTTTTTACTTATTTATTTATTGCTTATTCATTTATTTCATTTTATTGATTTATATATTTTTTATATTTATATATTTAATTTAATTCATTAATTTATATTTAATTCATTAATTTATATTTAATTTGTTTTTTTTGTATTTTTTTATTTTTTTATTAAAATCAAAGAAAGAGATAATAGATAAAAAAGTTTAAAAAAGTTTAAATATATATATAGATGTATATAATATAAAAGTTTTAAAATTGCCATTTGCAACTCAGATGGGTTGTGAATGGCCTTTTTTTCCCGTTTACAACCACAGGGTTGCAAATTTAACATTGGCCGTAAGTATATTTTCAGGAAGGCCATGATTTGAGAAGACATATTCTATGAAGAGATTAGGTAGGTCTTCTGAAGAGTCTGTAAAATTACTGTGAAGAAAGATTGCCATATTTTAGAAGCAATACACTACTACTAAAATAGCATCATAACCATTAGAAACAGGTAAATAAAAAATAAAATACATTGAAAGAAAGTTCCAAGGAATAGGCACGGTTGGAAATGGCTGAAGCAGCCCATACTTCTGGTGATCCAAGGACTTTTTACAATTGCAATAATAGCATACGCTAACATGGTCTTTTGGTTCCTTGGTCATACCAGGCCAATAGAATTCTTGTGCAATCAATTGGTAGGTTTTATCCTGACCATAATGAAAAGCAAGTGGATATTAATATTTGATTCTTACAAACTCAATAATTTTTTTTTCAATAAAATAACCAGTTGTTGGTGAGTTTGAATTATTGCAAAGTTTGTTACACTTGGGTCTATTGAGTTGGGCCTGTCAAATTTTGGAGGTTTGTCTTGAAGGTCAGTAATAATTTAACTGAGTTGGATGGCAGTTTGATTTGAGAAGAGTTTCCTAACATTCTCAGGGTTGTTATTGGAAAAGATGCTCCCCCCCCTTGGGTAAATTTCATCCAAATGTGATAAAGCATCAGCAACTAACACTAGTTTTTGGGGCAGTAAGTCATTTTAAATTTAGACTTGGAGAGGTGTTTGGCACATTTTCCTGTCTGCATGTAAGGGCTTTTGTGCTCATGAAATAATTAAGAGAATTGTGAGAAGTTAAAACCCAAAAAGGTTACATAAGGCTTAAACGTTATGAACCCCTTTTCTTCAAACAATAGACAATTGCAAGAATTTAATTGTCATGAATCTCACAGTTAAGGTCTTCTGAAAGCATTCTGCAGGACTCAAAGGCTACAGGATTAAGAAGCAATTGTAAGCTTCCTCCTGAAATAGCATAGTTTCTGTAATTGTTTTTGACAATATTTTAAGCTAGCTCATTGAAGTGAGCAACTATTGGAGCAGTGGTAAAAGCTTTTTCTAGAGATTAAAACTCCAAATCATCCTTTTCAGTAAAAAAACTTGAGTGTCTTTTTGAAGCAGATTAGTAAGATTAATGGTTTTCTTGGCATAAAACTCAATGAAACTTCTATAGAAATAACAGAATAATAAGAAAACTTGTGGAGATTTGACTGAAATAGGCGCGGGCCATTCTAATATATTTTGGCTTTTGGGTGGGTCCTTGGATAGTCCTTGTTTCAAAACTATCACACCTAGAAATTGGCCAAAATGAGTGTGAAATTGAAACTTAGAGGATTTTAAAAACAGATTATTCTTTAAATGTTACTTTAGCACCTTTTAAACATGTACAATATGATCTTCAAGAGTCAAAAGGCATAAAGGTTTCCTCATAAATACCAAAATGGTTTTTCATTGCGGTGAAATAATCATTTCCTTATACAATTCAAATCAGTTTATAGACACCTTGAAGGTCTAACTTCAATAAATAAGTAGCTCCATGAAGAGATTAATGAGG
The DNA here is from genome assembly GCA_025617555.3 of Puccinia polysora. Taxonomy (NCBI): domain Eukaryota; kingdom Fungi; phylum Basidiomycota; class Pucciniomycetes; order Pucciniales; family Pucciniaceae; genus Puccinia; species Puccinia polysora. The sequence goes on along the minus strand of CM062616.1, from coordinate 43,439,488 downwards.
TGCAACATAGGCAGTATTGGATAGGAATTTTTTTCAATTTACCTGATTCAGTTTCCTGTATTCTACACAAAAGCAAAGGCCACCATCTTTTTTGGGCACAAAAATTACTGAAAAGCCTATGTTTGAAAAGCCTATGTTTAAACTGCTTGGTCAAAGAAATCCTTTCAATGAATATTCCACAATTTATTCTTGAAGTGTGGTCACTTACTTATTTGAGAGAAAGTAAACTGGTCTCTGTGGCAGAGGTGGGCCATTCATTTTTATATTATGATCATTCGAATTGGAAAGGGGCAGCTTATTGGCTTTTCAAGCTGAGAAGACATCAGAAAATTCATGATAAATTGAAGGTAAAGACTCTTGAATGATTTGTAAATGGGTAATGTTAAACTCACTGTTCAAATTGGGCCATGTGGCATTCCACACGGTCCAATCCAAGCTGTGTACAACCCCCCACGGCTCAAATAGTTGCGTAGCCCACCCAGCCTGGTCCAATGGCATGTTGGATTTCACACGACTACATTCGAGTTTTGTGGATTTTTCCATGGCTCAAATATAGTAATGTGGCATCCAAAATGCATGAAAGGGCACTAAAATAACCCATGAAACAAATTAACCTTCCAAAAAACAGGAATAAACCAAAAAATCAAAGAAAGAAAAAAAAATTGATTTTTTGGTTAAAAAAAACAATAAATAAATAAATACATAAAAAGCAAAAAAACTGGGACTATCCAATGGACAAGCTCTAAATTAAAAAGAACCAAAAAAACACAAGTAACTGGACTAGCCCTAAACTAAAAACACCAAAAAAATCACAAGTAACTGGACTAGCCCTAAATTAAAAACACCACAAAAAAGAGACAAGTAACTGGACTATCCCTAAATCAGAAACACCAAAAAAAAAGACAAGTGACTGGACTAGCCCTAAACTAAGAGCACACAAAAAAAACAAGTTCAACTTGTGTTAAGCTGATACCATCATAAGGAGTATCATACTCCTTATCCCAACACAAGTTGAACTGACTTGCCACTAAAATCTCATTCAAAACACTCAATATAATGAGGTTAACTCAAAACACTAAACATAATGATGTTCAAAATGTGATAATCCTTTATATTAAGAGAACTTGTTAGCTGCATTAGAATCAAAATTTATATGAAAAAAATGATAAAAAGAAGTCAAAGTCTATAATATCTATAATCTAGAATAGATTTTCAGTTGATCTTTGAGATGATCAACCCAACCAGAGGCTTTTCTTTAAAAATCAAGGAACGCGGTTTTGCTACAATGGGTGGGATTGGAATAATTTCTCCCTCAAGTACTAATAGAACCCAGTGGTTATTTTTTACAAAAGCAATGAACATTGGATCTTATTGATCAGTAACACCATTTTTCATTGGATTATAAGTATCACATGACTCCAATCAAATTAAACATATAGGACTGAAATATGTTTCTGCTATGATTGGACCCATACCTAATTGAGTCATCCGTTTTGAGGAGGGAATCTTTTCATTGATGTCTTCAACATCAAGTCTTTGTTCAATCTTTTCAACCTCCTTTGATTCACCAAGCATCTTAATGTAGCATGCTTTATGTTTCTCCAATTTTTGTATCATTTCTTTTCTCACTTTGAACCAAGCATGTTCTCCATAACCAATAGATTTAGCAATGACTCTAAATCCAAAATGCCAATCTGCAGTAGGATCCCAAACCTCACCTAAGAACTTATGGAATTTATTTTGTGTTTGATTGAGGTATTTCACGTTTGGTTCCTATCATCAAAACTAACTTAGTATTCATTTTTTTAATTACATCATTCAAATGAATACTCACCAAAGATGAGCTTTTCTGCACGCCATCTTCCTCTGAAGAGGATTCTTATTCCAAATTAAGTGATCCCAATCCACTTTCAGTCTCTTCCTCTGAAATATGAAATTCAGATTCAGATTCTACCAACTTTGACTAACAATTCATCATTAGTTAGTGTCTAATTTCATTAAACCAAAAAGATGAACATATCCCAAAAGAAAAGACTTACAATCTTCTGTATTTTCTTATTTGGAGCCTTCTAGTCCTTTTTTCCCCCTTGAGTTGTTTTTTAACTTGCTAAAACCAAGATGGTTCTTTCCACATATCTTTCAATCTTGGCTGGCCCCAACTTGATTGTAATACTTTAGGTTCAAGTATTTGCTTTGATCAATATTTTGTAATCTTCCAAAAATATACTTCAATAGGCTGCTTTGCTCATAATCTGCAGATTCCAATTTAATTGCATTCAACTTTTAACGTAACTGAGGAATGCTTAGCATTTTGTTGTAATTGCCCTTGAAAAATTCAAAAGGAACAACCATTAGTGAATAAGGAATCATTAATCAAAAAGCATTAAACACATATTGATTTGAACAATCCAACTTAAGACAACTTAAAGAACTAGAACTGCAAGGGTCATATTCCAACCTCCACTGAGGATGAACATCTTTGGGTACCACGGACCCTCTGAATGCTAGATGGTCACCTATTTGGTGGGAACAGGGAAAACCCATAGTCTTGGAATGTGACTTAGTGCACACTTTGCCATCATAATCATTTTTGAACTTCTTGAATTGTTCCCTAATAAGCTGAATTGCTTCTAAAGACAATTTGTAACACAATGGTAACAGTTCAGGTGGAATAACTGTCCCTAATTTAATTCAAGAGTTCTAAAGTGATGCATTAACCAATTTAATTTGATTCAAAAGTGTTCTGCCAAGGCTTTTCCAAACATCCAATGAATTTCCCACAGATTTTGCAAGGAAAATTTTGAGAGTTGCATGGGCCCCTTCAATCTGAGATGTTTTTTTGATTTCAAAATCTGGTTTTATACAAGTACAGGCTGTTACAAATGTCTCTTTGATAGGGAAAATGTTATTTTCCAGATAATCAAGTACATCCTAATGGTCATTCAAGAAACAATATACATATCAAAAGGTCAGAACCCAAAACTAGGAAGAATAAGAAGCAGTGATTTGGACCTACTCTGAGTTCTGCATCATTGAAATCCACCTCCTCCTTGGTCTTTGAGGCCCCATACTTTTCCCACAGAGTCATAAAGCTTTTCCATCCTTCAACGCAATAAAAAAAAAGCGCGCTTTCCAGTTTGCTTGTATGTTTTTAGACAAGTGCCAAGTGCAAAATTGTATTGATGACTCAGGGAAACCAGATTCAATAGCACAAATAAGAGATTTTTCAGTCTGTCACAAAGACTTTTGGAAGTCTCTCAGGATCATAAGCCAACTCCTTTAATGCATTTTCAGACCAACTGTAGAACTCAAACATTTCTTTTGTTATAAAAACACACCGGCGCCCCCAATCAAGACAACATCATCCATCCACTCGCTCAAAAATTGCTCGAGAACCTCATGCACTACTCCCTCGGACCCTCCAGTCCCTCCTCATCACCATCCCATCAACAGTTTGCATCCAAGAATGCTCCCCAGAGTTCTTCCAATCAGCACCCACAACGTGCCCATCAGACTCACCCCAACAACCCCACCACTACGATCACCACTCATTCAAAATCACCCTATTTCCCGGGACTCCGTCGGATCCAATCTTGGAGGAGAGACAAGGAAAATCACTCCTCCACCAATCTACTCACCTCTTGTCTCTCACCCTGCGGTTCCACCCATCCTCCAATCCCATCCTTGGCCGCAGCTCAGAGCCACCCTCAATCATCACCCTCCACCCAGGCCCCATCCCCACTCGGATCTCAACCCATCCCAGAAAATCCTCATCTACTCCAATTCAATCAATTCCCAATCCATCTACTCACTACCCCCAATCCGATCCGCGCATTCATTGCTCACCGGTTTCCCGCGCGAGTCTTCTGTTGCCTGCGCGGGTTGGTGATGTGTCCCCCGCCCCTCAAGGATTCTGACCTCCCGGTCATCCGCGGGCCAGCGGTTGCCAAGGGGCGTCAGCCTGTCCGCGCAGCCCGTCACCTCACCCTCACCTGCCTGTGCCCACCATTGGCACGGGCTGGTTTTCCTTTTCATCCACGCTCATTCATTGCCATTTATTATTTTATTTATCCTCAAAAAAAAAAAAAAAAAAAAATTCCGCTCTATTTGTAGCATCTCTTGTAAATAGTTTACAGGGACCCATGGCCCATAAAAGGAGGGGCTCTCCCCAGCCTTTTGTTCATCATCCATGGGAGTGTGTGCTTATGTCCCCCGGTTATTGTGAAATTAGACCCTGATCCTTATCCTGGGTATATCTCTGATTGCCCCCTGATCCATTTTTTGACCCTGAGTCTTTGCCCCTCTGTGGCCTGATCCTTATCACCAACCAATAGCCTTGCTGGTTGAAGAAAATTCTGTCTGTTGGAATTTTTGAGTGTGTTATACCACTCCTTGATCCTTTTCTCTGACCATACTGGTCCTGATCCCTGATCATCTTTCTGTAGCCAATCACAATTGATTGAAGAGGTCTTATTAAGCTTAAGACCTGGAGTGTTATACCTCCCATTAATTTCTTTGGAGTTGCATTCTGCCAGCCTACTTGTGAGTCCCTTGAGAAGTGTTGAGGTTATCCTTGCTTCAAATCAGTTACTGTACGCTTTTAGAGCTTCTTAAACATTGTGCTTTATCTTGTACAGCCACCCTCAGTTATCTGGTACCCTTCAAGTGCTTGATTGCGGAGAGTTGAGCAGGTTCATTGAGAACTTGGAGGTTGCTTGGGTTTGAGTTGATCATCCCCAATCTTCTGCTTACAACCAGAGTTATTAGCTTGTGGGCGTTGTTTACAGACAACAGCTTTTGTTCTTTGAACTCTAAGCAGACTTTAACTTCTTTTGTTCAAGTTTTTCCCTGCATAATCTTGTCTCAGATAGTTCTGTTCCATTTCTACCAAACTATTATCATCTTTATCCTCCACTCCTTAATTCCTCATTTACCAGGTTCTGGACCTTGATCTTGGTTACATCTAAATATTTTTGTAACACTCAGGAGGGCAGCCTAAACAGCACCTTTCCCCTCCACAGAACTGCCATGGCCTAGCACCATTTGGATTCTTACATTTGGTCCCCCGGGCCGGGATCAAACCAGCAACCTTGGGATTTACAGTCCCAACTTGAAGAATCAACTCCAAAATCCAATCCAATTTTTTTCTTTTTTTTTTTTTCTTTGTTCTTTTTTTTCAGATCTGATCCGTGGAGGCAACTTGGTCCAGAATTAAGTCCTTCCAATTGTGCACCATCTGGGCAAGATCCTTGTCGTTTTTGTGAAACTCAACTCTTGCCACACTAGTGAGCCACCTTGGAACTCTGCTCTTTTGGATCTCTTAGGAACCCTTCAACATGGAATCTGCTGGATCCTCCTCATCTTTTTGGACAAAGATGCTCAAAATCAAACCTCAGAACAAAACCTTAGGCTTCAATGGGACCAATGTCAAACAATTCCTGGACTCCTATGAGATGGCTGCTGAAGTGGATGGTGCCAGTGAACATGATATGGCTTATCAGTTACAATTTTTTATCTCTTCTGACAAAGTTATGGAGGTTCTCAAATTGTTCAATGGATTCGAAACTCATAACTGGAGGCTCCTGAAAAAGGCTATGTTGGCATATTGGGGAAAAATAGATGTAGCCAGATTTACTTTGCAAGACTTGGATGCGCTAGTTTCTCAATGGATCTTCAATGGTGGTGTCTCTTCAGCTTCAGATTATCAGTCTTTCAGAAAATCTTGGGATCCTATCAAATCTTACCTCATCAGAAACAATCACATTGACACTGTGGACAAAATTTGAGTCCAATTTTTCCAATCCTTTTCACCAGGAGTCCAGGAAAGAATTAGGGATGAACTGGTCAAATCTGGATCCATGATCACTACAAGGGATAATCAATTCAAACTTCCTGCTTTTCTGGTTTTGATGGAAGCAGTGGACAAGGTCATGAAAGGTCAAACTTCCCTCACTTTTGAACAGACCAGAATTGCTGAACCAGTCCATGCTCCCTCCTTCCAAGAATCCAACAAAATCATGAACAAGATGGAAGCAAATTGTAGAACCAAATCAAATCCCCAGGCCAATGAGGAATCTGCTACTATAGATGAGATCACTAAATTACTACAGGCATTTGAGAATAAAATAGATCAGAAAATATCCTCTTTAGCCACTCCTAAACCTGCTCATTCTGTTCCTAAATCTACTCTAGTCTGTTATTATTGCCATAGGGAAGGCCATGGTACTGGTAGATTTCTTGAACTTCAGAAGGACAAGGAGGAGAAGTTAGTAGAGCAGAAGGGAAATAATTTTTTTGTTCCTAATGGTGCTTTGATCCTTTTCGATTCATCTTGTCCAATCCGTCATGTGGTGGCCTCATACCAACCACCAACTCCCAAGAAGGCATCCTTGGTCTCTGTGGATTTTCCATCATCCTGTGGAACTCTGCAACCTTGGTATCCTCCAGATATCACTTCTTTCAGATTCTCTGGCACCTATCAATCTGATCCAGCTAGGAAACACCATGAGGAACCAAAACATCATAAGTCTCCTCCTGTTCCATCCTCAATCCTGCAAAAACCCATTAAACTTTGATCTTCACCTGAGCCTCCTTCCTCTGATGTGGAAGACAGGGAAGTAGAAAGGGAACCACTTATGGAAAGGTTCCAGGACAACTCTGATCTTCCCCCTCTTCAACCTGTCCAACCCTCAGATCCTCTTCCAGCACCTATTTCACCTGATCTTCCTCCCTCCACCCAGCCCAAAATTTGATTTGAGAGGGGCATCTCCAAGGACTACCCTAATGCTGTGGAAGGAGTATTAAAGAAAATTTCTGATCTTAAAATCCCTGATCTATCTGTGGCTGAACTCCTGTCAATCTCTCCATCTGTGGCTGAAGGGATGAAGAAATGGGTTTCTTGTTGACGTGTGGAGATTGGTCCAGACAAATTGAAGGTCTCCTCTGGTACTCTGATGGAGGATTCTGGTGGAAAAGATCCCTCTTCAGATGCCAACCTGTATTCCTGTCCTCTTGGCTTTCTCCCATGTTATCTTGGTGATTCAACTAAAACGGTTTCTCTCCTGGTGGATTTGGGTTCTCAGCTCAACTTGACTTTGGACTTCATGGCCTGCAAGCTTAAACTTAGCCCAAGGGTCAGTTTCAATTCTGCTGTGTATGGAATAGGGAACCAGTCCTGTGAGCTGGTTGGTATTGCTGAGGATATCCCTTTTCCTATTGGTCAAAATATTGTTGGCACCTGTCACTTCTGGATCACTTGTCTGGATGGTCCCATGATCTTGGGAAGGCCTTTCTTAATGGACTTTGGTGCTACCCTGATGTTTTCTGATCAAGTTGGGGAGAGGATTCTCCTCCCCAATGCTGATGGCAGAAAGATTGAAGTTCCTATTTGTTCTCTGGATTCTGGTCGTTGGGAAAGAGACTTCCCTGGTCATCCTCCCAAATCTGTCCTGAAGGGAAAGCAGAAAGAAAACTCTCATTCCTCTCATCCTCATTTTTTAGCATAATAGTTGGCCCTACTGATAGTTGTAGTTCTTCTCAGCCTCAGACTTCAACTCATGGACCAACTCCCACCTCAGAGGCATATCTTTCTTTTTCCTCATCATTTCCTTCTCATCCAAATAAGATCAAAAATCAAACACATGAAAAATCCCAAAAATCCAAAAATATTTCTTCTCTGTCTGGATCTTTTGTATCTTCTTTTCCTTTTTCTTTTCAGCCTGATCAATCATCCTCTATTCCAGTTTCAAATCTCCGCAATGAGTCTAAACTAGATCTTGATCTCAATTCTTTTCTTGGTGGCTTTGGTATGAAGGAGTATGGTCTTACGTGGAGGCAATTCGGGGTAGAAGTAAGTCCTCCCAATTGTGCACCACCAGGGGCTTCTACTACTGTCATTTTCAAAACTCTACCCTATGCCACACATGTGAGCAATGTGTTATCTTTTGGATCCTCTTTTATGGAGAAGGCACCTTTCAAGGACGCAGCAGAACATCAAAATTGGAAGATGTTGGAACATGGTCTCAGTTTTTTTAGTCAGGTCTCACTGGTCAATGATTGGAGGAAGCAAGGATTCCTCTCCTTTGCCACTAAGTACAAACCAGTTGCAAAGAAGGTCCAGCCAGTCAACCAACCAATGCCTCTCAACCTCAATCCTCCCCTGATGCGTCCTCCTCTATACCGCAATCCTTACTGTGGTCTATCCCAATCCCTCACTGGTCCATTCATTCCCTCTGGTTGGGTCACTGAAGAAAGTCTGAAAGTGTTCAACTTTGGTCCAGATGGATGGCTTCTTCCTGATGAGTTAAATTTGATCAAAAATGTCCTAGCTCTTAGGGAAAAAATCCATTGCTTTCTGTGAAGGAGAGAGAGGTCTCTTGAAAGAGTCCTATGGGCTACCCTATATCATCCATTTAGTAGAACATGATCCCTGGCAAAAGAAAAAGATCCCAATCCCTGCTGCTAAAGTTGACAAATTCATTCAGTTGGTCCGCAAACAAGTCTGAACCGGTTTATACAAACAATCAACTTCTAGCTATTCCAGTCCTGTTTTCTGTGTCCTGAAAAGTAATGGTAAAATTAGAATAGTTCATGATCTCAAGCCTCTAAATAAGGTTACTATTAAAGAATCTGGTATCCCTCTTGCTACTGAAGAGTTTGTTGAATCCTTCTCTGGGAGAGCTTGCTATGGTCTAGGTGACATTATGGGTGGCTATGACAAACAATCCTTGCATCCTATTTCTCCTCCCCTCACTACTTTTGATACTCCCCTTGGTCGTTTCCAACTTACCTGGTTGCCTCAAGGTGCCAACAATGTGGTTGCAGTCTTTCAGGCTCAGATGGTTTGGATCCTCCAGGATGAAATCCCTGATCATGGTTGTATCTTTATCGACAATGGCGGAATTAAAGGTCCAGTTTCTGACTATAACAATGAGCTCTTACCCTGGCATTCAGGAATCCATCAATTTATCTGGGAATATGCAACCACTTTGGAAAGGATCCTGTTTCAAATAAAGGAATCTGGTCTCACCGTCTCTGGGGCCAATCTGGCGGCCTGTTTCCCTGCTCTGGAAATTGTTGGTCATGTGGTCTGCAAGGAAGGAAGAAGAATGGCTCCATCCAAAGTCAACAAAATTCTCTCTTGGCCTACTCCCATTAATCCAACTGAAGTCAGAGGGTTCCTAGGTGTTGTGATCAATGTTTGAATTTTTATCCCTTCTCTATCCAAAATATCTATTCCCTTGCGTTGCTTAACCAGGAAGGATGCTGAATGGCTTTGGACCCAAGCTTTCAAACGATCATTCCAGATACTCAAAACAATTGTTGGGAAAGACATTGTTTTGAAAAAGATCACTTATGGACCTGGACCTGGCAAGATCAAGCTGGCAGTGGACTCTAGTTATCAATCTGTTGGGGCTGTCCTTACTCAGGAAGATGAAAATGGTTTGGATTGTCCTGCTCTGTATGAATCTCTTCTTTTCTCAGATGTGAAATCCAGGTACTCCCAGCCAAAACTGGAACTTTGCGGTGTGGCACAAATGTTGAAGAAGCTCCAGACTGTCCTTTGGGGTCAGCACTTCGAGTTACAAGTCAATGCATGATCCATTATTGAAATGATCAATGCTCCAATGACTCGTTGGGTGGCTTTTGTCCAGTTTTTCTCTTTTGATATTGTTCACAGGCCTGGAAAATCTTTCACCATGCCTGATGGTTTATCTCGACGCCCTCTTGGAGATGAAGAATCAGATGTTGGAGTGGATTTTGACAAGGAGGAGCCTTTAATTTGCCCTGTCTTCACCTTTTCCTCCCAAGATTATTCTGGCTTCCAACAAGGGTTCTGGCTTAAAGTAGAGCAGTACCTTTCCATCCTCCAAAGGCCTCCTGATATCTCTGCTAAATATTTTAGATCTCTCAAGAGGAAGTCCTCCAACTTCTTTGTTCAAGGCACTAGGATTATGAAAAGAGGGAATCCTTGTGCCCTTATTGTGGTCACTATCCCTTCTAAACAAGATTCAATCCTGGAAAGTATCCATGAAGGCCTTGGTCACCGTGGCGAAAACAAAACTTATCAACAAATATCCAAACAATTCTGGTGGCCATCTCTGAAGAAATCAGCCTCTCAATGGTGCAAGAGTTGTGAAGTGTGCCAGAAACGTGATCTTAGGCGCCCGGCCAAAATTTGTTACCCCACTGGAGAGTCCACTGTCTTTGGGAGGATTGCTATGGATGTGGTTCACATTAATGCTGGTGGAGCTAAGTACCTCATTGTGGCTAGAGATGATTTTTCTGGATGGGTTGAAGCAAAGTTTCTTAAGAACTTGAGCTCTGAATCAGTAGCAGCTTTCCTTAATGAGACTTGGACAATGTGTTATGGCTTGGCACAATCTTATTAGACTGATGGCGGCTCCAAGTTTGGTGGTAAACTGGCTGATATGATCCAATCACTTCCTGGTCAACATAGGGTGACCACTCCTTATTATCCTGAAGGCCAAGGCATGGTGGAAAGAGGCCATGCTCCTTTGAAGGCTTCTCTTGTCAAACTGGCTGGTGAAAGTGGGAAGAATTGTTTCAAATTCCTCCCCCTGGTCCTCTTCTCTGATCAAATTTCAACTAAAAAAACCACTGGCTACTCACCTTAAAAAATCATTTTTGGTCAAAGGTCTGTCCTTCCTCTGGATCTGGAAATGGAATCTTTCTTGGGTATTTCTTGTGAAAAGGTTTCTTCCACAACTGATCTATTAGTATCTAGATCCAAGCAGCTGGAAAGGAGTTAAGATGTCCGTAGTGAAGCTTATCAGAAGATGATGGAGTCTAAGGTAAAATCAGTTCAGTATTGGGAAGACAAGCATTCAAAGCAAATCAGGGATCCCTTGAACCCTTGGGATCTAGTCTTAGCTTATAATTGTTCCTTGGAAACTCAGTGGGGAAAGCTTTTTTCTAACCACTGGAATGTTCCTTACTGAGTGGTCCGTCAAGTTAGAGGTGGATCATATGTTTTGGAGGAACTGGATGGTACTCAGATTGCCAGAAGGTTCTCTGCTGATCAGATCAAGAAATTTCATTCTTGTGGAGGCAACTTGTTCCAAAAGTAAGTCCTCCCAATTGTGCACCACCAGGGTCATCTGCTGCATTTTGTTTTGAAACTCTACTTCATGCCACGCATGTGAGCACCTGGGACGCCTTCTTCATTTTATCTCAGCCACTTCTAGGATTTTCCTTTGGATGGATCAATATATTCTTTTTCAATCACTCTCAAGATCAAAATGGCCATTTGTTGGTTTCAATCATCTTTCTTTCCTTTCTCTTTTTATGGCATCAAACTTGGGTGCAGACTAGGGAAATTCTGTAAGTAGGGGAGAGATGTGGTGCCCCATCCTGGACACCCTGGCCAGTGCGGAGACTTTAATTTTTTTATGATTTTTCCTTATTGTCATTCAAATGCATCATTATCAAAAAAAAAATCTTTGATCTGGAATAGGCTTCCATTTGGTTCCCAGCTTCCCAACTGCTCATTCTCTCAGTTGGCAAGGACAATCTCTAGGTGGTTGTATCCCCGCTCTTGTGTTCAAATCCCTGCCGCTCCGCTATTCATCCTTACAATTCTTTTTCCAAGCACACGGCCAAAAGACTGCCGGGCTTGCCTCCACCCTGCCATCCATCACCGGCACCCCCAATCAAAACATCATCATCCATCCACTTGCTCAAAAATTGCTTGAGAACCTCATGCACTACTCCCTCGGACCCTCCAGTCCCTCCTCATCACCATCCCATCAACAGTCTGCCTCTAAGAACGCTCCCCAGAGTTCTTCCAATCAGAACCCACAACGTGCCCATCAGACTCACCCCAACAACCCCACCACTACAACCACCACTCATTCAAAATCACCCTATTTCCCGGGACTGCGTCTGATCCAATCTTGGAGGAGAGACAAGGAAAATCTTTCCTCCACCAATCTACTCACCTCTCTTCTCTCACCCTCCGGTTCCACCCATCCTTCAATCCCATCCTCGGCCCCAGCTCAGAGCCACCCTCAATCATCACCCTCCACCCAGGCCCCATCCGCTCTTGGATCTCAACCCATCCCAGCAAATCCTCATCTACTACAATTCAATCAATTCCCAATCCATCTACTCACTACCCCCAATCCAATCCTCAAGTTCATTGCTCACCGGTTTCCCTCGCAAATCTTCTGTTGCCTGCGCGGGTTGGTGATGTGTCCCGCGCCCCTCAAGGATTCTGACAGCGCGGTCATCCACAGGCCAGCGGTTGCCAAGGGGCGTTAGCCTGTCTGCGCGGCCCGTCACATCACCCTCACCTGCCTGTGCCCACCATTGGCATGGGTTGGTGTTCCTTTTCATCCCTGCTCATTCATTTCCTTTTATTATTTCATTTATCCTCAAAAAATAAAAAATAATTCCGCTCTATTTGTAGCATCTCTTGTAAATAGTTTACAGGGAACCATGGACCATAAAAGGAGGGGCTCTCCCCAGCCTTTTGTTCATCATCCATGGGAGTGTGTGCTTATGTCCCCCCGTTATTGTGAAATTAGATCCTGATCCTTATCCTGGGTATATCTCTGATTGCCCCCTGATCCATTTTTTGACCCTGAGTCTTTTCCCCTCTGGGGCCTGATCCTTATCACCAACCAATAGCCTTGCTGGTTGAAGAAAATCCTGTCTGTTGGAATTCTTGAGTGTGTTATACCACTCCTTGATCCCTTTCTCTGACCATACTTGTCCTGATCCCTGATCACCTTTCTGGAGCCAATCACAATTTATTGAAGAGGTCTTATTAAGCTTAAGACCTGGAGTGTTATACCTCCCTTTACTTTCTTTGGAGTTGCATTCTGCCAGCCTACTCTTGAGTCCCTTGAGAAGTGTTGAGTTTATCCTTGCTTCAAATCAGTTACTGTTTGCTTTTAGAGCTTCTTAAACATTGTGCTTTGTCTTGTACAGCCACCCTCAGTTAGCTGGTACCCTTCAAGTGCTTGATTGCGGAGATTTGAGCAGGTTCATTGAGAACCTGGAGGTTTGTTGTGTTTGAGTTGACCATCCCCAATCTTCTGCTGACAACCAGAGTTATTAGCTTGTGGGTGTTGTTTAAATACAACAGCTTTTGTTTTTTGAACTCTAAGCAGAATTTAACTTCTTTTGTTCAAGTTTTTCCCTGCATAATCTTGTCTCAGATAGTGCTGTTCCATTTCTACCAAACTATTATCATCTTTATCCTCTACTCCTTGATTCCTCATTTACCAGGTTCCGGACCTTGATCTTGGTTACATCTAAATATTTTTGTAACACTCAGGAGGGCAGCCTAAACAGCACCTTTTCCCTCCACAGAACTGCCACGGCCTAGCACCGTTTGGAGTCTTACAACGTGCCTGTGTGGATGTCACGTATTTGAGGAAACTGGCCTCAAAACGCGTGAAACAGGCCTATTGGTACACGGGCTTAATGGTCCCTGTGGGGTATATTGGAAAATACAGCCAGATGGGCTTGTATGGGCCTAATTGGGCCCAAGGTTTATTTTGGATCTACTTGGCTAGACAGGCTGGCCCGCCAGAGTATGTTAAACTCACTTTTTGGGCTTGGGGCCGCCGCCCGTGTTGAAGCCCATTTGGGGCTTCCGCCCATGTTGCGGCCCACTCAGGGACGCTGTTTTTGCTTACGGCCCATTTATGGGGCCCAACATCCTGCGCAGGGCGGTCTTAGGGGGCAGGGAGACTCAAAATGGAGTCCCCCCACCCCGTTTGCGTCTGCCGCGCTGGGTGGCGGCTGCGGAGCTGGGGCCAATGGCCCTGGCTCCTCCCACTCCCCTTGCTTGCCATTGCAGGGAGGAGGAGGAAGGGCTGGCTGGGTTGAACCAGCCAGCAACTGGTCAGGGTGGGGGGTGGACCTGATCACCCCCCCACCAAATGTGGTGGCAGAGCCACCACATCAAGCAACCAGCGGTGGGGTGGAATTGACTACCCCCCCACCATAAAAGGGGTGCTCTCCCCCTCCCTTTACCAAAGGGGAGAAGCAACAGGCTGGAGGGGATTTTACCACCCCCCATCCCACCTACCTTAACAACGCCCTGGGGGTATCAATCCCCAGGACCCCTGGTAGGGGGATTTGACCGCCCCCTCCAGGAATTTGAGTGAAAGAGGGGGGGCAGCATGTCCCCCCGTTACACCCCCCCATGTGTGTCTGAGACCGGACCCAGGTGTGTCCTGGGTCCCACCTGGCCATTTGTATGGCCAGGGGCTGGTTGCATGAGGAAACCAGCCAGCATGTGAGGTAACAGGCCGGTTGTAATAGACAACTGGCCAGGGGTTTGAACAGCTAAGGGGCTGGTTCAGCCCCATTAAGGTGGAAACACCAAAAATGACCGGAATAGGCTGGTTTTTAGGGTACAGGGACTGATGCCATGCGGGCTGATGTAGCCCAAACCAAGTAACAAGGCCTGTAGAGCCTTTACTGCTTGTTTGGAGCGGAAAATTTGCCTTTTGGCTTGTTGTATCAGGGGCTCACAAGAGGCAAATCTTTTGTACTTAAGGAGCTCTTCTCCCTGCTGTTTTACATCATCCATCCATTCATCATCCAATCAAATTAATCACTGATATCATCCAACAAATTGCCCCATTGTGAGAGCCCATTAGCAATTATTTACACAAGGTGTCCAGCATTTCTTTTGCTTTAAATACTGCTCATTTCCCTAAGCTAATTGCTGGCCATAATTATAACACACATTATCAGTACCAACATCATCATTACTTCCAAGACATCTAGACCCTTGTACCTCACTCTGGAGAACCTCAAAGACCTCAAGTTTTCCCAGAAGATGTCCTATATCCCTGATGTTATCTCCACCCAGTTAGTTCTGCACAGTCAGAATTATAATGCTTGGGCTGTCCTTATAGATAGTGAGCTGGACAATATCTGTTTTGGGGAGATATTGGATGCAGATGACACTTTGATCAGTTCAAAAGTGGAGAAAAAGTCCTATCATCTCATCCTCAGGCATCTTGATGAGAATCATGTGACATGGGTTGCTGATAATCTTAGGGAAGATGAGAGAAGGAGGTGCAGCATCCTTTGGAAGTTGCTTAAGTCCAAATATGCTGGTGATTCTGTTCACCAGAAGGGTATAGCCTTCAATAAACTATTCAAGTTACAATATTTGAATTGTAAGCAGTTTGTTGCAGAGGCTAGGTCTAGCATAGCCAAGTTTAAGTCATCAGGACTTAACATGGATCCTGAGTGTTTGTCACTCTTAATCCTTCAGAAGCTACCAAAGGAGTTTGATTCTTTAGTCAGAATTATCTCTCAATTGGATCCTCTTCCTGGGGAGGAGGATTTGCTGAAGAGGATTGAAAAGGATGATCTTCAGTTCAAGATGAAGGGGGGTTCTGGAAAAGCCATTGTTGGAAAGACTGGAAAATCTTGCAAGAAGGCAAAAAAGGATATGTCCAAGGTCTTATGCTATAATTGTCAGAATAAGGGGAATTATGCTAAGGATTGCAAGGAGGCCAAGGAGAGGAAGAAGTCAAAAGAGAATGACAAGGAGGTCAATATCCCTACTGAAAATGTTGCAATGGTGGCTTTTGATGGTCCAATGGAAATGAAAGTTGGGGAAGAAGGTCCCAAAAAGAAGGCCAAAATTCATGAGGATCATGAAATGGACTTGATTGATTATGAAGTGAGTAATCTCAAACTCAAAGATGAGAACTTATCAGTGACTGATAAAGGTTCTTTCCTATTACGAGGATTGAAGGAGGATATTCTTGTTTTCATTGATTCTGGTTGTACAGATCACATGTTCTTTGAGCCAAATTTATTTTCAAATCTTAGTGATTATGATGGAGTTGTAAATATTGGTCAGAAAGGTAGAACAATTCAGATTAAGGGAATTGGAAAAGTTATTCTTGAAAATAATTTGAGTTTCAAAATTTCTTTTGAGAAAGTGTTGTATGTACCAGAGTTGCCTTATAAACTTGTGTCTCTTGGAGTATTGTGGAAAAAAGGTTTCCATATTTGTTTTCTTAAAGAAGATAGGTTTGTTATTGATATGGATGGGAGAACTGTTCTTAGTGGACAAGTTTTTTCAGCCTCCTGGATGCCAAGACCCTTGCTATCCTTTAGCTACCAGAGGTGATAGAGTAAATAATAAATATATTATTTAATAAATGCAGAAAAAATCCGCAAAATATTTGGATTAAGCTTATTGCAAGGTTAAGTGGTTTGGTTATTGTTTATTGTTTCAAATAAATATGAATAAATTGATTATTAAATATTTTTATAGAGGGGCCACAATTATATTGGGGATCTTTAACACCTTTCTTCAGGGATTTCAGTATGAAAACACATAGTCCTGGTTACTTTGGGCTCTTTAGTTTAAAGAATATTTTACCCAAAGATAATATGTATATAAAATACACAGTGGAGTTGCAGGGCCTTTTAGCCAAGCTACCACGAAAGAGAAAGGATAATAAAACTTACTGGTATATTATTAAATCCTTTGGGTATGTCACAACAGCCCCTGGCGTGCAAGGGGCTGAGGCACAGGCACTACTGCTCACAAAACCCAGGATAGAGATAAAGAGATTTATTTCATGTGAAGAAGAGATGTAGAGTAAGACACTGATGAGGAGGAGAATCCAGGAGTAAGGCTCTGAAGTATTGTGGTGAGGGAATCCTGTAAGAGTAACACCAGAGGGATAGGTGAGATTAGTATGGTAGGCTGGTTGGCTTTCTTGTGCTGAGATGACACCTATTGGATGAGGGACTAACCAATAAGAAGTAGTATACTAATTCCTTGGGGGAATTAGTCCAAGAGGAGAAGAGAGGCCAGTATATGTGAGAGCTGAGAGGAGGCCTTGAGAATTGGATGACTGGTGCTGGACTGGGAGGCCCATGGCATTACATGTGGACCAATGGGGTTGGAGGTTGCAGATTGACATGTTGAGTAATGGGCCTGTCCAGGAAGGTCATGTACTGAACTGGAGTATGAGTTTTCCAGCCAGGAGTATGTACTATGGGTTTACTGTATGTACTTCTCATGCCAGATAGAGTTGAAGGAGAGATGAGGATGCACCAAGCCATAGAGAGGTAGAGGGTATGCCTGGGAGATTGCCTCAAGGCTGCAGGATGTGCAGGGGGATACTTCAGGATATTCAGCAGTAGAGTGTGATTGAGCTGGACTGAGATTGGCTGACGGCTGAGTGAGGCTGAGGAGACTTAGTCATAGTGTGGTTATGACAGGGTATCTGTTTGAGACGTGTACTGATGGGTTAAAACTGTATACTGGGGTTATAAGGTTGTTCAGCAGTTTTAATTGATATAAAAAGAGCTTGAGGACGGATATTATTGATCAGAAATTGCCATAAATCACTTACTTATCTCTTATAAGTACTTGATTACCTTGGCACAGTGTCTGGATATGAATATAACTGGGTCTCTGCCCATCAATATCCTCAAAATAGCTCTTTATTTATAGCTTTTGGAGTCCCAATATTGTCCTTCTGAGGGTTTTAGGTGCTCAAACGGACGGACACTAAGGCTATCAGGGTAGACAGAGGTAGCCTGTAATGTGTTCTTGGGGCTATAGCACGGGTAGCATCTAATTCCTCAGGGTATGGGAATCATTCCACTTTATAATAGACATTAGGACGTGTGAATAACACTAATCTTTCCTATTTATGTATTATTTAATTAACTATCCTTAGTGAATGTTCCCAGTAATTTAATAATTATATAAATAGACATTTCTACGGACATCTTGATTTCAGGTAAGTTCTCATTATGTATTATATAACTGGAGTAAAAGTCATAATATTGATTTTACTCCTTATTTTCGAGTTCCAGTTAATTTACTAAGATAATTAATCAAAAATATAATTCATGTGAATTCATGTAATATTTTTACATCATTGGTTTTCTTAGTATTTCACCAAGATATTGATGTCTAGAAATTCTCATAAAAGTATATTAAAGTATTTTAATATATTTTTAGAAGTTTTCATTGTCTTATTTTCGACATTCTTGGTACTTTGAATTAAATTAAATAAAACATACATATATGGATTATTTGTGTATTTTTATATAATCTTATGTATTTTTAGACTGTGTACTATCCACAGGAACATTTATTACATATGTAGAATGTTCCTGTGTAGGTTGTAGCATTTTTACGGGGTACCTGAGCCTCTCAGGCCGCCTGTCACTCTGTCAACCCGTAGTCCCACGGCTGCGTACTTGTCAGAGGCCCGGGGCTGCGTACACAACCTCGACGGAGTGACAGGGCTGTATCTCAGCCGCGTGCGGGTGCATTGGCTTCCCCGGCTGTGTGCGGGAATTGTGACAGAAACACATTTCCGTCCGTAACTCCTAAAATATACACAACACCTCAATTCTGACTAAATTTTAGGTGTGAAACCTATAGGTGACAATACGTGTGAAATATTTAATTGGCCAAAAAGCTCAATAATGGAGCCGTAGTATTTTGGTTTTTCTTTCCTTAATTATTTAAAAATATAAGGAGTTGGATTTCAAGGGTGGGGTCAGTGAGTGACCCTACCTAATTTTGGGTGGAGAACCCATTTCTGTAATAATATTATGGTTTTCCTACTCCTTCTTAGGTTAATTGTATTATTATTTTTTTTATGTTATTTTTGTTACTTTTGCAGCTTGCTCTGCAATAGTAGCAAGCTGACAAGTTTGGAATAAACTTTTGTGTGCAAGCTTTTTCAAATTCTCAGCTCTGAGCACTATTTCTCATAATAGAAGTGGCCATAAGTTAAAGGACAGCAACTGTGAGAGTTGTACCTTGGGGGCTAAAACTAGAAATGTTTTCTCAAAAAGTAGAGATTGCACTGATGTTCCTAGAGAGTAATTTTCCATTGATTTGGCAGGGCCATTCACACCAGATTCCCTTGGTGGGGCAAAATACTTCATCAATTTAGTGGATACTGAAACTAAGTATTTTTGGGTTAAACCAATTCAATATAAGGATCAGACCACAGAGGAGGTTTATGTAATCTTCAAAGTCTGGAAACAGAATGGTCTAATGAAGGAGATCAAGAGGGTTATTACCTATGGAGGTGGTGAATTTGTGAGTAAAGAGTTTGAGAGGTTATTGAAAGATTATGGTATCATTCCTGTAGTCACTACTGAAAGTACTCCACAGAATAATGAAATAGTTGAGAGAATGAATAGGACTTTACTAGAAAAACTCAGAACTATTATGTCTCAATCTGGTCTACCAAAGTTCTTATGGGCTGAGTTGATTTGTACACTCTGTCTGTTGCACAACATTGTAAGTGTTAATGGGAAGAGTCCTCATTATCAGTTTTGGAAGTTGTACCCCAAAACATCACACCTAAAAAAAAGTGGTTGCTTGGTGTATTATAGTTTCCACCATAATGAGATGGTTGGAAAATTAGACCCTAGATCCAGAACAGGGGCACTTGTAGGCTATTATTTAATAAGTAAATCATATAGGATCTATTTTCCAGGGACAAGAAAGGTTATCCGTAGTAGGGATGTAAAATTTGATGAAAGTACCTTTCCACTCAAAAGGAGTGAAGATGTTGTTGTGACTAAGTCACAGCAAGAAATAGAATTAGCACCTATTTCACCAGCAAAGGCTGAGGAACATGTGGTTCCAGAAGATGAAGAGTTGGAAGATGTGCCACCAGAGGGTCTAGTGGCCGCTTCAGGGGAATCCGTTAATTCAGAACCTATGAGCCTCCACCTTCAGTTAGAAGGAGTGGAAGGGTTAAAGTGCCAGTTGATAGGTATGTGGAATGGAAGTCCCATTATGCTGCTGCAGGATATGAGGAAGATACATTTCAGGAACAGTGTATGCTCAATGAAGTCCTGGAGTTGAGTTCAGAGAGGGGTAACAGGGTTAACCTAAAGAGCTTTGGCCAAGCTATGAATTCTGATGAGAGAGCCAACTGGAAGAGTGCTATTTTGGAGGAATTTGATTCTCTAGAAAATAATAGTTTCTTTGAAGTGGTTAAGCGGGATTCTGTTCCAAAAGGAAAGACCATTGTGGGTTCTAGATTGGTGTTTAACAAGAAGTTTGACACAAATGGAGTTTTGAAGAGGTTCAAAGCTAGATGCGTTGCACAGGGCTTCAAGCAGAGAGATGGTATTGATTACCAAGAAACTTTCTCACCGGCTGGAAGGCTGTCCACCTTCAGGTACATCATTTCTCTGGCAGTAGAGCTGGGTGAAGAAATCAGCCAAGCTGATTTTGTAACAGCATACTTGAATGCAAAACTTGGAGAGGAGGAGACTGTTTATATGTCAATTCCTGATGATTTTTGTGAATGGTTAGTAGAGACTAAACCAGAAACCATGAAGAAAATCTGTGTTAGAAGTTTTCTTTCAGCACATAAAGGGAAATATTTCTTCAAGCTGTGTGGATCCGTGTATGGATTGAAGCAAGCAGCTAGGTCGTGGTATAATACCATGAGTGAGAAACTGATACAGATTTGTTTCAAGACGTCTGAGGCCAACCCTTGTCTCTTTTTGAGAAAGGATGCAATTTTTTTTGTATGGGTCAATGACATTATCATCATTGGAAATGGTAAAGAGAGAGTCATGGATACACTCAAAAAGGAATTCAAGATAAAAGATTTTGGTCTGGCGCAACAGGTGCTAGGAATGAAATTCAGTAAGAGAAAGAATGGTATTAAGTTAGACCAGATAAGCAATATGGCTTAGAAGATGCAAAGAATTTTAGTATTCCCATGCAGTCAAAGATTTGTTTAGAGAAGTCTAGAGATGAGGAGTATCTGGAGTTTGTTTAATCTGGGAACAACTACAGGTCAACCATTAGATTGCTTAATTATTTGGGGAAGTGTTCAAGGCACAATATTGCGTTTGCAACTGGTGTCTTGTTGCAACACTTAGAGAAGCCAAGCATGAGGGATTGGTCAGTGTTTAAGAGAGTAATGAGGTATCTTAAAGGAACGCACAGTCTGGGACTGTTGATTCAAAAGTAAGCAAAATTTGATTTGGTTGTTTATTCCAATGAAAGTTGGGCAGATGGTAACACTAGGGAATCAACAAGTGGTTTCATATTCTTCTTAGGTAAGAATCTGGTTTCATGGATGTCCAAGAATGTATCAGCAATAAGTCTTTCATCAACAGGGGCTGAGTATAGAGCTTACTTAGCAGCTTCACAGGAGGCAAAATGGTTGAGGAAAGTCTTAGAGGATACACATAAGCCACAAGGGTTTGCGTTTTTTTATTCTGATAACCAGAGTGTCATTGCGTTGGCCCAAAACCAAGTGTTTCATTGATGAAAGAAACATATCAATGTTTACTAAAACTATATTTGTGATGCAGTTAACTGCAAGGAGATTGTGTTGAGGTACATGCCTTCTGGAGCAATGATTGCAGATATCTTGACTAAGGCTTTAGATAGGAACAAGCATCAAGGCTTTGTGACTAAAATGCAAATTTCACCCCTTTTGGATTAAGGGGGTGTGTTAAAATATGTATTCACTTATGGGTGTGCTACATATGAGTGTAATCCAAATGGGATACACATGTGGGCCTCTGCTGCCCATTGGAAACACACACAGACCATACATGCCTGTGTGGATGTCACAGATTTGAGGAAACTGGCCTCAAAAAGCGTGAAACAGGCCTATTGGTACACAGGCCTTAACCGGCCCGGTGGGGGAAATTGGGCAAATAAAGCGAAATGGGCTTGTATGGGCATAATTGGGCCCAAGGTTTATTTTGGACATCCTTGGCTAGACGGGCTGGCCCGCCAAAGTATGTTAAAATAACTTTTTGGGCTTGTGGAAGCCCATTAGGGGCCGCCGCCCGTGTCACAGCCCATTTGGAGCTGCCGCACTTGTCATGGCCTTCTTGGGGCCGCTTTTTTTGCTTGTGGCTTGTTTATGGGGCCCAATGGCCCGCGCGGGGCCGTTGTAGGGGGCAGGGGGACTCAAAATGGAGTCCCCCCACCCCAGTTGCGGCTGTTGAGCCAGTTGCTGCTGCTGCGCGCTCCTCCCCCTCCCCTTGCTTGCCATTGCAAGGAGGAGGAGGAAGGGCTGGCTGGGTTGAACCAGCCAGCAACTGGTTGCAAGAAGCAACCATTCAGGGTGGGGGGGACCGGATCACACCCCCCCCCCACCAAATGTGGTGGCAGTGCCGGTTGCATCAAGGCAACAGGCCGTGGGGGGGAATTGACCACCCCCCACCATCAAAGGGGTGCTCCCCCCCCCCTTTACCAAGGGGGAGGAGCAACGGGCTGGAGGGGATTTGACCACCCCCCAGCCTACCTATGTTAATGACGCCCTGGGGGTATCAACCCTCAGGGCCCCTGGTAGGGGGATTTGACCACCCCCTCCAGGGATTTGAGTGAAAGAGGGGGGGGCGGCATGTCCACCAGTTACACCCCCCCATGTGTGTCTGAGACCAGACCCAGGTGTGTCCTGGGTCCCACCTGGACATTTGTATGGCCAGGGGCTGGTTGCATGAGTCAACCAGCCAGTATGTGAGGTAACAGGCCGGTTTTAATAGACAACCTGCCAGGGGTTTGAACAGCTAAGGGACTGGTACAGCCCCATTAAGGTGGAAACACCAGAAATGACCGGAATAGGCTGTTTGTAATGGTACAGGGACTGATGCCATGCGGGCTGATGTAGCCCAAACCAAGTAACAACGCCTGTAGAGCCTATAGAGCTCCTTTGGAGCGTCAAATTTGCCTTTTGGCTTGTTGTATCAGGGGCTCACAAGAGGCCAATCTTTTGTACTTAAGGAGCTCTTCTCCCTGCTGTTTTGCATCAGCCATTCATCATCCAATTGAATTAATCACTGATATCATCCAAAAAATTGCCCCATTGTGAGAGCCCATTAGCAATTATTGAGACAAGGTGTCCAGCATTTCTTTTGCTTTAAATACTGCTCATTTGCCTAAGCTAATTGCTGGCCATAATTATAACAGAGGTTGCATCCCATTTTGATGTTGGAGTATTGTGTTTCTGCTGCTAGTCATGATCCTCTACTGCCACATAATTTTCTTGTTCAGATGTCACAAACCTAGTGTTTCCCATTATCTCTGTGATTTACTTCCTTTCACTTGTTCTCATTTACTACTTAAACCTTTTGCTGAGGTCCATTAATGAAACCTCATCAACTTTGTTTCTTTCAGCTTTGGTCCTCAACTTTCTGAGTTGAGTAAGAGTCCCTGATCTGATCATTGATTCCAACAGGTTATGAGCCTAGAGCACCACCTATTGTGCTGTCTCTTTTTTGCTTCAAGTAAATCCTCTTAGTACGGTAGCTCTCCAATTATCCTATTTTTAATTGCATCTACCCTTTATTAAGTGACCTTCATTGGTCATCGTTCATCTATGGTGGCCGCTTAATGGTCTTTCTATTAGTGATTTTCCCTTCCTTCACATCTGAACTGATCATGTTAACCACCCTTATTAGTCACCTTTATGGTCCTCCCTGGTAGCACTAGTGTCTTTCTATTACTTACCATACCTGCCTTCTCATCAGAAATGATCTTATTGATCACCTTGACTAGTGAGCTTTATTGGTCTTACTTGCTCTTACTCCAACCCTGTCATTACCTTGGATTGATCCCCTAGTTCCTTCATCTCCTATCCAACCACTTTGACGCCCTTGTCATTCAAAATAAATCTGAATCAAATCCCATCCAGCCACTCCAAGCTCAATCTCAAGATCTTCAGCCCTTAGATCCATCCCAATCTAACTGGCTCAAATCAAGACTGGAATCAATCATCAAGTCTCTCAATTTGGCCATGAAGCTCTTTGACAATCTCTACTACCTCAATCTGCTCAGTCTCATCAGGATCCCTCAATCAATCAACATCAATCCCCAAGCCCTAACCATGATGAATTGATCTACCTCTACTTCCTATGGATTCTGCTCCAGTTGTTCAGTACACTGCTACTTTTGGTCTATTGGTACCTCAATTTTTTCCCTTGCTAGCTCATCAAACCCTTGAAGCCATTTCTCTTTTTACAATTTGTTTTATTGCACTTGGGCCGGCCATCCCTGTCCTTCTTCTGCTTCTTCCTCCTCATCCCATCTAATGGGCCCCTGTCTTTCTTTCAATTGGTCTGCCTTCAAGAATATCATCCTGAAAACCAGCCTTTGACTCTTTTGGCAAGGGGGTGAGACGGGATTATCCTTGTCATTTACAATCAAGCTGATCCTACTCATCCACCTTGACGCTAGGCACTAGTCACCAACTCAAGATGCAGGGTTGGAGACATGCTAGGCTCTAGTCACCAACTCAAGACACAGTATTCAAGCTCAAGGGCAGCCTTGAGGCCAAAGACCAATTGATGGGTACCCAAGATTCTTGATTTGATCCAGATCATTCTGAACATTCACCTCTCCTTGATCCTCATCACTCAGTCTTGCTCAATATCTCCAATTCCAGATACATGTCACTTCCACCACAATCTCAGCAACCTCTTACTCTCCCTCATCATCATCCTTGGTCTACTCATCCCCCACATTCCTCACTATTGTTGTATCATCCCCTCAAAATCCTCAAAGGGTATCAGCCCATGGCTCCTATCACTAGGCTCAACCAGCTCCACCAACAGTATTGTCAATGTTGTCACCCTCCAATGGGGTGTCCTCTGCTGCTTACTTCCAAGTTGTACCCATCAAAGACAGAGATCAATTGAGGTCAACTTTTGAGCTGGCAACCTTGATTTCTTGCACATTATTGCCACTTGCCCTTGCTTTATCACCATCTTCTTCATCCAGTCAATTGCAATGTTGCTTGCACCTCTTTCTCATCCCATCTTCTTCTCTTCCTTGACCTCATCTATCTCTCTGGTCCACATTGCTCCTCACTTGCCATCAAGACCTCCTTTGCCGTCCCTTCTGTTGTATATTGGCCTCAATTTTGTTCCTTAGTGGTCTCCTTACTTCCATCCTGCTTGCTTGCAACATTGCCATTGATTTCCCTCCACTGATCTTTGAGCCATCAATTCCGTCATCCAATCTCATTTGATCTCTTTTGATCAATGGCTCCTGTTCTATTTGCTTGGTCCATTTGTCAAGTCGCTTGGTTGCCATTTCATCAAGTTTTTATCTTGCTTGCAACCTTTCCTCCTCAGTTTGCCACAGCATTTGAGCCAACTTTGCTATCCATTTGATTGACCTTGCAGCCTCACCATCTTCTCCATGAAATAGTTTCTGTTGCGCTGTGGTGACAAAATCTGGACACCTCAGGACCACTGCCAAAAATTTAAAAAATTTATGATTTTTTTATGGCTATCATTCATCATCATCAATAAAAAAATCGGAATTCCTTTTTCTGAATCAGGTCCTCTTACAAAACAATTTTTGAAAATTCCTTTGGAATTCTTTCAAAGCAATTTTTTAAAATTGCTTTAGAATTCTTTCAAAGCAATTGTTGACAATTCCTTTGGAATTCTTCCAAAGCAATTTTTTAAAATTCCTTTGGAATTCTTCAAAAGCAATTGTTGAAAATTCCTTTGGAATTCTTCAAAAGCAATTGTTGACAATTTCTTTGGAATTCTTCCAAAAAATTGTTGACAATTCCTTTTCAATTCTTCCAAAGAAATTGTTTACAATTCCTTTGCAATTCTTCCAAAGAAATTGTTTACAATTCCTTTGCAATTCTTCCAAAGAAATTGTTTACAATTCCTTTGCAATTCTTCCAAAGAAATTGTTTACAATTCCTTTGCAATTCTTCCAAAGAAATTGTTTACAATTCCTTCGCAATTCTTCCAAAGAAATTTTTTACAATTACTTTGGAATTCTTCCAAAGAAATTGTTTACAATTACTTTGGAATTCTTCCAAAGCAATTGTTTACAATTTCTTTGGAATTCTTCCAAAGCAATTTTTGACAATTCCTCTGGAATTCTTCCAAAGCAATTGTTGACGATTTCTTTGGAATTCTTCCAAAGCAATTTTTGACAATTCCTTTGGAATTCTTCAAAAGCAATTGTTGACAATTCCTTTGTGATTCTTCCAAAGCAATTGTTGACAATTCCTTTGGAATTCTGAGCCTTCAGATCCTCCAGCTTTCCCATCTTCCAGCGGTTTAGGGATGGGGCCCTGGGGTGTCCAACTCCCCAGGTCTTGCATTCAATCCCTGTCCTTTTTTCTTTGGCCCTTTGTTTTGCCCAATGCATGGGTGAAGACCCGCTTGGCTTGATCCTGCCCACCTCTCACACTAACTCGGCTTGGCTCAACCCTTGCCAGCACCTGCATTGTTGTTGACATCAACCGCAATGGCAATCCTCCAATCTCCTTTCCATTGGTGGCTACTACTACCGTCCCCCCACCCAACAATCTTGATTGATCTCAATTGAACTCACTGCACCCCTATCCACATCACCATCATCAACACCACAGCTCCTAGACTGCAAAGATCATTCATGATCACCAGTCACATCAGTCTCTAAAAACTGATCATTCATCAATCCCCTCTGAGTACCTCAACCTCAAACCTCCCACATCACCTGACCCAATTGGTTGTTCCCACGCGCTGATCCATCCATCCATCTTCCAGCAATCACCTGTCCAACCTCTCTGATCTCAGTCTGCATTTGATTGATTTCCTTATCCCATCCTCATCTAATCAACCTCATCACCACCATCCACAACCATCCAACACCAAGCAGTCATCCATGACCGCTCTCATCCTTTGCGCATCCATAACTTGTCAAAATAAATCAATTGTCATTGGTTTTCCATTGCTTTCCACTCCCGGCAAGCAATCTCAATTGGTCATCCGCTCATCCCCCCTTATCTCATTGGTCGCCTGTTCTGCTTGTCTGTTGCCTGCGGGGGTCTCTGCTGTTCCACCTGCAGCTGTTTCCCGGGCCCGTCAAGCCTATCTTTCGCGACCTCTCAAGGCTGCTTTTGCTCTTCCCTCAAGTTTTTTTTCCCTCTCTTTCCTCCTTCCCCTTTTTTTTATTTTAGTATGATCATGTTTTTCAAATCTTTTTATTTGATCATTTATTTGAAAAAGAAAAAAAAACTTTTTTTCCCGCTCTATTTGGAGTATCACTTGTAAATAGTCTACAGGGACCCATGGACCATAAAAGGAGGGGCTCTCCACTACCTTTTTTTCAAAACAATCCATGGGAGTTTGTGCATATGCCCCTGGGGTATTATCAGTAATTGATCCTCATGCTTATCCTGGGTATATGTATGATTGCCCCTTGATCCATTGATCCTTAGTCTTTGCCCCTCTGTGGCCTGATCCTTATAAAAAACCAATAGCCTTGCTGGTTGAAGATAATTCTGTTTTTTGGAATTCTTGAGTGTTTTACACCACTCTTTGATCCCTTTCTCTGAAAATACTGGTCTTGATCCTTCCTTGATCATCTTTCTGGAGCCAATCACAATTTATTGAAGAGTTTTAACCTGGATTGTTATACCTCCTTTTATTTTTTTTCAAATTTGCATTCTTCCAGCCTACTCTTGAGTTCCTTGAGAATTTTTGAGTTTATCCCTGTTAAAATAAGTTACTGTTTGCTTTTAGAGCTTCTCAAAACATTTTGTTTTGTTGTGTAAGGCCACCCTCAGTTATCTGATACCCTTCAAGCGCTTGATTGCGGATATTTTGGCGGTTTCATTGAGAACCTGGAGGTTGTTTTGGGTTTGAGTTGATCATCCCCAATCTTCTTTTGACAACCAGAGTTATTAGCTTGTGGTAATTTTTTACAAAGAAAAGCTTTGTTCTTTTGAACTTCAAACAAACTTTAAATTCTTTTGTTCAAATATCTTTCACATAATCTTGCCTCAGATAGTGCTGTTCTATTGCTACCAACTATTATCAAACTTGATTGTTTACTGATTGATTCCACACTTAAAAATTTCTGGACCCTGATCTTGGTTGCATTTAAATATTTTTGTAACACTCAGGAGGGCATCCTAAACAGCAACTTTCCTCTCCACAGAACTTCCACGGCCCAGAACCATTTGGAGTCTTACATTTGGTCCCCCAGGCCGGGACCAAACCAGCAACCTTGGGATTTACAGTCCCAAACTTGAAGAATCAACTCCAAAATCCAATTGGATCCTTTTTCTTTTTTTATTTTTTCTGTTATCACCCATATCTGATCCATGGAGACAACTTGTTCCAGAATTAAATCCTCCCAATTGTGCACCATCTGGGAAATATCCTTCTTGTTTATTGTGAAAATCTACTCTTTCCACACCTTTGAGCCACATTGGAATTCTTCTCTTTGGATCTCTTAGGAACTCTGCTCTTCAAAATGGAATCTACTGGTAACTTCTCCTCCTCTGTTTGGGTCAAGATGCTCAAAATCAAGCCTAAAAACAAGAACTTATGCTTCAATGGAACAAATTTCAAGCAATTCTTGGACTCCTATCAGATGGCTGCTGAAGTGGATGGTGCAAGTGAACATGATATGGCTTATCAGTTACAATATTTTATCTCCTCTGATGAAGTTATGGAATTAATTGAATCATTTGATTGATTCAAAACTCATGACTGGAGGCTCTTGAAGGAGGCTATGTTGGCTTATTGGGGAAAATTAGATGTTGCTAGGTTTAACTTACAGGACTTGGATTCTTGGGTTTCTCAATGGATCTCCAATGGTGGTGTCTCTTCAGCCTCTGATTATCAGTCTTTTAGAAAATCTTGGGATCCTATTTAGTCTTACCTCATCAGAAACAATCACATTGAAACGGTGAAAAAAATTTGAGTTTGGATTTTCCAGTATTTTTATCCAGGAGTGCAGGAAAGGATTAGAGATGAATTAGTTAAATCTGGATCTATGATTACTACTAAAGATAATTGGTTCAAGCCAACTGTTTTTCTGGTCCTAAGGAGTGCAGTGGCTAAAGTGATGAAAGGTTAAAAAGCTCTCACTTTTGAACAAACTAGATTTACTGAAACAGTACATTTTCCTTCCTTTAAAGAGTCCAATGAAATAATGAACAAGATGGAAGCAAATTGTAGACCTAAACCAAATCCCCAGGCCAATAAGGAAAATGATACCATAGATGAGATCACTAAATTACTTCAGGCTTTTAAAAGCAAAATAGATTAGAAAATCTCTCCTTTAGCTACTCTGAAACATTCTAAATCTGTTCCTAAAACCACTCTAGTCTGCTATTACTTTCATAGGGAAGGCCATGGTACTGGGAGATGTCCTGAACTCTAGAAGGACAAGGAGGAAAAATTGGTGGAGCAGAAGGGAAAAATTTCTTTCTTCCTAATGGTGCTTTGATCCCTCTTCATTTGTTTTGTCCAATCCGTCATGTGGTGGCCTCTTATCAACTACCAACTCCCAAGAAGGCATCTTTGGTCTCCTTGGATTTTTGATCATCCTGTGGCACTCTACAACATTGGTATCCTCCAGCTGTCACTTCTTCCAGCTTCTCTGGCACTTATCAGTCTGATCCAGCCAGGAAACCCCATGAGGAACCCAAACCTCACAAGTCTCCTCTGGTTCCATCTTCAGTCCTTCAAAAACCCTTCAAAAGTTGATCCTCACCTGAGCCCCCTTCCTCTGATTTGGAAGACATGGAAGTGGAAAAGGAACCAATTATGGAAAGGTTCCAGGACCACTATGATCCTTCTCCTGTTCAATCTTTTCAAGCTCCTCAACCTTCTGATCCTGTTCCAGTACCTTCTCAACCTGAAAATCCTTCCTCCACTCAGCCCAAAGGTTGATTTGAGAGGGGCATTTCCAAGGATCACCCCAATGCTGTGGAAGGAGTATTAAGGAAAATCTCTGATCTAAAAATTTCTGATCTTTCTGTGGCTGAACTATTGTAAATCTCTCCATCTGTGGCTGACGGGATGAAGAAATGGGTTTCTTGTTGATGTGTGGAGATTGGCTGGAAAAATTAAACGTTTCTTCTGGCACTTTGATGGAGGACTCTGGTGGAACAGATCCCTCTTCAGATGCCCACTTTTATTCCTGTCCTCTTGGCTTCCTCTCCTGCTATCTTGGTGACTCTGCTAAAAAAGTTTCTCTTCTTGTGGATTCTGGTTCCCAGCTCAATTTAATTTTGGATGCCATGGCCTGCAAACTCAAACTCAGCCCAAGGGTCAGCTTTAACTCTGCTGTTCATGGTATAGGAAATCAGTCATGCAAATTAGTTGGTATTGCTGAGGATTTCCTGGTTCAAATTGGACAAAATATTGTTGGCACCTGTCATTTCTGGATTACTTGTTTGGATGGACCTATGATCTTGGGAAGGCCTTTCTTAATGGATTATGGTGCAACCCTAATGTTTTCTGATCAAACTGGGGAAATAATTCTTCTCCCTGATGCTGGTGGTAGGAAGATTGAAGTACCCCTTTGCTCCTTGGATTCTTGTTGTTGGGAAAAAAATTTTCCTGGTCATCCTCCTAAATTGGTTCTGAAAGGGAAACAGAAGGAAACCTCTTCTTCCTCTCATTCTCCTTATTTATTGGATTAGTTGGTCCTACTAAGAGTTTTAGTTCTTCCCAGCCTCAGACTTCAACTCAAGGATCAACTTCTGTCTCAGAGGAATATTTTTATTTTTCCTCATCATTTCCTTCTCATCCAAGTAATATTAAAAATCAAAAACATGAAAAATCCAAAAATCCTAACAATATTTCTTCTCTCTCTGGATCTTTTGTCTCTTCTTTTGCTTGTTATTTTCAGCCTGATCATTCTTCTCCTATTCCGGTTTCAAATCTCTGCAATGAGTCTAAACTATATCCCAATTTCAATTCTCTTCTTGGTGGTTTTGGTTTGAAGGAGTATGGCCTTAGGTGGAGGAAGTTTGGGGTAGCAGTAACTCCTCCCAATTTGGTACCATCAGGGGCTCTTACTACTATCATTTTCAAAACCCTACCCTGTGCCACAAACGTGAGCAATGTGTTATCTTTTGGATCCTCTTTTATGGAAAAGGCACCTTTTGAGGACATTGCCAAACATCAAACTTGGAAGATGTTGGAGCTTGTTCTCAGCTTTTGTAGTCAGGTCTTGTTAGTAAATGCTTGGAGGAAGCAAGGATTTCTCTCTTTTGCCACTAAGTATAAGCCAGTTGCAAAAAGTTTCAACCATTCAACCAACCAATGCCTCTCAACCTCAATCCTGCTCTTATGCATCCTCCTCTACCTTGTGATCCTTACTGTGGTTTATTGCAATCTCTCACTGGTCCATTTGTTCCTTGTGGTTGTTTTACTGAAGACAGTCTGAAGGTGGTCACCTTTGATCCAGATGGATGGCTTCTTCCTGATGAGTTAAATTTGATCCAAACTGTTTTGGCTCTTAGAGAAAAATCTATTGCATTCTGTGAAGAAGAGAGAGGTCTCTTGAAAGAATCCTATGTTCTACCTTATATCATTCCAGTAGTAGAACATGATCCCTGGCAAAATAAAAAGATCCCTATCCCTGCTGCTAAGGTTAAAAAATTCATCAAGTTGGTCTGCAAAAAAGTCTGTATTGGTTTATACAGGCAGTCAAATTCCAGATATTCCAGCCCTGTCTTCTTTGTCCTCAAAAGTAATGGTAAAATTAGAATAGTTCATGATGTCCAGCCTCTAAATAAGTTTAATATTGAAGACTCTGGTATTCCCCCTGCTACTGAAGAATAGGTCAAACCTTTTTCTGGGAGAGCTTGCTATGGTCTAGGTGATATTATGGATGGCTCTGACAAGCAATCCTTACATCCAATTTCTTGTCCTATCACTACTTTTGATACTCCTGTTGGTAAATTTCAACTTACTTGTTTTCCCCAAGGTACCACCAATTTGGTTGCAGTCTATCAGGCTCAGATTTTTTGGATCCTCCAGGATGAAAACCTGATCATGCTGGTATCTTTATTGACAATGGAAGAATTAAAGGTCCAGTTTCTTAATATAACAATGAGCCCTTACCTTGGAACTCAGGAATCCATTGATTTATCTGGGAATATGCAACCACTTTGGAAAGGATCTTGTTTTGAATCAAGGAGTCTGGTCTCACTGTCTCTGGATCTAAATTGGCTGCCTGTTTCCCTGCTCTGGAAATTATTTATCATGTGGTCTGCAAGGAAGGAAGAAGAATGTCCCCATCCAAAGTCAACAAAATCCTCTCTTGGCCCACTCCAATCAATCCCACTGAAGTCAATGGTTTCTTAGGTTTTGTCATTTATTTTTGGATCTTCATCCCTTCTCTATCCAAAATATTTGTTCCCATGTGTTGCTTAACCAGGAAGGATGCTGAATGGCTTTGGAATCAATTTTTTCAACAATCATTTCAGAAGCTCAAAACAATTGTTGGGAAAGACATTGTCTTGAAGAAGATCACTTATGGACCTGGAGCTGGCAAGATCAAGCTGGCTGTTGATTCTAGTTATCAATCTTTTGGGGCTGTCCTTACCCAGGAAGAAAAAAATGGTTTTTATCTTCCTGCTCTGTATGAATATCTTCTCTTTTCAGATGTAGAACCTAGGTACTTCCAGACAAAACTGGAACTTTGTGGTGTTGCCCGGATGTTGAAGAAGCTCCAAACTATTCTCTGGGGTCAACACTTCAAGTTACAAGTTGACGCACAATCCATGATTGAAATGATCAATTCCCCCAGCATTCCAAATGCTCCAATGACTTGTTGGGTGGATTTTATTCAGTTTTTCTCTTTTGATATTGTTAATAGGACTGGAAAGTCTTTCACCATTCCTGATGGTTTATCTCAACGTCCTCTTGTAGATGAAGAATTTTATGTTGGAGTGGATTTCAAGGAGGAGGAACCTTTTATTCAACCTGTCATCAGGTTTTCCTCTAGAAATTATTCTGGCTTCCAGCAAGGTTTCTGGCTTAAACTAGAGCAGTACCTTTCCACTCTCCAAAGACCTCCTGATCTCTCAGCTAAATATTTTTGATCCCTTAAAAGAAATTCCTCCAACTTCTTTGTACAAGGTACTAGGCTTATGAAAAGAGGAAATCCTTGTGCTCTTATTTTTGTCAATATCCCTGCTAAACAAGATTTGATCTTGGAAATTCTACATGAAGGACTTGGTCATTGTGGTGAAATGGAAACTTATCAACAAATATCTGAACAATTCTGGTGTCCATCTTTGAATAAATCTGTCTCTCAATTGTGCAAGAGTTGTGAGGTCTGTCAGAAAGTGATCTTAGGAGCCCAGCTGAAATTTGCTATCCAACTGGGGATTCCACTGTCTTTGGAAGGATTGCTATTGATGTGGTTCACATTAAGGCTGGTGGAGCTAAGTACCTCATTGTGGCTAGAGATGATTTTTCTGGATGGGTTGAAGCAAAATTCCGTAAGAACCTCAGTTCTGAATCAGTAGCAGCTTTACTCTATGAGACTTGGACAATGTGCTATGGCTTAGCCAAATCTTATTCAACTGATGGTGGCTCTGAGTTTGGTGGAAAACTGGCCAAAATTATCTCATTGCTTCCTGGTCAACATAGGGTGACCACTCCTTATTTTCCTGAAGGCCAAGGCATGGTGGAAAGAGGCCATGCTCCTTTGAAGGCTTCTCTTTTCAAACTGGATGGTGAAATTGCAAAGAATTTTTGCAAATTTCTTCCCCTGGTCCTTTTGTCTGATCAAATTTAAACTAAATGGAACACTGGCTACTCACCATACAAAATTGTCTTTGGTCAAAAGGCTGTCCTTCCTCTGGATCTGGAAATGGAATCTTCTTAGTTATTTCTTGGGAAAAGGTTTTTTCTACCACTTATCTATTAGTTGCCCAGTCTAAGCAACTGAAGCAGAGTGAGGATGTTTGCAGTGAAGCCTATCAGAAGATGATGGAATCTAGAAAAAAATGGGTTCATTATTGGGAAGAGAAACATTCAAAGCAGATCAGGGACCCTTTGAATCCTGGTGATCTTGTTTTAGCTTATAAGTGATCCTTGGAAACTCAGTGGGGAAAGCTTTTCTCTAATTGCTGGAATGGTCCTTATTGGGTGGTCCGCCAGGTCAGAGGTGGATCATTGGTTTGGAAGAACTGGATGGTACTCAGATTGCCAGGAGGTTCTCTGCTGATCAAGTCAAGAAATTTCATTTTTGTGGAGGCAAATTAGAAGTAAGTCCTCCAAATTGTGCACCACTAGAGTCATTTTCCGCATCTTTGTTGTAAAACTCTACTGTATGCCACATATGTGAGCACCAGGGACGCCTCCTTTGTTTATCTCCATCACTTCTAGGACTTTTCTTTGGATGGATCAAGATATTATTTTCCAATCACCCTCAAGGTCAAATAGCCATTCTTTGGTTCCAATCTTCTTTCTTTCTTTTTTTATATATGTCATAAAACTCAGATGCAGACTAGGGACAGTCTGTAATTTGGGGAGAGATGTGGTGACCAAATCTGGACACCTCAGGATCACTGCAGAAAATTTAAAAACTTTTTATGATTTTTTTATGGCTATCATTCATCATCATCAAAAAAAAATCAGAATTCCTTTTTCTGAATCAGGTCCCTTCAGCCTTCAGATCCTCCAGCTTCCCCATCTCCCAGCGGTTTAGGGATGGGTCCCTGGGGTGTCCAACTCCCCAGGCCTTGCTTTCAATCCCTGTCCTTTTTGATTTGGCCCTTTGTTTTTCAAAATGCAAGGGTGATGACCCGCTTGGCTCAATCTTGCCCATCTCTCACACCTGCTTGGCTTGGCTCAACCCTTTCTAGCACAGGAATTGTTGTTGATATCCACAGCAATGGAAATCCTCCTATATACTCTCCATTGGTGCCTACTACTACTGTCCCCTCACCCAAAAATCTCAATCAAACTCCATTGAACTCACTGCAGCCCTATCCTCATCACCATCATCAAAACCACGGCTCCCAGACTGCAAAAATTATTCATGATCACCAGTCACATCAGTCTCTAAAAACTGATCATTCATCAATCCCCCTTGACTACCTCAACCTCAAACCTCTCACATCACCTGACCCAATTTGTTGTTCCCATGCGCTGATCCATCCCTCCATCTTCCATTGATCACCTTTCCAACCTCTCTGATCTCAGTCTACCTTTTATTGGTTGCCTTATTCCATCCAACCACCCTTCCCATCCTCATCTCATCCACCTCATCACCACCATCCACAACCATCCAACACCAAGCAGTCATCCATCACTGCTCTCATCCTTTGCGCATCTGTCACCCATCAACATTGATCAATCCTCATTGGTCAGCCATTGCTTCCCACTCCTGTCAAGCAGTCTTCATTGGTTTTCCACTTATCCCCCCTAGCTCACTGGTATGCCGTGCGGCTTGTCTGTTGCCCGCGCGGGTCTCTGCTGTTCTGCCTGTGGATGTTGCCGGCGTGGGTCTCTGCTTTTCTGCCCGCGGCTGTTGCCCAGGCCCGTCAAGCCTATCTTTTGTGGCCTCTCAAGGCTTCTTTTGCTCTGCCCTCCAGTTTTTTTCCCTCTCTTTTCTCCTTCTTCTTTGTTTGTTTTACTATGATCATGTTTTTAAAATCTTTTTATTTGATCATTTATTTGAAAAAAAAACTTTTTTCCTGCTCTATTTGTAGTATCTCTTGTAAATAGTCATCTCTTTTAAATAGTCTACAGGGACCCATCAACCATAAAAGGAGGGGCTCTCCCCTACCTATTTTTAAAAAAAATCCATGAGATTGTGTGCGTATGCCCCCCAGTTATTATCAGTAATTGATCCTCATCCTTATCCTGGTTATATCAATGATTGCCCCTTGATCCATTGATCCTTAGTCTTTTCCCCTCTGTGACCTGATCCTTATCACCAACCAATAGCCTTGCTGGTTGAAGAGAATCCTGTCTATTGGAATTCTTGAGTGTGTTACACCACTCTTTGATCCCTTTCTCTGACCATACTGGTCTTGATCCTTCCTTGATCATCTTTCTGGAGCCAATCACAATCAATTTAAGAGGTTTTATTAATCTTAAAACCTGGAGTCTTATACCTACTTTTATTTGTTTTCAAATTTGCATTCTGCAAGCCTACTGTTGAGTTCCTTGAGAAGTGTTGAGGTTATCCCTGTTCAAATAAGTTACTGTTTCCTTTTAGAGCTTCTCAAAACATTGTTCTTTTTCTTGTACGGCCACCCTCAGTTATCTGGTACCCTTCAAGCGCTTGATTGCGGATAGTTGGGCAGTTTCATTGAGAAAATGGAGGTTGGTTGGGGTTTGAGTTGATAATCCCCAATCTTCTGCTGAAAACCAGAGTTATTAGCTTGTGGGAGTTGTTTACATACAACAGCTTTGTTCTTTTGGAATTTAAACAAAATTTATCTTCTTTTTTTTAAATAGCTCCCACATAATCTTGCCTCAGATGGTTCTGTTCCATTGCTACCAAATTTTATCCTTTACTACTTGATTCCTCACTTAAAAATTTCTGGACCTTGATCTTGGTTACATTTAAATATTTTTGTAACACTCAGGATGGCAGCCTAAACAGAACCTTTTCCCTCAACAGAACTGCCATGGCCTAGCACCATTTGCAGTCTTACAGCGCTTGCTTGGTTGATTTTTTCTCTTAAAATCAATCCTTGGGCCCGCTGGTTTGCTTTCGCTTTTGAACCTTGCTTTCTATTAGTGGTAGCCTTCAGTACATCTCTTGCACCCATTTATGGTCAAATTGTTGGTCTGATTGCTACTAAAGTTCAGCTCCCCATCCATATAGTCCTCAAGTTCCATCTCCATGCCATCTTGGGCGCTCTTTCTTGAATGTTGAGCTTTGACCTTGCGAGACCACATGATTCTTCCAGTTCCAAACTCTCTTGTCTTGTTGCGTCTTGTATCTGGTCTCACATCTTGTTGTACTCCATTGCTCAATCCCTAAATTTTGGACCTTTTGTCGTCTTGGTTTGCTCTATCTTGAATATGCTTTGGCATTGCCTTCTCAACTTGTCCCTGCAATTACTTGCAACTGTCCCCCTGAATGCCTCTCAACTCTTCAAGTATGAAACTTTCACTATTGCCATTGCCGCCACCATCTATTTGCATAGCCATTGAAATGCAACTGCTACCTTGCTATGTTTTCCCAGTTACTACGTCAAGTCATGATTGCAAGTCCATTGATTCATCATTTCTCATGCCCAATTTTGTCCTTTTTCATTGGTTTTTTAGCCTGCGTTTGTCATTACTCCTTGTCTTCTCACTTAGTCTCAAGCCTACCAGCAAGGGGTTGTTTTGGAGTATTTAAATTCTGCTTCTAGTCATGATCCTCTACTGTCACATAATCTTTTTGTTCAGATGTCACAAACCTAGTGTTCAGAATTATCTCTGTGATTTCCTTCCTTTCACTTGTTTTCAGTTACTACTTAAACCTTTCACTGAGGCCCAGTAATGAAACCTCATTGAATTTTTTTCTTTCAACTTTGGTCCTCAACTTTCTGAGTTGAGTAAGATTCCCTGATATGATCATTGACCCCAACATGTGAAACATTTTTTTCCTCAATTGCCACCCTTGATGAGGATGCAATTGGGGCTTCCAATTTTTCATTAGCCAAATCCTTTTTTTCTTTTTCCAAAGCTTTGTTGATGTCACTATCAATGTAGGCCTTCCATGCAGCCATTTCAGAAGAAGGAGGGCTTGCCACTGTGCCCATGCAAAAAACATTCAATGGTATACTTCAGTATTCAATCCAACTTTCAATTGAACAAACAAAGTTTGCTCACTTTTGAGTTGAGAAAGAATTGTTTGCAGGTGTTTATATGATTTCAATTTTCACTTTACTTTCACTTTGGTTTCACTTTAAAGTCACTTTGGAATTACTAGGTGTGGAACAAAAACCCCACAAAGTATGCATTGATCCCAAATTTGGGTTGAGGGAACCCAATTGTGGTCCAGGGGGTGCCCAAAATTCTGGCACGACTTCTGGGGGGTTGCGCACCCCCAAAAAAAGCGGTTCTGAGTGGTGTACCCCCATACATGGCTCCAAATTGCCATGTTTGAGGGATAAAAGGCTCCTATACGACCCCCCGGGGGTCCCGCGTGTTTTGAACGGCCCTTTTTAGTCGTCTGTGGATCCCCACGGCTCATTTGAGCCGTTTAGGGCCCTACACAACTCCCACACAACTGGAGTTGTGAATTTATAATCACCCTTTGTAAATATTCAATCTTGTCATCATCTTTGAGCATGGAGCTCAAAGTATTAGCATGGTTCAAGAGGATTAAGGAGCTAAAAATACAACTTTTAGTAGGCAACTTCCCCTCTTCAAAGAAGAAATGAAGTGGTAAGATGAATTAATAACCAATAAATCCAAAATCTGAAGAGGAAACTTTGGAATGTAAGTCAGTATATTTCAAATCCCCTGGAAGAAAAGTGTCATCAATTTCAATGAAAGTGTCAGGTAGGCTTTAAAATTCCTGGTTGACAGATTGGATAGTTTCTTGGGTTTGCAAGGCTTGCAGGATAGTTACTCCTTTCTGCCAATTCACATCAAGATTCCAATGCACTAGAAAGTCATGGCCTAGAATGGTATCACCCATTCCAGGGATATACAAGGCAAATAAATCCAATTCACAGCTGAGGAAGCTGGAAAATTCAAAATTCCATTTTGCCCTTTGGGTAACCCAATGAGACTTTTCAGAAGCACTGCTTGCTAAGTAGAAAGAAAATTTTCCTATCAATGAACACATAATATTTTTCAAAGTGGCAAAAGTCTTACTTATAAAATAAAGATTAGTGCTGGAGTCAAGGAGTATGCAATAATCCTTGCTGTTAGAATTGAAAAGAAAAAAATCTCAAACTTGGAGTGTTAGCAGTCTCAAAATTGCAAAGATCAACTTTCAAATGTTAAAAAAATGTTTAGTTTTCCTTGCAAGTATCAGAAAAAATTAAAGTTATCTTTTGGAAAATTAACTTCAAAAGACTATTCACATCATGTTTTCCTCTGCAATACATACACAACCCTTCCTTCTCCCTCCTCTGCTGTTCCTTGTTCCCAATAAACACGGTTTCTTTTCTAAGAAGCTTTGATTTTTTGGAAATAGAATTTACCTTGTGGTTGGAGTTTGAGTTTGGAGTTGATTTGGATTGCTTTGAATGCTTCAAATAGTTTTCCTCCTTTGCATCCAATAATGATGTTCCGTGATCTTTTTTTCAAGAATGGTTCTTGTAATGATAGCAATTATCAAGATCAATGACCCAATATATTAGCTACTGAAGGTTGGTTGTCTTATGGACCCCAACTGCAAGCTTTTCAATTAGGCCTTCTGGTAAAAACTTTCAAAAATTAAATAAAAGCACAGCCTTGTTCCATTGGATAAAGGACTTCAAAGTTGAAAATTGAGAAATATAAATAGACATCCTCCTATCCTCCTTCATTACCAGGTGTCATTCTCCAAGCTCAATATTTATTTTATGCATGATCCTTTTGAAATATCCTATTTCTCACTACCATATAACTCAGTCTATAAGCTTGACACAAGCAAAAACATATTATTAGAACACCTGCTTACTACCTCCGGCTTATAAACCAGTGACCTACCAACTTTTGCAACTCAGTCTATCCCTGAAACCCTTCAGTTCCACCCAAAAAATAGTTTTCCATCAAAACAAACTTGCTTCTTCCATCTTTGTACTTAGCTATTTCATTCTTGGTCACACTAGCCATATTGTTTTGCAAATTTTATAAAAATCCATTTCAGTTGAAAAATCCTCTTAAGGACTAGTCCCACACCCTGCAAAACTACATCCATACCTTTTCATTGACTTTAAAGTTCCTTCCACATCATTTTTTCATCCTGTTACATCAATTTAGTTGCATTGGCTATTGTTTATACTTACCTACCACCTTGAAAAAACTTCACTATATATTGAATTTATCCATTCCATTCCTGTCATTCATTGTGTAATTGCACCCTAGCTGTAGAAAAATTTCCATTGGGTTGTATCTAGTCACCTCTGGTTACCTTGTAAGGACCATGCATTCTGCCTGAAGCTTGTTTCCAAATTAAAATCTGATACTTTATACAAATCTTTGCTGAAATTGGAGCTATCACATTGGTATTTGCCTTGGTTACATTTCATTGGATCAATTCATCCCTCTTGCAGTTTTTTGAGGCCTCAAAACAATTTTTTGCACTATGTGTTTAGAATTGCTATACTTGCACTTCCCTTGCAATCAGCACTCTCCCATTTGCACTCATGATCATTTCAGATTTCCCTATAGTACGTGAAGTGGTTTTGTGACACCAGGCCATTAATTTTTTATGTGCCATTTTGCACTTTTTTGGGGTTGCCAAAAAGGATGAAAGTTTGTTGCTTGAACTTATCCTAATTTTGAGAGTACAAGTGGGAATAGTTCTGGATAATATTTTGAGATACAGTTTGAACCACTGCAAGGCTCTACCTCCTAGGGCAGAAGATGTGTTGTGGAAAATTAGGAGAGAAAATCTCCCAGATTGTCCTCAGGTTTGGAAGTTGTTGGTTCTAGCATCTTAAAAGAGTGGGATGCACCCTTAAGAGAGAGAGATAGAGAGAATAAGGTTTAAAATAGATGAATTCCTTCCTTCCTTCCTCTGTGGTGATGGTTTGCTTTTCCTTCCCTTTGCATGGCATTGGGGAAGTTTTTTTTGTCAAATAAATGAATAATTCCCGCCTCTGCTTTCTCACTCATTGTCACGTCCATGCGCGTGCTGTCACTGTCACAAGCCTGCAGTTACCTTTCACACTCTTCTTCCCTCAGATCTTATCTTCTCTACAGAGAACCAGTCTGCTGGTCCTGGTGGCACAACACGGAAACACTTCAACCACATCAATTCAATTAACACAAACTCAAAACTCACCCTCAACTTGACGACCAGAAACCAAATATTCCTCTTCATTCTTTCATTCCTCTTTCTTCTTCTTCTCTTCTTCTCTTCTTTGATTTTCTTTATATTCAAACCAATAACTCAACCACCCAAATCAACACCAATCCGACTTCTTGAGCCCCACCATCCAACATTTCCTGACTGGTAAGACTGGCATTTGTTGCTGCTTCACATGAACCTCCCAATCTAGCCTTCAATATCAAACTCCCTCAAAGTCATCTGATTGAGCCATTTTCCTCAACTCTTCTTCAACCAAACCCACAGTCAAAATACTTGCCTTGTGCCTTATTTTATCCAGTTGCTTGATGTCTGTTTATTCCTTCAATTCTCTCTTGTGACTGCCCTTACTGTTCTTCTCAACTAATTTTTTGCTCATCTCAGCCCTCTTTGTTCATCATCTTTTCAAAAATCATTCAGTAATTTAACCATTTTACCCTTCCCCCATGCCCTAACCTAAGTAAAAGCACAAATACAACCCAAAAAAAAACAGAAATAACCCTGAGAATCAGAAAACCTAACAAAACCCTATCCTCCTACCCCAATACTTGGGCAACTACATTCATCCGGTTAGTCCTTCTCATGGCGCACTCTAAGCCCTACTCAGAGCCCCCCTGCCTTTCCATAGCCACCCAAGTTCCCCTACACTTGTTGCTGCCCCTTTTGCGTGGCTTGTCCTTCTCATAGCGCCCTCCGCGTCCTACTGGGAGCCCCCTGCGCTTACCATAACCACCCAACGCGCCTTCTATAGCCATTATTTGGTTCCTGATGCTGAGCCAACTGCGCAAGCAGCGCTGCCCAAATCCTGAGCATACTCGCGCTCATTTCTGAGCATGCTGCCCAAATTCTGAGTCTGATTGCGCAGGCGGCAACCTGTTACCAATCTTTGTCTATAAAATGCCACCACAGTGTACATGAGCTTATTTCTGTTGGAGGAGAAGTTATTGGAATTGTTGGAAAAAATGATTTTACAAGACTTTAGGTAATATTCAAGCTTTTAAGCATATCTTCCTTTAAAGTGATAAGGATTTTTCATTTCCAGGGTGCAAAAGCTAGGACCACTTGTGCTAGGTTTAGAGGCATTTTGGTTAAAAGCCTGGATCAAGGCATAGATGAGGGTTGGTGCCTCCAACTTGGGAGCATTGCTGCAAGGCTGTGGTCTGCTGCAATTCAATGTTTCATCACATGAATCTTTGGAATTGTGAATTTCTTTTGAGAGCATCTGCCAAGGCTTTGGAATTATTCCTGTGAGAAACAGGATTCTTTAGAGGTTCAACCAGAGGAGATTTAGAAGAAGGAACAGGATCTAAGGTTTTTTTGGCTCATGGAGCACTGGATCTCCCTACCCTATTAATATTGTACTTATAAGGGGTGAGGGCTTTGTTCCAGGTAAAGCAAGTATGTGATATTGGAGAAGAATAATTATAGGTGGAAAACTGATAATAGGTTGCTTTATTTGGTTAATTTACTTTCACACAACCACCCCATTTAATATGGGGAAATCTTGGATGAATTTGAGCGCAAAAGGGAGAGTTTTTATTGTGAGGGCATTCTGAGTGTAGCAGGGTCAACTTCAAAGTGAAAATTGATGGTTCAAAGTCCACTACCCATTTAAATAGATATAAAATATACCTAATGGGTGTAATCAGGGGGGTATTTTTCTGGAAACTTTTATTTTATTTTATTTTATTTTCTTTTTTTTTACATTTTATGTTTTAAATTATTTATTTTTTATTTATCTTTTTTTCTCATTTCTTTTTTAATTTTTTTTGGGAATTCATTTTCTCACTTCCCCAATCCTTTATTTCACAGAATTTTATGTCTAACTGCCATTGCATGCCTCTGCTGCCACACGGACAAATACTTTATTTCATGGTACTTTCAAGGATTTTTTTAAAATTCTAAAGCCGGAGTCCTGTAGCTGGGGCTTTCAAAACCCCAAAAATAATCTTTTTTAATGTTCGAGGCATTAAAAACCCTCCAACAATGGAATCAAAAAAATCAAAAATTCCGCAAAAACCAATTTTTCCATGGGTTTTTGGATTGTTATTTTGGCTATTTTAATTATTTTTTTTGTTTATTTCAGCTGGAAAAAATTTCAAAAGAAATTCAAAGAGATTTCCAATAATTTTCCCAGATTATTTGGATCTATCATTTTTCCTTAAAAAACTCCATCAAAAACCAAAAAACTTCAAAACTTCAAATTTCTCATTGGAAATTTTCATCCTGTTGTTTTCCTTTTGATTTAATTTTTCTTGGTTATTAAAGCTATCAAAAATTCAAACCAAAAGTTAAAGAGAATTCAAATATTTTTTCCAGTTTTTTTGGATACATTATATTACCTTAAAACATTCCTTCTAAAAACCAAAAAATTTGCAAAATTCAATTTTCTCATTAGACTTCTGGATCCTTTTTTTCATTTTAGATTTTTTTTGGTTTTTCAGTCTTTTAAAAAATTAAAAAAACCCATCAAAGGGTTTTTGAATATTTTTTCCAGAATTTTTGGATGTATCTTGGGCCTCCAAAAATACAACCCAATGCAAAAACCCTTCAAATTAACACATCTATTGAAATGTTTTTGTTTTACGTCTTGAATCAAAATTTTGGAAAATAATTTTGGAAGAAACTTTAGAATAGAATTCAAAGACCCATATAAAAAAATCTGGCTGCTTGTCACATTTGGTGCCCCTCCAATTATAAATGGCAATTAACATAATACCAAAGAAAAGGGTGGTCTCTTTTTAATGATACTTTTTTTGATTTATTCTTCTTGAGATAAATGATGATGATCCAAGGTATTTGAAGCTGCAGATTTGAAGGGACTTTCTGAATATTTCCAAAATTTTGTTTCTGGGGAATATTTGAGGCACTATCTGTGGCTCAAAAACCAAACCAGAAAAGCATCATACTAGACCCCTTTTGGGTTCTGGGACTTTTCTTTGAGCCTTTTCACATTCATATATTCAATATGACTGCAATGTTTTTCCTGGGACCTCCACCCATCTTGAAGCCTTCCAATTATCTTATAAACCACCCCCTTTTCCTCTTCCACCCTCCCATCACCCCCCACCACACCATCCCACTACCACACCACACCACACCACCCCCCACCTCACCTCACCACACCTCACCTCACCACACCACACCACACCACACCACACCACACCACACCACACCACACCACACCACACCACACCACACCACACCACACCACACCACACCACACCACACCACACCACACCACTCCACTCCACTCCACACCACACCACACCACACCACACCACACCACACCACACCAAACCACACCAAACCACACCACTCCACACCACACCACTCCACTCCACTCATCACCACACCACTCCACAAACCACTCATCACCCTTCAACAACTTTTTTCACTAAATTTCTTCCCCATATGTTTTGAAACTATCAACTCCTATCTCCACTTAATTTTTCACAATAAAATCTCTTTTTGCAATAGATCAAGAAAACATCCATCCACCTTTCAGAACTGTTTCACCAGGCCCAGTATCTATTATCTCATATAACAAAACTAGTGATTCAACTTATCTGGCTCTTTCTTCATCTAATGAAACTGCTGATTCCACCCCTCTGGCATCTCCTCCTGAGCTATCATATAATCAAAAGGAGGATATGGTTGAAGCTCTCCAATCATAGGCAAAGTCCCATGGATATGCCATATCTACCAGAATCTCCAATTAACATAAAAATACCTACACCTATCAATTTGATAAATCTGGGGAATATAAAGCCAGAAAACATACCACCAAATTACAAAAAAAAAAGACCAATTGTCCATTCAGGTTATCAGGAATTTTTTTCAAAAGATTGGGTGTCTGGGTTGTGAGGGTTATATGTCCATAGCACAACCATCAATGTTTCATTGATCCTTCCCCTCATCCCATCCACAGAAGAATAAAAAGGAAGCAAAAGGATTTGGTTGAAATTTTATCCAAAGCTAGAGTTCCCACATTAAAAGTTCTCATCTCTCTTAA
This sequence comes from Puccinia polysora, assembly GCA_025617555.3. Taxonomy (NCBI): domain Eukaryota; kingdom Fungi; phylum Basidiomycota; class Pucciniomycetes; order Pucciniales; family Pucciniaceae; genus Puccinia; species Puccinia polysora. The sequence continues at coordinate 43,394,738 of CM062616.1, read as the reverse complement.
AAAAAATTCTCCATAACCTATTCATACAAACCTCCATACCATTTACAACAAAAGATCAAAAATACAAAAAAATGCCCTTGATGGCAAAACTCCTGTTGAAGCACTCATACTGGAACTCTGGAATCTGGCCTTTTTCTAAAAATTTAACAACATGGAAGTTCAAATAACTTCATTGTTAATTTCTCACCCCAATTCCATCAAACATCTCAAACGTTTCCCAACTCTCATAATGATGGACTGTACATATAAAAAAAACAAGCTTGGAATTCCCCTCCTTCATATTCTTGGGGTAAACAATTGTTCCGGAAGTTTTTCAGTTTCCTTCTGTTTTTTATTGGAATAGAAAAAACATAACTTTGAATGGGCCCTGACTCAACTTCAGGAAATTTTAGAAGATAAACAACCTAGTGTAACTGCTACAGAAAATGAAAAAGCACTTAAAAGTTCAATAAAAACAGTTTCTCCTTCCTTTCATAATTTTCTCTGTGTATGGCACATTTTCAAGAATATTCAAACCCATTGCAGGAAGCTCTTTCAATCTGAAGATAAATGGAAGATATTTGTGATATAATAGCATCAGTTGGTTCATTCCAACTGTGAATCAAGCTATCAGAAAAACTTCAAAAACCTTTCTCTTGTCTGGAACCCTCCCAGTTCTGACTACCTTCCTGAAAACTGGATTTCTCTAAAAAGAAAATTTGTCTCCTATTTGACCAACAAAAACTATCACTTTGGAAACACAATTATCTCACGAATAGAAGGCCTAAACTCCTACATTGAATTTTTCATCAATTCTTCTTTTGGCTATTTCTATAATTTAGTTCAAACACTTTACAGTTCCATCACAATCCAAAACCATGAGAGAGCCATTGAATCCTCTCAGCAATAATTCAAGCATCTAATTGGTTTAAATCACTTTTTGGATCATTTTTCTGGAAAAATCAGCCACTTTGCCCTCAAGACCATTCACTCATTTCATAAAGATCTTGAATCTTCAACCAGTTTCAACAGATGTTACTACTCTTCTTACATAGGTATATCATGTATTCACAAAGTGAAATTAGCTATCAGAAAGGGTGAAATCTTCCAACTTGAAGATTTTCATCCTCAATGGCATGTCAAAGCCCCCTTATCAGTGAGTTTTTTGTTTTTTTTTTTTTGGATTCAAGCTCAAAGTAATAATTTCCTGATTGATTTTAATTTTGCTTTCTCCAGTTAACTTTGAAGCCTGATGAAACTGAAGAATCAGAAAAACTTGGAGTTTCAACCAGAGACAGTAATAAAAACCTTTATTTCACTAAAATGTTTGGAGAATTCAGCAAGTTGCCACCTGTAGATTATCTAGTCAAAAGCAAGAATCTATACAGTGGAAAATATCAACTTAATCTGATTCAAGAGCTCAATTCCAGTCAAAAATCCAAAGTAAGAGAAACACAAAAAGTAGAAGCCAACAAGTTCAAGGAGATCTCTCAGTCCTTGTATAAAAGAGATCCATTTTTTTTGGAATATTTAGAAGAAGGTAAGAGGAGAGGAAGGAAAAAGAAGAAATTCATGGCAAATCATGAGGCCAGTCACCATTCTTTGGGGAAAAAACATATCAAATTTCATAATGAATATTTTCTTCCTATGTTTTCAGGTTTCACGTTTCAATAAATTGGAAGGCCATAAAGGTGAAGGGGAAGGCAAAAAATAAAGAGGAATCAGAGGAATAGTTAATTTTATATCTAAAATTATTTTTTCTGAAATGGATTTTTTTTAATGAGTCCTTGTCATTTTTTTGACATAGGTGAATTTCTGACTGAAGAGGAATATTCAGAAGATGAATATGTGTTAGATTATGATGAAGTGGAAGATCCAGCATATGAAGAGCTTCTAGATTTTAATGTTATTAAGATGGTGAGCTTCCATTTCCTTTTATTGTTTCTTGTTTTTTTGGATAGTATTTTTTGTTAATTTTTTCATTCAAATTTTATCAGAGGTCTGGAACCATTGTGAATAAGTGGGTTGCTTCGCCTGAATGGAATACTGGGACAAGAATCAAGAGACTAAAGGTATCTTATGAAGATGGTGATGCTTCCTACAATCCTCCTGGAAGGAAGTTATTAGAAGCTGCAACAATCAGTGAGAAAATGAGTACATTGGATATTTTCTCATTGTTTAATTTTTTCTGATTTGTTTAGGGCTTTTCCTCTATATTTCCTGCACATTATCATATTCTTCTTCTGGAATATTTGACTAAGTCTCAGTGGAAGAAGTGATTTTTATCTTTAGACCATATTTTCTGTTATTTAAAATTCTGATTTCTTGCTTTATTTCCAATACAAACATTTTGTTTCCCCAAAAACAGCCATTCCACATATCTCACTTTTTCAAGATTTCATAGGGGATGTGAAATGCAGCTTTGGAGCATCAGCCATTTATTTGGGGAGGAACTCAGAATACTGGATTGAATTCAGGAAAGACATGGTGAAAGAGCTTGGTTAAAACCCAATCTTCAAGGACCCAAAATTACTGCTTGATATCTGGGGTGAACCTTTGCAAGAAGCCAGAAGGAAACTGAAACCACATTTCTGGCCCAGCTCCCATAAATATGTGGATGAAATTTCCATGCCATGATTTCCTTCTGGCTGAAAAATATAAGTGTCCAGTGGTTCTGTTTTCTTCTTTAATGCCTTCTATTGAATAACAAGTAAACTCTCCGCTGGCTGCCATCATCCAAGTACATGCCTTGCTTATTCTTCACAAACATGTCCTTCCTATTTCCATTATGTCATTACTTCTGTCTGCCCAAAACCTTTAAGTCCTGTCTGCATGTCTTCTCCTTTGTGTCTGTTGTCATCTCTCTTTCTCAAATTCTTTTTCAAATCTTTCTTCAACCGCAAACTTCTCAGACCACCCTTCCTCCCCACACCAGTATTTATTTTCCCCAAAACCCCCCTCAACCATTTTCCTTTTTCCTCACCTTGTGCTTGTTTCCTTAACTCACCAGGTCCTTTGCTCCCATTCCCCCTGCGTATTATCAGAGGTCCTTACCCTCATTGTCGCCCCCCAAAGTTCTTCCCTGTTAACACCTTCCACTTGTCTTCCTTTGAATTCCCCTCCCACTCAAAATTCCAAATCTTCTCCTATTTTCTTCATTCTTTTAGAAGATTTCAAACATATAGTCTCATTAAATTTCAAGTCTGATAATTGGCCAGCTCCCAGGTTGGATCCACTTTGGGAAAGATTTGTGACCAAGGATTCCAAATTGATATGTAAAACAATTATTCATCAAAATTTAGAGCTTGATAATGAGGTTTTTTTCCTCCAAGAAAATCAAGTAGAAACATAAAAAAATCAAATTTTGATAAGTTTTAATATTTTTATTGATATTTGTTCCTTATTATGTATTTTTTGAATTAAGCTTGGAAGGTTTACGCATACATCCAAAAAGTATGTATTAAGAATCTTGTTTTTCATTTTTAAAATTTCTGAAAGCTTGAGTAATCCAAAAAAAAAAAGGAAAACAAAATGATCCAAAAGTCCAATGAGAAAATTCAAGTTTTTGCCAAAAAAAAATGAAATCAAAAGTAAAATAACAGGATGCAAATGTCCATTGAGAAATTTGAATTGTTTGAATCTTTTGGTTTTTTTGATGGAATTTTTTAAGTTAAAAGGTTAAATCCAAAAAATCTAGAAAATGAATTGGAAATCTCTTTTGATTTTTCTTGAAATAATTGGTAGCTGAAATAATCAAAAAAAAATAATTAAAAAATCCAAATTAAGGATCCAAAAACACATGGGAAAATTGGTTTTTACCAAAGTTTTCAATCTTTTGATTCCATTTTTTGAGGGTTTCTGTAAAGCCAGGAGTGACATTTCCCACGGGCAGTGACATTTCCCACCAAGGAATTGACCTGATGGTTCCTGCGGTTGCTCCCACAACTTTGAATGCTCTAATTGGGAAATGAATCCAATTATATCAACTGCTCCATTCAAGACTCAGTTTATGGGTTCTCATTTTTCTTCATTGCTCTCTTTTAATTTTATCATTCTCCTTTTCTTTATTTTTCCTTTTTTTTGTTTATTTTTCTCATTTTCCTTTTCTCTTATAACTGCACAATCAATTCAGATCAATTGGATTCACTCAATCTCAAAACTCAGACCAATTGACTCAACAATCTCATTCAACCTCAACCAACTGGCTCTCCAATCAACAATCCAATTCATCTATCATCTAACTGGTGAGATCAATCATTGCTATAAATCATTAGGATGTAGCTCAACCTAGAATCATATCCTTGTTTTGTTCCATCACCATCATGTTCCTACCTTGCTCATTCTCACAGCCATAGTCAACCCGGGTAACTTTTTCATTTTGTTGGTATTCATATCCGTCTCCTGTTTTTTATTTTTCCACTTCATCTGATTCTCATACAGTTGTTTCTGTCATAGCTTGCTGTTTAAATATTCATATCATCATTCAGAATTAGAGGTTCTAATGCCTCCAAAATTACCAAGGTTTTTTTCTGGGGGTTAACAAACCCCAGCTACATGACTGCAGCATCATAATCTGAAAAAAATAAATTCTTGAAATTAAGGTGAAATACAGTATTTTTCCGTGTTTCAGAAGAGGCATGCAACGGTGGGTAGATGTAAAATTCCTTTAAATAAAGGATTTGGAGCATGAGAAAATTAATTCCATTTTTCCTTGTTTTTCCTTTTTTTTTTTTGGGTGATGATAAATTCACAACCCGCAGTTGTGTGGGACTTTAGTAGGGCCCTACATGGCCCATTCAATTCATGGAGGCCCATACAGGACTCAAAAGGGTTGTTCCAAACACACACAACCCCCAGAGGGTTGTATACCCCCCCCCCCTAAACAGCATTTTTGAGTTTTTTACCCCCGTAAAAAACCATTTAGACCTGTTTACAGGGGTTATACAACCCCCCAGGATTTGCGCAAGAATCTTTGAGACCCTCTGGATTACATTTGGGTTCCATCAACCCAAATCTGGGATCAACACATACTTTGTGGGACTATTGGACCACACCCAGCAATCTTAAAGTGAAACTGCAACACAATCATTGCCTTGGGCAAATAAAATCTTTGAAACATTCCCCGTCCCACAAAGCACACTCTCAATCCGCCTGTTAGACAACAGGAGATCAAACTTTTACTGCCTGTTGGTCAACTTGATCTTTCCCAACTCAAATGTGAGCAAAATTTGTAGTTGTTTTCTTGAAATTTGGATTGAATACTGAAGTACCATTGCTTTTTTTTGCATTATGGGAACAGTGGAAAGCCCTCCTGTTTATGACATGGCTGCTTTGAAGGAATGAATCAATAGTGCCATTAAAAAAGCTGCAGAAAAAAAGGATTTGGGTAAAGAAACATTGGAAGCCCCAATTGCATCCTCATCTAGGGTGAAAATCAGGAAAAAAATGTTTCAAAAATGGATTTGACCTCTGGTGGTGAGTAAAATTTCATGTTACTCTGTCCTTTGCCTGATTTGATTTGATGGGAAATGATTGGCGGCTGGGAACTATGTAGCTATGTAACTATGATATAACCATTTATTTGGTGCCAGATCAACTTGACCCACCTCCTGTGAAAGAATTTCCTACTATGGAAGAGGAAAAGAAGTATTTTCAAACATGGGAAATGAAGCATGGCTACAATTTGAAAGTTTTAAACTCAAAGCTTGATAAATATGTTGATTTAGCCTGTGATAGAAATGGTTCTTAATCTGGGCCATTTCTCACCAAATGGTCAAGGAAAACTCACACAAGGAAGTTTGGGTGCAATTTTTTAATCTTTGAAATGCACACAAAGGCAGACCCCTTGTGGAAAATCTCCTACAGAAATGATCAACATAACCATCAACCATCTCCACACCCCTCAGTGCCTCCTCAACTCAGGAGAATCTCTGGGGTGGCCTTAGAGAATTTAAGAGAAGGCATGAATTATGGGCTCAAAAAAATTCAACTCAAAAGAAAATTGAGCAAGATTGATTGCGGCAAGTATGTTTATGACCAAAAAATCTATAACACCAACAAAAAAGGTAGTGCTACCCAAACTCAAGGAAAAAAGTATTATTGAGGTCCTCTATGAAAAACTTGAAGATTCAGGTTGGGTTCATCAATCAAAATTTAGTGTAGAGGGACACTTGGAGGCCCTATTGTTGGCGCACCCTGATGCATCAAAGCTTTGCAAAAATTTCATCATGTTGCTATGTTGGATTTTACTTATAAAACAAATAAGTACAACATCCCCCTGTTGCATTTTGTAGGAATTACATCCAACCAAAAAAATTTCACAAAATCTCTTTTTTTTTATAACAAAAGAAATGTTCAAATTGTACATTTGGTCTTTAAAGACACTAAAGGAGCTGGCTTATGATCCTGAGAGACTTCCCAAAGTCTTTGTGATGGACTGTGAAAAATCTCTGATTTGTGCAATTGACTCTAGTTTCCCAGATTCAACACAACAGTGTTATTTTTGGCACTTGTCTAAAAACATACAAGCAAACTGTAACGTTTGCCTTAATAATGATTTTGAAGGATGGAAAATCTTTATGTCTCTGTGGGGAATTATAGGACCTCTAAAACCAAGGAGGAGGCAGAGGTCAATGATTTATAACTTGGATTAAGGGCCAAATAACTGCGCCTTCTGTTAACATTCCTACTCCTGGGTGCTTAATTTATGACTTGTAAAAATTGCTCCTTGGAAGACCACAAGGATGTGCTTGAGTATATGGAAAATAACCTCTTCTGCATCAAAGAGAAATTTTCAATTCCTGGGAATTGCAAGAACCCTGACTTTGGAAATAAAACCACGTCTTGGATGGAAGGGGCCCATGCTACTCTCAAAAAATCCTTGCAAATTCTTTGGGAAGCATGTTGGATGTTTGAAAAACCTAGACAGAACATTTTCAAAACAAATTAAATCTGTTCAAGCGTCCCTTAACAAATCTTTAGTAAAGTTAGGAATAGTAATTCCCACTGAACCATTACCATTGGGATAAAATTTTTTTTTAAAGGCAAGTAAACGTTTTTTGTGAAAATTAGATAAATTGAAGCAGAACCATGATGGGGAAGTGGGCACCAAGTCATACTCAAAGACTATGGGTTTTCCCTGTTCCCACCAGATAGGTGACCTACTAGCATTCAGAGGATGCATTGTGCCTGAGGATTTTTATCCTCAGAAGAGGTTGGATTATGACCATTGCATTTATAGTTCTGTAATTTGGTTAAAGTTTGATTGTTAGATTGTTCAAATCACTTTGAAATTAATTTTTTTTGATGGATGATTCCTACTTTACTAATTTTTGATCCTTTTGAATTTTGGAAGGTTGATTTTGATAAAATTCTCAACAATTCTTGGTTACATGAGAATCTCAATTCAATGATATTGGGAAATCCTGAACAGTATTATTGAGGGCTGTTGAATCACTTAGTTCAGAAGACCTCAAAGTATTGATTAGAGCCTAGACTTGAAACAAAATTCTTGAAATCAAGTAGAGTTCTTCCAAAATTGAAATATACCCAGAGAGATCCTTCTTGATTTGAAAATGTTGAGAAGCAACTTAAGCGGTAAAAGAGAATTAGAAGGGCACAAATAAGAAAAGAAAAATAATTGTAACCTTTTCTTTTGTGAAATGTTCATTTTTTGGGTTTAATAAATGATGATGATATGATGATAATTTTTAGTCAAAGTCCTCAGGTTCAGAATATAAATTTCATATTTCAGAGGAAGAGGCTGAAATTGAATTAGCTTCAATTAATTTGGACTATAAATCCTCTTCAGAGGAAGAAGAGGTGCAGGAAGGATCCACAAGAAGCTCATCTTTGGTGAGTATTGATGTGATTAATTCATGTTGTTGGAATTTTTGCTAAGTGAGTTTTGATAATAGGAACCCAAAGTGAAATACCTCAATCAAATACCTGAGAAGTTACATAAGTTCTTGGGAAAGGTTTTTGATCCAATTGGTGATGGGAATTGTGGGTTTAGAGTCATTGCTAAATTGCTTGGGTATGATGAAGAGGGTTGGTTTAAAGTGAGAAAGGAAATGATTGAAACATTGGAGAGACATAAAGCATGCTAAATTGATATGCTTGGTGTGGAAAAAGAGGTATAAAATATTAAACAAAGACTTTATGTTGAAGACATCAATGAAAAGATTCCCTCTTCAAAATGGCTGGCTAATTTAGATATGAGTCAAATAATAGCAGACACATATGCCAGACCTATATGTTTCATTTCATTGTATTCATGTTGTACTTATACTCCAATCAAAAAAGGTGTTACAGATCAATCAGATCCTATATATATTTCCTTTGTAAAAAATAATTACTGGTTTCTGTAAGTAATTTAGGGAGAAATTATTCCAATCCCGCCCATAGAAGCAAATCCTTCTGCTTTCATTTCAAAGAAAGCTTCTGGTTGGTTTTATAATCTCAAAGATCAACTGTACATGTATTCTATATTATAGACTTCAATTATAGACTTCATTTCATCATTGGTTTTTGATACAACTTGCAATTCTAATGTGTTGAGGTTAAACCTGCTAACATGATGTATCAAAACACTACGGAGGCTGTGCAGTTGAGCCTAGACCATTAATACCAAACAACCCTGGAAGCCACCAGTGTCTGTAGCCTAGTTGGTAAAGGCAGAACTCTAGTATGTGTCTCAGTCTAGCTGAGGTTGTGGGTTTGAAGCCCACCAGACACATCTTCATTTTCACAGTCTCAACAGGTCATGAGCCCAGAGCCTACCTAAGCGTATACTTGCTTACTTAAGAGACTTGAATAAGATGTGAATGCTTTATGTAAGACCATCATCCCCTGCAAGACTACCCTATGATCATGAGTTCAATCCCCACACCAATCACACTTTCACCTGGGTATTGCAGTACCTATTTCTACATCACATAGCAAGGGGGAGTGTGGATTTTAAACCTGCTAAAATGATGTATCACCACAGTACGGAGGCTTTGCATTTGAACCTAGACAGGTAATACCAAAAAAACCTGTAAGCCACAAGTTTCTGTAGCCTAGTTAGTAAAGGCAGCACTCTAGTATGTGTCTTAGTCTATCTGAGGTTGTTCCTTTGACTCCCAACAGACAAATTTTCATTTTCACAGTCTCAAAATAATGCAGCTAACTTTTACTTCTATAAATATAAAGGGCTATCACATTTTTAACATCATTCTGTTGAGTGTTTTGAGTTAAGCTCATTATTTTGAGTGTTTTAAATGAAAATTAATTGGTAAGTCAGTTGAATCTCTGTTGGGCTGATCTCATAATAAGTAGTATTTTTAAATCTTGTGATAGGATCAGCTTAAAACAAGTTGAACTTGTTTTTTTTGGTTTTTTTACTTTAGGGCTAGTCAAGTTGAGCTTATATTTTTTGGTGTTTTTACTTTAGGGATAGTCAAGTTGAACTTGTATTTTTTTGAAATTCTACTTTAGGTGTCACGCTTCGCACTTAAGGATTATTGTCTTCACCACTTTGACATGTCCTCTCCTCAGTACCATCTACCTCAGTCTAAAAGCGTGACACAAATAAAAGCACAACATCAATGGTGCTATCCGCTATTTCCTCTGGCTCGCGCTGACCTTCCAATCTTGGCAACCAAATCAGTATATACTTGCAAACTTCGCGGTTAACTCCATATTGGTCGGCCATCCATTATGAGATCCAATCTCCTTCCCTGGCCAATCAACAGCCTTGGACTTCCATCTTCAGTCATGCATTGTTTGTTAGCTTGCATCTACGTCTAACCAAGCCATCACTACTGTATAGTTTGCAATTGGACTAGTCCCTACCCTGCATACACTATTACCTCTCATTTGCATTACCTTCAAATTCACTTGCTCTTGTCCCAATTTGTCATGCAATTGTACGCTCAGATTCTATTGTCTTGCACTTACTCTAAGACCTCGGATCTATACCACTGCTTCATTTCCTATCCCGTTCCTGTCAATCATTGCCTCACCGCTTCAACTGTAGTTAGCTCATCACCAGGTTGTATCTAGTCACTTTGGATTACCTTATAAGGGCTATCCCCTTGCCTGATGATTGTCTCCTCATTTAGTTAATTTCATACGTTCTCACATTTTGCTGCAACCTAGTTATCACATTGGACTCAGGTTGAGTTTCCTTCTGTGGAACACATTCCATTCATCTTGCTGTTTGTTGAGTTGCATAACCAAGTTCTCACTTTTCAACTGGGTTTTGCTATTCGCACTTGCCCTCGCACTTGGTATTCCTTTGCGCTCACAATCATCTAAGAATTGCCCTATAGTACGTGGGTTGGTTGTGTGAAAGTAAATTAACTAACTCAACTCATCTATTTTAGCCTGCCAACCTATAGTAGACTTCTTCTTTTTCAATGTCACATACTAGCTCAACCGGGAATGCTTTTCTTGCCCCTTACAATGATGAGATCCATCGGGTAGGGAGAACCAGAGCTCCTTGGGCCCAACAACCCTTAGATCCAGTTCCTCCTTCTAAATCACCATCTGTGGAACCTCTCAATGATCCTTGGGCTCTTCCACGGGATGCTCCAACGGACCCTCTTGCGGAATTTGCAGACTCCAACCATTCTTCCAATGAAACCTTGACTTGTGGTAGACCAGGGGTTTGCACTACTGCTCACAAGCCCGATTCTCCAACCCTTCTTTCAACATTGATCCAGGCCCTCACTCATGGTGCCCAGCAATCTAGTCCAAGCACTCCTAGCTTTCGCACTCCGGGCATGAAACAACCCAATCACTTTATGGGAGAACACCCTCATAAGCTTAGATCCTACCTGCAGTCTTGTAAAATCATCTTTTAAAACAACTCCAACAATTTCCCTTCCGATAGACATAAATTTATGTATGCTTTGTCCTTCTTAGGAGGTAGAGCCTTGCAGTGGTTCAAACCGTACCTCAAAATTTTGTCCAACGACAGTCCCACTTGTATTCTCAACAACTGGGACAGGTTTGAGCAACAACTGTTAACCCTGTTTGGCGATCCCAATGAAGTTCGAAACGCCAAATACAAACTTAATAGTTTAGTTATGAAGGAGAATAGTAGAGCTTCCGTTTATATTTCTCATTTTCAAACCTTGCAGTCTTTCATCCAGTGGAACAAGGCCTCTCTTCTATTCCATTTCAAAAAGGGTTTACCAGCACGCTTAATCAAACAGCTAGTAGTTGGGGGTCATAAGACAACCTTGCTTCAGCAGCTAATCAATTGAGTGATTGATCTTGATAATGGCTATCATGATAAGAATTGCTCTCGGCGAAACAACCATGGACCGTCCACCTTGGCTCCAAGGGTGGACAACTCCTTGAAGCAAAACACAAGGAACCCAAAACCATCCAAACCATCCCCAAATTCAAACTCCAACTCGAAAGGGAAAGCCGTTGCCAAAACTCCAAAGTTCTTGGACAAATAAACCGGGATGCTTCAAAGCAAGGAACGGCTGCAAAGGGAAAAGAAAGGGCTGTGTATGTATTGTGGAGGAAAACATGATGTCGACAGCTGTGCAAAGTGGTTAGCGTGTGAAGTGGCTAAGCATTCAAAAAATTAGCTTGTAGTTTTTCTGATACTCGCAAGGAAAACTACACATTATCTAAATCACCGCGAGTAAATCTTTGCACTTGCAAGTCACTAGGTGCTCCAAGTTCAAGATTTATCCTATTTCATTCCGACAACACTCCTTATCAAGTATTACTTGATTCCGGCGCTAATGTTTCCTTCATCAGTGAATCTTTTGCCACTTCCAAAAATCTTACGCGTTCCGAGATAGATAAATTTCCTATCTATTTAGTAAGTAGTGCGACTGAACCGTCTTATTGGGTTTCCCAAAAGGCAAAATGGACCTTTGCATTTTCCAATTTCCCCAGCTTCAAATGGGATTTATTCATCCTGGCTATACCCAGAATGGATGATACCATTCTAGGCCATGATTTCCTAGTTTACTGGAATCCGGATGTGAATTGGCAAGAAGGAGTAATTAACCTTTGAACCTTGCACCCCCAGAACGCTAACCTTTCCATCAATCAGGAATTAAACAGCCTACCCTAAACTGTCATTGAGTTGGATGACACTTTTCCGCCAGGAGATTTGCAATATCCTGACCTTCATTCCCAAATTCCCTCTTCAGATTTAGGAGTTATCGCTTACCTATCCAGCTTACCTCTTTCCTTTTCCTTTGAAGAGAAACAGACACCAACCAAATGGTGTATTTTGAGCTCCCTAATCCTCTTGCACCATGCGAGCACCTCAAATCCGGTGCTCAAAGATGACAAGATTGAAGATTTAGAAATCATTTGAGAGTCTTTACCTTTGGTTTATCATGACTTTGCTGACGTCTTTTCAGCTGCAAAAGCAGACAAACTGCGTCCATCCCGTCCTTACAATCACAAGATCAAACTTACTGGCCCACCTCCAGCACCAGGACCAGTCTACTCTCTCTTGACGCAAGAATCAATTGTGCTTCAAGACTACATTGCGGAAAATGTAGCAAAAGGATTTCTTCAACCAAGCAATTCAAACACCGGTTCACCTGTCCTATTTGTTCCAAAAAAGGACGAAGGACTTTGCCTTTGTGTTGACTACAGGAAACTGAACCAGGTAACCCAGAAGAATGCCTATCCAGTACCGCCTATGTCACATCTCCTTACCCTTTTCCATGGAGCTACTTATTTCTCAAAGTTAGACCTTCGAGGTGCCTATAACTTAATTTGCATTAAGGAAGGTCATGAGTATTGGACTGCAATGAGAACCCGGTTCGGCAGTTATGAGTATACCGTCATGCCTTTTGGCCTCTGCAACGCTCCTTCCACTTTTCAACATTTTGTCAACAACATTTTCTCTGATCTCGTAGGTAAATACCTCGTGGTATATCTCAATGATATACTAGTCTACTTGAGGAACCTCAAAGATCACATTGCACATGTGCAAGAGGTGCTACAGCAACTTTGCAAGAATGACCTGTTTGCAAAAGCCTCCAAGTGCAAATTCCATTCCTCTTCTCTTCATTTTCTAGGTGTTGTAGTCTCGCAGCAAGGACTATTGATGGACTCAGCCAAGAGCAAACGCATATTGGACTGGACCCCACCTTCTTTGGTTAAATCCCTTCAAGTTTTTCTTGGTTTTAGTAATTTCTATAGAAGGTTTATTGCGTGTTACGCCAAAAAAACCGTGAATCTTACTAACCTTCTTCAAAAAGACACTCCTTTTGTTTTTACCAAACAAGCTGCTTTGGAGTTTGAAGCTCTGAAGAAAGCGTTCACCACTGCTCTGATACTTGCTCACTTCAATGAGCTAGCTTGCACTATTGTCAAAACAGACGCTAGCGACTATGCAATTGCAGGATTCATCTTGCAGTTTTCTTCTTCCACTTCTCTCTTTCACCCCGTAGCTTTTGAGTCTCGCAAATTGCTTGCTGCAGAGCTTAACTATGAGATTCATGACAAGGAACTTCTTGCAATTGTTTATTGCTTGAAAAAATGGCGTTCATACCTTTTGAGCCTTAGGGAATCCTTTGAAGTTTTAACTGATCATTATTCTTTGAAGTATTTCATGAGTTCAAAAGTCCTCACACGTAGACAGGCACAATGGGCCAAATAACTCTCCGAGTTCCACTTTACAATCACGTACCTTCCTGGAAAACAAGCGGTAGTTCCTGATGCTTTATCACGTTGGGATGACATTTACCCAGGGGGGGGAGCACCTTTTCCGAAAACAACCCTGAAAACATTAGGACACTCTTCTCAACCCAATCTGCCCAACTCTGTTCAATCATTGCTTGCTTACAAGATTTGGCTTCCAAACTCCGACAAGCTCAACGCAACAACCCCAAGTGCATCAAACTTTGCAAAAGTGCAAACTTATTAGATAGTAGTTACAGTATTGATGATAATGACTTTTTAGTTTATGATAATTGTATAGTAGTACCAAATAATTCTTGCATTAAGTTAGATATCTTTGAGTCATGGCACGATTCTCCGCTTGCTGGTCATTATGGGAAGGATAAAACCTACCAATTGATTGCATGAGACTTCTACTGGCCTGGTATGACCAAAGAAGTAAAAGACTATGTTAGCGCGTCCTATGATTGCAATCGTAACAAGTCCTTGAAACACAAGAAGTATGGGCTGCTCCAGCCACTTCCAATTCCTCCTCGTCCTTGGCACTCGCTGTCTATGGATTTCATCTCTCAATTACCTTCTTCTAGTGGGTATGATGCTATTCTAGTAATAGTAGATTGCTTCTCAAAGATGGCTTTATTTTTACGCAGTAATGTGACGGCCTCTTCAGAAGACTTAGCTAACTTGTTCATAGAATATGTATTTTTGAAACATGGACTCGCTGATAATATAGTTAGTGATCTTTGATCTCTGTTTGTCTCAAGCTTCTGGACCTTGCTATGCCAACATTTGAAGATTACTCGCAATTTATCAACGGCTTACCACCCAGAAACAGATGGGCAAACCAAGCAAGTTAATCAGATTCTCAAACAATATCTTTGAATGTATGTTGCCTATCAACAAGAAGACTGGTCACAATGGCTCCCACTAGCCGAATTAACCTACAACAACTCCACTCATTCCTCCACCAAACAGTCGCCCTTCCAAACTCTTTATGGTAGAAACCCAACTTTATCTTCCCTTCAAGTAGCACCTTCTCAACCTGCTCCCGATTACCTTGAACAAATTCAATCCCTTCAATTGCAACTTTGAACCAACCTCAAAGAAGCAAACCAGCGCTATAAGGAGAAAGCAGACCAATCTCGCACTTTGGCTCCAACCTTTGCAGTAGGAGATCAAGTATGGCTTGATGCTTGCAACATTTGCAGCACTCGCCAAACTTGCAAACTCTCCAAAAGAAAGCTTGGCCCCTTTAAAGTAGAATCAGTCATCTCCCCTAACGCCTTTAAACTTACTTTACCTGCAAAATGGCAAGATATCCACCCGGTCTTTCATGTGTCTCTCCTAGAGCCAGCTTGAGTCCTATACCCGGGCAAGACTCATCCCCCTCCTGAACCGGTCACTTTCCTCAATCATCAAGAGTGGGAAGTAAACCGTATTCTGGATTCCAGGTTACGCAAAGGAAAAATTCAATACCTCGTTGAATGGTCTGGCTTCCAGTCCGACAAAGCTTGCACCTCGTGGGAACCAGCCCATCACCTTCGCAATTCACCCAATCTGATTCAAGACTTCCATGCGAGCTACCCTCGCAAACCTTGACAATCATGATTCTTTCCCATCCAATCCCATTCCATTCCACATTTCATCCCATCCAATCCCATTTCATTCCATTCCACATTTATCTTACTCAATCTCATTTCATCTCATATTCCATCTCATCCAAACCCAATTTATTTTACACCATCATCCCATCAGTTAAATTCCTCTTGTGTTATTATTTTCTCATTTTCCTTTTGTTTCCACTAAATAAAAAAACTTCATTCCTTATTATTAAAAAAAATAATAATAATGATAATAATATTTCTATTTATAATAATGAAAAAAAAAGAAAATATATATTTTAAATTACAAAGTTTCTTTTATTTATTTTTCCGCATCCTCCCAATTTTCCGTCGATTCCGCAACCATGGATTGAAAAGCATCCAGGTCTTCATTGTTGATCAATGCGGACATTCTTTGTAGAACCAGCACTTCCGTTACAATGTGCCTCTCAAAAATCTCCTTGCATCTTGCAACCCAAGCTCGCTTTGGCCAAGCATTCTATCCGCCTTCCTCCAAGAGCTCTTCATACGCTCTCTTCCTTTGGCCACCCAACGTGCCTTCTCCAATATTGTCCGTCAGGCGCCTCGCATCCGTTTCAATTGGCCCTACAACTCGCACCGGATCTGCTTTTCCTCGGCCCTCCATTCCTTCCGTCTCATCCACTTCATCCCTTCCATCTCCTTCATTCCATTCTTCTAATTCACCCGCTCCATCTTTGTTTTCTCCACTTCTGTTTCCTCTATTTCCTGCTTTGTTTTCTTCCCCCTCCCTTGCTCCCTTGGTTATAACTCCTACCGGTTCCGCACCGGAAACTTCCCCTTGCACCTTGGCATTCATCTGGGGCCCCGGGAGTTCAGTCGGCAGTCCCCAGTAAGGTGGTGGTGGTGGTGGTGTGTTGGTAGTATATCTTTGGAAACGGGGCAATACTAGTAAAACAAGCAAAATCAGTTACTATTTTATGATCATTATTCAATCCAGATTAGTACTCACCAGGAACTCGAGTCCCCAAGTATTTGATCTCTGGCAATGGTGGTATCTTTTAATTAACCCTCGGCGCCAACCTACGACTTTGCATCTCCCTTGATGATTCCAAAGGACCCTCGATAGTCAACTCAACATTTATAGGGAAATTGCATGCCACCTTGGGAAGGCGACATTGCTCGCATTTGCCTCAAAGGCCTCAAACCGCAGTACTAGGAATACATTGCTTTTTGCGGCAAATACAGGTTTTGCAACGGCGGGATGACGATGAAAACATTTTTTAAAAAATTTATAAATCTATTGGGTAATAAATTAAATAACGTATAAGGGTATACAGTGATAATTAAACAACTTGAAATCAATGGGAAAATTTACCTGAACGCTTGCAGGAGCTCGCGTCTTTATACCCGGGCAACTTTCACGCTGTGCACTTAAGGATTATTGTCTTCACCACTTTGACATGTCCTCTCCTCAGTACCATCTACCTCAGTCTAAAAGCGTGACACAAATAAAAGCACAACATCAATGGTGCAATCCGGTATGTCCTCTGGCTTGCGCTGACCTCCCAATCTTGGCGACAAACTCAGTATATACTTGCAAACTTTGCAGTTAACTCCATACCAGTCAACCATCCATTATGAGATCCAATCTCCTTCCCTGGCCAATCAACAGCCTTGGACTTCCATCTTTGGTCATGCATTGTTTTTTAGTTTGCATCTACGTCTAACCAAGCCATCACTACTGTATAGTTTGCAATTGGACTAGTCCCTACCCTGCATAAACTATTACCTCTCATTTGCATTACCTTCAATGTCACTCGCTCTTATCCCAATTTGTCATGCAATTGTACGCTCAGATTCTATTTTCTTGCACTTACGCTAAGACCTCAGATCTATACCACTGCTTCATTTCCTATTCCGTTCCTGTCATTCATTGCCTCACCGCTTCACCTGTAGTTAGCTCATCACCAGGTTGTATCTAGTCACTTTGGATTACCTTATAAGGGCTATCCCCTTGCCTGATGATTGTCTCCTCAGTTAGTTCATTTCATACGTTCTCGCATTTTGCTGCAACCTAGTTATCACATTGGACTCAGGTTGAGTTTCCTTCTTTGGAACACATTCCATTCATCTTGCCGTTTGTTGAGTGGCATAACCCAGTTTGCCCTTCGCAACTGAGTCTTGCTATTCGCACTTGCCCTTGCACTTGGTATTACTTTGCACTCACAATCATCTAAGAATTTCCCTATAGTACGTGGGGTGGTTGTGTGACATTAGGGCTGCTCCATAAACTCTTTAATTTTTTATTTAATTTTTGTTGCTTTTACTTTTGGGCTAGTCAAGTTGAACTTGTATTTTTTGAGTTTTATTCTTTTTTAATTTTTTTTTATTTTGATCAAAAAATCAATGGGTTTTTGATGTTTTGGTTGCCTTCATTTTATTTTATTTTTTTATTTATTTTTACTTATTTTTATTTTTATTTTTTTGTTTAACCAAAAAATCAACATTTTTTGATTTTTTGGTTGATGTCTGTTTTTTTGGATTTTTATTTAGTTTTTTTTAGTTTTTTATTTTTATTTTTTTTTGGCCCATAATGCTTGTAGTTATGTGACACACTACACAACTAAAATCAATTTGTGTACAACCCCACACAACCTGAATGTATTTGTTTTTGTTTCCTCACAACACCAAACTGTTTTGTGGGGGCAAAAAAACTACATTCAAGTTGTGTAGAGGCTACAAAACTTGATTGTAGTCATGTAGCATTCCACACGGCCCATTTGAGTTTTGAATTCAAGATTGCCCTTTTTCATTTTCTCCCCTTTTTCCCCCCTTTTTTTCTTTTGTTGTTTCTTTCTTCTTCTTTTCTTTTATTTTCTCTTTTTTTTCCCTTTTTTTCATTTCTTCTTTCTATTTTGGCTGGGCAGGGGGCATGTGTATATAATTTTACACTTTTTCTGGTTGGTCAAAAATTCAGAAAAATTTCCCTGTAATATTGATTTAATTCATTTTTGAAAGTGATCCAAAGCCCTCCTTGATCAATTTATACTCTACATCAGTTTTTGATCTCCTCTGATGGCTAGCCTCTTCAAATCTCTGTGTCTCTCCTTCATGGTTGTGTTATTCTTGTAGTCTATCATCTGATCCCATGAAACTCTTCATTCTCCTGCTCTTTCAAGTCCCCATGCCACTCTTCACACTTCTTTATACTCCCTGAGACCCCCTGGCCTTTACTACCACAGCTACCACATCATAAATCCTTATTTAAGTTGTTTTTTCTCTCCTAGTCTTTCCACCAGAACATTCTCCCATCCAATGACCCCATCCCACCCCCCTGTGGGAGGGCGGTAAAGTAATACTGACTTTGAGCACCTTCCAGGGTAGTACTATTAGTGAGAGACCTTCCAAATCCTTCCTCCTGGACAAACAAATCACCATTGGATCTTCCATTTGTTTCTATGGAGTCATTCTTCAGCTTCCCTTGTTTAATAATTTCTTTTGAAGACTTTGGATTAATAATTATGGTACATTGCATCCCCATTGCTTGATAAAGTGATTCTTTAGATGCTTGAATTGCATCATACCCTAGTATAAGAAATAAACACAAGGAAGACATGTGAAAACAGGTCAGGCCCATTTCTTTATGGTAGATTTAGCTGGAAAATTTGGACTGAATTTGGGCATCTTCCAGGTTAATAATATTATTGGTAGAAAAACTTCCAATCCTTTGTCCTTGCCAAGGCCAGAGCCATCAGATTGTGTATTGGGTTTTTCCAAGTTGTTTGGTGGCCTTCCATGTGTAAGTCTGGTTTTGGGGGGCTTTGAGACAAGATAAGAACTTGCAAGAGGCCTAGTAAATGCACTGTAATACTTGAGAACAGTTGTAAAAGGTTTGTATTGGTCCATAGGTTCCAGACGAGAATCACCAACCAATTAAGGCTCAACCTGAGATACCTGGATTTTAAATCCATTTTTTTTGTCTATTTTGTATCACTTGACTTGATAGTTGTTCTTGGGACATCTGAAGTTCTGGGATGACATGGATTTCAAGCATTATCCTTGTTCCTGATGCAGGCAATGTGCATTTTAACTGCTTGCAACTGGGAGGGGGGCTGGCCCTCAAAGCAAGGGGGGAGATGGGCTTGATGCGCGGAATTCAACACATTTCAACATAGTGCTTGCCAACACAATGGATGAAGGATACAAAAGCCAACACAGCAGGTCATTGGGGGGGAGCAGGAAGGATGGGGCTAGGTCAATTCTCAGAAGGGATCCTGAGGGAGCAAATGAATGAGGAGGGTGGTGGGGGAGTGTATTTTAAGGATGGTTAAGCATATAAATTAATAATATTGTAATTACCCCATGGGTTCACTTTCCAGTAGGCTTGAGCTTCCTTTTGTACATACATGGGATCAGGAATATGAGTTGATGTGGAATTGTGGTATGGATAATGCAAGAGGTATGTAAATTTATTTTGGAAATTCATGTCAAGTTCTTGATGCATAGTAAATATTAGGGTATATCAGAGTTAAGCAAACACACCATTTTTTAATGGCAGGTTTCAAACCAAATCTGCCATTCCAAAACCACCATTAAAAATCAAAAAACCCACTTATTTCACATTAGACGTGTCAGATTTACCTGGAAATAAGTAGGTTTTTTTAAATTAAAGTATATAAAGGCTTACACCACCTGTCCACTTCATACACCCCTGTTTTTCCACCTCCAACCTTAGAAAAATTCTACTTCCAACCTCAGGCAAACAAAATTTGATTAATTGCCCTTCATCTCTTCATCACTCTCCTAATCACTTCATTGCTCTAATAAATTTATTGCTTTAATCACATCCAGCTAAATCTCATTGCATCCCTATCCTTATCACTACCTCACCCTCATTGCTTTAATGCTTTCATCACGTCCTAAATCTCATTGCTTTATCCCTCTTGTCACTTCATCACTCTCATCACTTCCTATCCTCTTTGCTTCATTAATCTCATAATGGCCCCTCAGCTATCCTCCCCCCTCAAGTCCACTAAACAATCCAATGGAACAAAAAAAAAATCCCCCAGGAACTCAACATCCAACAATCCTCCCCCATCAGCTTCCAAAGTCTCAAGTAAGCTCAAGAGAGCTGATCACATCATCCTGGTAAACTGGCTCAAAATGTTTTCCAACTGCAATGCTTGATTGGGATCCAAAAATTAAACACGTGTTGGCCAACCTCCATCCTCTAAGGTAAATGGTTATCTCCTGATGGCCAATGAACTCAAGGATAAAAAAAGGTAGGCTGGATCTGTAATCCAAACAGATGAGGGAGAGATTCAGGAATTATAGAGCCAAGTACAAAAAGGCCCACTCCATGTCAATCTCCACTGGCTTTGGTATTGCCAACTCCAGCAAAGCCAAGGGAATCAACTTTTTGGTTGATAATTTGGACTCCATTTGTCATTTTTATATTCAAATGGATGAAATATCTGGAAAGAAGACCAAAATCACCCCCCTAGTTGCTGTTGACACCCAACAATCTGATTGAGTTGATGCCAAGGATTTGTCTTGGGATGCTCAGCCTAGCAATGAGTACCTTGATGAAACCTTTGCCTTTGAGTGGCCCCCATCAGATGCCAAGGAGGATATTCAAACACAATCAGCTCCAATCACGTCTACTTCTGCATTGATTGATGAGTAAAACCCAAACTTGGACCCCTCACTTACTTCTTTTGATTTCTCTCTTCCTGGGGTCAAAGAACTGCAGAACTTGCCTGGCGAGAAGGATGTAATTCCCGTATCACAATTTCCATCAAAATCTTCTAAAGTAAGGAACAATGTTCTTTTCTCTTCTGTCTGTTTAATCCTGACTGATTTGGATTTGAAAGAAACAGGATCATCCATTCCTGAATGTTCAAAAACTCAATCCAATGGGGCCTCCCACATCCCCTTCAAATGAGAGAAGTGATGTTCCCCAACAAACCTCCTCTGCAAAGGGAAAGAAAAAGGCCTCCAATTCTATCAACATCAACCCCAATAGGATTCAAAAGAGGAGAAACACTTCAAATTTTTTGGGCTTTGAGGAGATCATGGAGAAGCAACATTCAATTAAGCTCATTGGATTCTCCTTGCTTTCAAAATCAAGCTCATTCCTATTACCCTCTGAAAAACAGTGAAATTTCAAATTGAATCTGAAAAGCTTCATTTTGAAAAGGAGAAGTGGGATTTTCAACTGGCTATTGATTTTCAAAAGCAGAAAGCCAAGAGTTTGGCTCATCAACAAAAATTGGATGCTGAGTGGAATTTGAAACAGGCTGAGCTAGAATTTCAAAAAGAGGAAAAGGAGAAGGATAAACAGCAAGCACAACTGGAAACAGAGAAAGAACAACTGGCAACAGAAAAAGAGGATAAGTGGTCCATGGCTGTGGCATACATTGGGAGCAGTAGAACAGTAGATGAATTAAAGCAGATTACTCAAATGCTGGGCTTGTAAATATATTTGCTTTGATGAAAAACTTGAAAATAAAAAAAATAATTTTTGATTACAACAATGCTTAAGACTATTTTTAACCCCACCAATAAGAATTTTTTTTTCTTTTTCTTTATATTTTTTTTCCTGGAGTATATTTTCCCACTCCCCAAGTCCCTGCAAGTGTTTCAAGTTGTTTTGTTGATTTGAATTGACATTGCCATTCTTGTATGAGTGGAAGTCTCCTCAGCAGGAAAAGTACAGTGCTTGTACTTATTGGCTGCCCAAACTATTTTAACTAAACCTTTTTTCTTGAAATCAATTCCAAAGCCAAGGCCAGGAAAAACAAATTGGCCATCTGATTCTTCATATTCATCCATAGTTTCAATAAGTTGTCCATTCAATTTCTTGGTTGGAACTGGAAGTAAAAAGGAATACTTTGAGATGCCACCTTTTTCAATGTGAGGTGAGTTGTAAAAAGAGTCAGATGTGAAAGTTTCATGCGGAGAGAAATCAAAGGGAGTAGGCCAAGAACCAATTTGAGTGATGAGAAGGAGGGGATGTCATTGTCCTTCATTATTTCATGGTTTGATTCAAAGGGAATTCTGGCCAAATTGCAGATGACAGGATACAGATCCAAAGGTCCAGTTTCCATCCAGACCATACAAACTTTTCATTGATTCCCTCCTCTGCAAGTTTCAAAGAGATTTCCAATGCCCTCATCTGATCCCTCTTTTGCTTCAAAGCCCTCTGCTTGCCACCTCTCTTTATGTTTGGCACCTCATTTCCTTCCATCTTGTTTGCTTCCAGGCAAATGCTTTGCTTAGGGTGAGGATCAAGAAGGGATTCAATTAAGCATATAACATTGTGAGTATGGTGGGATAAGGGATGGAATTGAAGGCAAAGCTTTCAAAAAATGATTTCCAAAAAAAAAAGAAAAAAACAAATGTCAGTCACGTGATCACCAAAAAAAATTACTGGGTGTGGGCGTAAACTAATTGAGCCAGGCTTATTACCAAAAAAAAAAAAAAAAAACAGTCACGTCATCACCAAAAAAAAAAAAAGAAAAAAAAATTACCTGGGTGCAAGAAAATCAGGCCGGGCCTCAGGTTGGGCTTTGGGCCTGGTTAGGTGGGCCAGGGGGGTGGCTTGTGGGGGATCAAGGGGGGGGTGGATGAGAGCAAGGGGGGGGAGGGGCCGGCAAGCCAAGGGAGACCAAGGGGGGGGGGTGAGGCAGGCAAGCCAAGCAAGGAGGGGGGGGAAGGGCCGGAAAGCAAAGGGAGAGTGAGGGGTGGGCAAGCAAGGAGGAGGGGCAGACCAGAGCAAGGGGGCAAGCAAGATGGTAGGGGGGGCGGACTGGAGTGAGGTGGGGGCAAGGCTGTCAAGCCAAGCAAGATGGGAGGGGGGCGGACCGGAGTGAGGCACACCTCCAAATCCCAAAATCTTTAATTTCAATAATAAGGCCTGCTGGACAAATTAAAAAACTTTGGCTTGAACTCAAAGACCAAGCACATCAACGTAAAAATCAAATCTCTCAGGGACCTATATTCAACCAACCAGATTACATTCAAGCTCATATCAACTTCCAAAATGTTTGCTTGTTTTCAGACCAAAGCCTCCTCTTCTGAATTGCTAAAATTCTTAGCATAAAGATGTTTCTTGGATCACTTCCCACCAGATGATGGCAGGTGTTGAAATTTTCCAAATTCCCTCTTCTACAGTAGCTCTCTCTGTGTGCCGCCTTTGTAATCCATGTCACAAGTAAACCTGTCACCACGTGGTTCCTCACATCCTTTCTCATTCTCAGTTCTTCTGTCTCCTCTCTTCTTGACCATGCACTTTCTCCTTCATCATCTACTATCTACTTCCTCTCTCTCTCCTCATTACCAACCTCACTCCTCCAACTTCCCTCCTTCCAATTCAACTTATACTTCTCAATCAACTTTTATCCTATCTACTCAACCCTCATCCTATCTAGCTCTGTTTAGCCACTCCTTCTCCTCCTATGCTTCAATCACTTAGAAACTCTCT
This sequence comes from Puccinia polysora, assembly GCA_025617555.3. NCBI lineage: Eukaryota > Fungi > Basidiomycota > Pucciniomycetes > Pucciniales > Pucciniaceae > Puccinia > Puccinia polysora. The sequence continues at coordinate 43,371,038 of CM062616.1, read as the reverse complement.
TTCTGAAAGACCAATTGTTCCTAATCAACTTCATTGGTTGTATTCTAGGGTCCACTCACTCAAGTTGCTTTCATCTGGTAAGAGCTGGATCCTCAAAAAAGAACAAAATGTTTCCATCTCAAGTCTTTCTTTTTTCTGACTCTTCTTATCTCAGTCTTGCCATTTTCCTACCCTTTCACATCTCTCAGTCCTAGTGTTCATAAGCCCAGACTTCTGATCTCCTCCAGATCTAACTTTCTCATCATTCAATCAAGGGTATGACTTCTCATTCCAGTTCCTGATTCTCTTACTTTTTCTGAGAGTCTGTTTTTCCTAAAACCTGTCTTTTTTGTCTATCAGGCTGGTTTTGTTTCCAAATCATTTAATTCAAAGCCATCAAATTTTATCAATTTTTATTTAGCCTCAAGAAACCCATAATTATATTTAAAATTATCATTTTTTACATTTAAACCCAAGTTAATTTTCACACACATTCTTTCACCACTGTAGTCAAGCTTTCTTTGGCTTTTAATTTTCAAACCAGAGTTTTTATTTTTATCTTCACAGCCTACTTCTTTCCCTGTTTTATTGTATCCTATGGTAGTTGATTCCATTTTATCTTGCATTTTCTGAAATGAAATCATTACATTAGACTTGTGCCAGTTTACTTTTATACTTAAGAATTTGCTCTCAAAAACTCACTTATCCTCAAAATTTTTGTAAAACTTTCAACCTCAAATCAATCAGCTCATACTTTGAGAATATTTGAAGACTACTTCCAGATCTTCCCTTGTGGTGGCTGGCCTATTTTTTGCATGCTCTTCTGTATTTCTAATTATCTCCTTAAAAAAAAGTGGTGGGATGTGACAAATAACATACTTATCACATTGCACATGGGGTTAACTTTCCAAATGTTGAATCCAAAAATTAGTTCTGTGCCAACCTGCATATGAAATAATTTTGTATTGCCCCATATCACCAGGAAAACAAACCACTTGCTGGATTTTTTCTCTCAAAATAAAACCTTGATCTTCACTTCATAATATATACTTTTTGAAATTGTTTGCATAATCAATAAATTAAAGAATCTATCATCTATCATACATCTGAAGATGAGATTAATTTCAATTATATTGAATCCCTATTTATGGAGTTCAAATTTGAAGTAGAAATAAAAATCCCCAAATTCTGTGCAGGGAAAGTGGGATCACTTGCAAAATTTTTGAGGATATCAAAGGATTCACTTTAAAGCATAATATAATGCTCAGCTGTTTATCCAGTGGTAATGAATGTATCAAAAACTCATTTCCATTCTCAGTACCCCCCAAAGTTAATTGATTCAAATCATTTTCTCTTTTTCTTTTTTTTCAGATCCAATTGATCAGAGTTACTTAAAATCAATCATCTTTTTCACCTTTTTTTGAGGAATCTGGGCATCTGTACCTCATTAAGCCTAGATTACTTAGCCAGAAAAATAAATTATTCATCTAACCTTAAAATGTGTGATTTTTTTTATTCAAAAATATTTGTGGTTAAAATTCACTATATCCTAATCTCATTCTTAATCTGATCCGCTGTAAGCTTAAGATCTCTCATGAAATTCTGGGAATCTAATCTTTGAAGCCCTTTATTATTTCAATCTCAATCTAGCATCCCTAAAGCATATGTTTCAATGACCTTTCCTTCCTGTCTTTCTTTCTTTCTTTCGGTCTTTTTTTTTTTTGAAGTCACAAAATTGGAAGATCAAAGAGATTTAGGTTCATTGCATGATACAGAGGTAGTCAGTTTGATGGTAGTCTTAGGATCTCAACTGGGTGTTGTACACTTTTGAAAGACAAGTTTCCCTAGTATATGAGTGTGACCAAAGTCCTTGGGAACTTATGTTGAGCGGAATCTTTTGCGTAGCACATCTTAAAAAGTCGGAGCTAAGGTATTGGCACGGAGAGGCCGGTCTTCGTCTAGTTGAGCGTTGGGCTATTCCAGGTCGGGCTTCAGTATTGTTGATGATAGAAAGTCATCTCATCGCGTACAAATAAGTTCATTAGCCCCAGGACTCAGTCGCCCTCATTGGAAACTGACTCCTCACTGAATGGCCCTTGAGTTGTAACCGTTGGAGTTAAAATATAAGGCGATCTAGATGTCGATAATTTCTTGGTGTCGTCAACATGCCAGAAGGGTCGAAGTCCGAGGCCTACTCTTGGCACTTCTTCCGCCCGCCATCACTTGCAACGTAGGCTGCAGGACTAGCCGAAATCGCAAACCTGGAGCTTTCACATGATCGCATTCATCCACAAAAAGCTTGGAAAGAGGAATCAATAAGGATAACATCGAATATCACAGAATCTGGATTGCTACTCGAGTGGGGTAGTCTATCATATTGGACCCATCATGGCCTCAACTTCCTCATTCTAGTTCTTTCACAATGATCAAGTTTTAGTACACTTCGATTAAAGAAAATGAGCAAACGACAACGTTCAACAAAGACAGAGAAAGTGAAAAACTGGCAGAAGAGAAGGCTAAAAGAAAACAAAAGAAAGAAACAAACAAATGCTGCTATGATAGAGGTTACTTTTGATGGACCCCTAATTTGTAATTTCGATGCAATTCAGGTTTGACGTCGGTCACTCTGAATAACAAATCGGAAACCACCTTGGCTTTATTTTTATTGAATTCGGATTTGATGACTTCAATCTGAGGAGTGATAATATATTTGTTTATCCATGGAGAACATCGACGGTGCATTGCAAAATACAGATAATACCAGGTAAAGTATGGACGATGAGCGAACAAAGGTTGCAATAAGAACAGTTGCTTGGGTCAACAAATCGCACGTTGCGGTTCTGTTTTTTTCTGGAAGGACAGTGAAAGGACAGTGATGAGAAAACACTGCTTAAGATAGGTCTGTGACTTACTTTCTGCTTTGTTTCTTCCTCGAGTGCTTTTTGTTGGGAGTCAGTATTGCCCGTATGCTGAAGGATACGGGAAATCAGGACACCAGTCAAAACATGTCGATCACGAGTAATATCTTAATAAAGCGGTGAGATGCTGTGTAGAGAGAGAAAAAGAACTTGCCTGTTGCTCAAAGTCTTTGAACTCTTGTTCTCTTTTAGATTTCAATGATTCAATCTCCTTCGCGGCTTCACCACGAGCATCTTTTAATTTTTGAGAACGATCTGGTTTCGCAGAGGAGTTAATCGCATGCCTTCAAAGATTTAAGGTAGAAAACTAGAGGGTTTTTCGCTCGACGAAAAAATCCACTAACATTCTCGAGCTTTTTCAACAATTCGGGCTGCATCTTTCTCCGCATCTAGAAGTGCTTGGATACCTGCAGAAGCAATCGAATATCAAAAATTTGGAATGCGATGGTTTGAGTGAAATCGCAAAAGTTGCGAAGAGGTGCGATTCATGAGGTGTTACCTTGAGATTGTTGGGCGGACTGGATGGACGAACAGGGATATACGCATATGCGGATAGGATTAAAGCTCATAGGATGTCAGAGATATCAGTCACTTTCAGTAAAAGATCGGAGAACCAAGGCTTCCACTCACCATGATGAATGTGATGAACTTTGCTGACGAGTGAGGGTGGATAGTTGTGTATGAAGTTGACGACGGGGACTTCACACTCAGCTGAGTCAGAGCGAATGCCAATCACCATCAGGGAACAGGCCGTAGGCCGTCTCACATTGCTATATGTATGCCCAATTAGGGTCAGGAATTAAGACAACGTGGCCGAGCGGTTAAGGCGATTGACTAGAATCATCCTAGCCTCGAAACGAGCGCAATATCAATTGGAGTTACTCCGCGTAGGTTCAAATCCTGCCGTTGTCGTGGCTTCTTGCGAGGCCTTCCTGCTTTTAGCGCAGGCTTGACCGGGACAATGACGTTTTTGTTGTCCAGGTGTGAGACTCAGTCTGCCCGGTCCCGGACACCATTCCAGCTGCTTGGATTGCTTGATGCCAATACCCTCGTTGGAACCCACTGTAAAGTACCCATATACTGTCTCGGTGTGGAATCCAGCGTCGCATTAATTCCTGCGACACCCGGTCAAAACCCACTGCGTCACGGTGTCAGTAGCCGCCGTGACTGTGCACCATTCGGTTAGCAGAAGTCCGGGTGTCGCGAAAATCGATGCGACACTGAATTTCACACCATGTGTGTATGGGGTCTAAGATGGCCTAGTGGTGGGTTAATCCTTTTCCCCCGCTCTACACTCACAGTATGGTGTATCATGCATGTTTGGGTGCCTAGCAAAGTTACAATTGTCATGCACCAATTGGGGCTTGTACATACCGATGCCCAGAGTGCTTGATTAGTGGGTTTCAAAATTATTGGCCACTGCTAATGTTTTCTTTGACCCACATCAAAGCTTGTTGCACCCCCAGCAAGGACCAATATAGGTCATCTCCTGCCTTTTCTTTTCATTTCAACTTTGATTTTTGTTCTTTTATTTTAGTACCCTCAGAGTCTATGTACTTAATCTCTATGGGTTCTTTTTTTTAGTTCTTTTTTTGGGCTGATTTTATTTTTTTTTCCTTTTCTTGTTTCTCCTTTTTCTCCTGGTCCATTTGCTCCACATGATTTTATGTGCCAAGCTTCAATTGGTGCTCAAACCTGGTTGAAAAGGCACCAATATCATTTGGCCACAAGCCAAGTTTCAGTTGAGAAGGCACCCAAACCAGTTAGCCCAATGCCAATATTACTTTTTTTAGTGCAAATTTCACTTTGAAAAAGTTGGCATAAGTTTTCCAGGTACCCAAATGGGCTTGATACTCCATATGTATTTGCAAATTACCTACACACAAAGATGCATTACCATAATCTCTGGATAAAATACAGCCTTTTACTGGGAAACCTATCTCCTCTTCCAAATTCATGGGCCTCTATTCAAATGAAATCCCCCTTTCCTGCATTGAATATCCCCTTTCCCCTCACTAAATCTCCTGCTTCAAACTTTTTTGCCACATTTTTTGAAGTTTTCTGTCACCATGTAGGGATAGTTGACATACTTTTTTTTTGTTAAAAAAAGAGAAAAGAACAGATGATAAAAGGAATTTATCTGTTTTTACATTTTTACTTGATGCACTCAAAAAATCCAGCAGAATCAGGATTGGAAGAAATTATTGAATTCAAATTCCAAACTGCATAATGATCAGGCAGAGAAAAAAAACTTATAAAACCAAAGAAAAAAATTTAAACCATTAATAAAAAAGGACCAATCCTGGAAATTTAAGGATTGGAATGAGATAGGTGTTTTCTAGGGGTTTTTATTGGAAAATTTTATTTTTTCTATGGAGGGGTGAGGAGGATGAACTAAAAATTGAAATGCAGACCATCAGGCACTTTTGAAGTATGCCGTTCCTATCTGGGAAGTTTACCAAAAGAAAAAATTCTAGCTCACTGTTCCCACTTTCCAAAAAAGCTTTTGCCTGAAAATAATTTTTGAAAAAGGAAAATCTTTCCTTGGAGAAATTAAAACTTTAGACTTATTCTCTTTCTTATTTTACTTTAATACTTCATTTATTTTCCCCTCTTTTTTCATTCAACCACAATGAGCCTGTTTCTTCTTCTGATCCTTCAATTTCAAAAAGTTTTTTGTTCTCTCATTCCCATGCTTACAGTACTTCCATTTCTACATGCAATTTATTTAAGAATTCTGCATTATTTGTCTGTTGAATATATTTTTTGAGAAGCCTTGTTTCATTCCTCCTAATTGAAACCAATGACAACTTATTGTCCTCCATAGAAATCTTGAAACACAAATTTTATTTTCTATACTGAATCACCAACAAATATAATACTACAAGTATATGGTTTATTTAATTCTTCAAATTAGTATCAAATATATAAACATAATTATTACTATATTTGGAAAGTGTTTCTTGTTGGCTGGATCATTTTACCATTTTTGAAAGTTTCCCTAAGCTAAATTTTTTCTAAAATCCATCTGATAAAGTTCATTACCTATTCTGTAAAACTATAGTTCCTTTTTTGTTTGATATTTTGCTTCTTTTTCCTTCTTTGAAATCCTTTCTTTAAAATAATTTCTTACCTTTTTATTTATTTTCAAAGAAATGCTTGATCTAAGCTTTTCAAATATCTGATTCTTTCAAAATTATTACCATTTTATTCCATAATCTTTAATAATTTTTCTTTTTTTCTGAATTTGTTTTCATCTTTATAGAGATGGGAATTAAAAAGAAAGTTTTTTTTTTGGAAGGCTTTGGGATTTTATTTTTTTATTGAATTAATGATTTTTTGGTTGAAGCCAACCACAAACTCAGTTTAGAAAATAGGGTGTGATAAAGAAAAATTCTTGTTTTCCAAGATGTCAGCAGAGTTCCAAAATTTTGACTTGTGATAAAATCAAATTGAAAAATATTCTGGCCAAAATATAGAAAAAATATGTGTGGTAATTGTTCAATTCATCCAGGACTTCTTAGCCTGGTTTAATAAAAGATAATAAAAGGTAGCCTTTTTTAACATGGAGGCTTGGTTTAAGTTTAAGATATGAGATACAGGAAATCATCATTGACACATAAAATTACCACTGATTTTTTCTTGGAAGGAAGATTTTTTGAAGATCTTCAGGATACGTTTTCAGGTAGTTTGACACTCTCTTCAGCTAAAATCTTAAAAAATGAGTTCAAAATGAGAAAATATTTGATAGAAAAAATAACTATAAAATCACATGATTTAATTTGATAATCTCAATGGAATAGGAAAACAAATCAAAAATTTTCTTCCTATCACACACAATATTTTAAAACTTGAATGAACTCAATATTCTATATTCTGGAAGAGGTGTTTCAAAAACTTTGGCTTGAGAATTTGATTTTACAGACCCACCTGGTTTTTAAAACTTGCCAGAAGGTCATTAGCTCTATTTAAAGTGACTTCTTATTTTTATTTTTGATTTGAACTGAATCAAATATAGAAAATTTTCATACTTCCATTTCCATAGTTTATTCAAGAGGATGCAACATTCTACATTTCTTTGTTTTTTTAATCTGATGGAAACCCCCACTAGTATCCTATGTTTAATGCCCAACATTTATTGATTTCTGAGAATAAATAGACCATGTTTCTGGGTTATTCAAATACCCATGCTTTTACACTGAATTTGCTTGGTTTTATGTCAAAAATTCCTATCCAGCGGCACCACAAGTATTTGGGTTTTCTCTGTTTAGCTCCCATTTCATTTTTACAGCATAAAAATTATTAGATTCCATGTAGAAAAAATTAAATTGGTGGCTTAGACCAATTGGTGGTCCATTTTTACTCCCCACCTCCTTTTATACCAGTGAAGGTTCTTCAAAGTAGATTTTTCAACAAATTCTTTGGAAATCAATCCATGGATATTTGATCAAGAATTCCTTCCATTTTAATCAAGTGGCCACTTGGATTTTATTTTGAGAAATCTTGATGAATTAATTCTGAAAATGGATTACTGGTTTTTTCATGAAAAAATGAATTGTGTATTTTGAACAAAATTATTGGAATAATTAATCATTAAAATAAAATTCATATATAAAATGGAAAAATTAGGTATTTAGCAAGATAACAAAACAAAAGAAAGTGCTTAGTAGCTGTTGCTGAGCTTCTGATCATATACTTGAGTTTTTAATTATTGAAATAAATCTCCTTTAAGATTGACAGGGTGATAGTTAATCTCAACCTCAATTGAATAGAGAATTTTATTTGACTTGAAAGTGCTATCCTTCCATTTATGTAGTATTTCTGTCTTTCTTTCTTTCTTTTCTTTATTTGGTTTTTTTGTACATAACTTTTAATTTGTTCATTTTTCATATTCTTGAAAATAAATAATCCTGTTTCATAAAAGGGGGGAGGAAATTCTCAAATGAAACAATGAAAGTGTTTTGGCCTCATTTCACAAGCTTCTTAATTTTCTTGGTTGATTGCCAGAAATCTTTTACTGATAATTCTTGCATTTTGAATTTTTTGGGGCACAGGTAATTTTATTCCAATAAATTAATTATTGTAGAAAGTTCTTGGTGTGTACAGGTCTGCACATCAGCAAATTTGGCATGTACAAGTCCACATTCCAAAAAATGGTATTACACTCAAAGAAAAAAACATCCCCAGAAATTTAAAAATATATGAAATAATGGGAAAAAAAGGCCTTAATTCCAACTTCCTTGCATTTAAAACCTCATCTGGTATACCATTGCCTAGATTGTTTTCTTTCATCTGCTACTTACTACTTTCAGCCTCATTGGATACATTAATTTTTCTTCATGTAGCCATTGATAATTCAAAATTCCAAAATCATCTGAGATATAAACCTATCTTCATCTTTCCATTTCTTATTCCATCTTCTGCTCATAAATTTATTTATCTTTTGAATTAATCACATGCAAAACCTTATTTCTATTTTCAATTAATTACAATCAAAACTACATTAGGGCTTATAAGAGTTAGAAAACCCGCCATTAGAAACCCACCATTTTTTTTACCAAACTTTCCATTTTTAATGGTGGGTTTCTGAAATACACATACTCCCTAACTGGTGTATTTCAAAATGTTGTGTTCCATGAAAATGGCATATTTCAAACATCAAACCCGCCATTAAACCCGCCATTTATGCATCATCATCAATCCACCATCCATCAAATCTAAAACACCCATCCACATCAGCAAATCCATACTGGTCCCATCTCCATCACATAACACACATCTCATCTCCATGGCTTCACATCTGCATCACTTCACATCTATATTGCTTCACATCTCCATCTTCACACAAATCCCCATCATCATCTCATCACCCCACATCAAATCACCATCTTTCTCAACATGTCCCATCAAAGTTATTGGCAGCAAGTTGAAAATGCAAAAAAGCTGACTGAACTTTTGTTTGTGTTTGAATGCCATTCAGACTCCAATTCAGACTCCTATTTGGAATCAAATTTTTTGGCTTTGAATGCTCTATTAAAATAGCAATACATGGTTCCAAGAAGACAAACTCTCCACAACCCTATGTATGAAAGGCAAAAGCTTCATCTCCTCCCCAACTTAAGCTTCCACCAAATGTTCCAAACTCTATTGCCTTCATTCATGAAAATTTAGGAGATGATTGAAGACCACCACATCTTCCAGAAAAATTATTGGAATCCTCAACGCAATCCAGATATCCAACTTGATGTTTCTCTTTGTAGATTGGTATCAAATGGAAATGGAGCAGCAATTCATCAATTAGAAAATCTATTCTCAGTTGGTTATGGAACCATTGACTCATACACCAAAAGAGTCATGATTGCTATCCTATCTTTTTGTTGCTCAGTCCTTTGTTTGCCAACCAAAGAAGAATGCAAGGAGATATCTCAAGTAATGGAGACTGAAGGCTTTCCTGGTTGCATTGGGTTTGTTGACAGAACAACCATCCCCTTGAGTCAAAAACCCAAGATAGATGGCAACCACTATTTTGATTGCAAAAGGAGGCAACTGATTCATTTGTTTTCCAATGACTTTGATAACAACTTTGATCACAACTGACCAAATATTTTTTGTCTGTTTGTTTAGATACTCTGTGGAACTAAAACTTGTTTGCAATAACAAAAAGAAGTTATATCCCTCCATGCCGGCCTTCCAGGTTCTTGTCATGATTCATACATGTTCAATCAGATGCGGATTGCCCAAAAACAAGAGAATTGCTTGGACCAAGATCAATAACTTCTGGCCAATTCAGCTTATGCTAGTGGGAAATATGTGGTTCCAGCGTACCAGAATGTTTTGTCCAACAATCAAGGAAAAACAAATTTCAACTATCATCTTGCACAATCACAAGTTTGGATTGAGCATGCCATAGGAGTCCTGAAAGGAAGATGGGCCAGCTTAAGGGAAATGCAAAACCAGCTTCAAAATCCCAAAGACATGAATTTCCTCATCCACTGGATTATCACTTGTGTAATCCTTCAAAATCTTTTGGCCAACATCAAAGATGAAGGGGACAAAATATTTGAAGATGATAATCCTGATCTGCCTCAAGTCATCCCTGTATCATCTTGTCCCTCATCTTCTTCTATGAGAGAGAGGATTTTACCCCTCACCCTTTCCCACTTTGATGAGTAAGATTTTGTTTTGAAATAGGTAAAAAATGTTTTTTTTTTTTTTTGATTTTGGTTGTTCAACCAAGAATCCTGGGCTGACTCACTCTGTTTTCTTTTTCTTTCTTTTTCTTTTTTTTTCTTAGACAAAAGTGAACCAACACCTCACCCCACCACACCACCCATCTCACCCCACCCACCCACCAGTCCACTCTCCTCCTCAACCACCACCACCTCCTCACCCACCACCACCTCCTCACCCACCACCTCACCACCTCCTCACCCACCACCACCTCCTCACCCACCACCTCACCACCTCCTCACCCACCACCACCTCCTCACCCACCAGCTCCACCTCAAAAACCACCTTTGGCACCAGTAAGCTCTCTCTCCTCATCCTCCCCATCATCAGAAGGTAAACCGCTCCTTCACCCCCCCTCCTTCACCCCCCCCTCCTTGCTTGCCCTCCGGCCCCACCTTGCCCCCCTCTTGATCTGCCAGCCCCCTCCTTGCCCACTGGTGCCACCTTGCTCCCACTCCTTGGCCCCCCCCTCTTGATCCGCCGGCCCCCACCTCCTCACTTTCCCCCTCCTTGCCCGCCAGCCCCACCACCACCCCCCCTCCTCACCCGCCAGCCCCACCACCACCCCCCCTCCTCACCCGCCAGCCCCACCACCACCCCCCCTCCTCACCCGCCAGCCCCACCACCACCCCACCTCCTCACCCGCTAGCCCCACCACCACCCCCCCTCCTCACCTGCCAGCCCCACCACCACCCCCCCTCCTCACCTGCCAGCCCCACCACCTCCCCCCCCTCCTTGCCCGCCGGCCCCTCCTCGGACCCCCCCCCTCCTTTCTTTCCCACCGCTGCCATCCTGCAGCCCACCCCCCTTCCCCTTGCATCAGCCCTGCCCCCCCCCTTGGACACCTCCCCTGTCAATGCCTGCCCACCCGGCCGACCAACCTCCCCCCCTCCCTGGTTCCTGGGCCCTGCCTACCTGGCCCCAGGCCTGACCAGAACCCAACCCAAAGGCAGGCTCCAATTCCCTTGCACCCAGGTAATTTTTTTTTTTTTTTTTTTTTTTTGGGGTGCTGATGTGATGTTTTTTTTCTTTTTTCTTTTCTTTTTTTTTTGGTGATCATGTTTCTGGTGAACTTAGGATCAAGTCCAGGTTTGGTTTCATTTTTTTTGTTCCAATCTTGTTTCACTGATGATGTCCATTTGACTGACTGTTTTTTTTTGTTTTTTTTTTTTTTCAATTCCTCAACTGCTATTGGTGAATGTCCAATTCTTCTCCCACCCCCCTCAAATTTTTATACAAACAATCAAATCTTGTCTTGTTCCTCACCCCAATCTAAGTATAGCATTGGGAGGGAACAAGATGGAAGGAGATGGCTTGAAAAACATACAGAGAGGTGGGAAGAGTAGGGCTGCTTGCCAAAAGAGGCTTCAATCTTGGGATTCAGAAATGTCTTTGGAAGTTGCTGAGAAAGGTATTAATGAAAAGGTTGTCTAGACTGTTCAAAAAACAAGTCTGTTGGATCTGTACCTTTCCATTTTTGCGGAAAAGAAAAAGAATAGTCAAAAACCCACCCAGGAAGAGTTTGAACAAGCCAAAAGAACAATCAAATCCTTCCATTTCTTCCACTGTGGAAAAGTAAATGTCCTTGATTGATCTGATCACCAAGCCCTGGTTGCAATAATCAAATTTGCGCCCTTGTATGAACTCTCAGATCAAGATAAGAAGGACATCAAATTTTTCATCAATTTCCTTCACCCTTCAAAAAAAATTTTCAACCCAGTCGGTCCTTCAAGAGCTTGGGGTGTAAAAATGTGGGCAATTGGAAGGCAACAATCAATTGACCGCTTTGAGTTATTTGGACGCTATGTGATGAAATCATCTATTCAATCTTCCCCTCAAGAGTATGCTTTTCTCAATCTTAAGGCAGAAAAAGTCTCTCAAATTTTAGGATAAATGTTTTGCCAGTTGGTCAGGTGTCCCTTTGAATCAAACCATGAAATAATGAAGGAAAATGGCATCCCCTCCTTCTCATCACTCAAATATGGATGGAGGCCTACTCCCTTTGACTGCTCTCCTCATTTCACCTTCAGCTCAAACTCTTTTTACAACTCACCTCACATTGACAAAGGTGAAATCTCTGATTATTCCTTTTTACTTGCAGTTCAAACCAGGAAAACAAATGGAAAAATTATTGAAAACACCAATGAATATCAAGTATCTGATGGAAAATTTGTTTTTCCTGACCTGGGCCTTGGAATTGACTTCAAGCAAAAAGGTGTGTTCAAAATGGTTTGGGCAGCCAATAAGTACAAGCACTGTACTTTTCCTGCTGTGGAGACTGCCACTCATAAAAGAATGGCAATGTCAATGCAAATCAACAAAAAAACTAGAAACACTTGCAGGGACTTGGGGAGTGGGAAAATATACTCCAGGAAAAAAAAATATAAATCAAAATAAAAAATATGTTTTTATTGGTGGGGTTAAAAATAGTCTTAAGCATTGTTGTAATCAAAAATGATTTTTTTTCTTTTTAAGTTTTTCATCAAAGCAAATTTATTTACAAACCCAGCATTTGAGTAAAATGCTTTAATTCATCTGCTGTTCTGCTGCTACCAATGTATGCTGCAGCCATTGACCAATTATTCTTTTTTTTTTGTTGCCAGTTTTTCCCTCTCCATTTTCAGTTGTGCTTGCTGTCAATCCTTCTCCTTTTCCTCTTTTTGAAATTCTAGCTCAGCCTGTTTTAACATCCACTCAGAATCCCACTTTTGCTGATGAGCCAAACTCTTTGCTTTCTGATTTTGAAAATCAATAGCCAGTTGACAATCCCACTTCTCCTTTTCAAACTGAAGTTTTTTGGATTCAATTTGAAATTTCACTGTTTTTCAGAGGGGAATAGTAATGAGCTTGATTTTGAAAGCAAGGAGAATCCAATGGGCTTACTGGAGTCTTGCTTCTCCATCATCTCCTTAACGCCCAAAAAATTTGAAGTGTTTCTCCTCTTTTGAATGCTATTGGGGTTGATGTTGATGGAATTGGAGGACTTTTGCTTTCCCTTTGCAGAGGAGGTTTGTGTGGGAACATCATTGCTCTCATTTGAAGGGGATGTTGGAGGCCCCATTTGCTTGAGTTTTTGGCCATTCATGAATGGATGAGCCTGTTTCTTTCAAATCTAAATCAGTCAGGATTAACTGGACAGAAGAGAAAAGAACTTGGTTCCTTACTTGAGCAGATATTGATGGCAATGGTGATATGGGAATGACATCCTCCTCATTGGCCAAGTTCTCCAGTTCTTCCACCCCAGGAAGAGAGCAATCCAAAGAAGGAGGGGAGGGGTCCAAGGTTGGGTTTTACTCCTCAATCAATGCGGGAGTAGAAGTGATTGGAGCTGATTGCATTTAAATATCCTCCTCAGCATTCAATGGTGGCCACTCATAGGTTTGTTCAGGATCACCATTGCAAGGCTGAGCATCCCCAGCAAAGTCCTCAGCGTCAACTGAATTGAATTTTTGGGCATCAAAAGCAGCTAGGGGGGTGATGTTGGCCTTCTTTCCAAAGATTTGATCCATTTGTATATAAAAATGACAAATGGAGTCCAACTTATCAACCACCAAGTTAATTCCCTTGGCTTTGCCAGAGTCAGTGATACCAAAGCCGGTGGAGATTGACATGGAGTGGGCCTCTTTTTACTTGGCTTGATAATTCTTGAATTTCTCCCTCATCTGTTTGGATGAAAGATCCATCCTACCTTTTGTTTTATTCTTGAGCTTATTGGACATAAGGAAATAACCATTGACCTTAGAGGATGGAGGTTGGCCAACATGTGTTTCATTGTTGGATCCAAAGCAAGCATTGTAGTTGGACAGAATTTTGAGCCAGTTTACCAGGATGATATGATCAGCTCTCTTGAGCTTACTTGAGCCTTTTCAAGCTGATGGGGGAGGATTGTTGGATTTTGAGTTCCTGGGGGATTTTTTCTTTGTTCCATTGGATTGTTTAGTGGACTTGCGGGGGGAGGATTGCTGAGGGGAAATTTAAAAATAGTAAGAGGGATGAAGGTATGAAGGGCTATGAGAGTTTTTAAGTGGTGAGAGTGATGAGAGGATGAGAGTGATGAAGCAAAGAGAATAGGAAGAGATGAGAGTGATGACATGACAAGAGGGATAAAGCAATGAGAGTTAGGATTTGATGAAACTGATAAATGGATGAGAGCAAAGAAGTGATAAGGATAGTGATCCAATGAGTGTTAGCTGAATTTGGTCAAAGAAATAAACAGATGAGAGTGATGAAATGATCAGGATATTTATCCAATGAGAGTTAGCTGTATGTGATGAAAGCAATAAAGTGATGAGATTGATGAGGTGATGAGGATAGTGAAGAAGAGTTGAAGAGCAATGAATCAAATTTTTTCCAATGATGTTGGAGTTAGAAGGAAGTGTGAAGCCAGTGGTGGATGAAGTTGACAGGTGGTGGAAGCCTTTAAATACTTACTTGAAAAAACACACTTATTTCAAGGTAACTCTGATACGTCTGATGTATAATAAGTGTGTTTTTTGATTTTTAATGGTGGGTTTGCTTAACTCTGATACACCCTATTTCTCTCATCACATCATTGCTCTTACTCATTCAAAATGGCTCCTCAACAAACCTCTCCTTTGAAAAATGCCAAGAAAAACTCCTGAAGGAACTCAATAACATCCATATTTTCAAAGATTTTCAAACGTTAACCCCCATCAGCTTCCAAATATTATAGTCAACTAAAGAAATAATATAATCTAATGGTTGTTAACTGGATCAAGTTTCCCACAAAATTTGGTGCTTCCTTTGGGTCTGAAAACAGAACTCAAGTTGGCCAACCTCCATCTTCTGGAATCAATGGTTATCTCCTGATGGCAAATGAGCTGAAATAAAACCAAATTTTGGATTTATCTGTCATCAATAAAAAATGAGGGAGAAATCCAAGAACTGTTTCTCCAAGTATCAAAATTCCCACTCAATGATAATCTAAATTGGGTTTGGTCTTCCTTATTCCAATAAATAAAAAGGTATCAACTTGGTGGTTAATAAATTGTACCAAATGAATTGGTGGTTCATAAATTGTACCAAATGAATTGGTGGTTAATAAATTGTACCAAATGAATTGGTGGTTAATAAATTTTACCAAATTTATACTTTTGGTGCTAAACTGAATGGAATTTTTGAAAATAAGCCCAATTTCTCCCTTATATTTAACTTTTATCACAAAAAAAGGACTCTATTGATTCCAAGGAGATGGTAGCCAATGATTCTCCAAGTTCTGGTTATAATGAGGAAAAAAATTATCAATTAAACCTTAGATTTGCAAGGATCCAAATCCAAGGAAGATATTCCAAAATACCAGGTATAATTGAAACATCAGCATAAAAAATCCTTTAAAATCCTTCCTTGGATCCAAAATGTTCCACTTTGAATTTTTTTTTCCAAGCTTGGACCACTTCAAAAATCCTCTAAAGCCAAAGTATGATGATTAAAAATAATAAAATCCTCCTCAAAAACCAAAATTCTTGACCTATCTAAACTAATTGCACATTATATTATATTTCCTAGTGAATAATTACTGATTTCCTGAAAAAAGCCCCACCCTTTTTGAAAAACCAAATTTTTGAGCTAATGGGGACACCCAATTTGCCATCTGATGACAGAAATGATGTTGATATATAGTAATAATGATTCAATTCAAACATAAAATTTTCCTATTTGAATCAAATCAACCCAAAAATCCCCCAGTTGCAGAGAAAAAATTACATATTTGAAAGTTTTGAAGAGATCATTGCAAAGCAATATTTGGGTGAGTAAATTTCATTGTTCAACCAATATTGAAACATGTATAAGTAATAATACATCAATATAGTTTTAAAACCATTTCAACTGAATATGCAGGGTCTTGAGGTTAAAAGCCAAAATATTCAGTTTGAAAAGAAAACATGGAGGAAAAAACTGAAAATTAAGAATTAAAGGCAAAGAGTTGAAAAAAATTCTGAAGAAAAAAATATGGATTCTCAGTCTAACTTGAGATAAAATTTGCTGTAGTTCTAAAAGGTAAAAAGGAGAAGGATAAAGAGCATAAGTAGAAGCCTTTAAATTAATTGCAAAAAAGGGAAAATTTATCTTTAGACTTCATTTTTTGGTAGTTTTAGAAAAATAAATGAAATGGAAAGAAATCCTCAAATACTTTGATTTTGAATAGATAGCTTTATTAAATTGAAAAATAACAGAAATATTATTTTTAGTTTACAAAAATTTGTGATAATCTTTGAAAACCTCCAACATATAAATGTCTTTTCATTTCATTGATATTTTTTTCCCCTTGATTGGATCTTCCCACTGCTCAAGTCCCTGTTGTTTTTAATGTTTCTCTTATTAATTTGAATCTACATAGCCATTTTACTATGGTTTCCTGACTAAAAAACAATAAAAAATAAAACTTTTGTAATTTTTAGAAGCCCAAAGTATTTTTAAAATACCTCTTTGTTTGATATTTATTCCAAATGCCAATTCAGAAAAAACAAGTTGCCTTCAGAGTAATTCCATTTCTCTAATTTTTCAATCATCCATCTATCTTACTTTTTTTTTTGGAACCACCAGGAGAGGAATGTGAAGAAATCTCACTGTTGTCAATATAGGATTATTTTAGAAACCATTTGATGTAAAATTATGGTGTTTAAAGCATTTTTTGGTGGCTTTTAAGGTTATTATGGATTTTTTTAAAGCACACATGGCATGCTCCAAAGTTCCCTTGGTGCCTCCTCAAGGGTGCATTGGAAAACATGCAAATTAACTTGGCAACTTGAATTTCCCTGGGAACTATTAAAAGCTGGTTGTAACACCCCATTCACCCCTTAAGTTTAGTATTTTTATCTCATAAATAATGAAAAGTGAACAATTTTGTCTTGGTCAGAAAATTCATCCAATGGGACAAATTCAATTATTGCAAAAAGACCCTTGTGATAAGAATTATTGAGAAAAATTACTTTTCCATGAGTGAAAAAATGGAATTGCTTGATTGTCTGCTTGGCAAGTTCAAACTCAGTGGGTGAGGGTTTTCAGTTGTTCTTTTTCTTTTTGGCATTGATGGCAGGATACAGATCCAAAGGTTGTAGTTTCCGTCCACACCATACAACCTTTCCATCAATGCCCCCTTCTGAAACTTCCAAAGAGATTTCTGATGCCCTCATTTGATCCCTCTTTTGCTTCAAAGCCCTCTGCTTGCCACCTCTCTTTATGCTTTTCACCTCATCTCCTTCCATCTTGTTCCCTCCCAGGCAAATTCTTGGCTTGGGGTGAGGATCACAAAGGGATTCAATTTGGATTAAAACATTCTGAGTGCGGTGGGAGAAGAAAGAGAATGGAACCAAAAGGGGTCAAAGAAGGGTTTAAAAAAAAAACCATGTCAGTCATGTGATGAAAAAAATAATTTAAAAAAACAACAAAAAATACCAGGGTGTAAAAAAATGGGCCAGGGTCAGTGGGCCAGGGAGGATGGGGAAGGTTGGGCTTGATTGGCTGGGGAGGAGGTGGGGCTCTGTTGGATGGGCAGGAGGAGGGGGGGTGGCTTGTTCATCTGGGAAGCAGGGGGTTGGGCAGGGGCCGGCAGCAAGCAAGGCAGGGGGGGTGGGTGGAGCGCGTGGGGGGAGGTCAGCCATTGATAGTCCTGTTGAGTTGAAGTGGTCAAGAGCCTCTGCTGATAGTATTTCCACAACAATTTAGTTGCTTTGGTAGATTCAGAACTGGCAAGATCAAATAGATTGATTGGTAGTTTGGTAGACCCAACACGGAGATTAGCGTTTCTGAGCATGAAATGTAAAGCTTGGGTGAGCTTGGGACAAATGATGGGTGAGATGCTGTAGCAAGTCATGAATCATGAGGACGGAGAGCCCAAAAAATCAGTATTTCCCTTCTGGGTGGTTTTATTTATTTATTTTTATATCCAGTCCCTTGTCAAGCTGTGGTAGTTAAAATGATGGAAATCAAAGCTTAGGGGGGGATGAGATGGGTCACTGAACTTCATAGGGTGAGTTTCACTGGTCTTGATGGAATGAACTTTTGCATGGATGTGCTGATTTGGGGCTTGATTTGGATTGGGGATGGTTGCAATCAAGTTTTGGTGGTGCTCAAGGTTGGAAGGGTTGACTGAGGAGGGGTTGATCAAGGAGACGCTCAGGGGGACAATGACAGGAGTCTGGAAAGTTGTGTTTTGAGGGATGGGTTGAGGATCAAGTCCTGGGAGGGAAATAAATGGTGGATATGTGAAGGAGAGGGAGTAGAGATCAAGTGTTGGTGATGAAGGACAAAATCAAAAAGGGAGAGGGGTGATGAACTAGTGGGTAAAAGAACAAACAACTGAGTGGGGGAAGATGATGAGCTGGTTGAGGGTGAGTGCTAGGATCCTTTGAATCAATGTCAATGGCAAGGGCAATGGGAGTAGGGAGGGATGAGAGGGAGGTGTGAGAGGGGGGATATTGATTATAGGTTGGTTGAGGTTCTGGGGTGGGTTTGAGAGCTGAGTGGAGGGATGAAGACCGTTGGGTAAGGCAGGTGGGTTTGGTTTTGGGCTTGGGTTTGGAGGAGGAGGATGATGATGATGATGATGATTATGATGACAATGGGAGAAATTTTGTTTGTGAGAGGGAGGTGAGGATGAGCAGATGGGGATGAGCTGGAATGAGGAAGGAGAAGTGGAGATAGGCAGATGGATGAGTGAGATTGGTGTAAGGTGGGTGGCAGGTTGAAAGAAATGGTGGAGTCATAGAGGTTGATTTTGAGAGGGATTTCCTTTAAACACACTCTTGTGTTCAGATGAAAGGGGCAGGGGCCTTTGGCAAGGGCAAAGCAAGAGGGGGCCATGGCTGTTGGTGTTGGAAAGTCAAGGGGGGGGGGCAAGAGGGGGCTGTGGTCGTTGGCATCAGCAAGCAAGGGGGTGGCCATTGGCATTGGCCAGCCAGGGGGGCAACTGTTGGTGTTGTCAAGCAAGGGGGTTGCTTTTGGCATTGCCAAGCCAAGGGGGGGAGAAGAGGGGGCCATTTCCATTGGCATTGGTAAGTGAGGGGGTGGCCATCAGCATTGGCAAGCAAGGTGGTGGGGAAAAAGGGGGCTGTGGCCGTTGGCATTGGAAAGCAAGGGGGTGGCTGTCAGAGTTGGAGAGAAAGGTGGGGGGGGTGTTAGTTGGGAGAAAGGGTTTCACTCTTTGATCTTAAGGGTTATTGTCTTCCTACTTTGACATACTCTTTTTCTTCAAGTAACATCTACCTCAGTCCATAAGCGTGACAAACTATAAGCACAACATCAATGGTGCCTTCCACTTATCAACTCTGGCTTGCATAACAACCTTCCATTCTTGGCAACTGACTCAGCATCAACTTGCAAACCTTGCAGTCAACTCTACCTTGGTTGACCATCCATTTGGGTTCCGCTCTTTTCACCCTGGGTATCAATAACCCTTGGGTTCCCATTTCTGGTCAAATGCTATTGCTAGTTTGCACTCAGGCTAGTCAAACCATCTCAATTTTATAGTTCGCAAATGGACTAGTCCCTTAACCTGCATAAACTACACCTTCATATTTGCATTGCTTCTGACGTCATTCCCTCATGTCTCAACCGTTACATTCCAATGCATTAGTCCCCTACTGTCTTGCACTTAGGCTAAGACCTCAGAAACAATTCATACTGTCATTTCATTTTGTACTCTATCCATTTCATTCATTGCCCCACCTCTTGGAACTGTAGTTGACCATCCATCAGGTTGTATCTAGTCATCTTGGATTACCTTATAAAGGCAATTCCATTTGCCTGAGGATTTTCTCCTCATTTATTTAATTTCATAAATTCTTGCATTTTCTAAATACAGTCATCACATTGGGCTTCAGGTTGGTTTCCTTCCATTGGAAAATTCATCCCTCTTGCTGTGTGGTAAGGTACTCCACCATAAGTTTACACTTTGCAGTTAGCCCTTGCTACCTCGCACTTGCCCTTGCACTCAGCTTTCCTTTTGTGCTCACAATCGTCTAAGATTGCCCTATAGTACGTGGGTTTGTTTTGTGACAGTAAATTAACTAACCCAACTCATCTATTGTAGCTTGCCAACCTATAATAGATTTCCTTTTACAATTTCAAGTACTTGGGGTAGGGAGATCCAGCATTTCTTGGGCCAGAAAACCTTTAGATCTTGCCCCTTCTTCTAAATCTCCTTTGGTTGAACCTCTCAATTATCCCCTTGCTCCCTTGCGGGAGGAAGTGGACCCTCTTGAAGAAATCAAAGACTCTTCCAATGGAACATCAACTTGTGGTAGATCATGGGATAGAACTAATGCTCCCAAACCCGGTGCCTCAACCTTACTCACAGCTCTGATCCAGGCACTCAATCAAACTGCCTTGCAATCTGGTCTGAGTGGTCCTATTT
The DNA here is from genome assembly GCA_025617555.3 of Puccinia polysora. NCBI lineage: Eukaryota > Fungi > Basidiomycota > Pucciniomycetes > Pucciniales > Pucciniaceae > Puccinia > Puccinia polysora. The sequence goes on along the minus strand of CM062616.1, from coordinate 43,350,536 downwards.
TTTGCACCCTGGGCATGAAGCAGCCTGATCACTTTACTGGGGAACACCTGTATAAGCTTAGATCCTACCTACAGTCCTTCAAAATAATCTTCTCAAACAATCCTCATAATTTCCCTACTGATAGACTTAGAGTTATGTATGCATCTTCCTTCCTTGGTGGAAGAACCTTGCAGTGGTTCAAACCTTACCTCAAACTATTAGATAATACTAGCCCCACTTGTATTCTCAACAATTGGGACAAGTTTGAGCAACAGCTGTTAACCCTGTTTGGCAACCCTAATGAAGTTTGAAAAGCCAAATACAAAATCAATAATCTAGTCATGAAGGAAAATAGTAGAGATTCCGTTTATATTTCCAATTTTCAAACTTTTCAGTCTTGCATCCAATGGAACAAGGCAGCCCTTTTATTTCATTTTCAAAAAGGTTTACCGGCACACCTAATTGAACAACTTGCAGTTGGGGGACATAAGACAACCTCCCTTCAGCAGTTAATCAATTGGGTGATTGAGCTTGATAATGGTTATCACAACAAGAACCGCTCTTGACCAAACAACCATGGACCATCAAGTTTGACTCCAAAGACAGACAAATCCTTAAAAAATTCTTCAAAGAACCCAAAGAAATCCAGACCAAATCCAAGCTTGCACTCCAACCCAAAAGGAAAATCCTCCATTGCCAAAACTCCAAAGTTTCTGGATAAAGAAACTGGGATGCTCTGGAATGAGGAATGGTTAAGGAGGGAAAAGAATGGATTATGTATGTATTTTGGAGGTAAACATGATGTTGATAGTTGTGCAAAGCGGCTAGTGCGTGAAACATCTAAACAGTCAAAAAATTAGCTTGTAGTTTTCCCAACACTTACAAGGAAGGCTACACATTATCTAAATTAAAGCAAGTCAATCTTTGCACTTGCAAGACAATAGGTGCTCCAATTTAAAGATTTTTCCTTTTCCATTCTGACAACTCTCCTCATCAATCTTTACTAAAATCTGGTGCTAATGTTTCTTTTATAAGTGAATCTTTTGACACTTCCAAAAACCTTATGTGTTCCAAGATAGATGAGTTTCCTATCAATTTAGTAAGTAGTGCAACTGAGCCGTCTCATTGGGTTTCCCAAAAGGCAAAATGGAAATTTTCATTCTCCAATTACCCCAGCTTTGAATGGGATTTATTTGTCTTGGATATTCCCAGAATGGATGATACCATTCTAGGCCATTATTTCCTAGTCCACCAGAATCCAGATTTGAATTGGAAAGAAGGAGTAATTAACCTTCTAACCTTGAAACCCCAGGAGACTAATCCTTCCATCAAACAGGAATTAAACAGCCTACCTGACACTTTCATTGAGTTGGATGACACTTTTCTTCCAGGAGATTTGCAATATCCTGACCTTCATTCCAAAGTTCCCTCTTCAGATTTAGGAGTTATTGCTTATTTGGCCAACTTAGCTCTTCCTTGTTTCTTCAAAGAGAAACAGGCACCAACCAAAGGGTGTATTTTGAGATCCCTAATCCTCTTGCATCATGAAAGCACTTCAAATCCCGTGCTCAAAGATGACAATATTGAAGATTTAGAAATCATTCAAGAGTCTCTACCTTCTTTTTATCATGACTTCCCTGATGTATTTTCAGCTGTAAAAGCAGATAAACTTCCTCCATTCTGTGCTTGCAATCATAAGATTGAACTGAATGGCCCAAAACCTGCACCCAGACCAGTCTACTCTCTCTTGAAGCAGGAGTCAATTTCCCTTCAAGAATACATTGCAAAAAATGTATTGAAAGGATTTCTTTGACCAAGTGATTTGAACACCGGTTCACCCGTCTTTTGTTTTCCAAAGAAAGATGGTGGACTTTGCCTTTGTGTTGACTATAGGAAACTGAACCAGGTAACCTGGAAGAATGCCTACCCAGTACCGCCTATGTCGCACCTCCTCACTCTCTTTCATGGAGCTTCTTATTTCTTGAAGTTAGACCTTCAAGGGCCTATAACCTAGTTTGCATTGCAAAAGGCCATGATTATTTGACCGCAATGAGAACACGGTTTGGCAGTTATGAGTATACCGTCATGCACTTTGGCCTCTGCAATGATCCTTCAACTTTTCAACATTTTGTCCATGACATTTTTTCTGACCTTGTAGAGAAATATATTGTGAAGTATCTTGACAATATACTAGTCTAATCAAAAATTCTTGAGGTTCACATTGCACATGTGCAAGAGGTGCTGCAGCAACTTTGGAAGAATGAACTGTTTGCAAAGCCTCTAAATGCAAATTTCATACTCCTTCTCTTCAATTTTTAGGTGTCATAGTCTTGCAGCAAGGAAAATTGGTGGACCCAGCCAAAAGCCAACGCATATTGGACTGGCCCACACCTTCCTCTGTTAAATCCCTTCAAGTTTTCCTTGGTTTCAGTAATTTTTACAGGATTTTTATTGATTATTATGCCAGGAAAACCATGCACCTCACTAACCTTCTTCAAAAAGACACTTTTTTTATTCAACAGAACAAGGTGCTTTGGAGTTTGAAGCTCTGAATAAAGCCTTTAACACTGATTTGATACTTGCTCACTTTAGCAAGCTTGCTTGCACTATTGTCAAAACAGATGCAAGCAACTATGCAATTGCAGGAGTAATCTCACAGTTTTCTTCCTCTTCTTCTCTTTTTCATCCTGTAGCTTTTGAGTCTTGCAAATTGCTTGCTGCAGAGCTTAATTATGAGATTCATTACAAGGAACTTCTTGCAATTTTTTTTTTGCTTGAAAAAATGGCATTCATACCTTTTGAGCCTTATGGAACCTTTTGAGGTATTAAATGATCACAATTCTTTGAAATATTTCATGAGCTCAGAAGTCCTTACACGCTGTGGTGTCAATTTATAGACGCGCATTGCAAACTGCTTTGCGGCTGCGCGCTCAGCATTGGAGGCAACTGGGCTCAGAATTAGGGTATACGGAGTGCTCAGCAGCAGCCGCTGTTTGGCTCCGCACCTAGTGGACGGGTCCGGCTCAGCATCAAATGCCACATGGGCGGCAATCCGCCACGGAGATTGGATTCGGAAGGTAGTGCGCTCGACTAGGTTTGTGGGCGCGCCGGTTCAGATACGTAGGAGCGGAGCTATCCGCGGGCTATAAAGGAACGGATGGAGCGCGCGTGCAAGCGCGCGGAAAACGCCGGATAATACCGGATAATACCGGACACCCATGACGGGCGCGGACAAACGGATACGGACAGGCGCGGGGGGCTCCAAGTAGGGCGCGGTGCAAGGACCCCGTCATGAGAAGGAAAAACCGGATGGACAGAACGGCGTACAGACGTCGGGGGAAGTTTGGTACGGAGGTGGGGAGAGGAGGCTAGGGTTTCTGTTTTGGGATTGTTTTCTGTTATGTTTTCATACTGTTATTTGCGCGTGTACTTAGGTTAGGGTTGAGAGGGAGGACTTATCCTCACTCTCAACTCCGGGTTAGGAGCGGAAGGGGGGGGATGGGATCAGACCATCACATCATTGGATTGGATCAATCATCTCACCAAGAGATTAAAGGAACTCATACTGGATACACATCCAGGTGGACAGTTCTTAGGATTGAAGAATTGGCAATTTCACTCTCTCTCTATTTTTCTTTATCTCTTTATCTCCTTATTTCTATTTCTCATTTAAGTGCAACTTTGGGAATCCTCATCTCCTTTCAGAGGCAGGGAACTGTTAACTTCCGAACCTTGGGACAGTTATAGGGGGAGAACCCTTATTCTTTCCACATCTGGGGGTCTTGCCTGGAAGGTAACCTTCTGTTTCTTGTCTTTCAAAGGTAACTGGGGGCAATGTCCTATCCATACCTCCCTACAGTCGCTTCCTCTTCTTCTTCTTATTCTCCTTCCATTTCTGGGTCCGCTACTCCGACCCCACTCATGTCTTCCATCTCTCCTCCTCCCCCTCCCTCTGCTCAACCCAGGACAAGCTACGCCATTCCCCCATTGGTCTCCATTGACCATGAACCCACTTGTCCGGTTTGCATCAGGCTGCGCAACTACCCTCACATCCAATTCAACACTGCGGATGTGGAGCGATTCATCTTGAGATATAAAGGTATTGGAGATGCGGAAGGTGTGTTGGACGCCAATAAGGCCCGGCTTGTCGTCCTGTTCATTATGGACAAAGAGAAGCTAACAAATTGGTCTTCTTTGACTTGGCAAGAATGAGGTTGTTCATGGCAGACTTGGTTGTCCCCACTGGTGGTGGCGTGATTGATTGCAGCATGAGTGACTGGAAGTCCACTGGTATTGAGATTCCCAAGCCTTCCAATTCAGAGATCGTTCAAAAGAACAGGTTGAAGTGAGCCGTTGTGGTGTCAATTTATAGACACGGATTGGGAACTGCGCCGCGGCTGCGTGCTCAGCATTGGAGGCAAGCGGGCTCAGCATTAGGGTATGTGGAGTGCTCAGCAGCGGCAGCTGCTGGATCAGCAGCAGCCGCTGTTTGGCTCCGCACCTAGTGGAAGGGTTGGGCTCAGCATCAAATGCAGCACGGGCGGCGATCCGCCCTGGAGATCAGATTTGGAAGGTAGTGCGCTCAACTAGGTTCGCGGGCGCGCCAGTTCAGATACGTAGGGGCGGAGCAATCCCTGGGCTATAAAGGAAAGGATGGAGCACGCGTGCAAGCGTGCGGATCACGCCGGATAATACCGGACATCCACGACGGGCCCGGACAAACGGATACGGACAGGCGCGGGGGGCTCCAAGTAGGGCGCTGTGCAAGGACCGCATCATGAGAAGGATGAACCGGATGGAAGGAACGGCGTACAGAAGTTGGGGGGATTTTGGTATGGAGTTATGGAGAGGAGGCTAGGGTTTCTGTTTTGGGATTGTTTTCTGTTTCGTCGTCATACTGTTATTTGCGCGTGTAATTAGGTTAGGTTTGAGAGGGAGGACTTATCCTCACTCTCAACTCCAGGTTAGGAGGGAGGGGGGGGCATGGAATCAGACCATCACATCATTGGATTGGATCAATCATCTCACCAAGAGATTAAAGGAACTCATACCGGATACACATTCAGGTGGAAAGTTCTTAGGATTGAAGGATTGGCAATTTCACTCTCTCTCTACTTTTCTTTATCTCTTTATCTCCTTATTTCTATTCCTCATTTAAGTGCGACTTTGGGCATCCTCATCTCCTTTCAGAGGCAGGGAACCTTTAACTTCCAAACCTTGGGACAATTATAGGGGGATAACCCTTATTCTTTCCACATCTGGGGGTCTGGCCGGGAAGTAACCTTCCATTTCTTTTCTTTCAAAGGTAACTGGGCGCAATGTCCTATCCATACCTCCCTACAGTCGCTTCCTCTTCTTCTTCTTCTTCTCCTTACGTTTCTGGGTCCGCTACTCCAACCCCACTTGCGTCTTCCATCCCTCCTCCTCCCCCTCCCTCCGCTTGACCCAGGACAAGCTACGCCGTTCCCCCATTGGTCTCCAGTGACAATGAACCCACTTGTCCGGTTTGCATCAGGCCGCGCGACTACCCTCACATCCAATTCAACACTGCGGATGTGGAGCGATTCATCTCGAGATACAAAGGTATTTCAGATGCAGAAGGTGCGTCAGACGCCAATAAGGCCCGGCTTGTCATCCTTTTCATGGTGGACAAAGAGAAGCTCTGGGATGTGGAGGAAATGGAAGGCTACAAGAATCAAGATTGGCCAAAACTGAAGGCAGAGATCCTAACCCAGTGGGGTAGGCGCAAACCTCAATTCCGGGAAAGCAATTTCAACCACGTGGCCTCGGAGGCAAGTGCGCACAGAGGAGTCAGAACTTGGGTGGAGCTGGCCGATTACACCTCAACATTCAATTGTATCTATTGGTACTTGTCAAAGAACAAGGTGGTGGCAGGACAGACGGGGGCCATGAAACGCGCATTTCTGGGCGGTTTAGGCGCTCAACTCCGGGCAAGGGTGCAGCGGCATCTTTACAAACACAACTTGGTAAAGCGGTCATTGGACGGGAGCATTGCACTCCTTCCGGAGTTGGCTGTCATTTGCCAGGCTGTGGAGAGTAAGCTTGACTTAGAAGAGCTTATTGAGGATACCGCCAAGTCCTTCCCAGCGGGACCAAAGAAATCCGCCCCCCAGGTTTTGGCTCCGGTGCAATCTTTGGCCCCGGTTCCACCTACTTCCACGCTTGTTCCGGTTCCTCAACCCGGGCCCGCCCCTCCGGTAAGTGAATTGACGGAACTGATGAAGGATTTGAAGATCTGCATGAGCTTTATGGGCCAGCAGCAGCCACAAGGGCCTCCACCTCACATGGTGGAAGGGTTTTGGCCGCCCGGTACCTTTGTGCCAAGGGGGTGCTTGTACTGCAGGGAGAACAGTCATTGGCAATTGGTGTGCGAGGAGCTTACAAAGGATCTCAACGCGGGATTGGTTTGACCGGCGGGGATGGGGTACATGTTTCTGATGGGCAAACAGATTCCAATGGAGCCAAGCCAGCCAACTGCAATGCAGCAGGTGCGCACACGGGGTCAGGAGGCGGGAACAATGGCGCAAGCGTCACTAGGCATCATGGCAACCACCTCGGGTGGAAGCTGAGGTAAGGGTAGTGTCAACTGAAGAGAAGGTGGCGGTCTCCAATAAGATGGAGGTGGATGCGAAGGAGCGACCGCTGTCGACCATTCCAAAAACGGCCGCACGTGTGCCCGGAATTGAGGGGCAGGCAGCAAATCCTGTAGGGAAGAAGAAAGCGGCGGACATTGTGCGTAGGGTGATGGGGAACAAGACTCCGGTCCCACTGACCTTGCGGGAACTGGCGGCTGTGTCTCCAGTGGTGGTAGACAAGATGGTGAAGGCGTTTCCGGATTGCGGTCAGGGCCGGGTACCTCAGACGGTGCAGCGGGTTCATGTGGCGCGGAAGGAGGAGGAGCGCAAGGAGTGTGAGTTGAAATCGGTTTTGACTTGGCTTGCTTACGTTCCAATGTTCATAGCGGGGAGGAAGGTGTGGGCTATGGTGGACAGTGGTTCAATGGTGAACCTGCTGCCATCACGGATGGTGGATGATTTGGGGTTGGTTTGGAGGAAATGCGCAATGGGTCTCCGCGCGCTTAACGGAGGGGAGTGTTGTATGGATGGGGTAGTTGAGGAGGAGGAGGTTGAGGTTGCAAGGGTCCGTAAGCCTCTTTCTTTTCTTTTGGTTGATTGTGGGGATGTGATTTTGGGAAGGCTGTTCATGTTTGGGTTCCGAGCACAAATGGTTTTCAATCCGGAGGCGGGAACGGAGGCGTTGACGGTGGAGGATTTGTCCGGCAGAAGGTTTGAAACAACTATATGCAATTGCAGGCAAGGAAAGCGGAGGAGAGTGTCGGAGTATGAGGAGGAACCGGACGCAGAGTTGGTCTGTGACGGGCAACCCTCAGAGGATTTTTCCTAGTCGACTGAGGAGACCGCACGGAACAAGCTCCGGTTTTGTGCGGGCGGTTGACTGATGAGGAGCAGGGAGGGGGAGGAAGGAAAGTGCAGGGCGCGCTTGTCGCAGAAGTAAGTCCCTTTTCTCAGTATGCATTGGCCAAGGGTACTACGCTTTGAAAACCCTATCATCATGCCACACTCATGAGAAAAGGCAAAAGCCGCGGTTCCGCTCTGTGCAGGACCTACAGCAAAGGATGCGTGCGGATGATGCGGTGCAACGCTGGCAAGTACAAGCCGGTGTTGCGGAAGGTCCAACCAAGGAATGAGCCAATGCCCCAGGAATTGAATGGACCGCTTCAACCAATTGCTTGGTTGCGGGACCCTTGGGTCACGCCAATTAAGGCTTTGGGCTGGGTTACTAGTTTGGCGCAGATCACGGAGGAGCGGATTGAAGCTTTCAATTTTGGCCCAATGGGATGGTTGAGTACAGAGAAGCATGATTTGCTGGTATTGGTTCTGGTTCTTTTGGAAAGAGCACTCGCGTTCAGACCTGAAGAGCGGGGGCTTCTGAAAAACGATATTGGCAACCCCTACTTCATCCCCACTGTCAATCACAAGCCGTGGCAGATCAAGCTGATTCGGATACCGCGGGCGATCCGGGAGCAGTTTCTGGAGTTGGTGCGGGAACGGGTGAAGACTGACCTTTACAAACAGTCAACATCTAGTTACTCCAGTCCAATCTTTGCGGTAGTTAAGCAGGACGGAAAGTTGTTGAGGATTGTCCATGATCTACAGCGGCTCAACTCCTTTACGATCCGGGAAGCAGGACGTCCCCCTCGCGTTGACGAGTTCCTTGAGTCAATGGCGGGGCAGGATTGTTACGGTTTAGTGGATGGGATGGGGGATACAACCAGCGCAAGTTGGATCCTCGCTCGCAGCCTCTAACGGCATTTGAGACTGGGTTGGGAAGAATGCAGCTGACTCGGCTACCACAGGGCGCGACCAATTCTGTGGCGGTGTACCAGGCGGAAATGGCTTGGATCCTGAAAGATGATCTTCCGGAGGGAGTCCAAATCTTCATTGACAAAGCGGGCATCAAAGGTCCGAAATCCAATTACGGAGGAGCAGAGCTGGTTGAAGTTCCCGGCATCTGACGTTTTGTGTGGGAATACGCGCAGACGTTGGAATGCATCCTGTTTTGCATTGAGGAGGCAGGACTGACGGTGTTGGGGAAGAAGTTGGCGGTTTGTGTTCCGGCGCTCAAAGTCCTTGGCCATGTTGTTGCTTCCAACGGCCGGTGCATTGCAGAGAAAAAGCGGAACAAGGTCCTCAAATGGCCAACCCCGCGGACGGTGTTGCATATCCTTCAGTTCTTGGGATTATGTAGCTATGTCCGTATGTTCATCAACAGGTTTGCAGAGGTGGCAAGCCCGCTCCGATCACTAACGCGGAAAGGCACGGAGTGGAATTGGGGAGAAGAGTGCAATAGAGTGTTCCAGAAGCTCAAGGAGATTGTGGGACATGACATTCTGCTCCGCAATCTTGACTACAACGCAGGAGGAATTAGGCTAGCGGTTGATTCCAGTGAATTCCGCGCGGGGGGGGTTCTCACTCAAGATGACAACGGCAAGGATAGGCCGGTGCTTTACGAGTTGGTCACCTTCACTCCAACGGAAAGCCGGTACTCTCAGCCAAAGTTGGAGTTGTTCGGGGCCACCAAGATCGTGCGGCGGCTTCAGTATCTTTTTTGGGGGTTTCACTTTGAGCTTTTGGTGGATGCGGAGGCGCTGGCGCGGATGATCAATTCCCCAGCTTTGCCCAATGCTCCCATGAGTAGGTGGGTGGCGTTTCTTCAACTTTTTTCCTTTGCTGTAGTTCATGTTCCGGGGAAAGCGTTCACTATTCCCAACGCGTTGTTGCGTTATCTGAGGGACAACCCGTTTGAGGACGCGGAACTGCTCGATTTGGAGACCCCGGTTGTCAAGGTAGGGGTTGTGGAGGCGGCGTTCAGCTGCCGCTCCAGCAGACCAGGCGGTACGCAATTCTTCATTATTACTTGCAGGACCTTTGTTTTCCCAACGGAACTACGGACAAGCACATGCAATGGGGAAGGCGGCAAGTGGGAAACTTTTATGTACAGGAGGGGCAGCTTTGGCGGCGGAAGACTCCCGTTGCTCTTGTGGTTACCACTTCAAGGGCGGATCAGGAAGCTATCCTCCAAAGCCTTCACAATGATCTTGGCCATTGAGGGGAGGTCAAAACGCAGAGGTGGGTGAAAGAGCAGTTCTGGTGACCGGGGGTAGTGCGTGCGGTACAGGAATGGTTGGCGTCCTGCAAAGGCTGTCAACGGCGGAGCGCCAGATTGCCTAAGGAAGTCGGAAACCCCACAGGGGAAGACACCCTCTTTGGTCAAGTCTTGCTTGATGTCGTCCACATCAAGGCCGGTAAGTTTGCCTATCTGCTCATCGCGCGGGATGACCTGTCCAGTTGGGCAGAAGCGCATCCGTTGGTCAAGCTCTTGGCGGACAAAGTTGCTCTTTTTCTGGAGGAAGATTGGTTTGTGTGGTACGGGTTGCTTTTTCTGGTTACAGTGAACAGAGGGGCCAAGTTTTGCGGCCGTTTGGTTGAGTTGGTGAAGAGTTGCGGAGCCAAGTTTGGCCAAGTAACGGAGTATTATCCCAAGGGGGCCGGCATGATCAAACGCGGGCAACAACCAATCAACGACGCCCTGGTCAACATGTGCGGGGAGGAGGGTAAGCGCTGGCAGGAGACCCTTCCAATGGTTCTGTTTGCGGATCAGATTTTGGTGAAGCGGTCAACAGGCTACTTGCCGTACAAGTTACTTTTCGGACAGTGCCCCATGCTTCTGGTGGACATTGAGTTGGAGACGTTCCTGGGGGTTGACTGGTGGAAGGTGAAGACTTCCGCCAAATTGCTTGAGGCTTGTTCCAAACAGCTCCTTCAACGGGACGGGATGCTTTCCAAGGCCGCAGACCGGCTGAAGAAGACTTGGATGGCATCGGTGCGCTATTGGGACAAGCGCTGCTTGCATTGTCTCCGGGATCCCTTGCAGAAGGGGGATTTGGTGCTCCTGTAAAACCAGAGTCTGGAGTCTCAGTGGGGGAAGTTGTTTGCTAACCGGTGGAACGGCCCGTTCCGCGTGTTGTCCAAGTTCAAGGGCGGCAGCTATCAGTTGGAGGAATTAGGTGGGAATCCGCTGAAATGGAAGGCGGCAGCTTCGCATGTCAAGCGCTTCTTTGCGCAAGGATCTACCTCGTTTGAAAAGACAGCGGAAGGGGGTGACAGATCAGACAAGGGGAGTGTGGAGCACAGAGATGGTGTAGGAACGCGATCTGGGGATTTGTCTTTGGGCAGAGAAGCGGAAAACGTGCCGTTGCGACCAGCTGGGGACAGTGGCCAAGTTGGGGCAGGAGGTGGTGGGGGTAGGGGATAAGTTTTGATTTGGTGAGGGGGTGCTCTAGCCGGTTCACAGCCAGAACAACTAAACACCCCAGAATGTTTTTTCTCTATGTTTCTTTCTTATCTGGATTGTGGGGTCTTTGCTGGCTTGGGGTTTTTGCAGGAAACGCGGGCGCGGCACAAAGCCGGGTCCGTGAACGCGAGGACAAGCCCCGCAGAACCAGGACGCAAGGACAATCCCGCCAATGGGGGAAACGGGAATAAGAGCAATTTGCAGGCGGTCTATGGGCGTTGCGCAAAAAAAAAAAAAAAAAAGAAAAAAAAAGAAAAAAAAAGAAAAAAAAAAAAAGAAAAAAAAATTATGTGTTCTTTTCTATTTTTCTTCTCTGTTGGTTTCTTTTTCTCATTTTATTTTCTCTCAGGATATCTTGAGGATTGGTGGTTGGTATGGGAATAAGCTTGATTTGGTGAGGGGGTGCTCTAGCCGGTTCACAGCCGGGACAACTAGGCACCCCAGAATGTCCGTTCTCTTACTCTCCCTCTCTCTCTTCCCTTACGGTGGTGCGCGCTGGTGTTTGGTTGTTGTGTTTGTTACAGGATGGGTATGGGGAACTGTGTGGCAGTTTGTCTGGGGCGGTCCAGGTGCCCCTTTTGGAACGGCTGTTCACTTACGGTCTCTCACAAAGCAAAGCATGTGGATGCGGACCTCAATCTCAAGCTCATTCTCACAAAGCGCGGTCATGCACTTTTTCTCAGAAGATTAAGACCTCGCGCGGATACGTTTATTTTCTTAGGAAAAAGGAAGCACGGTAGAACCAAAAGAAAAGAAAGGGAAGAATGGGAAGGGGGGGCAATGCGCCTAAGGCATCTTCATCATCTCCTCCATTTCCGCCCTTGACAACGCCAGTAAGGCCCGGAAAGACGCCAGGAGCTCGCTCCGGGATTCCAAGGATTGGGAGCCAGGGGTCACAAGGTAATCCCAAAGCATTGTGGTTGACCTTTCCGCAAGAACCTCGAAGACTGCTGCTGTGAGTGCCATTACGATTGGGATTTCCGGGATCTTGGGAGGGCTGGGGGGAGGAGCGGCCCGTGAAGACGGGGCCTCCAGGGAACCAACAGGGGGGCTTGGTTCAGCTGGAGGCAATGACGGGATGATGATGGGTGACGGAGGCGGAGGGACGTTGGGGGTTGTAGGCCTCTCATCCAAGACCGCTGGTGGCGCAGGCAGTGGCAGGTGCCTCGTGGATCCGGTGTGGGAGGAGCTGGTGCAGTTTCCGGAGGAGGACCTGGAGCCGGAGCAGCGCGACGCCAAAGAATTTCATTGAGGCGTGGGTCCCTTGTGCGTTCCGTGACCCAGACGCGGTCCGCCCAGGATCGCAAAGACCTCCGGAAATCATCAAAGGACAGGAAGTTCTCCTTCCGCGGTGGCCCCGCGCGGCAAAGAGGAGAAGCCGAGTCGCAACCCTTGCTTGGTGGAGGAAGGCGGAGTCCACGAGTCCTCCAAGATGGTGTTGTTGTCCAAAACTACAAACGGGTCCAGACAAGCCCTCTTGCCTGGCCTGGGGCAAGAGCTGGATTGGGGGGGAGCTTGGGGAATACCGTCAGTAAGTGAGCAGCAACGGTGGCCGCGACGGCAAGCAACACAGGCGGGTCAAACAGGAACAATCAAACACGGGTGCCCGTTCCGGGCGCAGAACTCGCATGGGAGCATGGTGGCAATGGAGCCAGGGGAGGGGAACTTGCAGAGTGTGTTAAGTGGGGTTGGTAGTGGAAGTAGCGGTGGTGGTAGTGTGGTGAAGCAATGGAAGACTTCTGGGGACAGAACTCAAGTTGGGGGGGGGGATGTGGTGTCAATTTATAGACGCGGATTGGGAACTGCTTTGCGGCTGCGCGCTCAGAATTGGAGGCAAGCGGGCTCAGAATTAGGGTATACGGAGTGCTCAGCAGCGGCAGCTGCTGGATCAGCAGCAGCCGCTGTTTGGCTCCGCACCTAGTGGACAGGTTGAGCTCAGCATCAAATGTGGCGTGGGCGGTGATCCGCCCCGGAGATTGGATTTGGAAGGTAGTGCGCTTCACTAGGTTTGCGGGCGTGCCGGTTTGGATATGTAGGAGCGGAGCAATCCGCGGGCTATAAAGGAACGGACTGAGCGGGCGTGCAAGCGCGCGGATCACGCCAGATAATACCGGACACCCATGACAGGCGCGGACAAACGGATACGGACAGGCGCGGGGGGCTCCGAGTAGGGCGCGGTGCAAGGACCGCATCATGAGAAGGACAAACCGGATGGACGGAACGGCGTACGGATGTCGGGGGAAGTTTGGTATGGAGGTGGGGAGAGGAGGCTAGGGTTTCTGTTTTGGGATTTTTTTCTGTTTCTTCGTCATACTGTTATTTGCGCGTGTACTTAGGTTAGGGTTGAGAGGGAGGACTTATCCTCACTCTCAACTCCAGGTTAGGAGCGGAAGGGGGGGGATGGGATCAGACCATCACATCATCGGATTGGATCAATCATCTCACCAAGAGATTAAAGGAACTCATACCGGATACACATCCAGGTGGAAAGTTCTTAGGATTGAAGGATTGGCGATTTCACTCTCTCTCTATTTTTCTTTATCTCTTTATCTCCTTATTTCTATTTCTCATTTAAGTGCAACTTTGGGCATCCTCATCTCCTTTCAGACGGAGGGAACCGTTAACTTCCAAACCTTGGGACAGTTATAGGGGGAGAACCCTTGTTCTTTCCACACCGCAGACAGGCATGTTGGGCCAAATACCTCTCGAGTTCAACTATACAATCACGTAACATCCTGGGAAAAAAGCCGTAGTCCCTGATGCTTTGTCACGCTGGGACAATGTTTACCCAGGAGGGGGGAGCACCTTTTCCAACAACAATCCTGAAAACTGACACACGACCACCCCACGTACTATAGGGCAATTCTTAGATGATTGTGAGCGCAAAGGAATACCAAGTGGGAGGGCAAGTGCAAATAGCAAGACCCAGTTGCAAAGCGCAAACTTGGCTATGCCACTCAACAAAACGGCGAGATGAATGGAATGTGTTCCAAAGAATGAAACTCAACCTGAGTCCAATGTGATAACTAGGTTGCATCAAAATGCAAGAACGTATGAAATTAACTAACTGAGGAGACAATCATCAGGCAAGGGGATAGCCCTTATAAGGTAATCCAAAGTGACTAGATACAACTTGGTGATGAGCCAACTACAGGTGAAGCGGTGAGGCAATGATTGACAGGAACGGAATAGGAAATGCAGAAGTGGTATAGATCCAAGGTCTTAGCGTAAGTGCGAGACAATAGAATCTGAGCATACAATTGCATGACAAATTGGGATAAGAGTGAGTGACGTTAAGGTAATGCAAATGAAAGGTAATAGTGTATGCAGGGTAGGGACTAGTCCAATTGCAAACTATACAGTAGTGATGGCTTGGTTAGACGTAGATGCAAACTAACAAACAATGCATGACCAAAGATGGAAGTCCGAGGCTGTTGATTGGCCAGGGAAGGAGATTGGATCTCATAATGGATGGTTGACCGGTATTGAGTTAACTGCAAAGTTTGCAAGTATATACTGAGTTGTTTGCCAAGATTGGGTGGTCAGCGCGAGCCAGAGGAAATAGCGGATTGCACCATTGATGTTGTGCTTTTATTTGTGTCACGCTTTTAGACTGAGGTAGATGATACTGAGGAGAGGACATGTCAAAGTGGTGAAGACAATAATCCTTAAGTGCAAAGCGTGACAAAAACGCGAGGACACTTTTCTCAACCCAGTCTGCCAAACTCAGTTCAATCATCACTCACCTTTGAGGTCTGGCTTCCAAACTAAAACAAGCTCAACTCAACAACCTCAAGTGTAGAAAAATTTGCAAGAATGCAAACTTATTAGATATTGATTATAGTATTGACAAAAATGATTATTTAGTTTATAAAAATCTCTTAGTAGTACCAGATAAAACTTGCATTAAGTTAGATATCTTTGAGTCAAGGCATGATTCCCCACTTTCTGGTAATCATGGGAAGGATAAAACCTACCAATTGATTGCACAATACTTCTATTGGCCTGGTATGATCAATGAAGTAAAAGACTATGTTAACACTCGCTATGATTGCAATTGGAACAAGTCCTTGAAACACCAGAAATATGGGCTGCTCCAACCATGTCCAATTCCGCCAATTCCTCAGAACTCACTTTCTATGGACTTCATTTTGCAATTAACTATTCATAGTGGTTATGATTCTATTTTAGTAGTAGTAGATTGCTTATCAAAGATGGCTTTATTTCTTTGCAGTAATGTGACGGCCTCTTCAGAAGTCTTAGCTAACTTGTTCATAGAATATGTATTTTCAAAACATGGTCTCCCTGATAATATAGTTAGTGATTGTGGATCTCTGTTTGTCTCAAGCTTCTGGACCTTGCTATTCCAACATTTGAAGATTACTCACAATCTATCAACAGCTTACCACACAGAAACAGATGGGCAAACCAAGAGGATCAATCAGATCCTCATACAGTATCATTGAATGTATGTCTCCTACAAACAGGACAACTGGTCACAATGGCTCCCATTAGCCAAATTTTCCTACAAAAAATCCACTCATTCCTCCACCAAACAGTTACCCTTCCAGACTCTTTATGTTAGAAACCCAAATTTCTCCTCCCTTCACACAGCAACTTCTCAACCTGCTACCAATTACCTTAACCACATCCAATCCCTTCTATTGCAACTTCAAACCAACCTCAAAGCAGCAAACCAGTGCTGCAAGGAACAAGCAAATCAACTTTGCACTTTGGCCCCAACCTTTGCAGTAGGAGATTGGGTATGGCTCAATGCTTGCAATATTTGCAGTACTTTCCCAACTCATAAACTCTCTGAAACAAAGCTTGGCCCCTTCAAATTCAAGTAAATAGTCTCCCCTAATGCTTTTGAACTTACCTTACCTGAAAAATGGAAAGGTATTCACCCAGTCTTTCACCTGTCTCTCCTAGAGCCAGCTTGAGTCCTATACCCAGGCAAGACTCATCCCCCTCCTGAACTGGTTCGAGTCCACAATCATCTAGAGTGGGAAGTAAGCTGTATCCTGGATTCCAGTTTATGCAAAGGAAAGATTCAATACCTCATTGAATGGACTGGCTTCCAGTCCAATGAAGATCACACCTTTTGGGAACCAGCCCATTGTTGGACTGAGGGCACGCAGAGTAGAAAAAAAAGTAGAAGGATGTGATTTCATGAGCAGAGAGCAATGATGATAACTGATATGGAGAAACAGAATTGATGAAAAAGAACATAGCTTACCTGAGGGCACGCAGAGTAGAAAACAAAGTAGAAGGATGAGAGAAGAAGATCCTTCTGCTTTGCCCCGACTCTGCCCTCAGGTATACATGACTGGCTGAAGTGTCACACATGTCGTGACATTAATGGATAAGTATTTGATATTGAATATTGAAATTGAGACGTGCGCGCGCTAGCATAAAGAATGAGATGAGACTGTTGTGAGACATATATGGATAACAAGTTGATGACCAGGATAATGAACTGAGACTGATGAAGGTGAAAGAGATGAGAAGAAGACTAAATGGAAATATAGAAAGAAAGAAATGTGAAAGGAAAAGACATGGAGAAATGGAGGTAAGTGTTTACTCCAACACCCCCCCTTGCTGGCCAATGCCTGAGATACCAAATAGACGTTGATGAGTGTTTAAGAGCACACGGGGGAGTGGCTTGGTCAGCATATCCGCAATCATGTCCTTCGTGCTGACATGATGAACTTCAAAGGCTTGTTGAGAGACGCATTCGCGGATGAAGTGATGCCTTGCATCTTGCATCAATGTGTTTTATTCGCAAGTGATGTTTGGGATTTTTTGCAAGGGATTCCGCCCCTTTGTTATTGACAAAAATTTTGACAGGGGCATCTCCTTGTAGGCGGAGCTCACAGAGGATGTTACGGAGCCATAATCCTTCTTTTCAGGAGTCGGATAAGGCTTTGTATTCAGCCTCGGAGCTCGAGAGGGAGACAGTTGGCTGCTTCCTTGATTTCCAGGAGATAGCTCCCAAACCAAGGCGGAACGTATAACCTGAAATGGAACACCAATTGTCCCTATCTTCTGCCCATTTGGAGTCGGAGTAGCCAACTAGCTCAAGATCATTGCCTCCAAGAGTGAGACAGAAGTGTTTGGTGGCGTTGAGATATTGCAGTATCCAGATAGCAGCGTTCCAGTGGTCAAGGGATGGATCTTGCAGGAACTGAGACAGTTTGTTGACTGCAAACAAGATGTTGGGACGGGTACATTGGGATACCCAGAGTAAGGATCCAATGAGTTGATTGTACTGAGGGGGGGACTTAGGTGAGGTAGGTGACCGCTTGGAGAGGAATTTGAAATTTATGTTGGTTGGAGAGATGGCTGGAGTGGAAGAGGGAGGAAGAAAGGAGGAGACGATGGAGGAGATGTAGTGGCTTTGGCCCAAAGAGACCGTGCGCGAAGGAATGTCCCAGTGGATGGATATGGAAAGGAACATTGACAGGTCCTCATTGGAACCAATGGAGAAGCGTTTCCCGACATCTGAGATGAAGGATTTAACAAAGTCCGGGCAGCCAACTACAGCTAGGTCATTGACATGTGCAGTGATCGCGCCTACGAGAACACCACGCGAGAGCTTGAAGTAAAGGGAGGGGTTGTAAGACGAGCGCGTCAAACCAAGGGATAGAAGGGCTGAGTTTAATTTGATATTCCACTGTCAGGGAGACTGTCAAAGGCCATAGATTGCCCTGGTGACCTTGCACACCCAGTCGGGATGAGCGGGATCTACAAAACCCGGAGGCTGGGACATATATACGGGTTTTTCTAAATGGCCGTTCAGGAAAGCTGTTTTGAAATCGACCTGACGGCAGACCCACCCTTTGTTGCCTAACAGGGACAGGAGTAATTGCAGAGTTTTGAGACGGAGTGTGGGAGCGAAGACTTTGGAAAAATCCAACCCTTGAACTTGCAAGAATCCCATGGCCACTAGACAAGCCTTAAGCTTGATGATGGATCCGTTGGCATGCCGCTTGACTTTGAAGACCCATTTACAGCGTATGATCTTCCAACTGGTAGGTGGGGGAACAAGCACCCAGGTGTTCATGCCTCAAAGAGAGGAGATTTCTTTGTGGGCGGAAGTAATCCAACGGTGATGATGAAGCGACTTCATTAACTGCTTCCAGGTCTTAGGCGCGAGGAGATTGTCTTTCACTTTGGCTGATTGGGAGTAGTTCCCGAAGCAAGACGGAGGGCGAGTAACCCTGGAAGAACAACGGGGGAGAGAGGGAGGGGAAGGGGAAAGACAAGCGGAGGGGACAGGAACAGGACTGGGAAGAGAGAGTGGAGCAATGGAAGGAATGGGTGGAGAGGGATGTGGAGAGGATACGGGGGATTTGACTGGCGATCCAGATTCAAATGAGGAAAGGGGAAGTGACAGGAGGGGCGGGAAAACTGAATTGTTGGAAGGATTGGGGCTGGGACTGCGGTGACAAGGACAGTGGGTTGAATCAGTTGGGAGGGATACTTGCGCATCAGGAGACGACTCAGAGGGAGGAGATGCAGGGATGAGATTGGAGTCACCAGCAGGAACGGAAGAAGGAGGAGGGGGCGGGGGTGGAGCAACGGGAGAAGAAGAGTCATCGAGAGAAGCAGAGGAAGGAGGAAGAGAAGGAGGGGGGGAGGTGGAAAAGATGGCCAAGTGAGTTCAGCGACAATGGGAACGTGATTTGTATTTGCATCTGGATTTGAGGAGCCATAAGGAAAGAGGGTGTCGTTGAAGAGACAGTCCCTAGACTTAATGATCTTCTTGTCGACAAGTTCCAGAAGCACGTAGCCATTCCCTTGACTGAGATAGGATAACAGAACTGACGGGTGAGCTTTTGGTGAAAGCTTTTGTCAATTGTGTTTGGGTACTTTGTACCAGGTAAGACATCCAAATGGGTGAAGGTAGGTTGGCAATACATTGTTCTGTTGAAGAATCGAGTTGGGAGAGGTGAAGCCCTGGGGAGTCTTGCATGGAAAGGAGTTGAAAGCAAAAAGAGAATGTCGGAGAGCATCAGCCCAGTAGTTTTTGGGGAGATTGGATGATAGGAGGGAGGATCGAATCAGATTTAAAATAGTCCTATTTGACCGTTTGGCTATGCCATTAAGCTGTGGAGAATGTGGAGGTCCTGGTTTGTGCGTGGTCCCTCTGAGTGATAGAAAAGTCTTCACTTTGTTGTTGATGTATTCGCCCCCGTTGTCAGTGCAAAGAGACCTGATGGAGCACTTATACTGATTCTTGAAAAAGGAAAAAAAGTTTTTATGCACTCATAGGAATCTGATTTTTGTCAGACGGGGTACGCAAAAAGTGCTTTAGAGCAGTTGTCTATGAAAGTAACAATGTATTTATACCCTTCTCGCGACGTATTTTCAAAACTGCATAAGTCTGAGTGTATGATTTGGCCTGGGAGATTTGACCGGTAGCTGAGACAAGAGTGAAATGGTGTTTGAGACATCTTAGATTGAATACATGTAGTGCATTGCTGTACTTCTTATTTGTTATTCAGGCTGGGCTTGATATTGTGTGATTTTAAGAGTTTGCAAAGTGATTTTAGATTGAGGTGTGAGAATCTACAGTGGTAGCCAAAGAGAGTGTTGTCAGACAAAGTCTTGAAGCTCGAGAGAACCAATTGTTCTTGGCTTACCTTCTTCAAAGGAAGATAGTATAGGTTTGATTTTCTATAACCAGTAGTGACTGGTGGAACATTGACGGAGAGGCTGGAGTATTTGAAGATTTTGCACCCGTCAGAGGTAAAAATTACGGCATATCCAGCATCACATAGGCTTGAGATGGACAGAAGTGGTTTGTGCAGATTAGGGACGACCAAGGCGTTGATGTTACCAAAGGTCAGATCAAGAGTCCCTTCCATGCTGGAAGCAATTGTTGAACCATCGGCCAGTCGAACTGAAGTGGAGCAGGGGAATTTGTTATTGATTTGTTCCTTGAAAGGAGTCATTGAGAACGTGCACCCAGAGTGAAGATTAAAATCAGTGTTAGATGTTGGCTTCAGTTTTGTCAGATTGCAAGATGCGTATCCGGCATGGATTACTATTTCTGATTCGGAGAAATCATCCTCATTTTCATTTTTGTTTGTCTTCACAATATTGGCTTTGTTCAAATTTGGTTTTTTTTGATTCTGCTTGTTTTGTTTTGATTGCTTGAGTGCTTCATGTACTTCCGGACATCTCAAAAATGAATGAACCTCAATCTTGAAATTGGTGCAGTAATAGATTCTTGATGGATTTGGACTGTTGGAATAATTGGTGTTGGTTTGGGATTTGGCTGAGTTTGCCACAAGCAAATCTTTGTTTCTGGTTTGTTGTCGCAGGTGTTCCTGTTTGAGTGCGTTTATAAGTTTGGAGGAAGGCACTGACTCTTCATTCATCATACTGGATACACATCCAAGCCAATCATCTGGAAGAGAAAGAAGGATGGCCGTTGACTGGAGATTGTCTGCAGTGAGAGGGTTCTCAGGTGTAATGAGTGAGGATAATTTTTCTCCGTAGGAGACTATCTCTGAAAGATGAGCCGTCATTTCTTTGTTGTTCAGCTTGGTGAGAAGAAGCTTTCAAAGCCAGTACATTCAACCACCTGATGAGCTGTCCTGATGTGCTTTGTGGAGAGAGTTCCACATCCCAATTGCGCTTTCTTCATGTTTTCTGATGAATTGGAAATTTGAAGGATTTATAGATCTTGATATAACTGAACATACTGCCAAGTTGTCTTTAGACCAGGTTTCATGATTCAGTTTTTGTGAATTGGTAGTAAGAAGATATCCGACTCCAGATTCTCTGAAATGGATACGTAGTATCATTGCCCAGTCCAGGTAGTTTGAATCTGATCCTGGAGAGTTGAGCGGAATAATCAACGGTGTTTTTAACACCGGATGGGATTGATCTTCATCCATAATTAAATAATGTAACAACACTCTGAGTACCGGATCCTTCAGAGATGATTTGATAGATGATTTGGTTGCGCCTCTGGGCTCATAACCTGTTAGACTGAGGGCACGCAGAGTAGAAAACAAAGTAGAAGGATGTGATTTCATGAGCAGAGAGAAATGATGATAACTGATATGGAGAAACAGAATTGATGAAAAATAACATAGCTTACCTGAGGGCACACAGAGTAGAAAACAAAGTAGAAGGATGAGAGAAGAAGATCCTTCTGCTTTGCCCAGACTCTGCCCTCAGGTATACATGACTGGCTGAAGTGTCACACATGTCGTGAAATTAATGGATAAGTATTTGATATTGAATATTGAAATTGAGACATGCGCGCGCTAGCATAAAGAATGAGATGAGACTGTTGTGAGACATATATGGATAACAAGTTGATGACCAGGATAATGAACTGAGACTGATGAAGGTGAAAGAGATGAGAAGAAGACTAAATGGAAATATAGAAAGAAAGAAATGTGAAAGGAAAAGACATGGAGAAATGGAGGTAAGTGTTTACTCCAACACCCATCACCTTCACAACTCTCCCAATTTGGTTCAAAAATTCCATGCAAGTTACCCTTGCAAACCTTGGCAATTGTAGCTCCCATTCCATTCCATTACTTTCATCCCATTCCACACTTCCATCCCATTCCACACTTCCATCCCATTCCTTCCCATTAATCCTGTCCCATTTCCGCATTTCATTTCCTTTGCCTTTCTCATATCCATCTCCTTTTTTCTTTTCACAAATCTTATCCTTTTACATTTTATTTCAAAATCAAAAATCCTATTTTTCATAAAAAAACAAATAAAAAATAATAAAAAATATATATATACATTTCTATAGATTATCCTTTATTTCCCTTTTGGCTTCCTCCCAATTCTCATTCAATTCCTCTACCATCAACCTAAATTCTTCCAAGTCTTTGTCATCCACCAAAGAAGACAATCTTTTCAAGATCATCCCTTGCGTCACAAGATGTCTTTTGAAGATTTCCTGGAACTTTGCAGTCTGAACCCTCTTTGATTGGGTATTTCATCCACCTTCCTCCATGAGTTCCTGGTGAGCTCTCTTCCTTTGGCCACTTGAAGAACCTTCTCCAACTTTGCCAGTCAATTGCCTTGCATTGTTTTTGATTGGCCCTTTGACTTGCACTCGGCTCTCCTCATTTTGGCCTTCCATCTCATTTCTTTCCATTCCACTCCGTTCCTCCACCTCCCGTTCCATTCCACTCCTTCCTTCTATTCCATTTCCTTCTTCCTCATTTCCCTCCCTTTCCTCCGGTTCCACCTCACCTTCTGTCATTCCTTCTTCCCTTGCCTCTTTGATTGTCTGCGTTTCTTTGGCTCTCACTTCACTTTTCACCTTGCTTTGCACTTCCAACCCTATTGATCCAGTATATGGCGGTGGAGGCGGAGGCGTATTGGTGGTGTATTGTTGGAACCGTGGAAGTACTACATCAATGAGGATTATATTTTTTCCATTTCTCCCATTCTTTATTTTTCTACTTATTGTTAGTCTCTAAGCCTCAACTTACCAGGGTTCCAAATACCTAAGAACTTGATTTACAGAAATGGCGGTATCTGACAATCAACTTGCGGGGCGGACCTTTGACTTTGCACCTCCCTTCTGGACGCTTCTGGGACATCTATGACTGGCTTGCTACTTATAGGGAATGTACAAGCAACCTTGCGCAAGCAAAACTGTTCACACTTGTCTCAAATACCTTGCATAGCTGTACTAGGGAAATATCACTTGTTTCATCAAATGCAGTTTTTGAAACAGCGGGATGATGATTGAAACATAATTAATTATGAATCCATTATAAGCAAAGAAGTAAGGATTAATTGGTATACATTAATTGTAACAACTTTGGAATCAATGGGAAAACTTTCTGAATGCTTCCAGGAGCTTGCGTCTTTATACCCTGGCAACTGTCACGCTTCAAGCTTAAGGGTTATTGTCTTCCTACTTTGACATACTCTTTTTCTTCAAGTACCATCTACCTCAGTCCATAAGCATGAAAAAATAGAAGCACAACATCAATGGTGCCTTCCGCTTATCAACTCTGGCTTGCATAAAAACCTTCCATTCTCAGCGACTGACTCAGCATCAACTTGCAAACCTTGCAGTCAACTCTATCTTGGTCAACAATCCATTTGGGTTCCGCCCTTTTTACCCTGGGTATCAATAACCCTTGGGTTCCCATTTCCGGTCACATGCTATTGCTATTTTGCACTCATGCTAGTCAAGCAATCTCAACTGTATAGTTTGCAAATGGACTTGTCCCTTACCCTGCATAAAATACACCTTCATATTTGCATTTCTTCTGACGTCATTCCCTCATGTCTCAACTGTTACATTCCAATGCATTTGTCCCCTATTGTCTTCCACTTAGGCTAAGACCTCAGAAAAAATTTGTACTGTCATTTAATTTTGTACTCTGTCCATGTCATTCATTGCCTCACCATTCGGAAATGTAGTTGACCATCCATCAGGGTGTATCTAGTCATCTTGGATTACCTTATAAAGGCTATTATTTTTGCCTGAGGATTGTCTCCTCAGTTAGTTAATTTCATACATTCTTGCATTTGCTAAATCCAGTCATCACGTTGGGCTTGGGTTTGGTTTCCTTCCATTGGAACATTAATCCCTCTTACTGTGTGTTAAGTTACTCCACCATAAGTTTTCACTTCACAGTTAGCCCTTGCTACCTTTCACTTGCCCTTGCACTCAGCTTTCCTTTTGCGCTCATATCTAAGATTGCCCTATAGTACGTGGGGTGGTTGTGTGACAAAGGGAGAGGGGGTGAGTGGGAGGGAAAAGGGTGATGATGAGGAGGGGGGGATCTTGCCCGGGGAATCAACCAAGGAGGTCAGGTGGGGTGGGGGGCTGAAGGGGGATGGAGGGGGATGGATGTAAGTATTGGATGATGGGGAGGATGAGGAGGAGGGGGGGAAGCTTACCAGGTGTGCTGGTGAGGTGGAGGTGATGGGTGAGGAGGAGAGTGGACCAGTGGTTTGGTGGGGTGAAGTGAGTGATTTGGTGGGGTAAGGTGTTGGTTCTTTTTTGTCTAAGTCCACCAAAAGAGAGAAAAAAAACCCCAAGTGAGTCAGCCTAGGATTTTTGGTTGAACAACCAAAACCAAAAAAATACAGTGAAGGGATTTTTTACCTATTTCAAAATCAAACATTACTCATCAAAGCAAGCAAGGGTGAGAGGGAGAATCCTTTCTCTCATATAAGAAGATGAGGGACAAGATGAGAAAGGGATGACTTGAGGCAGATCCAGAATATCATCTTCAAATATTTTTTCCCATTTCTCTCTGATGTTGGCCAAAAGGTTGTGAAGGATTACACAAGTGATAATCCAGTTGATGAGGAACTTCATGTCTTTGGGGTTTTGAAGCTGGTTTTTTCATTTCACTTAAGATGGACCATCTTCCTTTCAGGACTCCTATCACATGCTCAATCCAAACTCCTGATTGGGAAAAATGATAGTTGAAATTTTTTTCCTTGATCATTGCACAAAACATTCCAGTATGCTGGAACCACATATTTCCCACTAGCATAAGCAAAATCTTCCAGAAGGTATTGATATTGGTCAAATTAGTTCTCTAGTTGTTGGTCAATCCACATCAAATTAAAAAAAAAGGATTAAGACAAGAACTGGAAGGCCAGTGTGTAGGCATATGCACTTCTTTTTGTTATCACAAACTAGTTGTAGGGCCACAGAGTATCTAAACAAAGAGATGCAATGTATTTGGTCAGTGTGTGATCCAAATTTTTATCAAAGTTATTGGAAAAGAATGAATCAATTGCCTCTTTTTGCAATTTAAATAGTGTTTTCCATCTAGCTTGGGTTTTTCACTCAAGGGGATTGTGGTTCCATCAAAAAAACTAATGCAACATGAAAAGCCCTCTGCCTTAATTACTTGAGATACCTCTGTGCTTTCTTGTTTTTTTTTCCAAGAAAGGACTGAGCAACGGAAAAATAGGATAGAAATCATGATTTTTTTGGTTTATAATTCAATGGTTCCATAACCACCTGAGAATATATTTTTCTAATTGATGAATTGCTGCTCAATTTCCATTGGATTCCAATCTAAAAAGAGCAATGGCCAGTTGGATAGCTGGATTTCTTTGAGTATTCCAAGAATTGTTCTGGAAGATGTTGTGGTCTTCAACCATCTGAAAAATTTTAATGAATGAAGGCAGTAGAGTTTGCAACAGTTTCTGGAATCTGAAGTCGGTGAGGAGATGAAGCTTTTGCCTTTCATAAATAGGATTGTGGAGAGTTTTTCTTCTTGGAACCACGTATTGCTTTTCTAATAGAGCATTCAAAGCCAACCAAGTTGATTCCAAATTGGAGTTTGAATCATGAAGAGTTTTGGAAACTAAAAGGATTTAATTTCAGTTGCGGAGAAATGATCAGGAAGATTGAAAACAAGACAAGAGGCTAGTAGTAGTTCACCTAAAAGGACCAACAGACTCTGATGCAGAGAATTTGAGGGAAGAGGAATGAGAGGAAGAAGGGAGTAAGAGGCTGTGAGAAGTAAGAATGGAGACTTGGGGTTGAGATCAGGGTGAGCTGAGTGGGTTGAGTAGCATGTTGAAGCGTAGCGGTGATTCTGAAGAAGAGAAGATTTGATGAGCTGAGGAGAGAAATCTTGAGATCAACCCAAGTACTTACCTGACTCAGAGGCCTGGGGTCAGTGGTGCAATCTTGTGGTTGCACAAAGAGATTCTCCCCAGAGTCTGAGCCAGGAGATCCAATTTATAGTGATGTTGTCTTGAGGCTTTGAGTTTGAAGTGTGGGCAGCGGGTTGATTTGGTATTGTGCGCACAAGCGCGCACATGGAGACCAGAGACAAAGAACACAGGAAATAGGTAGTGGAGAGAGAAAAGAAAACAAAACAAAAAAAGAATGGAAAAGGTTATGAGAAGAACCGTGGAACCATGATGATTTGAGCATGTAGATCAGACCACGTAAATCCAACAAATCAGAGTCTGAATGGGAGTCAAATAGTAACAAAAGTTCAGTCAGCTTTTTTGCATTTTCAACTTGCTGCTGGGAATTTTGATTGGGCATTTTGAGATGAGAAGGATGGTGATGGGATGTGGGGTGATGAGATGATCACAGGATTTTTGTGGAGTGATAGAGATGTTAAAAAATGGAGATGTGAAGTAATGGAGATGAGATGTGTGTGATGTGATGGAGATAGGATTGGTATGGATTTTCTGAGGTGGAGGTGCCAACAGGTGTTTTGGATGTGATGGATGTTGGATGGATGATGATGCATAAATGGCGGGTTTAATGGCCATTTTGATGTTTGAAATCCGCCATTTTCATGAAACCTGCCATTTTGAAATACATCAGTCAGGGGGTATGTGTATTTCATAAAACCGTCATTAAAAATGGCAGTTTTTCTAAATCTGATATGCCCTAATAATAGGGCATATCAAAGTTAAGCAAATCTGCCATTTTTGAATGGCGGTTTTCAACCCAAATCCAAAATTTAAAAACCGCCATGAAAAATCAAAAAAACACACTTATTTCAGATCAGACGTGTCAGAGTTACCTGGGAATAAATGGGTTTTTTCAAATAAATTATATAAAGGCTTTCACCAGTTCAACAGTGTCATTCCACATCATCACCCCTTGTTTCAACCGCGGGCCTCATTGGAAAAATTCTACCTCCAACCTCATCCAAAAAATTTGATTTTTGTTGCTCTCATCACTTCATCACTCTCACCCCTCATCACTTCATCACTCTAACCTTGCTTCATCACTCATTTATTGCTTTCATCACATCCATCCTCTCATTGCTTCATTGCTTCATCCCGGCTTTCATCACATCCCTTTATCACTTCATTGCTTCATCACTTTATTGCTTCATCCCTCATCCCCCCTTTCATCACATCCCTTCATCACTTTACCCCTTCATCCCTCATCCCTGCTTTCATCACATCCCTTCATCACTTTATTGCTTCATACCTCATCCCTGCTTTCATCACATCCCTTCATCACTTCATTGCTTCTTCACTTTATTGCTTCATCCCTTCTTCCCATTTACTTTTTTTAAATGGCCCCTTCACAATCCTCCCCCCGCAATTCCACCAAAAAAACCAATGTAAAAAATAAAACATCCCCCAGGACTCAAAATCCAACAATCCTCCCCCATCAGCTTCCAAAGGGTCAAGTCAGCTCAAGAGAGCTGATCACATCATCCTGGTAAACTGGCTCAAAATTCCCTCCAACTACAATGCTTGCTTTGGATCCAACAATTAAACATGCATTGGTCAACCTCCATCCTCAAAAATCAATGGTTATCTCCTGATGGCCAATGAACTCAAGAATAAAACAAAAGGTAGGCTGGAACTGTCATCCAAACAGATGAGGGAGAGATTCAAGAATTATTGAGCCAAGTACAAAAGGCCCACTCCATGTCAATCTCCACTGGCTTTGGTATCACCAACTCTTGCAAAGCCAAAGGAATCAACTTGGAGGTTGATAAGTTGGACTCCATTTGTCCTTTTTATATTCAAATGGATGAAATCTTTGGAAAGAAGGCCAATATCACCCCTTTAGCTGCTTTTGATGCCCAACAATCAGATTCAGTTGATGCTGAGGAACTGGCTGTGGATGATTGGCATAGCAATGATGATCCCAATGAAACCTATGAGTGGCCCCAATCTGATTTGGAGGAGGATATTCCAACAGAATCACCTCCAATCACGTCTACATCAGCATTGATCAACAATTCAAACCCTTCCTTGGACCCCTCACTTCCTTCAAGTTCTTTTTGCTTCTGTCTGGTTAATCCTTACTGATTTAGATTGTAAAAAAACAGGCTCATCTGTTCCTGATTGGCCAAAGAATCATGCCAATGGGGCCTCCCACATCCCCTTCAAATGAGAGCAACACCATTCCAACACAAACCTCCTCTGCAAAGGGAAAGCACAAGGCCTAAAATTCCATCAACATCAACCCAAATAGCCATCTAAAGAGGAGAAATACTCCAAGCTTTTCTGGATTTGAGGACATCATGGAGAAGCAAGATTAAATTCAGCATGTTGGATTCTCCTTGCTCTCAAAATCCAGCTCATTCATATTCCCCTCTGAAAAACAGTGAAATCACAAATTGAATCTGAAAAACTTCAGTTTGAAAAGGAGAAGTGGGATTGTCAACTGGCTATGGATTGTCAAAAGCAAAAAGCTGAGAGTTTGGCTCATCAAACAAAGTTGGATGCTGAGTGGCAAATTTAGCAGACTGAGATGGAGTTTCAAAAAGAGGAAAAGGAGAAGGATCAAGAGGAAGTACCACTCCAAAAGGAGAGTGAAAGGCTAGCCACAGACAAAAAAGATAGCTTATCCGTAGCCATGGCATGTATTGGTAGCAGTAGAAATGTGGATGAAATCAAGGAAATCACTCAATTGATGGGCTGCTAAATATATTTACTTTAAAAATTTTAACAATAAATAAATAATATTTTTCTTGGCTTGTAAATGTGTTTACTTTAAAAATTTTAAAAATAACATTTGATCTGTTATCTTTCAATCCAATTTGTACGTCTATTTTACCATGCATGCACACTTCCCCATGGACTTTTGGGAAAAATAAAGATAATTCAAAATCAAAAATTATTTTTTTAATTTCATGCAAATAAATTTTTTAACCATATTTAAATTTTGTTCCATATACTTTAGAAACAATTTTTTTGGGAGAAAAACCATGAAGTTTCAGGGAGGCATTGGCTAGCTTTTTTTATTTGAAATGAGCAACCAAAATGGGTATGATTTTCTTTTGATTGGAGACTTGGTGGAGGAAAAGTGGTATGATGTGGAAAAACAGATGTTTGCCATAAAATTTCTACAATACCACCAACTTTTGCACAATCCACAATGAATTCAAGGGTGGGGAATGAAAGACCGTGACCTGTTTCTGTGGAGGGCGGGAGGATTGGTGTTCCTGTTGGCTTTTCAATATTAGAGAGAACTCCATAAGTATAACAAGTGAGGTCATCCTGATCTTTATTAACAACTTTCAAAACAAAATATGGTTGATATTTTTGATCAGAAAAAACATGTAGATTGATTGGTAGGCTCATTTTTGGTACCACTACCTGAAAGGGACTGAGGTTTTTCTTCAAACTAACAAAATAAACTGATTCTGAATTTGATTATTTATATGAATAATCACATTAGGCTTTATTATGCTTCTTATAAGCTCTGGATGCAGATGGCTTTGTTTGGATCATACATAATGCTTGTCCCCTAGGAACAGTTGGATCTGTTTTTGAACCCTGATGCTTCTTCTGATTCACAAGCTCATCATCACTACAAACAGTGTTTCAGAAATAACACCAGGAATTCAAGTTTCAAACATGGTAAAAAAATCAAATGTTTAAAGTTAGTAAAATGAAACCCTAATGTCTTGATATTCAATTAAATTAATACATTCTGGAACCTCCAAGTGTTTCCAAATATTGAAACTCATATTTTCTTTTCAGGTTGATGGAGTGTGAGGATTAGATGTAGTGGAAGCTTTCACATTAGCTTCATCCATTGACCTCTTGTTGCTTGCTTAAGGGGGCCAGCGGGTTGTTGGTTGGCCAAAGGAGGGGAGGCGGAGTGCAGTTGGCCAAGCGAGAAAGGGGGGCAGGCCTCCAAGAAATCAAGGCCAAAGGAGGGGAGGGGGGGAGTTGTTTGGCCAGCCAAAGGAGGGGAGGGGGGCGCATTTTTGGTTGTCCAAAGGAGGGGAGGGGGGGTGCAGTTGGGCAAGCAAGGGAGGGGGGGTGGCTACCAAGCAAGCAGGGGGGCGGGAAGCCAAGCAAGCAAGGCCAAAGGAGGGGAGGGGGGGAGTTAGTTGGCCGGCGGGTTGTTGGTTGGCCAAAGGAGGGGACAGGGGGGAGTTGGTCAGCCGGCGGGTTTTTGGTTGGCCAAAGGAGGGGAGGAAGGCACGTTGGTTGGCCAAAGGAGGGGAGGGGGGAGTTGGTCTGCCAAAGGAGGGGGCGGGGGCGGGTTGTTGGTTGGCTAAAGGAGGGGAGGGGGAGGTGCGGTTGGCCATGAAAGAAAGGGGGGCGGGCCACCAAGCAAGCAAGGCCAAAGTAGGGGAGGGGGGGGAGTTGTTTGGCCAAAGGAGGGGAGGGGGGTAGTTGGTTGGCCAAAGGAGGGGAGGGGGGGTGCGTTGGTCAGCCAAAGGAGGGGAGGGGGGAGTTGGTTGGCCAAAGGAGGGGAGGGGGGCAGGTTTTTTGTTGGCCAAAGGATGGGAGGGGGGGTGCGGTCAGTCAAGCAAGCAAGGGGGGCAGGCCACTGAGTGAGCAAGGTTGAAGGAGGGGAGGGAGGGGGAGTTGGTTGGCTGGCGGGTTGTTGGTTGGCCAAAAGAGGGGAGGGGGGCGCATCAGTTGGCCAAAGGAGGGGAGGGGGGAGTTGGTTGGCCAAAGGAGGGGAGGGGGGCGGTTTGTTGGTTGGCCAAAGGAGGGGAGGGGGGCGGGTTGTTGGTTGGCCAAAGGAGGGGATGGGGGGTGCAGTTGGCTGAGAAAGCAAGGCCAAAGGAGGGGAGGGGGGGGAGTTGGTTGGTTGGCCAAAGGAGGGGAAGGGGGGGTGTTGGTTGGCCAAAGGGGGGGAGGGGGGGGAAATTAGTGGGGAGTAAGGGAGAGGGGGTGAGGGGGTCGAGGAAAAGGTGATGAGCAGGAGGGGGGGAGCTTACCTGAGTAAAAATGCAAGGAGGTGCGTGGAGAGTTGAATCAGCATCCAATGATGGGGAGTATGAGGAGGAGGGGTGGGAGCTTACCAGGGGGGGAGTGGTGGGTGAGGTGGAGGCAATGGGTGAGGTGGAGGTGGAGGGTGAGGTGGAGAGTGGACTTTTTGTTGGTGTGGAGGAGAATGGAATGGTTTTTTGGTGGGGTAAGGTGGGTGGTTTGGAAGTTTTGGTTCTTTTTTTGTCTAAGTCCACCAAAAAAAAAATCCAAGTCAGCCTTGGATGCTTGGTTGAACAACTAAAACCAAAAAAGATATTTCACATATTTAAAAAACAGATGCTACACATCAAAGTGAGCATTTTTGAGGGGTAGAATCTGCTCTCTCATGGCCAAAGATGAGGTAGAAGATGATACAGGGATGACTTGAGGAGGATCAGGAATATCTTCTTCAAATATTTTGTCCCATTCATCCTTGATGTTGGCAAGAAGGTTGTTAAGGATTACACAAGTGATAATCCAGTTAATGAGGGTCTTCATTTCCTTTGGATTTTGAAGCTGGTTTTGCATCTCCTGTAAGCTGGCCCATCTTCCTTTCAGGATTCCTATATCATGCTTGATCCAAACTTGTGATTGGGCAAGATGATAGTTGAAATTTGTTTTTCCTTGATCATTGGACAAAAAATTCAAAACCTTCAGGTATGCTGGAACTACATATTTCCTACTAGCGTAAGCTGAATTGGCCAGAAGGTATTGATCTTGGTCAAATTAGCTCTCTGGTTGTTGGGCAATCAGCATCCAATTGAAAACATATGAATCATGACAAGAACGCAGAAGGCCAGTGTGGAGGGATATGAACTTCTTGTTGTTATTGCAAACAACTTTTAGGGCCACAGAGTATTCAAAGAAAGAGATGCAATGTATTTGGCCAGTGTGTTATCCAAATTTTGATCAAATTAATTGGAAAAGAATGAATCAATTGCCTCTTTTTCTGATAAAAATAGTGGTTGCCATCTAGCTTTGGTTTTTGACTCAAGGGGATGGTGGTTTCATAAACAAAACCAATGCAACCAGGAAAGCCTTCAGTCTCCATTACTTGGGATATCTCCTGACATTGTGGAGACTCCTTTTGGATTGGTTAAAGTTTAGCAAATAGATTTCTGGAAGTCACTGGAGGGTTAATTTAGTACTACAACTACTGATAAGATAGATGAATACTAAGGGTGGTTTTGAATTGCCTGCCCCTCTAAGTACCATAGTAGTCTCACAGAAATAAAAGAAAAGAGATTTTGGGGCTGATTTTCAGATAGAGTTGCTACTATAGTAGTCTCTATCAGACCTAGGATCAAATATTTCAAGCTTTATAAGGAAGAAATGGTGGAACAAATAGTGAGTTGGAGGAATGAAGCTGAGTGAGGGAGGAATCCTTTATCTATTTATATCCTTTATATATTTTTTTATATTGATTTTATTGGTTACTGATTGATACTCCTTTGATGATACAGGTGATTATTTGAATAAAGGTTTAAATGGTTGAGCCTATAGTTAATAACTGAGGGTGATGGAGGTGGATGATGATAGGTGATGATGATGGTTGTTGATGGTCAAGGTAGGTGATGATGATTGATGATGGTCAAGGTAGGTGGTGATCATGGATGATGATGTTCAAGGTAGGTGATGATTATTGATGATGGTCAAGGTAGGTGGTGATGATGGATGATGATGTTCAAGGTAGGTGATGATGATTCACAATGGTCAAGGTAGGTGGTGATGTTGGATGATGATTTTCAAGGTAAGTTGGTGATGATGATTGATGATGATGATGATTGATGATGATGATGATTGATGAGGTAGGTGATGATGATTGATGGTGATGATGATTGATGCTGGTCAAGGTATGTGGTTAATTTTGGTGATGTTCAAGTTATGGGGACATGGTGATTATGTTGAAAGGTATTGGGTATTGAGTAAATAATTTTGGTGGTGGATGTTCAAAAGTATGGGTTATTGGCTTGGTTCATGGTTAAAAGTATGTGTTGATGATGGTGAATGGTCCTTGGTAATGGTGGTGGTTGATGATGATGGTGGTGATTGATGATGTTGATGATGGTGATGGTGATGTTGTTGGTATGGGATATGGGATTGGTGATGGTCACAGTATGGTTCATGGGATAAAAGTTGAGGATGGTAAAAGTATGGGTTAAGGGAGCCTAGGAGGCATGGTTATCCCTGGAGGGAAGGATGGGGGGATCTGATGGGACCTGGATGGGGGGAGAGAAGCCCTCTATTTATAGAAAATCCTGCCCTCAGGGCTGCCCCTGAGGGTCTCCCTGGTACAGTGAATACATTTCATGAGAAATTTTGGCTGGTCAGAGGAGGAGGCTGTGCAGGATCTACATGCATGTACACCCTTGCATGCATTGCTGTGCTGCATTGATAAAGGTGCCTCCTGCATAAATTACTTCTGTATAGTGGTGGTTGGTCATTTGTTTAGTTGGGTATGCAGTGCCTTACATATATTGCTCCTGTATACAGCTGTTTGTTGGGTGCTGCATGCAGGGTCTTGCATATATTGCTCCTGTATGCAGCTGTTTGTTTGGTGATGTATGGTTTTACTGTATGTGGTATGTACTTGTAGGCTTCCAGGGGATGGTATGTGGTATGTACTTGGAGGCTTCCAGGGTATGTCCATGAACCTTCACTGGTCTGTGACACCTGGTAGGGGGATGGGTAGGCCAGGGTTGATTTGAGCTGTATCTTCTAAACCATGAGAGATAGGGGGGTACTTTGACTGAGTGGCTAGGGGTTATTTTTGGTGTAGAATCCAGTTTTGAGGTCTGTTTGATTATTGGAGCCATTCTTATACTAGAAAAGTGAGTCTGATGGCTATGGGTTAGATTTTGGAGCACCACAATGTTCTTCTTTGGTTGGCAAAGAAAGGACTGAGAAATGGAAAGATAGGATAGCAATCATGACTCTTTTTGTGTATGAGTCAATGGTTCCATAACCAACTGATAATAGATTTTCTAATTGATGGATTGCTGCTCCATTTCCATTTTATCCCAATCTACAAAGAGTAACAGCCATTTGGGTAGCTGGATTGCATTGAGGATTCCAAGAATTGTTCTGGAAGATGTGGTGGTCTTCAATCATCTCCAAAATTTTCATGAATGAAGGCAATAAAGTTTGGAAAAGTTTCTGGAAGCTTAAGTTGGGGAGGAGATGAAGCTTTTGCCTTTCATACATAGGGTTGTGGAGAGTTTGTCTTCTTGGAACCATGTATTTCTTTTTTAATAGAGCATTCAAAGCCAACCAAGTTGATTCCAAATTGGAGTCTGAACCAGATTCTGAATGGGGGCAAATAGTAACAAAAGTGCAGTCAGCTTTTTTGCATTTTCAACTTGCTTCCAGGAAGTTTGATTGGACAAGTTGAGAAATATGGCAATGTGATGTGGGGTGATGAGATGATGATGGGATTTGTGTGAAGATGGAGATGTGAAGAAAGTGATGTGAACCAATGGAGATGTGAACAGATGGAGATGTGAAGCAATGGATATGTGAAGCCATAGAGATGAGATGTGTGTGATTTGATGGAGATGGGATTGGTATGGATTTTCTGAGGTTGAGGTGTGAATGGGTGTTTTGCATGCAATGGGTGGTGGATGGATGAAAATGGCGGTTTTGATTTTTGAAAACCACCATTTTGAAATACACCAGTTAGGGGGTATGTGTATTTCAGAAACCTGCCATTGAAAATTGCTGGTTTTTTCAAAAGAAATGGCTGGTTTGCTGACTCTGATATGTCCTGATAATAATAATAATAATAATAATAATAATAATAATAATAATAATAATAATAATAATAATAATAATAATAATAATACTGATAATAATACTGATAATAATAATAATAATAATAATAATAATAATAATAATAATAATAATAATAATAATAATAATAATAATAATAATAATAATAATAATAATAATAATAATAATAATAATAATAATAATAATAATAATAATAATAAT
Source organism: Puccinia polysora (assembly GCA_025617555.3). Classification (NCBI taxonomy): domain Eukaryota; kingdom Fungi; phylum Basidiomycota; class Pucciniomycetes; order Pucciniales; family Pucciniaceae; genus Puccinia; species Puccinia polysora. The sequence continues at coordinate 43,315,982 of CM062616.1, read as the reverse complement.
AATAATAATAATAATAATAATAATAATAATAATAATAATAATAATAATAATAATAATAATAATAATAATAATAATAATAATAATAATAATAATAATAATAATAATAATAATAATAATAATAATAATAATAATAATAATAATAATAATAATAATAATAATAATAATAATAATAATAATAATAATAATAATAATAATAATAATAATAATAATAATAATAATAATAATAATAATAATAATAATAATAATAATAATAATAATAATAATAATAATAATAATAATAATAATAATAATAATAATAATAATAATAATAATAATAATAATAATAATAATAATAATAATAATAATAATAATAATAATAATAATAATAATAATAATAATAATAATAATAATAATAATAATAATAATAATAATAATAATAATAATAATAATAATAATAATAATAATAATAATAATAATAATAATAATAATAATAATAATAATAATAATAATAATAATAATAATAATAATAATAATAATAATAATAATAATAATAATAATAATAATAATAATAATAATAATAATAATAATAATAATAATAATAATAATAATAATAATAATAATAATAATAATAATAATAATAATAATAATAATAATAATAATAATAATAATAATAATAATAATAATAATAATAATAATAATAATAATAATAATAATAATAATAATAATAATAATAATAATAATAATAATAATAATAATAATAATAATAATAATAATAATAATAATAATAATAATAATAATAATAATAATAATAATAATAATAATAATAATAATAATAATAATAATAATAATAATAATAATAATAATAATAATAATAATAATAATGATGATGATGATGATGATGATGATGATGATAATGATAATGATAAAATAATGATAAAAAATAATAAAATAATGATAAAAAATAATAAAATAATGATAAAAAATAATAAAATAATGATAAAAAATAATAAAATAATGATAAAAAATAAAAGAAAAACTCAGCAATATTCCCAAGATCCTTCAAGAAAAAGAATCCTGGAAGCCAACTTACAAATAGATTCACTATAAAGTTTCCAGAGAATTATGAATTGCCATTGAATCAATTTGAAAAAAAAATTAAATTATGGGGGGGAAGAGGAGGAGGAGAGAGGAGGAGCATGGAGGAAGAGGAGAGAGAAGGAGGAGAGAGAAGGAGGAGGATAGATGAGGAGGAGGAGTAGAAGAGAATAGTAGTAGGAGGAAAATTATGGGAGGCTGGGGGGCTGTGGGGTCCTAGAGGGTCAGATGGACAGGTCAGAGGGTTCCAGCTATTGTGAGGAGGTGGAAGAGAGTAAGAGATAAGGGGAATAGTTCACTTTCCTGATGAGGGGTCCTGAGGGGTGCTGGAGTTTCAGAGGTTGAGGAAGAAGGTGGTGAAGTGTAGCTGGGTGGTTGGTGGTGAGGTTAAGGTGGTTGGTGATCCAAAGGTGAAGGGTGGTGGTTGGTGGTGAGTTCAAGGGTTATCCCAAGGCAAAGGGTTTTGGTTACTGGTGAAAAGGAGGTGGAGTTGACTGAAAGATTTTAGGCCCACTCTCCCCCTCCCCCCCCAAAAAAAAAAAAAAAAAAAAAAAAAAAAAAAAACTTCTGCAGGATTCTTGGGTGAACATATTTCTTAAACTTATTCCAAAAAAAAAGCATCATGTTAGACTGATTCCAAAACAAAAAATATAAAAAACCCCATGTTGGTTTGGGTTTTGACCTGTTTTTAAGTAAAAAATAATGATTCAAACCAAGAAATATGTAGAGGTAGAATCTGTTCTCTCTTTTCAAAGTATGAAGGAAAATCTGAGACAGGAATGGCTTCATGAGTTTCAGGAATATACTCTTCAAATATTTTTTCCAATTAATTTTTTATTTTTGCCAATAGTTTATGCAGGAAATTCATAATACAACCTAGTTGATAATTATATTCATTTTTTTAGAATTTTTGATATTGTTGTGAATTTATCTTAATCTGGCCTATATTCCTTTTGGAAATTATACTGCATTATAAATTCAAACATTTGACAGAGGAAGCTGACAGTTGAAATCATTTCTTCCTTGATTTTTGTCAGAAAATTTCTTTTATGCTTTTAACAAATATTTTACACTAGTGTAAGCCAAATTGCCCAGAATTTATTGAGCTTCATCAATTTATCTCTATTTCTATTGCACACTATGCATCTGATTGAAAAAATATGAATTTTGAAAGTAACCTTGAAGGAAAGCATGGAAAGAAATAAACTGTTTGTTTTTATCACAAATAATTTCAACTGCAACAGATCATCTGATAAAAAAATAAAAACTTTTTCGTCCAAGTTTTATCAAATTATTTAGTTTGAAATAAATTGATTCCCTTTCCAAAGCATTTTTCTGTATGATATCAAGAATCTCAAGGTCAAATTTCTGTCAAGTTCTTATAAATATTTTATTTTGTTTTTAGAAGCTTCATTTTGATTATTCATTTATAAGTCATTTTCATTAAATTTTCTATTTTTAAAGGGCCCCCCTTCAAAAAATTTCAAAAAAGGATTACCAAACTCCACTGAACCCCCCCTTTTAAAAGTGGTCAAAGAAGGTGTGGGAAAACTTCCCCACCCACTTAGGGCTTCAAAAGCCTCAATTAAATCAAAAAGGAGTATGAAGGACTTTCTTCAATTGAATCAAGTTTTACACAACTTCCCTGGATGGGAGAACATTCACCAAATCATAAATTAATGATTTTTAGAATATATTCATTTATTTTTGGATGAATTCATTCTATGTATGTTTTTTGGGGGGGAATGTTAAATTCACAGCTCATTGAGCCGTGCACACAGTTCAAAAAGGGCGGTGTGGCATGCCACACAGTCCAATCCAAGCGGTGTACAACCCCACATGGCTCAAAGAGTTGCACGGCCAACCCAGCCTGGTCTGCTGGCGTGTTGAGTCCCACATGCCACCAGACCGCTGTGAGCCAATAAAAAATGGAATGAATGGGCACTAACATAACCCATGAATCAAATAAACCTTCCAAAAAACAGAAATCAACCAAGAAATCAAAGAAATCAAAAAATGTTGATTTTGGGTTGAAAAAAAAACAAATAAATAAATAATAAATAAAAAACAAAACAAACTGGGACTATCCAATGGACTAGCCCTAAAGTAAAAAGACCCAAAAGAAAACATAAGTAAATGGATTAGCCCTAAATTAAAAAAACCAAAAAAAAGACAAGTAACATGATAATCCCTAAAGTAAAAACACCAAAAAAAATTCAAGTAACTTGACAAGCCCTAAAGTAAGTTCAAATTTACTAGCCCTAAATTAAAAGGGCCCAAAAATTGAAGAAGTCTTTTGACCAGCCCTAAATTAAGAGTGCCACAAGAAATTCCAGTCTTTTGACCAGGAAAGAAATACAAGAAGTCATTTGACCAGCCCTAAAGTAAAATTGCCAAAACAAATACAAGTCTTTTGACCAGCCCTAAAGTAAAAACACCAAAAAAAGTTCAACTTTTGTTAAGCTAAACCCATCCCAAGCTTAACACAAGTTAAGCTTATGATGGAATCATCCCCACACAAGTTGAACTCACTTAACATTAAACTCTCATTCAAAACACTCAATATAATGATGTTAACTCAAAACACTTAACATAATGATGTTCAAAATTTACTAACCCTTTATATTAATAGAACTTGTTAGCTGCATTATAATTACAATTTATATGAAACCAAATGATGAAATGAAGTCAAGGACTATAATCTCTATAATCTAGAATACATTTTCAGTTGATCTTTGAGATGATGAACCCAACCAGAGGTTTTTTTAGAAATCAAGGAATGTGGTTTTGCTACAATGGGTGGGATTGGAATCATTTCTCCCTCAAGTACTAATAGAACACAGTGGTAATTGTTTACAAAGGAAATGAGATTGGATCTGATTGATCAGTAGCACCATTTTTCACTGGAGTATAAGTATCACATGACTCCAATGAAATGAAACATATAGGTTTGGAATATGTATCTGCTTTAATTTGACCCATGTCTATTTTAGCCAGCCATTTTGAGGAGGGAATCTCTTCATTGATGTCTTCAACATCAAGTCTTTTTTTAATCTTTTCAACCTCCTTTTCACTACCAAGCATCTTAATGTAGCATGCTTTAAATTTCTCTAATGTTTCAATCCTTTCCTTCCTAACTTTAAACCAACCATGTTCTTCATAGCCAAGAGATTTAGCAATGACTCTAAATCTGCAATTCCCATCTCCAATTGGATCCCAAACCTCACCCAAGAACTTGCGGAATTTCTTGGTTGTTTGATTGAGGTATTTCATTTTTGGTTCCTATCATGAAAACTAACTTAGAATTCATTTCTTTAATCATATCAATTAAATGAATACTCACCAAAGATGAGCTTCTGTTTGAGCTTTGCTGCATGTTCTCTTCCTCTGAAGATGATTCTGATTCCAAATTAAGTGATCCCAATTCACTTTTAGTCTCTTCCTCTGAAGTATGAAATTCACATTCAGATTCTGCCAACTTTGACTAACAATTCATCATTAGTTAGTAACTAAGTTCATTAAACCAAAAAAATGAACATATCCCAAAAGGAAAGACTTACAATCTTTTGTCTTTTCTTATTTGGAGCCCTTCTAGTCCTTTTTTCCCCCTTGAGTTTTTTTTCAAAATGCTCAAACCAAGATGGTTCTTGATGCGTGTCTGTCAATTTTGGCCTGCCCCTACTTGATTGTAAGACTTTAGGTTCAAGCCTTGGCTTCAATCAATATTTTGTAATCTTCTGAATGATATACTTCAATAGGCCACTATTCTCATGATCTAGAGATTCCAAGATCATTGCATTCACTTTTTCACGTAACTGAGGAATTCTTAGCATTCCATCAACATTGCACTTGAATTCAAAAGGATCAACAATTAGTGAATTAGGAATCATTAATCAAAAAGCATCAATCACATAGTGATTTGAACAATCCAACTTAAGCCAACTTACAGAACTAGAGCTGCAAGTTTCATAGTCCAACCTCCACTTAGGATGAACATCTTTGGGTACCACAGATCCTCTGAATGCTAGACAGTCACCTATTTGGTGGGAACAGGGCAAACCCATAGTCTTGGAATATGACTTGGTGCACACTTTGCCATCATTATCACATGTGGCTTTCTTGAATTGTTCCATAATAAGATGAATTGCCTCTAACAACAATTTGTAACCCAATGGTAATAGTTCAGGTGGAAGAAATTTCCCTAAATTAATTTGAGAGTCATAAAGTTACGCATGAACCAATTTAATTTGATTCAAAACTTTCCTGTCAAGGCTTTTCAAAACATAAAACAGGTTTCCCAAAGAGTTTTCAACGAATTGTGTAAGAGTCAAACGGGCCCCTTCAACCCAAGATATTGTTTTGTTTCCAAAATCTGGGTTTATACAAGTCCATGCTGTTACAAACGTCTCTTTGATATGGAAAATGTTATTTTCCATATACTCAAGTACATCCTCATAGTCTTTCAAGAAACACTTTACAAGTCAAAATGTCAGAACCCAAAACTAGGAAGAATAAGAACCAGTGATTTTCACCTACTCTGAGTTCTGCATCATTGACCTCTGCCTCCTCCTTAATCTTTGAGGCCCCATACCTTGCCCACAGATTCATAAAGCTTTTCCATCCTTCAACATCATTAAAAAATCGCACTTTACAGTTTGCTTGTATCTTTCTAGACAAGTGCCAAGTGCAACATTGTCTTGATTGCTCAGGGAAACTAGATTCAATATCACAAATCAGAGCTTTTTCACGGTCTGTCACAAAGACTTTTGGAAGTCTCTCAGGATCATAGGCCAACTTCTTCAATGCATTTACAGACCAACTGTTGAACTCAAAAGTTTATTTTGTTATAAAAACAAGAGCTTTTGTGAAAGTTTTCCAATTGGCTTTCATTCCCAAAACATGCAATAGCGGGGTTTTGTACTTATTTTTCTTATAAGTACAATCCAAGATAGCAATATGATGGAATTGTTTTTATAGCTTTACTGCCTCAGGATGTGCTAAGTACAGAGCCTCCAAGTGACCCTCTCCACTGAAATTTGACTGGTGAATCCAACTTTTTTCTTCAAGCTGTTCATAGAGTACCTCCATAACATTTTTACCCTTTAGTTCTGCAAGCATTACCTTCTGCTTGATTTTATAGATTGTTTGGTCATCAACATAATCCTGCCCATCAATCTTGCTCAATTTTCTCTTGAGTTGTAGTGTATTGAGCCCATCTTTCATGCCTTCCTTAAGTAGATCCAAGGCTTTCCCAGAGATTCTCTTCAGTTGAGGATGCACAGAGGTATTTTCAGATGGTTTATGGTTATGATGGGTTTCTTTATAGGAGATTTCCACAAGGGGTCTGCCTTTGTGCAATTCGCATGGATTAATAACTTGCACCCAACCTTCCTTGTGTGATTTTTTCCAGACCGTTTGATAAGAAGTTGTCCTGAATAGGAACCATGGCAATCCCAGGCTAAATCCACATATTTATATTTTGTTTAGTTAAAAACCGTCAGAGTGTAACCATGCTTCATATCCCATGTTTTAAAATAGTTTTTTTCCTCTTCCCTAGTAGGAAAAGCTCTCACAGGAGGTGGCTGAAGTGGATCTTTCATTGTTACATAGTTATATTGATGGCATGCACTCCATCAGTTTCAATCAAATAAATATGGAAAAGACCAGTAACATAAAATGTTACTCACAACCAGAGGTAAAATCCCACTGTGAAACATATTGTTCCTCAATTGTCACCCTTGATGAGGATGCAATTATGGCTTCCAATGTTTCATTACCCAAATCCTTTTTTTCTTTTTCCAAAGATTTGTTTATGGCACAATCAATGTAGACCTTCCATGCAGCCATGTCAGAAGAAGGAGGGCTTGCCACTGTTTCCATGCAAAAAAAATTAAATGGCATACTTCAGTATTCAATCCAACTTTCAATTGAACAAACAAAGTTTGCTCACTTTTGAGTTGAGAAAGAATTGTTTTCAGATTTCTATATGATTTCAATTTTCACTTTAATTTCACTTTGGTTTCACTTTAAAGTCAATTTGGAATTTCTAGGTGTGGAACAACAGTCCCACAAAGTATGTGTTGATCCCAAATTTGGGTTTACAGAACCCAAGTGTGGTCCAGGGGGTGCCCAAAATTCTGGCATGACTTCCGGGGGGTTGTGCACCCCCAAAGATGGTGGTTTTGAGCCATGTATGGGGGTACATGGCATGAAATTGCCATGTTTTGGGGGTAAACAGCTCCTACACAACCCCCGGGGGTTGCGCGTGTTTGAAACGGCCCTTTTTAGTTGTCTATGGGCCCCCACGGCTCATTTGAGACATGTAGGGCCCTACACAACTACCACACGGTTGGAGCCGTGAATTTAACATCACCCTTTTTTTTTTGAATCCAAACTTTGGGAAATTATTAATCTTGAAGTAAAACATATATGATGTTCCATTTTTTTTGGGTTTTCTTTATTTCCTTTCTTTTTTTTAGAAATTATCAGATGAATTCATGAATTCAAATCATGTACTGGAAACAATCAGATAAATTTCATACTGGAAAACACCAATTCAAACCAAAAACTTTTCAAGAAAAGATTGAAGGATAGTAAGAAAGATCAAAATGAATTCCCAGAAGTTTAAACTGAATTTGGTTAAGAACATTTCCATGATAATGGGAAATCAGCCTGAGAATTTTTTTTCCCTTTAATTATTGAAACAAATATTGCAAAAACACCCAAATCAATTGATAGATTGATTTTTTTTATATTGTATGAGAAAAACTTGCAAGATTCTCCCAAACTCAAATGACTTCAAATTATGACTGGAATGTTCTCACACAGTTTAAAACCCTCAGAAGATGGTTTGAAAGGCTTTTAGATGAGTTCCTCTATTTAAAACAAAGCTTGAATTATTCTGACTCAATATTTGATATTCCAAAGTATTCCATAAGTTCATTAAATAAAACTAAGTTGGAAGAAATCTGCAATATTCAATGCAGCATATATTTTAGGCCAACAGGTTGTTTGGCCCAATTTTCAACCCATTTTGTGTTGAAAACGGCTATTTGCAACCCATTTGAGTCACAGACGGCCATTTGCCACTCAGGTGGGTTGTGAATGGCCATTTGCAACCCATCTTGGGTAGTTAATGGCAAAAAAAAATTATTTATTTATTTCATTTTATTTATATATATTTTTTTTCATTATGTTTCTCACGCATCCAATCCTTCATTTTACACATTTTGACATTGCCATACAGTTGCCCCCCATTGGTATTTCACAAAAATACTTAATTTCACACAACTTTCAAGAATCCATTTTCTTTGAATTCTTACTACGCATCCCTGTAGCAGGGGTTTTTAAAACCCTAACCAAAATCTTTGGTACCTTTTGATTCATTAGAACCCCTTGAAAAATGCAATCAAAAATGAAAAAATTCTGTAAAAACCAATTTTTGCATGGGTTTTTGGATCATCATTTTGGCTATTTTTATTTTTTTTTATTTTTGGTTATTTAAGCTGAAATAAATTTTGAAAAACATACAAAGAGTCTTCTTACATTTTTTTCATATTTTTTGGATTTATCCTTTCACCTTAAAAAATTCCTTCAAAAAACACAAAAAATCAAAAATAATCAAATTTCTCTTTGGACATTTGAATCCTCTTATTTTCCTTTTTATTTCATTTTTTGGGGTAATCCAAGCTATCAAAAAGTTAAATGAAAATTCAAAGAGCATTAAAATAATTTTTTCGGATTTTTTGGATGAATTATTTTACCTTAAAAAATTCCTTCAAAAAAGCAAAATAATCAAAAAATTCAATTTTCTCATTTGACTTTTGGATCCTTATGTTTGCCATTTTGACTTATTTTTTTTTGGTGTTTCAAGCTTTGATAATTATAAATCAACTATTGAATAGCTTTTCAAATTATTTTTGAGGATTTTTGAATGTCATTTTTGACCTTTAAAAATTTGATCAAAAAACCAAAAAATTCAAAGAATTAACTGTTCTCACTGGATTTTTGAATCCTTTTGTTGGCCTATATGATTGTTTTTTTTGGGTTATTCAAGCTTTCACAATTTTTAATGTTAAAAAAACAAAAAAAATTCATTCATACTTTTTGAAGATCCTCTGCATTCTTTCATACACCTTACAAGCTTCCTTCAAGAAATTAAAAATAAAGAACAAATATGGATACAAAAATCAAAATTTATTCAACTATGATTGGTTTTATTTTTATACTTGATTTTCATGGAGGGAACAAAACCTCATTACCAAGATCCAAATTTCTCTGAACAATGGTTTTCCAAGATTTGGAATCCTTTGTCACAAAGCTTTTCCAAAGTGGATCCAACCTGGGAGCTGGCCAATGATCAGACTTGAACTTGAATGAGAATATATGTTTGGATTCTTCTAAAAGAATGAAGCAAATAGGAGAAGTTTTAGAATTTGGAGTTGGAGGGGAATTGAATGGAATATTAGTGCAAGCCATTAAAGAAGAAAACAGAACCACTGGACACTTGTATGTTTCAGCCAGAAGGAAACCATGGCATGGAAATTTCATGCACATATTTATGGGAGCTGGGCCATAAAGGTGGTTCAGTTTCCTTCTTGCTTCTTGGAAAGTTTCACCCCAGATATCACGCAATAACCTTGTGTCATTGAAGATTGGGTTTGAATAAACCTCTTTCACCATTTCTTTCCTGAATTCAATTCAGTCTTCTGAGTTCCTCCTCAAAAAAATGGCTGCTGATCTAAAGCCACAGTTCCCATCCCCTATGACATCTTGAACATGGGAGATATGTGAATGGCTGTTTTTGGGGAAATGGAATCTTTGTATTGGAACTAAAACCAAAAATCAGAATTTTTTATAAAATAAAATATGGACTAAAGATAATACTCAATTCTTCAATTGATACATGGTCAAAAGTCCCAGAAGAAGAATAAGATAATTTGCAGGAAACCTAGAGGAAAATTCCAAATGAAATCAGACAAAATTAAAAAATGAGAAAAAACCAGATGTACTTACTTTCTCACTTATTGTTGGGGCTGCTAATATCTTCCCCCCATGAGGATGGTCAGGATCATCACCATCTTCTTTGGATACCTTTAGTCTCTTGATTCTTGTCCCAGTATTTTATTCAGGAGAAGCAACTTGCTTATTCACAATGGTTCCAGACCTCTGATAAAGGTTTGAATGAAAAATAATATCCAACAAATTAGCCAAAAATAAAATAAAATTAAAGCTTACTATCTTAATTACATCTACATCTTTAAGCTTTTCATCTGCTGAATCTGCCCCTTCATCCAAATATGGCACCTCTTTATCTTCTGAATATTCCTCTTCAGTCAGCACTTCACTCTATGTTGAAAAAATGGGTGATGATAAATTCATGACTCCAGTTGTGTGGGATTTGTGTAGGGCCCCACACAACCTGTGGGATTTTTTTAGGTCCCCACACAACCTGTGGGAGTTTTTTAGGTCCCCTCAACGCGTGGGGGCCCATACACTACTCCAGAGGGTTGTTCTAAACATGTGTAACCCCTGGGGGGCATATACCCCCCACAATGGGCATTTCTGATTTTTGTACCCCTGTACACAACCATATTATTTATTATTTATTATTTATTATTTACAATTTATTATTTATTATTTACTATTTATTATTTATTATTTATCATTTATTATTTATTATTCATTATTTATTATTCATTATTTATTATTTAGTAGAGGCTACACAACTTGATTTTAGTCGTTTAGCCTGCCACACAACTCAAATGGGATGTGTAGCATGCCACACGACCCATTTGAGCCGTGTAGCATGCCACAAGGCCTATTTTAGTTGTGTAGCGTGCCACATGACCCATTTGAGCCATGTAGCATGCCACATGACCCATTTGACCGTGTAGCACGCCACATGGCCCATTTGAGTCCTGTAGCGTGCCACAAAGCCCATTTGAGTTGTGTAAACGACTCCACATGGCCCATTTGAGTTGTTTACACTACTCAAAGAGTTGTGTACACTACTCAAAGAGTTGTGTACACTACTCAAAGAGTTGTGAATTCAACATTACCCTAAACAAATGAGAAGCACTCATCAAAAAAACCATTGCAGAAGAAATAAATATAGTTACAAAATTACCTCTTCTTGTTTCCCTTCCCCTTCCCTTGGATGGACTTGCATGTCCTTGAAACCTGAACACATAAGAAAAAAAATTAATTATGAATTTTGATATAGTTTTTTGTTCAAAAAATTGGTGACTGACCTTCAAATTTGCTATCAATTTCTTCTTTGGCCTTCCTCTCCTCTTGGGTTCTTCTAAATATTCCAAACCATATGGATCTCTTTTGCTTGAGGACTGAGAGATCTTCTTGAACTTATTGGCTGCTCCTTTTTTTCTTCCTCTAAGTTTGGATCTTTGAGTTGAATTTGGCTCTTCAATCAGGGTAAGTTGATATCTTCCACTTTACAGATTCATGCTTTCACCCAGATAATATAGCTGTTCTCCAGGTGGCAAATTTCTGAATGCTTCAAAAATTTTAGTGAAATATAGGTTTTCATTACTGTCTTTGGTTGGAACTTCAATTTTTGCTGAATCTAATCAATCAGGAAATTATTCATTTGAGCTTGAGTCCCCCCCCCCAAAAAAATAGAAAAACTTAATGAGATGGGAGCTTTTACATGCCATTGAGGATGAAAATCATCAATTTGGAAGAGTTCACCCTTTCTGATGGCCAATTTTAATTTGTGAACACATGATCTACCCATGTAAGAAGAGTAATTGCAGTTGTCGCAATTGGTGGAAGAATCAGGAACTTGATGAGATGAATGAATGATTTTGAGGGAAAATTGGCTGGTCTTTCCCAAACAATGATACACACAGTGAGGCAAACCAATTAGATGCTTGAATTCTGTCTGAGAGGCTTCAATGGCTCTCTCACATGTTTGGATGGTGATGGAACTGTAAATTTTTTGAGCTACATTATAGAAAGGGACAACAGAAGAGTTGATGAATCTTTTAATGTAGGATTAAGAACCTTCTATTCTTGATTTACTTGTGTTTCCAAATTGAAATCATTTGTTTGCCAAATAGGAGAAAAAATTTATTTTTACAGGAATCCAGTTTTCAACAAGGTTTTCAGAAGTGGGAGGATTCCAGACCATAGAAATTTTTGTTAATTTTTTGTGATAGCTTGATTCAGATTTTGAATAGACCAAATGATACCATTTTCTCTTGAATAGCTTCCATTCATTTTCAGATTTAAATTGCTTCCTGCAATGAGTTTGAATATTCTTTAAAATGTGCCAGACACAGAGAAGATGATGAGAGGAAGGGAAAACTGATTCAATTGGGCTAATAAGTGCTTGTTCCTTGTCTTTCACAATCACACTAGGTTCTTTATCTTAAAATATTTCCTGATGTTGAGTCAGGGCCCAATCATAGTTCTGTTTTTTTCTCTTGAGATAAGAAACAGAATGAAACTGAGAAGCTTTTAACAGAATTTTTTTTCCCAAGAATATGAAGAAGTGGCATTCCAAATTTGTTGTTTTTATATGTACAGTCCATCATAATGAGAGTGGGGAAAAGGTTGAGAAGTTTCATGGAATCCGGGTGTGAAATAAATAATGAAGTAATTTGACAATCCACATTGTTCATTTTTTAGTAAAAAAAAAAATTCCTGAGTTCCAGTATGAGTGCTTCCACAGGGGTTTTGCCATGAAGGGTATTTTTTTTTATTTGGGATCTTTTGTTGTAAATTGTAGAGAGATTTTATGGATAGTTGATGATGAGTTTTGTATAAGATAGTTGTGAATTTTTAAAGGGGGAATGCCTGCTTTGGATAAATTTTTAACCACCTCCTTTTTCTCCCCTTGGATTCTTCTGTGGATGGGATGAGTGGAAGGATCAATGGAAGGTGGATGGTTGTGCTCTGGAAATATAAACTTCACTACCCAAAAACCCAATTTTTTTGAAAAATTCCCCAATAACCTGAAAGGACAATTGGTCTTGCTTGATTTTTTTAATCTGAAGGTATCTTTTCTGGGTTTATATTCCCCAGATTTATCACATTGGTAAGTTTAGGCCTGATTCTTGCAATATGATAATCTGGTAGATATGGCATATCCATGGGACTTTGCCCATGATTGGATAGCCTCAACCAGCTCCTCCTTTTGATTATATGATAGCTCAGGAGGAGGGGCCATAGGAGTGGAATCAAGGGTTTGAGTAGATGAATAAGGAGCAAGATGATTTGAATCACTAGTTTGATTAGATGAGATAATGGAGGATGGGTCTGCTGAAACAGTTGAAAAAGTTCTGAAAAGTGGGTGGATGTTTTCTTGAGCCATTGGAAAAAGAGATGTTCTTTTTTTGAAGTATCTGGAGTGTTAATTTGTTTTGATGAGTGGTTGGTGGTGTGGTGTGAAAAGGTGTGGTGTGGTGTGGTGTGGTGTGGTGTTTTTTTAGGTGGTGTGGTGTGGTGTGGTGTGGTGTGGTGTGGTGTGGTGTGGTGTGGTGTGGTGTGGTGTGGTGTGGTGTGGTGTGGTGTGGTGTGGTGTGGTATGGTGTGGTATGGTATGGTGTGGTATGGTATGGTGTGGTATGGTATGGTGTGGTATGGTATGGTGTGGTATGGTATGGTGTGGTGTGGTGTGGTATGGTAGTGGGATGGTGTGGTGGGGGGTGATGGGAGGGTGGAACAGGCCAAGGGGGTGGTTTATAAGATAATTGAGGTTCTCCAATATGGGTGGTGGTCCCTGGAAAAAAATTTCAGTCATATTGAATATATGCATGTGAAGGGCTCAAAGAAGAGTGAATTTTTCAATTTTTTTTTTTGGTTTTTTTTGATGGAATTTTTAAAGGTCAAAAATGACATCCAAAAATCCTGATAAGAAATTTAAAAAAGATCTTGAATACTTCTATTAAAATCCTCAAAGCTTGAAACACCAAAAAAAAATATATGTCAAAATGGCAAACATAAGGATCCAAAAGTCAAATGAGCAAATCAAATTTTTTGAATTTTTTGCTTTTTTGAAGGAATTTTTGAAGGTAAAATAATACGTCCAAGAAATCTGAAAAATATATTTCAATTCTCCTTGAATGTTTTTTTCACTTTTTGATAGCTTGAATTACCCAAAAAATGAAATCAAAAGGAAAATAAAAGGATTCAAATGTTCAAAGAGAAATTTATTTTTTTTTGATTTTTTGTGTTTTTTGAAGGAATTTTTTTAAGGTGAAAGGATACCTCCAAAAAATATGAAAAAAATGTTATAAGACTCTTTCAATTTTTTTTTGAAAATTTATGGCAGCTGAAATAACCAAAAAAAAAAATAGCCAAAATGATGATCCAAAAACCCATGCAAAAATTTGTTTTTTACAGAATTTTTTCCTTTTTTGATTGCATTCTTCAAGGGTTTCTAATGGCTCAAAAATTAACAAAGATTTTGTTTAGGTTTTTCAGAACCCCCGCTAAGGTTCTACGCAGTCGTAATTCAAAAAAAAAAAAATTCTTCAAAGTTGCGTGAAATAAATTATTTTTCATGAAATACCAAAGGGGCACAGCCGCACAGCAATGTCAGACTGAGTGAAATAAAGTGTTGGATGCATGAGAAAAATGATTCCCTTTATTTATATATATATCTTTTTATATAATTTCATTTTCATTTCAATTTAATTAATTAACTTATTTTTGGTACACTTATTTATTTTTTTATTAATTTCATTTTATTCAAATTTATTTATTTATATTTTTAATTTAATTAATTAATTTATTTTTTTATTTATTTATTGATTTCATTTTATTTTTTTATATTTTTTTTAAAAAATTCATATTTTTAATTTAATGGATTAATTTATTTTTTATTTTTTTTTATTAAAATAAAACAAAGAAACAAGATAAAAAAAAGTAAAAAAAAAAATATTGAAAAGAATGTGTATATATTCATTTGCAACTCAGATGGTTTGCAAATGGCCATTTGCAACCCCAGGGTTGCAAATTTAACATTGGCCTAAATTTTATTGCAAAAATTTCTACTTTTATTCAAGATTAAAGACTGTTAAAATCCTTGCCTAAAATGTAGAATAAATTCCCAGCCATGATATCTGGTAGATAATAAAGAAATAATAAGTAGAACACATACCATGTATTTTATATCTTTTTAAACTAGTTTTCTTGAAGCCCAATAAATTGTTGGATGATTAAATGAAAACAATAGATTATTTTAGATTAAGCTCCAAGTGAAAAACCAGTGTGAATTACAAGGGCCATCAATGATCCCTAACAAGGGCACTCAGGTCTGGTAAAAATTAAATTTATGACAATGATGATGATGATGAGAAATTAAAAAAAATAATTTGAGAAATAGATCAATCAAACTTGACCATATTTAAAAGGATTCAGACCATCCGATCAGTTTTTAAAAACCATATTTTATGATCCTGAAATCAGATCAAAAATATTTTTGAGTACTGATTGAATTAAATCAACTGAAGATAAAATCAGATTACCCTCACTATTTATACATAGTAATTAATAGATTTTAAATCACTGAAAGCCCAGTTCAGTTTTTTTTTCATGCTTCAAATTTGAAAACCCAGACCCTTAAAGACTGAGGTAAATTTTCAAATCTGCTCTCTGGCCAATGTGGCTCAAACTTTCTGGTATTCATCAGACACTTTTGCAGGTCTCACTCCAGCCTGGGAACAAATTATTTTTTTATCCACTCAGTTATGTTTCTAAAAATTGGTTGCG
This sequence comes from Puccinia polysora, assembly GCA_025617555.3. Lineage (NCBI taxonomy): Eukaryota > Fungi > Basidiomycota > Pucciniomycetes > Pucciniales > Pucciniaceae > Puccinia > Puccinia polysora. Next base: position 43,300,169 of record CM062616.1, on the reverse strand, counting down.
TCTATAATATTGTTACCCTTTAAGTCTGTACTATTTAAACTCATTCCTGGCTCTGGTGATCTCCAAAGAAAATCAAATGGTAATCTTCTAGAAATCCCTCTTGAAAATTTAGGAGACTCTGCATTAATTTTGAATAGATTCCTTTTTCTTGGGGGGAGGGTTCTGAAAATGGTCCATTGACTCCTATTTTTGACACCCCAATATTTCAATGATATGATATTATAATCCAATATTTTAACACCTGGTTTATAAATTAATTAAAATAAAATAAATATGTAAAAAAAGCTTGGCTCTTCTCCTTCAGCTTCCCCTTCTTCACTCCCATAGCCCGCTATGATCATCTGGGACATTCTTCACATTTCATCTCATCTCTAAAACCTTAATCATGTTTGATTTGTATTTCACCTTCCAAATTCTTCTGATTTGAGTTGAAATTATTTTTTTTTCTTTTAAACTTTTTCCTACCACCTACCTTATCATTCCATCAATCACCTTCCCAGATCTATTGATCCCATGTTCAATTTCTTTTTACCCATTAGCTTTATTTGTAAATCTTGAAGCATCCTTGATTTTGAAATTCCTGAAAACTTTCATTTTTGTCCTCTATGGGAAACTCCCAGATTTATTGGATGTTCATACACCCTTGGAAAGTAGTCCCACATCCCATCCAAGTTACCACCAATTTGATAACCTTTCTTTAAAATTGTTGTTTGGATTTTTTGCAATACTTCAGAAAACAAGCAAACCTAATCCAGATGAAGCAACCAGAAATACAACCTCCTTCACCAGTAATTTGGACCCATTGTGTCTCAGAAATTTCACTTTGAAGTTTACATGGCTATCAACCATTTTGCTCACTATGACTCTCTGGACCTTCCTATACTGTAATACTGAGGACCTCCTCCATCCTGAGATTCACTCTATGAATTTCTAAAAAAGCCTCAAGATTGAGTTTTTCCTGTTTACAAAATCTCCAATCATGAAACCAGAAATTGATCCTGGGAGAAAATACTGAAGCTTCCCATGAAAAAAAAAAATCAGTGTTAGCTTAAACAAGCACATCAGATCATTGAATTTTTTGATCTATTAAGCCATGGAAAGTTTAGTGGTTGAAGTTAAGTCTGATGATGGCTCAATCCTATCAATCAATCAGTCTCACTCCCTAGGTCAAACCATCTGAATTGAAGAATCAAGAAGATTGATCTTGATAACCAGTTCCTTGGCCAATCTTAGAAAACTCTTGAAAAGGCACATGACCATTTCAATCTTGAGTTTGAAAGCTGTGAGGATTTTCTTGACAATTTTTGATGATCCTTACTCTCTGGAATCAAATAACAACTTGTGAACCTGAAATCTAAGATCTCCATGAGATATTTCAGCCTCAAAGCAGTTTTATAAATTGCCAAAGTTCCCCCATTTGAGTCCAAAACCCAAAGAACTCTTGTCAAGAAGTGGTAGGTTTGAACCTCAGTTGATTTGTATTCATCAGTATGTTCCAGCCAATCAATCAATTGATAGATTAAATCAACTCATAGGGAATCTTCAATTCAAATATATATATATATAAAAAAAGGCTAATTCACAAGCATAGATGTCCAAATTGCATAGCACCTCTAGCTTAAGAAAAACTAATAAGTAAGTAAATAAAGTAAAGGATCATTGAGGTCTTTAGTACACAACTCCTGGATTTTTTCTTTATTTTTTTGTTAGCTTTTTTGGATCATCATCACCAAAAAAAAAAAAAAAAAACCTTTTCAATTTTTTTTCCCCCCTTTCTTTCTTAAGAATATACATGTATATATTTTCAACAGCCAGAAAAATGTCATGAGATTTGAATAGACCAAGACTTTCAAACGTTCTGTCACCCACCCACCCCTTGTACTGAGAGGTGCAAGGGATCTAGGTGGATGTAGTGCAAATGAGAGAATGAGCAAGGCTACCAGAAATCTCACAGTTATTAAGGCCATCCTTCAAACTTCAGAGTTAATGTTTGAAGTCAAAGAAGGGTGAGGTACAAGGGGGAGTGTTTTGATAAGGGAACTGAGGTGAAGACCTCATCTGAGCAAGATCAAAGAACCTATGGAATCCTAGGCATAATTGGGCTGGTTATTTAGCTAAGTGATCAACTTATGATGTGGCTGTACAAGGTACAAGCTGATGGTTCAATGGTGACCAGGATTGGATTGAATTGGCTGATAGGTGCCAAAGTCCATAGCTAGAGCCATTGATGAATAGTGCAAGAGCAACAGAATGCAAGCACAGAGTTGATGAGTACCAGTTGTACTAGATGATACTGCAAAGTTTTAGGTTGATGACAAGTCAAGACTGAGTTGCTGGAATCAGATGATCCCTTGTTTGAGGCCAAAAGTAATCAGCAAGCTGCACTGAATAGGTTGTGTGTATTGTTTGGTGTCACACCATTTGACTGAGGTAGATGATACTGAGCAGGGGGGATATGTCAAAGTTGAGACCTAACAATAACCCTTGAGTTCAAAGTATGACACCTTCAAGTCAACCAATCTGGTATTCTTTTCATGAATGTCTTAGTTTAAATTCAAAGCTGAGCCTTAGTACATATGCCTCACAAAAAAAGAAAAAAGAGAGAGGCATGAAGCTGAAACCCTTGAGAGCTCCTTAGAGTTCAGGCTCATGGTCTTGTTCATCGTTCAAACAAGTAAGGATAGATAGTAACATTGATTGATAGTTTGACTTTCATTGGTTCAGAAACCATTATAAAACCTCATCTACCAACTGCTCACCTCTTTCCAACCTCAAGGGATCAAGATGGGGTGGTCCTAGATAATCGAGAGACTTCTTTTGGCTAGAGGACAAGGAACTGGAGACTAACCAGCTTAGTCTTCTACCTTTTTGGATTCACAGAGTTTGGCCAAGGGCACTAGTGAGCTTGATAGTTGTTACCCTTGAAGACCCATCATCACGAACCAGTTTGGAATGTCAAGCCTATGACCTGTCGGTCCTGGCTTTGTGGATTTGTTTCTGAAAGACCCTGTCCCCCCTTCCAGAGGAAAAAAAAAAAAACTGAATGAGTCAACGAATGCTCATCAGAGCCCTCCTCTGTTCGGTTTCAAGCTAGTTGGCCTTCGACCCGCCAAGTAAGATGGAGACCATCCTCCGAGTTTCACATTCAAGAGTCGAGCCGAGGAAAGTTTTGAGCTTTCATCGCTGCTCCTCGACTTGAAATCTAGTCATCATCATCTTACCCAACGGTTGAGCACAAGGGATGATAGGGTGAAGTGTTGGTTGGATCTTTGGAGAAATGGATTGACCGACTACAAATCAACGTTAATCCTCGACTTGCGCCACTGAAGGGATTATATTACACCAAGAAGGACGTTATTAGGAATTAAAACAACAACCACAAAACCAGAAACCAACTCGTCGATCAAGAACGTAGCCAACAAAACTTGATCACTTTAAACTCCCGTGATCACCATCTGGTGATGATGATCAACCGCTCCAGGCAAAACAGAGTGATCCAAGGGAGAGTATTTGATAACAAATGTGATGGGAGATTCACGAGAGCGAATGTATTCCAATCGACGCTGACCAAAAGCCGGATCCAAAACACTAAGCGGTTGAACTCCACTCGGGGTATTCACGGGTGGATCGATCGTCCTAACACGCAGCTTGATAGCACACGATCCTGAGTGACGAAGATCCGGATCGCAGTTCTCTGTGATCTCTCGAGTGGGTTCAGCCGAAGGTGGTTCTATAATTTCAAACAACCGGCAACGGGGATTGATTTGGTCCACAATCTTCATAACCTCCGGACTCGCGTGTCGTGTCAATAGATTCCAAAAGTCCTGATCACTGTGAGTCCATAGAGATTGCTTGGTAATGTATCCCTGGATGATAGACAACTCGATCGCTTTGGCGGCCAACTTGTAGAGATAAGCGTGTGTCCCGTCGGCCCATACTCTCTGATCACAGGTCAGGTAGGCATTGGCCAATAGACTTGCAGTCCGAACCGAGTCGATGACCATCCTACCATCGATGGAAATGATAGATTGGAAGATTTCACGAGCATCCCGAAGATCCAGAAACCCAAAGGAGACCGAATCTCTCAGCGCATAATCGAGACGATCGGCGCAGATCAGGGGGCTGGGTAGCTCGAGTAACGGGAAAAGTGCCTCGTTAAAGACTTGAGTGAGACGAGTTTGGTTGATTTCATCCGATTCAGAGTAAGTCCGAACCATCAAGATCGAAAGAATCAATAAACTAAACTAGTTAGGAGTCATGGCGATAGGATTACCGAGCCAAAGCAATCACGGGGGAGAGAAAGAGATGATGGATGCACACCTCGTTGGGGGTCAAATCCATGCTTTTCCAAAACTAGTGGGATTTGGGTCGACTTCAAATATTCATCCTTCTCAACTCTGAGTGAGAACGATGATAGAAGACAATCAGATTCTTTCTGGGTCGAGATGAGCACGAATCAAGTTTTTGTTTATAGATCGAGTTGAAGTGTTCCCCGGAAGGAGTTTGACCAGAGGATGGCAACTTTTCAAGCTTGAATTCTTGGTATTGATGGATTGACGCTCACTCATGGATGACATAACCGAACACTGGAGTCAGTCCGAACCAAACGGTCAACATCATCACAACAAGGTCTCAGCAAGCCTATTGGGATCATTCTAACTGAAATGGTAGATCAAGTACCTAGATCTGTAACATGACTAAGTGCAGTATGGCTCACGTCATCTATGAGCCATGAGAGTATGAATGACAAGATTGAAGGCCGATGTCAGCAGGAAACAAATCAGGAGTTGAGTGAGACGACGGAAACCTTGTGCGATGTCTAGTTCAAGTTGTATAAGTATAACCAGGAGGGGTGGGGAGGGGAGGGGGGCGCTAAGACGAGATAGACGAACGCAGGAGTGCAGCTAGCTGTGCTTCTTCTGAGCCACCGAGGTGTTTCACGAGGATCATGGCTCCGAGGCTGTGATCGAATCGGTTGACGAGGGGTGAGGGCAGTAAGCCGACGAGTGCAGTGATACCATGTTGGAGGACGGCCTTGAGTCGAAGGAACTCGGGCAAGTGAATGATTTCGATGGCACAAGGGCTACTGATCGATACTTTGCCGTAGATAGGGTCATCCACCTCATAAACTTGTGGTAGGATCCTCGGCCTGGCGTCGGGGAGGGTGTGGCTGTGGCTGTGGCTGTGGCTGTGGCTGTGGCTGTGGCTGTGGCTGTGGCTGTGGCTGTGGCTGGTATTGGTGGTGGTCGTGGTGATGTGACCCTCCGCTCGATCCTTCAAGCTAAAATCCAAGCCCAGGGTAGGACAGTTGCTGGCCGAGATCGAAGCCATTCCTAGTGGATGGATGATGGTTGGACGATCAAGTCGATACAACCGGGCATGCCCGTCCTGCTGGCTCAGCGATTCTCTGCCGCCCAGTCAGCAGTAAGACGGTGGTGGCCTATGGGGGATCCCGGTTGTAGCCTCTAGTGTAGGTATGAGTAGGAGGATACAGCTGGGAAGAATGAAGAAAGATAGAAAAAAAAGAAAGAAGGATGAAGCAAGTCGAGATTCTAGTGAAGCCCTCGACAGCCGCTACCGATCTGGGGCAGATGAGCATCATATATCAGTTCTGGGCTGGCCGGGAAAGACAGTTAAATACTGAACGTCGTGCTCATCCTTAGACTTGTTGACATCGATCCACATATTTTACGTACAGTAGAGAGTAGTGTTATTTGAGTTTGGACAGAAAACAATAGATTATTTTCCCCCAGTGTAAAAGACATTTGACATAGGAACAACGGCATATATATATTCTAATTACATGCTTTTCTAGAATGTACTATAAGATTCCTGTTGCTGTAGTTCCATAGTTTATTGTTCCGGTACATTCCATGCATGTATTATATCCATATTTCTTATATTCCCCCCCACAATTTATTCACCAATAAGGATGAATTGTGAAAACAAGAAATATGATGATCGATAAAGAATAATAATGGAAATAAAGAAGAAAAAGAAAAAAGGTAAAAATAAAATAAAAATAAAATAAACATCAAAGACCAAATGAAGCAAGACAATAAAAAATCAAGAAAACAAGTGGTCACAAAATTCCAAGTGTTTAAGTTTGCCTAGGGCTTTTGTAAGAACGTTGGCTTGCTGAGCATCACCCTTAATCCATTTCAGTCCAAGAGAGCCTTGCCGGAGATGTTCATTTACAAAATGGAAGTCACGGTTGATGTGTTGGGTTTGTTTCATGCTTGATTGATCTGATGCAATTTTGACTGCTGCCTGGTTGTCGGATAGTAGTGTTGGTCCAGACACCTTGTTAAAGAGCCTTTTCACTATGTTTGCAATCCACAATGCTTCAATGGCTGCGTATGCAAGTGCCATATATTCTGCTTGACAAGTGGAGCGCGCCACACACTGTTGACGCTTTGACCCCCAGTGTATTGGGACCCCCCAAAGTGTGCAGAAAAATCCATGGGATGATTTCACACCTTCCCCTCCCCAGTTAGCGTCCGCAAACATTTGGAAAGAGTCCTTGCAAGTTGGTTTTATGGTTAGTCGGAAATGTCGAGTATGGTAGACACATTGGATAAGGTGTTTTAGTGCTTCCCAGTGGCCCTCATCCAGGTTGAGTGCGAATCTGGCCAGGTAGTTTACCGCAAATGTGATATCTGGTCAAGTACCTTGGGCAAGGTAGAGCAACATACCAATACAATGTAAGTAGTTGCCGTCTGCCTTGATAGATTGATTCGATAGGAGATTGGTGTTGATTAGGGGCGTATCTGCGGTAATTGCGCAGTTTTCTGTTTGCAATAGCTTCTCAATTAGTGCCGGCTGTTGGAGGGTAAATCCACCATTGGTTGCAGCAATTTGTATGCCAACAATCGATGAGAGCTGGGCGTCCCACTTAAGGGTCACAGCTTTGTCTAACCATTTCCTCAGTGTTGCGAGGAGCCCCACATTTTCCACCGTTAGCACACCATCATCTACATGGATCCACAAGAATGCTCTACCTCCCTCCCCATCAAAATAGTAGGTGCTCTGATCTTTGTGGTTTACCTTGAAGCCAATTTTCTCTAGTCACTCGCCTAGGTGTAACCACCAACATCTACCTGCTTGTTTAATGCCGTACAGCAACTTTTTTAAGCGCAAGACCTTCCCCTTAGGGCATTTGAAGCCCTTTGCAGGTTGGATATAGATTTCTTTGGTTATGCTGCTGTGTAAGAAAGCTGTCTTGACGTTGAAGGATTGAATCGGCCACCAATGTTTTGCTGCCATTGCCAGTAGTAATCGAAGTGCCGGGAAGGTTGGGGTTGGGGCAAAGGTTTCTTCAAAAGTGATCCCCTTGATCTGCGAGTAACCCTGGGCCACCAACCGGGCCTTCTTCCGGATAAATTTGCCCTCGGGGCCCCGTTTAGTCGTTAGAACATATTTTGAGCCCAAGATTTTTGACTTATCCTCTGGCGGGTCAGCATATTCAATTACCCCCATTGCCCAGAGAGATTGGTTTTCTTTGTCAATTGCCTCAGTCCATCCCGTGCAGTCCTCTGACATCAGGGCTTCATCAATGGTGGGATTGTCAAGGTTGTGTGCCACATTTTTCTGGAGGGCGGAAACCAGAGTGTCCTGAGTTTCCAATTCGTCTCCTAAGGTGAAGTCCCCAAGATGCGTTGCTTCTATTTTGTGGATTGCTGCAGTTGTCGGGCAGAATTTCACGGAAATTCCCTGAGATACCTTGTGCGTAATCTTATCAAAAAATAGCCAACCTTTTGAGTCCGGACATACGCCAAGGTGGTACAGTTCCTTGGCGTAGGGCACCATTTGTTTGAGGTGTGTATGATTGTAGGCGTAGGATTTGCACCCAAAGGGCTGCAGCATTGCTAGGGAGGGTTGCTTCAACGTAGCCAGTTCAATTGGTGTTTTTGTGGCATTTGTATGTACAAGGCAATTCAAGATCCACGCTGCATGTTTAAACGCATAGTTCCATAGATTTGTGGGGAGCGTAGACGCATGTAACATAGTCCTTGCCATTTCCGTGAGGGTCCTGTTCAATTGCTCTATTGCGCCGTTTTGATGGTGTTTGTAGGGCACTGTGGTTTCCCTCTGGATCCCTTCAGCGTCAAGGAATGAGGTAAGATTTTTTGACCAAACGAATTCAAACGCGTTATCAGATTGGAAGCGTCTCACTTTGTATGGGTAGAATACGTGAAATTTGTTTATCCAGCGGATAATTGCAGCCGGCGCTTTGGATCTAGTACGCAATGGCAGTGCAGAGCACATACCCAAATATAGATCAGCAATGGTCAGGATGAACTTCTCCCCGTCGATGCTTTCCGTGAAAGGGCCAATGACATCCGCCGCCACAACATCCCCTGGCAGCTCACAAATATTCCTCGATTTGATGTCCGGCAGGGTATGTGTAGCTTTCATAAGAGCACAAGAATTGCATAGGGTCAGGTCATCCAATGGTATGTGCGGCAGGTTCTCCGCCGCCCCATACTTTTGGGTATTTCTCAGCATGCCTAACGACAAATGGCCAATGATGTCATGGAGCAAGTAGGCAGTGGTCTTCATTGCATTGACGGATGAGGTAGTTGTAGTAGTCATAGGAATAAAGAAACGGTTCCAAGATTCAAAAGAAAAAAATTCACAGTTATTCTGCACAAGGGTGTATCCTGCGCCGTCAAACCGCACATCCCCATTGTTCTTTGCAAAACACCCAATCGCCAGTATTGTCCCGCACACTTCCGGACAGTACAGGACGTCCCAAACAATAAGCCGCCCATAAGGAGTCGGGACAATTATGTTGCCAAAGTGCCTCATGGGAAACTGGTCTGAAGAAGCAACCAAGAGGGTTAGATTAGTCAGCTTCAAGGATGTAAACAGACTAACATTATTTGTGACAGAGTCCGTTGCCCCTGAGTCCAGCAACATGGTGTTCTCTTTGCTTGGGTTGTTGCTGATTGAGGCCACTTGTGGAGTGCGATCTCTCTGAAAAACCGGGTGGCAGAAGGTAGATTGCTTGATACAAACATATTGATTATTGATCCTCGGATCCTTAAGCATTGGAAGTCTCGCTTCCTTTCTTGGGCAGTCAATTGCCCAGTGCCCCCACTCAAAACAGTGGCTGCATGGATGGCGGAATGTGAGCCACGTGTGCGCCCATTCATTGCTTCTTTTCATGTATGTGGTTGGTTGGTCCTTGGTATTACCTGTTGCTGGCCTAGTCGGTCGTGTTGAGTAGCTGAGTAGTGCGCTGGACGGGATGTCCGTTTGCAACAAGGCATGACAAGAGATCAGTTCGAGCACGTCCTTGGAGGATATCCGGGCATTCTTGTTGATGGTGATTTGACTGTCCAGAGCGTTTGCAATCTCCTGGTAGTTGTGTTGCGCGTTGAAGTGTAGGACAAAAGCAAGAAGATTGTCCACGGTGAAGCTGCCGAGATGTTGTTCGATTGTATGGAGGCATACCTTCAATTCGTTATACGTTTTGTTGGGGTTGACCATGATGTCTTGGGCGTGGAACAGGCAGCCCCACTTCATCATGAGGTAGGACCAAGACACCAAACCAAAACGCTCCTTGAGGATTTGAAAAGCTTCCCTGCCTGGTTTTGCAGCAACAAAAGGAGATAAGGAGGGGTCAATGCTGTATTCTACAATGGTACCCTTAATTTTTGCTTGGCTTGCGCTCTTGTCACAATTGGAGTATAGGTATTAGTCTGTCTCGTTGAATAGGCTTTGAACCTTCAGGTTCAGGGCTCGGGCCCAATCGGGGAAGTTTGACCCATCCGCCAGCAGGTTTGGCCATAATGCCTTTCCTACCTGCTCATAGTGAATCATTGTCTGCGCCACTGAGTTGACGGTCGGCACATTGGTCTGGGCCTTGAGTGCCGCCAATATGGTTGCTAGGTTGGTTGGAGACAGTCCCCCGCTGTAAGACTCCAAACGGTGCTAAACCGTGGCAGTTCTGTGGAGGGGAAAGGTGCTGTTTAGGCTGCCCTCCTAGGAGTTACAATAATATTGAAATGTAACCGGAATCAAGGTCCAGAATCTTATGGATGAGAAATCAAAGTAAGGGAAGAGGATAAGAGTTGTCGGTAGCAATGGAAACAACACTATCTGAGGCAAGATGGTGCAGGTAAAGACTTGAACAAATAAGTCAAGGTTTGTTCAGAGTTCAATAGAACAAGGCAGTTGTAAGTAAAAACGCCCACAAGCTAATAAATCTGGTCGTCAGCAGCTGATTAGGAAAGATCAACTCAATCCCAACCAACCTCCAGGTTCTCAATGAACCTGCCCAAATCTCCGCAATCAAGCGCTTGAAGGGTACCAGATAACTGTGGGAGGCTGAACAAAACAAAAGCAATTTGTTTATGAAGCTCTAGAAGCAAATCAATAACGAATTTGAGCAAGAATATCCCAACACTTCTCAAGGGAATCAAGAATAGCGTGGCAAAATTCAACCTTAAAGAAGAAGGGAGGTATAACACTCCAGGTTTTAAGCTTAATAAAACCTCTTCAATCAAACGTGATTGGCTCCAGAAAGATGATCAAGGAGAGATCAAGACCAGTATGGTCGGAAAAAGGGATCAGAGTGGTATAACACACCCAAGAATTCAGACAGGAATTCTTCTTCAACCAGCAAGGCTATTGGTTGGTGATAAGGATCAAGGTCACAAGGGACAGAGTTTGAGTTCAGAGGCTCAAAGGATCAAGGGGCAATCATGGATATACCCGGATAAGTTGCTCAGATAAGTGGGGAAGGATGCCCACGGATAAGTTGATTATGATGATGGGGGAAACAGATGAGATGAGATGATGATGGTCTGATGGGATGCTGGGCCAAAAGGCAGGGGAGAGCCCCTACTTTTATAGACATGAGGCCCTGTATACTATGTACAAGAGATACTACAAATAGGTGCGGGAAAATGAAAACATAAAAAAAAGATGACATGAGAGAAAAAAAAAAAAAGAAATGTCGCCCGCATCAAGAATGACCGCGGGCAACCAGATGGACACCCGCGACAGCGGTCGCGGGTGTTGACAACGGCTGTCGTCGGATTGGAGGGATGAGCGGATGGTAGGAGTGATCTTGATGAGTAGGATCATGTTGGGAGCAGGAGGGGTGGTTGGGTTGGAATTTGATGGGCGTGTTGAACTTGGCAACCGATGGAGGTAGTCAAATCAATTGATTCGTTTGATCTCGATCGATGGCTAGATCATCATCATCATCATTGTCGTTGTCTTGTTCGAGATGATGATCCCGATAAGGATGAGCGCCTAGTCGATGATCGAGTTGATGATGAGGTTGAGGGTGAGTGAGGAGGAGGGATGATCTGAAGGAACTGAGATTGGGACCGAAGACTTGAACGGGTTTGATGTCACCCATATAGATCTCACAGATCGATCTGAGACCCGCCAAGGGGGGTAGACCATTGTCACGGATTGGTAGGGAGAATATTCCGGAGAGTTGTTGATGGGGGTGACCACCAAAGGCGATCTCCCTGCCAATGGCGGGGATCTTGACGGCAGTATGATAGAGTCCAACACCAAACCACCAAGCCAGGTTGGATAGATTTCCAGGAGGGAGCAGATCATAGACGACAAGGATGAATTGAACTGGAGAGACTAGATGGGTGAGGCATAGCTCGATTGTCAAGCGAATGGATGAGGGGATTGGGAAGGATCAAAGGGATTGTTGAAGGTGGTTCGATGATTGCTTGCGTCGCCAAAAGTCAGGGCCGCAAGCGCAACAAGTAGGAGTTAAACATAGGAGGGGGGGATCGAAGCGGAGAGACAGGCAAGAGGCCTGTCCTAGACCACTAGGACAGGGAGAAGTTGAGAGATGGGGGGAAATGAAGGTACCCATAGGGGTACAACCAAAAAAATATTTTTTTTTTTTTTTCCGTGGTGTCCCGGATTGGTAACCACATCTCTCCCCAACTTACAGACTGTCCCTAGTCTGCATCTAAAATTTGAAGGGATTAAAAAAAAGGCAGGGAACAAAGAAATTGAAGCAAAGATTGGCCATTTCTTGATCTTGAGAGCAATTGAAGAGTTGAGGAAAATATCTTGATTCTTCCAAATGAGCCCTAGAAGCGGCAGGAATAGAACAAGGAGGGTGTCCCAGGTGCTCACATATGTGGCATACAGTAGAGTTTTACACCAAAAACGCAGCAAATGACCCTGGTGGTGCACAATTGGGAGGACTTCCTTCTGAGATAAGTTGCCCCCACGACAATGAAAATTCTTGACTTGATCAGCAGAGAACCTTTTGGCCAACCGAGTACCATCCAGCTCCTCCAAAACATAAGATCCACCTCTAACTTGATGAACCACTCGATAAGGGCCATTCCAACAATTAGAGAAAAGCTTGCCCCACTGGGTCTCCAAAGATTGATTATAAGCTAAAACTAGGTCACCAGGGTTCAAGGGCTCCCTGACTTGATTAGAGTGCTTGTCCTCCCAATACTGGACGGATTTTGCTCTGGACTCCATCATCTTTTGATAAGCTTCATCACAAACGTCTTCACTTTGCTCCAGTTGCTTGGATCTAGCAACTAACAGATCAGTGGTTGAGGACACCTCTTCCCAAGAGATACCCAAGAAAGATTCCATTTCCAGATCCAAAGGAAGGACTGCTCTTTGACCAAAGATGATTTCATAAGGTGAGTAGCCAGTAGTCCTTTTGGTTGAGATTTGATCAGAGAAGAGAACAAGAGGAAGGAATTTGCGACAATTCTTGCCACTTTCACCAGCCAGTTTAACAAGTGCAGCCTTCAAAGGGGCATGGCCTCGTTCCACCATGCCTTGGCCTTCAGGATAATAAGGAGTAGTAACTCTATGTTGTCCAGGAAGGGATCGGATCATTTCAGCAAGCTTGCCCCCAAATTCAGAGCCACCATCAGTAGAGTAAGATTGAGCCAGGCCATAACGCATTGTCCAGGTCTCGTAGAGGAAAGCTGCCACTGATTCAGAGCTAAGGTTCTTAAGAAATTTTGCTTCAACCCATCCGGAAAAATCATCTCTAGCCACAATGAGGAACTTAGCACCACCTGCCTTAATATGAACCACATCCATAGCAATTCTTCCAAAGACAGTGGACTCCCCAGTAGGATAACGAATTTCAGCTGGGCGCCTAAGATCACGTTTTTGACAAACTTCACAACTCTTGCACCATTGGGAGACGGATTTCTTCAAAGATGGCCACCAGAATTGTTTGGATAATTGTTGATAAGTTTTGGTTTCCCCACGATGACCAAGGCCTTCATGGAGACTTTCAAGGATAGAATCTTGTTTAGAGGGAATAGTAACAACAATAAGAGCACAAGGATTGCCTCTCTTCATAAGTCTAGAGCTTTGAACAAAAAAATTAGAAGACTTTTGTTTAAGAGATCAAAATTCCTTAGCAGAGAGATCAGGAGGTTTTTTGAAGAGTTGAAAGGTACTGCTCTAATTTAAGCCAGAAGCCTTGTTGAAAGCCAGAATAATTTTGAGAAGAAAAAGAGAAAATAGGTTGGATTAAAGGTTCCTCTCCATTGAAATTGGTTCCAACATCAGATTTGTTGTCCCCAAGAGGTCGTTAAGACAAACCGTCAGGCATGGTGAAAGATTTCCCTGGCCTGTGAACAATATCAAAAGAGAAAAGCTGGATAAAGGCCACCCAACGAGTCATAGGAGCATTGGGAAGACTGGGAGCGTTGATCATTTCAATGATGGATCAAGCATCAACTTGCAATTTGAAATGTTGGCCCCAGAGAACAGTTTGAAGTTTCTTCATCATTCGAGCCACACCACAGAGTTCCAGTTTGGGCTGGGAGTATCTAGATTCTACATCTGAAAACAACAAAGATTCATAAAGAGCAGGACAGTCCCAACCATGTTCATCTTCCTGAGTAAGGACGGCCCCAACAGATCGATAACTAGAATTGACAGCCAGCTTGATCTTGCCAGCTCCAGGTCCATAAGAGATCTTTTTCAAAACTATGTCTTTACCAAATATCCTTTTGAGTAGCTGGAAAGCACATTCACAATCTTGGGTCCAAATCCATTCAGCATCTTTTCTGGTTAGACGACGCAAGGGTGCACAGATTTTGGATAAAGACGGGATAAAGATTCTAACATAAGTGACAACACCTAGAAAGCCCCTAACTTCAGTTGGATTGATTGGGGTAGGCCAAGAGATGATCTTGTTGACTTTGGCTGGTACCATCCTTCTTCCTTCCTTGCAGACCACATGACCAACAATTTCCAGAGCAGGGACACAAGCCACCAGTTTGGATCCAGAGACAGTAAGGCCAGATTCCTTGATTCGAAACAGAATCCTCTCCAAGGTAGTAGCATATTCCCAGATAAAACAACAAATTCCTGAATGCCAAGGTAAGAGCTCATTATCATAGTCAGATACTGGACCTTTAATTCCTCCATCGTCAATAAAGATACCAGCATGATCAGGGATTTCATCCTGGAGGATCCACATCATCTGAGCCTGATAGACTGCAACTGAGTTTGTGGCTCCTTGAGGCAATCGAGTAAGTTGAAATCGACCAAGAGGAGTATTGAAAGTAGTGAGAGGACGAGAAATAGGATGTAAGGATCATTTGTCATAGCCACCCATAATATCCCCTAGACCATAGCAAGCTCTTCCCGCAAAGGATTCAACAAATTCTTCAGTAGCAGGAGGGATACCAGAGTCTTTAATAGTAACTTTATTAAGAGTTTGAAGATCATGAACTATTCTAAGTTTACCATTACTCTTGAGGACACAGAAGACAGGGCTGGAGTAACTAGAAGTTGACTGTTCATAAAGGCCAGTTCGAACTCGTTCCTGGACCAACTTGATGAATTCGTCAACTTTAGCAGCAGGGATAGGGATCTTTTTCTTTTGCCAAGGATCATGTTCAACTACAGGGATGATATAAGGGAGGCCATAGGATTCCCGCAAGAGACCTCTCTCTTCTTCACAGAAAGCAATAGATTTTTCCCTTAGAGATAAGACATTTTTAATTAAATTTAACTCATCAGGAAGAAGCCATCCATCTGGACCAAAGTTGACCACCTTCAGACGTTCTTCAGTGAACCGTCCATTAGGCACAAAGGGACCAGTAAGAGATTGAGGAAGACCACAGTAAGGATCGCGAGATAGAGGAGGACGCATAAGGGGAGGATTGAGGTTGAGAGGCATAGGCTGGTTGACTGGTTGGATCTTCTTAGCAACTGGTTTATACTTAGTGGCAAAAGAGAGAAGTTCTTGTTTCCTCCAAGAGTTGACCAGAGAGACTTGATTACAAAAGCTGAGTCCAAGTTCCAACATCTTCCAAGTCCGATGTTCTGCAATATCCTTGAAGGGTGCCTTTTCCATAAAAGGAGAACCAGGAGATAATACGTTGCTCACATGTGTGGCACAAGGTAGGGTTTCAAAAATGACGGTAAAAGATTGCCCTGGCAGTGCACAATTGGGAGGACTTACTTGTACCCCAAATTGCCTCCACTGAAGCCCATATTCCTTCATACCAAAATCACCAAAAACGGAATTGCAATTAGGATCTAGTTTAGACTCATTGCGGAGATTTTAACCGGAACTGAGAGAAGATTGATCAGACTCAAAAGTAGAAGGAAAAGAAGACACAACAGATCCAGAGAGAGAAGGAGATGGAGAAGAAATATTTTTGGATTTTTCTATTTTGATATGTTTTTGTTTTTTGATGTTCTTGAGCTCAGAAGAGAATGATGAAAGGAATGAAGAATAACCCTGAGGGATGGAAGTTGACCCTTGAGTTGCAGTCTGAGGCTGAAAAGAACTACAACTATTAGTAGGATCAACTATTCCCCTAAAAAATGAGAGGAACTAGAGTTATCCTTCTGCTTCCCCTTAAAAGATGATTTGGGAGAATGACCAGGAAAATCTCTTTCCCAATGACCAGAATCCAAAGAGCAAAGAGGAACTTCAATTTTCCTGCCATCAGCATCAGGGAGAAGAATTCTCTCCCCAACTTGATCAGAAAACATCAGGGTTGCACCAAAGTCCATTAAGAAGGGTTGTCCCAAGATCATAGGACTGTCCAAACGAGTGATCCAAAAGTGGCAGGTTCCAACAATATTTTGACCAATCCTGACCGGTACATCTTCAGCAATACCAACCAGTTCACAAGCTTGATTTCCTATCCCATACACTGCAGAGTTGAAGCTGACCCTAGGACTAAGTTTGAGCTTGCAGGCCATAGCATCCAAGATTAAGTTAAGCTGAGATCCAGAATCCACAAGAGGAGAAACAGTTTTAGCTGAGTCACCAAGATAACAAGGAAGGAAGCCAAGGGGACAGGAATAAAGGTTGGAGTCTAAAGAAGGACTGGTTTACCAGAGTCCTCCATTAAAGTGCCAGAGGAGACTTTGAGTTCTTCAGGGCCAATTTCCACACATCGACGAGAGACCCATTTCTTCATTCCTTCAGCAACAGATGGAGAGATTGATAGGAGTTCAGCCACAGATAGATCAGGAATTTTGAGATCAGAAATTTTCTATAATACTCCCTCCACAGCATTGGGGTGATCCTTGGAGATGCCCCTTTCAAATCAAACTTTGGGCTGGGTGGAGGGAGGAAGTTCAGGTGACGCAGAATCTAAGATAGGATTAGAAGGTTGAGGTGAGGGAGAAGGATCAGGGTGATCTGGGAAGCTTTCCATGAGTGGTTCCTTTTCCTCCTCCATGTCTTCTACATCAGAGGAAGGAGGCTCAAGTGATGATCGAGGTTTAACGGGTTTTTGAAGGATTGAAGTTGGCAAGGAAGGAGCCTTATGAGGTTTAGGTTCCTCATGTCGCTTCCTGGCTGGATCAGATTGATAAGTAGTCCCAGCAAGACTAGAGGAAGAAATAGCTGGAGGATACCAAGGTTGGAGGGTACCACAGGATGATCAAAATTCAAAGGAAGCAAGAGATGTTTTCACAGGAGGTGATGGCTGGTAAGAGGCCACCACATGTTGGATAGGACGAGACGAGTCAAAAGGGATTAGGGCACCATTAGGGAGGAAGTAATTGTTCCCCCTCTGCTCTACCAACTTTTCCTTTAGTTCCTTCTGAAGTTCTTGGCATTGTCTGGTTCCATGGCCTTCCCTATGACAGTAGTAAAAGACCAGAGTTGATTTGGGGACAGAAGAAGGAGTTTTAGGAGTAGCTAGCGAAGAAATCTTTTGATCTATTTTGTTCTCAAAGGCTCTAAGTAACTTGGTGATTTCATCTATAGTAGTAGGTTCTTGATTGGAATTAGGATCTGCTTTAGGCCTACGATCTGCCTCCATTTTAATCATAATATCTTTTGACTCTTTAAAAGAAGGAGCATGGACTGGTTCAGTAGTTCTAGGCTTTTCAAAGGTAAGAGCAGTTTTACCTTTCATGACTTTATCCACAGTACTCCTAAGGGTGAGAAAAACAGGGAGCTTGAATCAATTATCCCTGGTGGTAATCATGGATCCAGATTTGACCAGTTCTTCTTTAATCCTTTCCTGCACAGCCAACAAAAAAGATTGGAAGAACTTTGCTCGAATTTCGTCCACTGTGTCAATGTGATTGTTTCGGATAAGATAGTTTTGAATGGGATCCCAATACTTCCTAAAAATCTGATAGTCAGAGGCTGAATAAATACCACCATTGGAGATCCACTGAGAAACCAGAGCATCCAAATCCTGCAGAGTAAACCTAGCCACATCTATTTTACCCCAGTATGCCAACATAGCCTTCCTGAGAAGCGTCCAGTTATGGGATTCAAATCCCTCAAAAGAATCAATTACCTCCATAACTTCATCAGAGGAGATAAAGAATCGCAACTGATAAGCCATATCAAATTCACTAGCTCCATCCACTTCAGCAGCCATTTTGTAGAAGTCCAAGAATCACTCAACATTTGTACCATTGAAGCCTAAGTTCTTGTTCTGAGGTTTGATCTTTACCATCTTAGGTTGGACAGAGGTGGTTGGAGTAGCGGAAGATGCCATATCGAATAACAGAGTTCCTAGGGGATCCAAAGAGCAGATTTCCAAAGTGGCTCACGAGTGTGGCAAGAGTAGGGTTTTGCCAAAAAAAAACAACAAGTATCTTGCCCAAGTGGTGCACAAATTGGGAGGACTTACTTCTAGGGTAAGTTGCCTCCACGGATAAGATTTGAGAAGAGAAAGAAAAAAAAATAGGAGAAAGAAAAAAAAAAAAAAAAAGATCGGATTTCAAGGTTGATTTTAAATGTCTTGGGACTGTAAATCCCAAGGTTGCTGGTTCAATCCCGGCCCAGGGGACCAAATGTAAGACTCCAAACGGTGCTAAGCCGTGGCAGTTCTGTGGAGGGGAAAGGTGCTGATTAGGCTGCCCTCCTAGGAGTTACAATAATATTTAAATGTAACCGGAATCAAGGTCCAGAACCTTATGGATGAGAAATCAAAGTAAGGGAAGAGGATAAGAGTTGTCGGTAGCGATGGAAACAACACTATCTGAGGCAAGATGGTGCAGGTAAAGAATTGAACAAATAAGTCAAGGTTTGTTCAGAGTTCAATAGAACAAGGCAGTTGTAAGTAAAAACGCCCACAAGCTAATAAATCTGGTGGTCAGCAGCTGATTAGGAAAGATCAACTCAATCCCAACCAACCTCCAGGTTCTCAATGAACCTGCCCAACTCTCCTCAATCAAGCGCTTGAAGGGTACCAGATAACTGTGGGAGGCTGAACAAAACAAAAGCAATTTGTTTATGAAGCTCTAGAAGCAAATCAATAACGAATTTGAGCAAGAATATCCCAACACTTCTCAAGGGACTCAAGAATAGCATGGCAAAATTCAACCTTAAAGAAGAAGGGAGGTATAACACTCCAGGTTTTAAGCTTAATAAAACCTCTTCAATCAAACGTGATTGGCTCCAGAAAGATGATCAAGGAGAGATCAAGACCAGTATGGTCGGAAAAAGGGATCAGAGTGGTATAACACACCCAAGAATTCAGACAGGAATTCTTCTTCAACCAGCAAGGCTATTGGTTGGTGATAAGGATCAAGGTCACAAGGGACAGAGTTTGAGTTCAGAGGCTCAAAGGATCAAGGGGCAATCATGGATATACCCGGATAAGTTGCTCAGATAAGTGGGGAAGGATGCCCATGGATAAGTTGATTATGATGATGGGGGAAACAGATGAGATGAGATGATGATGGTCTGATGGGATGCTGGGCCAAAAGGCAGGGGAGAGCCCCTACTTTTATAGACATGAGGCCCTGTATACTATGTACAAGAGATACTACAAATAGGTGCGGGAAAATGAAAACATAAAAAAAAGATGACATGAGAGAAAAAAAAAAAAAAAGAAATGTCGCCCGCATTGAGAATGACCGCGGGCAACCAGATGGACACCCGCGACAGCGTTCGCGGGTGTCGACAACGGCTGTCGTTGGATTGGAGGGATGAGCGGATGGTAGGAGTGATCTCGATGAGTAGGATCATGTTGGGAGCAGGAGGGGTGGTTGGGTTGGAATTTGATGGGCGTGTTGAACTTGGCAACCAATGGAGGTAGTTGAATCAATCGATTTGTTTGATCTCAATCAATGGCTAGATCATCATCATCATCGTCTTTGTCGTCTGGTTCAAGATGATGATCCCGATAAGGATGAGCGCCTAGTCGATGATTGAGTTGATGATGAGGTTGAGGGTGAGTGAGGAGGAGGGATGATCTGAAGGAACTGAGATTGGGACTGAAGACTTGAACGGGTTTGATGTGACCCATATTGATCTCACAGATTGATCTGAGACCAGCAAAGGGGGGTAGAACATTGTCACGGATTGGTAGGGAGAATATTCCGGAGAGGTGTTGATGGGGGTGACCACCAAAGGCGATCTCCCTGCCAATGGCGGGGATCTTGACGGCAGCATGAAAGAGTCCGACACCGAACCACCAAGCCAGGTTGGATAGATTTCCAGGAGGGAGCAGATCATAGACGACAAGGACGACTTGAACTGGAGAGACTAGATGGGTGAGGCATAGCTCAATCGTCGAGCAAATGGATGAGGGGATCGGGAAGGATCAAAGGGATCGTTGAAGGTGGTTTGACGATTGCTTGCGTTGCCAAAAGTCAGGGCCGCGAGCGCAACAAGTAGGAGTTAAACATAGGAGGGGGGGATCAAAGTGGAGAGACAGGCAAGAGGCCTGTCCTAGACCGCTAGGACAGGGAGAAGTTGAGAGATGGGGGGAAATGAAGGTACCCATAGGGGTACAACCAAAAATATATATATATATATATATTTTTTTTTTTTTTTTTTTTTTTTTTTTTTTTCCGTGGTGTCCCGGATTGGTCACCACACCGCTCGATTCCTTCTTGGTACGGCTAGTTGGGCCTCTTGATGCAGAGGTGGTCGGGCTTGACTCGCCGGATCTGTCTTGGTGTGAGGATATGGTGGCTTTGTCGGGCAATGCGGTATGTCGTTGTTGGTAAGAGCGACCAGATCGTGTAGATCCGGCCCAGGTTGGCAGATTATCAGGATTTGACAGTGTTAATATTTGCTCAATTGATCAATGTGCAAGGTTCGAAAACGTGTTTGCTCAGTGTAAGCAAATCATATCAATAGCGTTTAATGAGTTGCGCAGGCTCATAACCTGTTATTTGAGTTTGGAAAGAAAACAATAGATTATTTTCCCCCAGTGTAAAAGACATTTGACATAGGAACAATGGCATATATATATTCTAATTACATGCTTTTCTAGAATGTACTATAAGATTACTGTTGCTGTAGTTCCATAGTTTATTGTTCCGGTACATTCCATGCATGTATTATATCCATATTTCTTAGAAGTAGAGCTCAGACAAACCCAATAAATCTATGGTTGACTTGCGTAATGAACCGGAGTCACACGTTTTACACATTATATTAATACATAACCACAATTAGACACAGACTATGGATTATAAGCATAATACCTACACCATGGGCCCAATTTGTTGTTGAGCCACCAGCTCACGCAACGCTGGTTTGACGGCACGCCCCTAGTGGGCGGAAGCCATCAAAATAACGTTGAGGCTGGTCGAGAGCCTGCCAACATTTTGACGCGAATTCAACCCTTGGCGCTGCGGAAACGCCGTTGATTTGCTGTCAGGGTCAATTTGACAGTCCTTCGACTCGATGGTCAGAAGGTCAAATATTGGTTGAAATGTCGTCAACCTCAACAAGGCTTCAACCTTTTTTTTTATTCCTTTGGTGGCTTGCTTTTTTGAGAAAATAAATTAATTTATTACTTTATTTTCATTGTTGCTTTTTTGTAAGGCATAATAAATACTACATAATTTATCTTTTTTTTACAAGGGAAAAGCTATAATTGTTTATTACAATCATTTTTTAACAATGAAAAAGATAGAAAATGATAGAAATTGAAAAAACAAACAAATTGTTTTGATTTCTTGAGAGTTCATTCCAATTCAAGGATTTCAGCCTCCGTTTGCATGACTAATGACTCAGTTGTAAGATCATTTGCCATGGTCTTACCATCAAACAAGTCCTCATCCTTTTTCAAGACCGCTTTGGCCCAGCTGTGATGAATTGTTGACAACAATTCAAGATTAATATCAAATAATGCAAACAAAAAGGAAAAAAAAAGATGCTTACGCTGTGATAGTAGACAATGGCTGTTGTTTTAATTCTTGCAATTCTTGATTGATAGTCTTCCAGTGTACAGCATCACCACGTATAGGACTGGCAAGATGAATTGAGATTCTGAGTTGTAAGAAAGCAAATCTGACCTTTGCTTGGAGAGGGGTTTTGCAGATGAAACTGTTTGCCAGGTCGTGTTTGTTTTTGGGTCCAAATGCCTGGTAAATCTGTAATGAAGTCATTAATCAGTTCAATTGAAAGTGATTCCCAACTTGCTTTGGTAAAAGAAAATCACATACCTTAACTAATAGTTCGGACAACTTTGGAATGGGTCCGTTCCTTGTGTGGGTACTCGTATCTGTAATGTTATAGAGCAGCTTGGAACCATTATGACCATAAGATAGTTAGTAATATACAAATTGAATCTTTGGAATCAAAAATCAAACTTACAATGTTTCTTAAACTGGATTTTTTTTATTTTACCAGTTTGCCAACAAACAATGCAACATCTTTTTGTGCAGTTGGGTTGTTTGTGTCATAACCAGGGGGCAGGTATTTTTTTTTGACATGGCCTGATTGTCTTGCCAAGAAATCCTGACCAACCAATTTCAATTGATCTGAATATTCAATTTTTTTAAAAAAAGGAGGAAAACTTACGATTGTTGACAGTAGTAGTGAGCCTTTGATTGGCTCACCAAGCAAATTGTTTGTCTCTCCATAGGTCTCAATGTTGCATTGGAGGATCTTGGCTCAAATCTCCTCTCAAACCATCAACTGTTTTCATATGCTTGATGTAAGTACTTCATTTTGATGATATGAGACAGAAAGAGCTTACCCGTATGTAGTCACTGTATTGATAACATTTAAT
The DNA here is from genome assembly GCA_025617555.3 of Puccinia polysora. Taxonomy (NCBI): domain Eukaryota; kingdom Fungi; phylum Basidiomycota; class Pucciniomycetes; order Pucciniales; family Pucciniaceae; genus Puccinia; species Puccinia polysora. Next base: position 43,277,712 of record CM062616.1, on the reverse strand, counting down.
ACCGTTCAATCGTTGTAATTGCGTGTCCAAGTTGGTGGCTGTGTTGGATGGTTCTGAGACAGAAGAGGTTGTCTGGTGGCCTTGATGGTAGAGGCTCAGGTTCATATGGATGAGAACCATCATGAGTTGATGGTCAGTCATCTCAATAGGCAAGATTGAAATTAGAGACCAATGGAGATAAGAACAAAAGGAATTTTGATTTGGTGATGGTAACATTGGATTAAGCCAATTAACAAAAGCGAGAAACTTACATCATTATATTGGTCCAAGAGTTCTTTGAGCTCATTCAACAGTGGAAACATGTTGATCATTTTGCTTTGAAACAAATTGGCTGACACATCCTCCAGTGGGCTAGTTGATTGGTGGAGAGATTGATCATCTGAATCTGGGGTGGTATGACGGGATTCAACAGGTAAGCTGGGACGGCTGGGGGAATCAGGATCATCATCCTCAGAATCATCAAGATGTCTTCTCTTGGAAGGATTAAGGTTGGAAGAGTGAAGGGCAGTGGGTTGGGCCAAACAAGGTTGCTTTTGGAAAGGGTTACAGAATGAAGGGGGCATTTTGAGATTGGTTTTGGTTGGGGGGGGGGGTGAGATGGGAGTGATGTATGAAATAAAAACAGGGAGGGAGGTAATGACAACAGAGTTTGAAATTGAATTTGAAAGGGAAAAAAAACAATTGGTCAATCTTTAAAATCCTGTATCAGACAAGGTTCTCAGGGAATAGTGGGACGGACGGAAAGGGGATTAGGTTACTCAACGGTCATTAGGTCCACAACGGTTGTCACTTGATGACGTCATAGGTTTTTTTTGCTGGTGGGGCCACTGGTTCTTGCATGCGACTAAGTTCTCCGGTCTATCCAATCATCCGGCGCGAAACAACTGCTCCTTCTCAAATCAACTGAATACTAAGCAACTAAAAATGGATGAGGGTCAGTTTTAGATCTTACTCATTCGCAGGAGGGAATTGATTGTGGACGTTGGTTTTTTTTTGAAAGAAGGGTTTGAGGTGATTCCTACGCCAAATGGATTCAAATATCAATGCAAAATATGCCAAGGGAGGCCGATGAATAGCCAACATTGGCAAAGACATGTGAAAACTTCCACTCATCAAATGAAACTTAGCAATGTTGCAAAAGGGACTCAACAAGAACCTACGGAAATGGATTCAAACGATGACTTCAGGAATGTCGAATTAAATGACAACTTGTGGATTGATTTTGATCAAGTCAAATCACCAGTTGATATGGATGAAATCAGTGAAAACTTTCAGATCAATCCTTTGGGGATGCGGTTGAATTTGAGTGACAATGGTGATTCAATGGAAAATCAAGATGGATGGCAAGAGTTTGTCCATGCAGAGTTGAATTGAATCCTTAGCAATCCTTCAACTCCTGGGAATTTTGAACTTGATGATGAACAGTCAGAGCTATCAAAGCAGGGGGGAGATGATTGATGGTTTCCTTTTACAAATAAGGAGGTCAGTAAAATTTTGAGATAAGAAACCAAATACTGAGTAAGAAAAAAATGATTGAGGAAAACAGACCTTGGATAACGGTTTTTTGGTAGGAGTTAGTCAGATCAATGCTTGTGGGTTATACTCACCACATGGTCTTGAAATCTCTCTATGGACAGATTTGGGGGATTTTGGGCCTATGCGGGGTGAAATTGCCGTCATGGAATTCAATCCGGCGCACACGCACCCGTATCTGCAAATTTTTGGACTTTGCCACACAATCACAAATGTCCGTGTTGGGGATCCCATGCTTCTCCCTCAAGTTGAAGGGGATCATATCCCGTGTAGGCTATTTTGGAGAAGTTTCAACTTTTTAAATAATTTGGAATTTAATTGTTACTAATTTTTTTTTCAATAGTTTTTTTTGGTTTTCTTTGAACATTCCAGGAGCTGTCCATTCCATATGTGGCCCCTTTTTTGGACTTTTATCCAGAAGAAACCCATGGCTTGGATCATTCCAAGCTATCTCAATCCAAGACATGGCAGGAACTTCTGTCACCCAACCTAAGAAACCAAATGTTTATTCAGAACTCCCAACATTTTTATACATTTGAACCTGCACAATTGATTTCTCAAGAAATTGTGGTTCATCTTTTTATTTACTGTTTTAAATCAAAAATATACACCAAATGTGCCCCACTGGAATGTTTAATGCTCAATTCCACCACAGTGAAGATCACCATTCATGCTCAAGGGAATTTCATGGATGCAAATTTGATGGACATTTGTAGTGATCAATTTCTGAAGGAATACACCAAAATAGAACAAGATGGAGTCTTCTTATCAGACATCTGTGGCAACAAATTGTATGGTGAGTTGATTGATGAAAATAAAATGATCATGAGGATTTAATTCTCACATTTTGTTTGATTATATTATGACATTTTATTACAAAGAAATTGATGAAGAAAGGGAAAATATCATCAGTCTCCCTAATCCATGGCGTGTTAAAGCTCAGGGAAAGATTATTAGACATGTACCAATAACATTATATTCAGATGATACTTCAGGATATATATCAAAGCAATTTAACAAACACCAATCATTCTACTTGACACTATCTGGTCTTCCTCCTCATTTATCCAATCAAGAATACAATTGTCATTTTTTGTCAACATCCAACAGAGCTGGAGCACTTGAAATGGCAGATCAAATAGTTGAAGAGATTAAGTAAGTCCCAAAATTAATCATTCATTGAGAAGATATTGAAATTTTGAATTTGAAAAAAGTCAACTGGCCACCCAAGGATTTTCTGCTTTTGATATCACCATTTCTGAACCAGTTTTAGTGATCACCACAGTCTTATGTTTCTTGGCAGATTCCCCAATGCATGCAGAAGTTACCAACACTCCAGTTCCTGGAATATCACTCAACCCATGTTGGATTTGCAAATTATCTGTCCCCAAGAGGCAAAATAAGCAAACAATTTCTTATCTTCAAAATTTCCTTCAACTTGATAGGAATGGCTTTGAGGTGAATTGTTTAATTCTTGAAATCAAATTGATCATCATTGTTAATTTTTTTTATATTTCTAGGCTCATAATCCCACCAGACTTTGGAGTGAGACCATTGAAAAGACCCATCATCTCTATGAACTTTCCAAAATAAACCAAAAATCTTTTCAAATAATGTCTTCATCCTATGGTCTTGTGGATTCAATCAACAAGAAATTTATTGAAAAAAAGAGAGAACCATCAATCCTTCAAAAAATCCAGGAACTAGAACCAACAGACTAATCCAAACTATTCAATCCATTTTTGAAGCTTGAAGGTGTTTTCCTCATTAAATTAATGAATTTTTTGTGATAATCAGACATTGATATTTTTTTAATTTTTTTTTTTATAAATTTAACAGGATTTGATGGCTGCCTTGAAACTCCAGCTGAAATTCTCCATGTTGTTCTGCTTGTTATTGTCAAATACTTGGTCAGAGATTACATTCAATCATTGAAGAAATCTGAATTCCCATTACTGAGTGGATACATCCAGTCTTTCAACACCAATTCACTCAACATACCCTCTCTTCAGCCAAACTATTTAATCAAACATTCACTGAGCCTGGTTGGAAAAGATTTCAAAATATTACTTCAAGCTGCACCTTTCACCTTTTTTCACTTTATGAATGCTGAACAAAAAATTCTGTGGACCTCCCTTTGTCAACTTTGCACCTTCATATTTCAGACTCACATCAAAGACATGAATGAATACCAAACTCAACTGAAGGCTCAAATAAAACACCTCTTATATCATTTGATCAAGATGTCTGGCCAATGGATCAACAAACCCAAGGTTCACATGCTTCTTCACCTCCCAGGCTCAATTTTGCGTTTTGGGCCAGCTAGTCTGTTTTCAACTGAAAAATTTGAAATTTACAATGGAATTTTACGCCAAGCATCAATTCATTCAAACAAGACAGTCCAGGACATGATTTGGCCATCAGCTTCAGTAATTATCAGTCTCTAAGTTTTCTTCTCTCTGCTAGTGTGGTATACAATCCAGAGACTCAAACAACATTTCAAAGAAGTTCAACAATTACCAGTGTATTTGAAGATAATCCAGTCATTAAACATTCCATGGGTTATAATAGCAAGATTTATCATCCCCTCAACCAATATCCCTTTGCTAAACAAAAATCTGTTCCCAATGCAGAAAGAGTGCAAGTTCCTCAGATACTCAGAGTAAAATTCCCTTCAAATGTTGAACAAATTAACCAAATTCAATTAAACAAACATGATATCATCCAAAAGAATCACCATATCTTGGCAAGTTTTTGGCTTTACTTGAAGAGAACAAATTCAAAACATTTACCTTTTTCTTTCTTTCTTTCTTTTTTTTTTTTGGCATCGGATTGAATCACCCAACTCAGTGGATTTTATTGGCAAGATCACTTCAACATGGCAGACTCATGGAATTAGAACCACCAAATATTTTGTCCAAGTAAACAAGCTTGAACCCATGGGAATCAATCCATTCTTCAACATGAGGGAATTTGTTGAAACAATCTCTGAATTTACAGTGAATTGTCAGGTTAGCAATTTCTTCCTTTCAATTTCAGATTCCACAGATTCTTGCTTAACAAAAATTGATTTGAATTGAATACAGGCCATCAAAGGCTGTTTGAACTTGCAGCACAATTGCCATGATGGTAGTTGCCAGCTTCAAAAAACCCACATTTCCAAAGTTCAGCGTCAAGATACCTCTCAAAGAACCATGGAAGTTATCCATTCAAGCTTCAATCATTGGATTCTTAACTCAAGTGCATTGCAGGCAGCTGAGGAGCACAGGTCAGTAGCCAGGTTGATCACTCCAACCATTGAACCTGGCCAATGGGTTGAGTGTATGACCTCAGCCATGGCCAGGTGGGGTGAGCCAAGACAAGGACATCCCTTGACTCTTGAGGCCAGCACTTCACAAGTAATGCTTTGAATTTTTTGTAATTTCAAAATGACATCCCTTGAAATTAGAGCAACTACAAAAAATCAACAAAATAATAATTAAAATCAACTGGAGTGTAAAATTGTAGAAAATGAGAATTTTTCAAATAAAATGGTTTCAAAACTATACAATTTCTCAAAGAATGATTTTTTTTTTAAAAAATTTGTTTGGAAATTATAAATTGATGAATTTGAATTTTCTCAGTCCTGAATTTTGTTCTGTATTAATCTTTTTAAAAACCCATCAACCATGGACTGTATTGGTTGTTGGAGGTTGGTGATAAGGAAGGATCAGAGGTTTGAGGGAGAAGCGGCAAGAGGGGAGCTGGCAGTAGTACTTGCGCGGGAGTTGAGTAGCCGCGCAACTACCGGAGTGGCCTCAATCAGGCAAGCCCGCCCCGCTGATGATTCGACGGCGGGGTTGAGGTGACGTCGCCACAACACTGACGGCGGGTCATTGGCCATCCAGCTGTCGATTTGACAAATGGGTTGGTCAACCGTCATTTGTTGGTCAATTAACCATTGACCAATGTGGTGTCAATTTATAGACACAGATTGGGGACTGCGTCCCGGCTGCGCGCTCAGCATTGGAGGCAAGCGGGCTCAGCATTAGGGTATGCAGAGTGCTCAGCAGCAGCCGCTGTTTGGCTCCGCACCTGGTGGACAGGTCGGGCTCAGCATTGAATGCGGCGTGGGCGGCGATCCGCCCCAGAGATTGGATTTGGAAGGTAGTGCGCTTGACTAGGTTTGCCGACGCGCCGGTTCGGATACGTAGGGACGGAGCTATCCGCGGTGTAGAGACTCCTGTGGGATTATATAAATAAAGTAGCAAATAGCTTGCTGGCAGTCCTTGAAGGGGAATTTAGTATTGCTTCTACTCCTTTGGAGTAATAGTATATACTAAGAGTGGTTTTGAATTGCCTGCCCTTCTAGTACTATAGTAAGTCTGCACAATAATTTATTTAAATTAATGGCTGGTTTCTTTGAGACTTAAAATAGGTCTCAGATCAGACCTAGGTTAGTTATTAATCGTTATTGGTAGGGTTTGTTGAAGAATAGACCAGATGTATTGGATTATTGGTTAATTAATGATCAGATATATGTGATCTTAACCAGTATCCCAATATCAAAGGGTTCAAGGTTTTTATCAAAGGGATGGTTCAGGAGAGGACCCAAGGATGGGTTTACCCACAGGGGGCTGGGTAGAGGAAAGGTTGTTAGTTTCTTTTTGTTGTGCTCTCTTTCTTTGTAAGGGTTATTTATTAATTAATGGGTGGGTTTTCTTTAATCTGGTGCTGAATATTTAGGTCACAGAAGAACACTTATTCAAGCACCTGTTGAGTGGTTTAACTGGTTAAATATGGTTAATAAATTGGTTTCTGATTTCCTGTTTCTTTATAATTGGTTCACTACTAATATGTATCTGGGTAGGTACCACAGATGGATGGGTTGATGGGGTGGATGGATAGATGATGAGATGGGTGGTTATGATACAACTTGGATAGGGCAGAGAGGCCCTCCTTAAATAGAAAATTCCTGCCCCCAGGGGTGCTCAAGCCCTCCCCTGAGGGTTCTCCCTGTTCTGGTGAGGAACAGTGAGATACAGTTACATGAGGCATTTCTGCTGGTTGGAAAAATGTTATACAGTTGCATGAGGCATTTCTGCTGGTTGGAAAAATGTTATACAGTTGCATGAGGCATTTCTGCTGGTTGGAAAAAGCTTGTACAGGGGTTTCCTGCATGCACAGCCTTGCATAAATTGCTGTGTAGTGCTGATAAGATGTATTGCTGTGCTTTACTGGTAGTTTGTTCAGTGCTACTTGATTCTACCTACATGTATTGCTGTGCAATACTGGTGGTTTGTTTGGTTCTTCTTAAGTCTGGTCCCACTTCCTCCTGCATACATTTCTCCTGTATAACTTCTGCACAGCCTCCTGTATTTATTGCTCTTGTATTTTCTTCTGCACAGCCTCCTGTATTTATTGGTCTTGTATCTGCTCCTGCACAGCCTCCTGTATTTATTGTTCTTGTATTTGCTTCTGCACAGCCTCTTGTATGTATGCTTGCATGTTTGTTTGGTTTTGGTTGAGACTGGTTTGACTTCCTCCTGCATATATTGTTCCTGTATGCCTCTGCACAGCCTCTGGTTTGTGTATTTGCTGATGGGGTGACTGGATCTGGTCTGCTTGCACTGCCTCCTGGATCTGTATTGCTGTATGGTGATGAGGTGACTGGATCTGACTGATTGCACTGCCTCCTGGATCTGTATTGCTGTATTCTTATCTGGACTGGTTGTTGTGTGGTCCTGGTCTTGAGGATAAGCTGCCACTGGTATGTACTTGAGGGTTTACTAGGTATGCCTTATGTCTTCCACCGAGATGTGACACCTGGGTGGGTATGAGTTTGCCACAGTTGAAGGTTTCTTGGGCTGTATCTTCTAATCCATGAGAGATAGAGGGGTATGTTGGCTGAGTGACTATGGGTTATTTTCAATGTAGAATCCATTTCTGAGGTTAATTTGAGGGTTTGAGCTGTTTTTAAACTAGAAAAGTGAGTCTGATGGCTATAGGAAAGGTTTGGACTACCACAGCGGGCTATGAAGGAACGGATGGAGCGCGCGTGCAAGCGCGCAGATCATGCCGGATATTACCAAACACCCACGACAGGGGCGGATGAACGGATACAGACAGGCGCGGCAGGCTCCAAGTAGGGCGCGGTGCAAGGACCGCGTCATGAGAAGGACAAACCAGATGGACGGAACGGTGTACGGACAACGGGGGGAGTTTGGTACGGAGGAGGTGGGGAGAGGAGGCTAGGGTTTCTGTTTTGGGATTGTTTTCTGTTTCTTTGTCATACTGTCATTTGCGCGTGTACTTAGGTTAGGGTTGAGGGGGAGGACTTATCCTCACTCCCAACTCCGGGTTAGAAGGAGGGGCATGCATGGGAGGAGGAATCATCACATTGCATCATTGGATTGGATGACTCATCTCACCAGGAGATTAAAGGAACTCATACCGGATACACATCCAGGTGGAAAGTTCTTAGGATTGCAGGATTGGTGATTTCTCTCTCTCTCTCTCTACTTTTCTTTATCTCTTTATCTCCTTATTTCTATTTCTCATTTAAGTGCGACTTCAGAAATCCTCATCTCCTTTCAAACGCAGGGAACTGTTAACTTCCAAACCTTGGGAAAATTATAGGGGGATAACCTTTATTCTTTCCACATCTGGAGGTCTGGCCGGGAAATAACCTTCTGTTTCTTGTCTTTCAAAGGTAACTGGGCGCAATGTCCTATTCATAGCTCCCTACAGTCGCTCCTTCTTCTTCTTCTCCTTCTCTTTCCGTCTCCGGGTCCGCTACTCCGACCCCACTCTTTTCTTCCATCCCTCCTCCTCCCCCTCCCTCCGCTCAACCCAGGAAAAGCTATGCCATTCCCCCATCGGTCTCCAGTGACCATGAACCCACTTGTCCGGTTTGCATCAGGCTGCGCGACTACCCTCACATCCAATTCAAAACTGCGGATGTTGAGCGATTCATCTCAAGATACAAAGGTATTGCAGATGCGGAAGGTGCATTGGACGCCAATAAGGCCCGGCTTGTTGTCCTGTTCATTATGGATGAAGAGAAGCTCCGGGATGTGGAGGAAATGGAAGGCTACAAGAATCAAGATTGGCCAAAACTGAAGGCGGAGATCCTAATGCGGTGGGGTAGGCGCGAACCTCAATTCCGGGAAAGAAATCTTGACCGCGTGGCCTTGGAGGCGAGTGCGCGCGGAGGAGTCAGAACGCGGGTGGAGCTGGCGGAGTACACCTTGACATTCAATTGGATCTATCGGTACTTGTCAAAGAACAAGGTGGTGGCGGGACAGACAGGGGCCATGAAACGCGCAATTCTGGGGGGTTTAGGCGCTCAACTCCGGGCAAGGGTGCAGCGGCATCTTTACAATCACAACTTGGTAAAGCGGTCATTGGACAGGAGCATCACTCTCCTTCCGGAGTTGGCTGTCATTTGCCGGGCTTTGGAGAGTGAGCTTGACTTAGAAGAGCTTATTGAGGACACCGCTAAGTCCTTCCCAGCGGGACCGAAGAAATCCGCCCCCCAGGTTCCGGCTCCGCCGCAGTTTCCGGCCCCAGTTCCACCTACTTCCACGCGTGTTCCGGTTCCTCAACCCGCGCCCGCCCCTCCGGTAAGCAAATTGACAAAACTGATGAAGGATCTGAAGATCTGCATGAGCCGTATGGGCCAGCAGCAGCCGCGAGGGCCTCCACCTCACATGGTGGAAGGGTTTTGGCCTCCTGGTACCTTTGTGCCAAGGGGGTGCTCGTACTGCGGGGCGAACAGTCATTGGCAATTGGCATGCAAGGAGCTTACAAAGGATCTCAGCGCGGGAATGGTTTGAACGGCGGGGATGGGGTACATGTTTCCGACGGGCAAACAGATTCCGATGGAGCCAAGCCAGCCAACCGCAATGCAGCAGGTGCGCACACGGGGTCAGGAGGGGGGAACAAAGGCGCGAGCGTCACTGGGCATTGTTATTGGTCCCAGATCGTGGCAACCACCTCGGGTGGAAGCTGAGGTAAGGGTAGTGGCAACGGAAGAAAAGGTGGCGGTCTCCGATAAAATGGAGGTGGACGCAAAGGAGCAACCCCTGTCGGCCGTTCCAAAACCGGCCGCGCGTGTGCCTGGAACCGAGGCGCCGGCAGCAAATCCTGTAGGGAAGAAGAAAGCGGCGGACATTGTGCAAAGGGTGATGGGTAACAATACTCCAGTTCTGCTGACCTTGCGGGAACTGGCGTCCGTGTCTCCGGTGGTGGTAGACAAGATGGTTCAGGCGTTGCAGGATTGCGGTCAGGGCCGGGTACCTCAGACGGTGCAGCGGGTTCATGTGGCGGGGAAGGAGGAGGGGCGCGGGGAGTGCGAGTTGAAATTGGTTTCAACTCCGCTCGCTTACATTCCAATGGTCATAGCGGGAAGGAAGGTGTGGGCTATGGTTGACAGCCGTTCAATGGTGAACCTGCTGCCATTGCGGATGGTGGATGATTTGGGGTTGGTTTGGAGGAAATGCGCAATGGGTCTCCGCGCGCTTAACGGAGGGGAGTGTTGTATGGATGGGGTAGTCAAGGAGGAGGAGGTCGAGGTTGCAAGGGTCCGTAGGCCTCTTTCTTTTCTTTTGGTTGATTGTGGGGATGTGATTTTGGGAAGGCCGTTCATGTTTGGGTTTTGAGCACAAATGGTTTTTGATCTGGAGGCAGGAACGGAGGCGTTGACGGTGGAGGATTTGTTTGGCGGAAGGTTTGAGACAACTATCTGCAATCACGGGCAAGGGAAGCGGAGGAGAGTGTCGGAGTATGAGGAGGAACCGGACGCGGAGTTGGTCTGCAATGGGCAACCTTTGGAGGATTTTTCCTAGTCAACCAAGGAGAACGCGCGGAACAAGCTCCGGTTTCGCGCGGGCGGTCAACTAATGAGGAGAAGGGAGGGGAAGGAGGGAAAGTGCAGGGCGCACATGTTGCAGAAGTAAGTCCCTTTTCTCAGTATGCATTGCCCAAGGGTACTACGCTTTGAAAACCCTATCATCGTGCCACACTCGTGAGCAAAGGCAAAAGCCACAGTTCCGTTCTGTGAAGGACTTACAGCGGAGGATGCGGTGCAACGCAGGCAAGTACAAGCCGGTTTCAGGGAAGGTCCAACTGAGGAATGAGCCAATGCCCAAGGAACTGAACGGACCTCTTTGACCAATCGCTTGGTCGCGGGACCCTTGGGTCACGCTGATTAAGGCTTCGGGGTGGGTTACTAGTTTGGCGGGGATCACGGAGGAGAGGATTGCAGCTTTAAATTTTGGCCCGACGGGATGGTTGAGTACGGAGGAGCGTGAGTTGCTGATTTTGGTTCTGGTTCTTCAGAAAGAGCGCTCGCTTTTGGACCGGAAGAGCGGGGGCTCCTGAAAAACGATATTGGCGACCCCTATGTCATCCCCACTGTCAATCACGAGCTGTGGCAGATCAAGCCAATTCTGATACCGCGGGCGGTCTGGGAGCAGTTTCTGGAGTTGGTGCGGGAGCGGGTGAAGACTGGCCTTTACAAACAGTCAACGTCTAGTTACTCCAGTCCGATCTTTGCGGTGGTTAAGCAGGACGGAAAGTTGTTGAGGATTGTTCATGATCTACAGCGGCTCAACTCCTTTACAATGGGGGATGCAGGACGGCCCCCTTGCATTGACAAGTTCCTTGAGTCAATGGCGGGGCGCCCTTGTTAGGGTTTAGTGGATGTGATGGGGGGATATGACCAGCGCAAGTTGGATCCTTGCTTGCGGCCTCTAATGGCATTTGAGACTGGGTTGGGAAGAATGCAGCTGACTCGGCTCCCGCAAGGCGCAACCAATTCCGTGGCGGTTTACCAGGCGCAAATGGCTTGGATCCTGAAGGATGATCTTCCAGAGGGAGTCCAAATCTTCATTGACGACGCGGGCATCAAAGGTCCAAAATCCAATTACGGGGGAGCGGAGCTGGTTGAAGTTCCCGGCCTCTGATGTTGCGTGTGGGAATATGCGCAGAAATTGGAACGCATCCTGTTTTGCATCAAGGAGGCAGGACTGATGGTGTTGGGGAAGAAGTTGGCGGTTTGTGTCCCGGCGCTCAAAGTCCTTGGCCATGTTGTTGCTTCCGACGGCCGGCGCATTGCAGAGAAAAAGCGGAACAACGTCCCAAATGGCCGACCCCGCCGACGGTGTTGCAGATCCTTCAGTTCTTGGGATTATGTAGCTATGTCCGTATGTTCATCAAGAGGTTTGCGGAGGTGGCCAGCCCGCTCTGATCACTAACGCAGAAAGGCGCGGAGTGGAAGTGGGGGGAAGAATGTGATTGCGCGTTCCGGAAGCTCAAGGAGATCGTGGGACGTGAAATTGTGCTCTGTGATCTTGACTACAACGCGGGAGGAATTAGGCTAGCGGTTGATTCCAGCAAATTTGGCGCGGGGGCGTTCTCACTCAAGAGGATGACAGCAAGGATAGGCTGGTACTTTACGAGTCAGTCACCTTCACTTTGACGGAAAGCCGGTACTCCCAGCCTAAGTTGGAGTTGTGCGGGGTCACCAAGATTGTTTGGCATCTCCAGTATCTTTTTTGGGGGTTCACTTTGAGATTTTGGTGGATGCGGAGGCGCTGGCGCGGATGATCAATTCCCCGGCGTTGCCCAACGCTCCCATGACCAGGTGGGTGGCTTTTCTTCAACTTTTCTCCTTTGCTGTTGTTCATGTTCCGGGGAGAGCGTTCACTATTCCGGACGCTTTGTTGCGGTATCCAAGGGACAACCCGTTCGAGGACGCGGAACTGCTCAATGTAGAGACCCTGGTTGTCAAGGTAGGGGTTGTGGAGGCAGGCGTTCAGCTGCCGCTCCGGAAGACCGGGCGGTACGCAATTCTTTGTGACTACATGTGGGACCTTCATTTTCCCAATGGAGCTACGGAGAAGGACATGCAATGGGCAAAGCGGCGGGCAGGGAATTTCTATGTACAGAAGGGGCAGCTTTGGCGGTGTGGAAACTTTAGAGGTTTTCCCTCACAAAGTTGTCCCTAGTTACGGGATCAATGGTTCTAGCGTCTGTAAGACTGAAAATGCTTCCTTTTCTTTTTCCCCCCAGAGAGAGAGTGCCCGAGAGAGAGAGAGAGAGAGAGAGAGAGAGAGAGAGAGCCCCCTTCCTCCCGTACTGAGGGGAGGGGTATTATATCCCCCTCTCCTCAGCCCTAACCTAAGTACAAGCACAAAGACAGACTGGCAACCATGAAGAAGGAACCCTAGACACAGAACCCTAACCCATTCCCTATCCCCGCCAGCTCGCCTGCCATTACGCGCATCCGGTTTGTCTTTTTGTGGCGCTGCCCTCCGCCGCGCGATACCCAAAGTTTGCCGCGCTTGCGCGCATCCGCCCAACGCGCCGTTGTGGATTTCCCGTCCCGTGGCCGGCCCGCACTTGCGCGCGGCTGCCCATGCATATAGCCCCACTGTTGCCCCACCTTTTCCTCCCCCAACTAGCCGTCCAAGAACCTGGTTGGCCCAGCTCCATCCGTGAGTCGGACATCCAAGCGGGTCGCGGCCCGCCTCCCTTAGTCAGGCCCGGCCCACAGTCGCGTGCTTGATCCCGCCGCGCCCACTGCTGAGCCCGCAGCGGCTACTGCTGAACCCGCAGCGGCTACTGCTGAGGACTGGCGCACCCCCACTGCTGAGCCTAACCTACCAGATGCTGAGCGCGCAGGCCGCAACGCAGTCCTCAACCCGAGGCTATGTAATGACACCACATCCCCCCCCAACTTGAGTTCTGTCCCCAGAGGTCCCTTCCCATCGCCACCTTGACTACCTTCACCCCGCTCCCCCCTACCCACTCCTCTTCTCACACTCCACCGACTCCCCTCCCACGCTCATTGCCGTCATGCTCCCCTGCAAATTCTGCGCCCAGAACGGGCACGCGTGCTCGATTGCTCCTGGTCGACGCGCCTGTGTCGCTTGCCGTCGCGGCCATTGCCGCTGCTCGCTTAGAAATGGCATGCCCCGAGCTCCCCCCAAATTCGGCCCCCGCCCCAGGCCGCGCAAAAGGGCTCTTCCTGACCCGTTCGTGGTTTCGGACAACAACACCATCTCGGAGGACTCGTGGACTCCGCTGGGCTCCCCTTCCCGCCGCCCTCTGCCAAGCAAGGGTTGCGACTCGGCTTCCCCCCTTCGCCGCGTGGGACCGCCGCGCAAGGAGGATTTCTTGTCCGTTGACAACTATCAGAGGGCCCTACGATTCTTGTTGGACCGCGTTTGGATGAGGGAAGGCGCGAGGGACCCGCGACTCGATGAGATTCTCCGGCGTTGCACTGCTGCAGCCCCGATTCCCCCTCCGGCACCTACACCGGCTCCTCCCGCCCGGCTCCACAAGGTACTCCACCGCCGCCCGCGTCACCAGCGGTCTCGGATGGGAGGCCCACTACCCCCAAGGTCCCTCCTCCGCCGTCCCCGATCATCGTCCCGTCATCACCCCCAGATGGACCGAGCCCTCCGCGCAATGCCCTGGGGACCCCCTCATCACCTCCTCGCTTGTTTGGATCAAGCCCTGTCCCAGCACCGGCACCGCCTTCCCTCAGCTCCCCCGAGATCCCGGAGATCCCGGTCGTGATGGCACTCCCGGCGGCTGGCTTCAAGGCTTTCGCGGAACGGTCAACCGCGATGCTCCGCAACTTCCTGGCGACCCCCGGAGCCCAATCCTCAGAATCCCGGCGCAAGTTTTTGGCGTCTTACCGGGCCCTACTGGCATCATCAAGGGCGGACATGGAGGAAATGATGCGAATGGCTTAGGCGCCCCCCCTTCCTTCCCTCCTTTCCTTTCCTACTTTTCTTGTCCTATTGTTGTACCGCGTCCTTTGGGGAAATACATATTGCTGCGCAAGGAAAAGAAAGGTCCGCGTCCGCGCGCTCACTTCCTGAGAGACCGTAAGTGACCAGCCGTTCCAAGAAAAGAGGTACCTGGACCGCCCCAGACGGACTGCCACACAGTTCCCCGTACCCATACTACAGAACAAAACAAACACCGCGACGACAGCGCGCTCTCACAACCGGGAGTATAAGGGAGAAGCAATGGGAACAAACATTCTGGGGTGTCTAGTCGTTCCAGCTGTGAACCGGCTAGAGCGCCCCCTTACCAAGCTAAGCTTTAATCCGCGTCCATACCATCCCTGACCGTCGCGCCCATCCGTTGAAGAAAGAAACAGGAGAGAAACAGACAAAAAAAAGGAAAGAAAACAGCCCGAATCCAAAGAAGAGAAAGAAAATATCCTATATTTATTATTTTATTTTATTATTATTATTATTTTTTTTTTTAGCAGAGCTCTTTGTCCCGCCATCCGTGCGCGGGACTTGTCCTCGCGTTTGCAGGCCCGACACCACGCCGCGTCCGCGTACCTGCAATAAATAAACCATAGCCAGTACCAATCCAAAGCCAAGTCCAAACCAAAACATAAGGAAACAAACATTCTGGGGTGTCTAGTTGTCCCGGCTGTGAACCGGCTAGAACACCCCCCTCACCAAATAAAGCTTAACCACCTAGCGCCCCCCCCAGCTTGACAGCTGTCCCCAGCTGTCTGCAACCTCCTACTTCTCCGGGGTTGCGCGTCGCGCGCCACTACTTTGCTATCCAAACGATCCGCGTTGTTGCCCAACTCTGGGACCGCCTTGCCCCCAGGCCCCAAATCATCGCTTGCCGTCTCGTCAAAGGAAGTGGAACCGCGCGCGAAGAAGCGTTTCACATGCGAAGCCGCGGCCTTCCGCTTAAGCGGCGTCCCGTCCAATTCCTCAAGCCCGTAGCTGCCGCCCAAGAACTTAGAGGCCACGCGGTACGGCCCATTCCATTGGTTGGCGAAAAGCCGGCCCCACTGGGATTCCAGACTTTAATTATACAGCAGGACCAGGTCCCCCTTCCGCAGCGGATCCCGGAGCCAATGGGAACAGTGCTCGTCCCAATAGCGGACTGACGCCGTCCGGGTTTTCTTCAACCGCCCCGCGGCCTTTCCCAAGGTCTCCTCACGCCTAAGGAGCTGTTCAGCCCGCGCCTCAATCAGATCCGCGGACGTCTTAACCTTCCACCAATCCACGCCCAAGAACGTGTTCAGCTCGATGTCTACGGGAAGCACGGGCCGCTGCCCGTAGAGTAGCTCGTAAGGCGAATACCCCGTCGAGCGCTTCACGGAGATCCGATTGGCGAAAAGGACCGCAGGGAGTGCCACCTGCCACTTTTTGCCGTCCTCACCGCACATTTTCACCAGGGCATCCTTGATTGGCTGATGCCCCCGCTCGATCATCCCTGCGCCCTCCGGGTAGTATTCTGTCACGCGGCCAAATTTTGCTCCACAACTCTGCACCAGCGTCATCAGGCGTCCCCAAAACTCCGCCCCTCCGTCAACAGTGACCAAGCAAAGCGACCCGTAGCGCGCAAACCAGTCTTCTTCCAGAAACTGAGCCACCTTTTCCGCCGATAGCTTTGCTAGGGGCCTCGCTTCCACCCACCCAGACAGATCGTCGCGCGCAACCAGCAAATACGCAAACTTACCCGCCTTGATGTGGACCATGTCCAGCGAAACGCGCCCGGAAGCGCGTCCTCGCCCGTGGGGCGGCCGACCTCCTTGGGCAGACCCGAGCTCCGCCATTGGCAGGCCTCGCACGACTTCACCCAGTCGCGCACCGCCCGAACAACCCCCGGCCACCAAAACCTTGCTTTCACCCTCCTCCGCGTCTTGACCTCACCCCGGTGACCAAGGTTGTTGTGCAGACTTCCTAGAATCACCTCCTGGTTGGCCCTAGAAGTCGCGACAACAAGAGGCACGGAACCGCTCCGCCGCCATAACTGACCGTCCTGTAAGTAGAAGTTCAGAACGTTATGCCTCACCCATCGGGCGACCGCTTCTGTCATGCCCTTGGGGAACCGGAGATCCTGCAAATAAGAGCACAAGACCGCGTAACGTCCCGACTGACACAACGGAAGACAAACCGCCGCCTCTGTCATTCCTACCCAAACGACCGGAGCTTCCACGTCCAAGGGTTCCGCCCCCTTGTATGGGTTGTCCCGCGGGTACCGCGACAGCGCGTGCGGCATTGTGAACGCCTTTCCTGGGATGTGCACCACGTTAAAGGAGAATAACTGGAGAAACGCTACCCACCTGGTCATGGGCGCGTTCGGCAGCGTTGGTGAGTTAATCATTCGCGCCAAGGCCTCCGCGTCAACCAGGAGCTTGAAATGCACGCCCCACAAAAGGTGCTGCAACCGCCGTACAATCTTGGTGACGCCGCACAGCTCCAGCTTCGGCTGCGAATACCGACTCTCTGTCGCGGTAAAGGTGACCGATTCGTAGAGCACCGGCCTATCTTTTCCGTCCTCCTCCTGTGTCAAGACCCCCCCGGCGCCAAACTCACTAGAGTCGACCGCCAGGCGTATCCCTCCGGCGTCGTAATCGAGGTCCCAAAGGACAATGTCGCGCCCCACCATTTCCTTGAGCTTCGCGAAAGCAGCATTGCATCCCTTGGTCCACTTCCACTCCGCCCCCTTACGCGTCAATGCCCGCATTGGGCTTGCTACTTCCGCAAACCGCTCAATGAACATGCGGACGTAGCTGCACAACCCCAGGAACTGCAGGATGTGCGACACTGTCCAAGGGGTTGGCCATTCAAGAACCTTATTCCGCTTCTTCTCCGCTATTTGCCTCCCGTCGTAGGCCACGACGTGCCCCAGTACTTCGAGCGCCGGAACGCAGACCGCCAACTTTTTCCCAGACACAGTAAGGCCTGCCTCCTCAATTCGGAAGAGGACTTGTTCCAGAGTCTCCGCGTATTCCCAGACGAATCGCCGGATCGCAGGTGCATCCTCTAGGACCGCGCCCTCGTAGTCCGTTCTGGGGCCTTTAATGCCAGCGTCGTCGATAAAGATCTGCACGCCTTCCGGAAGGTTGTCGCGTAGTATCCAGGTCATTTGAGCTTGGTATACCGCCACTGAGTTGGTCGCACCTTGCGGTAGCCGCGTCAGCTGCATCCTCCCTAGCCCAGTTTCAAATGCCGTCAGTGACCGCGAGTCAGGGTGGAGTTCTCGCTGGTCATATCCCCCCATCACGTCCACCAGCCCGTAGCAAGCGCGCCCAGCCATTGACCCCAGAAATTCTTCTACGCGCGGGGGAAGCCCCGCGTCGCGAATAGTGAACGAATTGAGCCTCTGAAGGTTGTGAACAATCCTTAGCGACTTCCTGTCCTGCTTAACAACCGCGAAGATAGGACTCGAATAGCTTGACATGGATTGCTCGTAAAGCCCTGTCCTCACGCGCTCCCGTACCAGCTTCAGAAAGGGCTCCCAAACGGTACGGGGGATCGGAATCGGCTTGATTTGCCACGGTTCGTGAGGAACAGTGGGAATAACGTAAGGGTCCCCGATCTCACCTCTCAACAACCCGCGCTCGTCCGGTCCAAAAGCAAGCGCCTTCTCCCTCATCACCAATACCGACACCAGCAGATCCATCTCCCCCGCACTCAGCCATCCCATTGGTCCGAAGTTAAGGGCGTCCACCCGCTCGTCCGTGATTCGCGCCGACCGCGTTATCCATCCATTCTTCCTAAGGGGCGTCTCCCACGGGTCGCGGGAACACGCAATCGGTCGTAAGGGTCCGTTGAGCCCCTGAGGCATTGGCTTGTTCCGCGGCCGGACTTTCCGCGCTACCGGTTTGTACTTGCCCGCGTTACACCGCGCCATCCAGACCCGACCGTTGCCGTCCTAAGTCCTAGTAATAACCAGACCGGGGCTTTTGCCTTTGCTCACGACTGTGGCACGATGATAGGGTTTTCAAAGCGTAGCGCCTCCCGGCGATGCATACTGAGGAATGGGACTTACTTCTGGCACCTGCGCCCCACGCGCGCCCTCCCCCGCTTGCTCCTCACCTGTCAGCCGCCCGTGCTGAGCCGGAGCCTGCTCCCCACGGTTCCCGCGGCCGACTAGGAAAAATCCTCCACAGGGTAACCCTTATGGTCAACCCCCGCGCCGGACTCCTTGTTGCCGCCAGACATTGGGTCCTGTACCCATTTCCCTCTCCCGTGATCGCAGATCGTTGTCTCAAACCGCGCTCCAAGCAAGTCTTTGACAGTCAGCGCCTCCGTTCCTTCCTCGGCGTTGAAGGCCATTTGGGCTCGGAACCCAAACATGAATGGCCGACCTAGAATCACGTCTCCGCATTCCACTGAGAGAAATGACAGAGGCTTACAGACCTTGGCGACTTCCACCTCCTCCGCCTCTACTACTCCATCCACGCGGCATTCCCCGCCAATCAACGCCCGAAGGCCCATCGCACACTTCCTCCGCACCAGACCGAGCTTGTCCACCAACCTTGATGGGAGCAGGTTGACCATCAACCCGCTATCCACCATTGCCCACACCTTCCGCCCGGCAATGGTCATTGCAACATAAGCAAGCGGGACGGATACCGACTTTGACCGGCACGGCTTGGGATCCGTTTCCTCCTCCCCCACGTTAACCCGCTGAACCGTTGTTGGCACCCAACCCTGACCGCAATCTTTCAAGGCCTGGACCATCTCGTCGACGACCGCGGGGGACACCGCCACTAGCTCTCATAGGGTCAGGGGTATTGGTGAGTCGTTCCCCATTACCCTTTGGACGATGTCCGCGGCCTTCTTCTTTCCCGCAGGATTAGAGGACGGCCCGTCCGAAATCAGTACTCGCGCGACTGGCTTTGAGGCCGTTGGTCGCTCGTCGACATCCATCGCAATACGCTCATTTGTTGCCAATGCCCTGACTTCGGCCTCCACTCTTGGCGCTACCCAGGTTCCGGGCGCGGTGACGATCCCAAGCAAGACCCGAGCAGTCTTGATCTTAGCCTTTGCTCTTTCCCGCACTTGCACCATTGGTGGAGGCTTGTCCTTGGTCAGGTCCACCGATTCACCCGTCGGAAATATGTACGTCATCCCGGATGTGCGAACAAGCCCTTTGTCCATGTCCCAAGTGAGATCCTCACAAACTGACTTCCAGTGCCCTCTCTCCCTGCAATATGAACATGGCGACGACCCGAACAATCCAGATGGTCCGCTAGGGGGCTGGAACCCCTCTGCCATGTGAGGCGGCACCGCGTGCGGTTGAGAAGGAGCCGCCGGAAACGGTGCGGCTTCCGGAGCTGTAGGAGCCGGTGTCCGGTTGAGGAAAACCCTTATGTCCCGCAGAATCTCCGTTATCTCCCCGACTGATGGTCCCCGAGACTGCTGGGAAAGTCCGGCATGAGAGGGCATCGGCAGTTTGGTCGGGGGCCGGCGCCAAGATTGTGACCAATTTCTTGGAGGAAGATGGGTACGTTCGTGCCGTATCCGCAATGAGCTCGTCCAAATCAATTTCGCTTTCCACGGCTTGACGGATAACCGAAAGATCGGGGAGAATTGCGACGCTTCCATCCAGAAACCTTGTAACCAGGCCGTGGTCGTACAGGTATTGTTGCACTCTGGAACGGAGCTGGGGCGCGAGACCCCCCAGAAACGCCCGCTTCATGGCACCCGTCTGACCCGCGACGACCTCGTTCTTTGAAAGGTACCTGTAGATTCGCTCAAACCTTGACATATATTCCACTAATCCTTTGCGCAATTGCACCCCGCCATTCTTGATTGCCTCCTCCGCAGCTCGATCGAAGTCGCTTTCCCGGAACCGGGGTTCGCGCTTTCCCCACCTCGCCAACATCTCGCTTTTCAACTTCCCCCAGTCTTGCCTCTTGTAACCAACCATTTCTTCCACGTCCCGCAGCTTCTCCTCCTCGGTAATGAACAGCACAATAGTCCGAACCTTATCCGCGCCCGACGCGCCCTCCGAGTCCGCGATCCCTTTGAACCTAGAAAGAAACCGCTCAACATCCGAGGTACTGAACCGAAGATGAGGGAAATCCCTTGGCCTCAACCAAACGCGGCAAGGGGCCTCTGCCGCCATGTCCGACGACCCTTCCAAGGGAGGAGCGAACCCGCTAACTCTAGGAGCATGAGCGGACGGCGGCGGAGGGGGTTGAGCAGCAGAGACGGGAGTCAAGCGTGGAGGGTAGGGAAGGGGAGCATTGGATCCCGGAGCGGTTGTTGGTAGCATTCTGCGTAATCTTCAAGAGACTGAGAACGGATCGAAAGTTCCCGGCCAGACCCCCAGATGTGGAAAATTTAGAGGTTTTCCCTCACAAAGTTGTCCCTAGTTACGGGATCGATGGTTCTAGCGTCTGTAAGACTGAGAATGCTTCCTTTTCTTTTTCCCCCCAGAGAGAGAGTGCCCAATTTTGTGGCGCGGCCCTCTGCCGCGCGATACCCAAAGTTCGCCGCGCTTGCGCGCATCCGCCCGACGCGCCGTTGTGGATTTCCCGTCCCGTGGCCGGACCGCGCTTGCGCGCGGCTGCCCACGCATATAGCCCCGCTGTCGCCCCGCCTTTTCCTCCCCCAACTAGCCGTCCGAGAACCTGGTTGGCCCAGCTCCATCCGTGAGTCGGACATCCAAGCGGGTCGCGGCCTGCCTCCCTTAGTCAGGCCCTGCCCACAGTCGCGTGCTTGATCCCGCCGCGCCCACTGCTGAGCCCGCAGCGGCTACTGCTGAGGACCGGCGCACCCCCACTGCTGAGCCTAACCTACCAGATGCTGAGCGCGCAGGCCGCGACGCAGTCCTCGACCCGAGGCTATATAATGACACCACAGCGGCGGAAGACTCCGGTTCCTCTTGTGGTTACCACTTCAAGGGTGGATCAGGAAGCTATCCTCCAGAGCCTTCACAACGACCTTTGTCATCAAGGGGAGGTCAACACGCAGAGGAGGGTCAAAGAGCGGTTCTGGTGGCCGGGGGTAGTGCGTGCGGTGCAGGAATGGCTGGCGTCCTGCAAAGCCTGTCAATGGCGGAGCGCGAGACTGCCCAAGGAAGTCGGAAACCCCACAGGGGAAGACACCCTCTTTGGTCGGGTCTTGCTTGATGTTTTCCACATCAAGGCCGGTAAGGCCGCCTATCTGCTTGTTGCGCAGGACGACCTGTCCGGTTGGGCGGAAGCGCGTCCTTTGGTCAAGCTCTTGGCAGAAAAAGTTGCTCTATTTCTGGAGGAAGATTGGTTTGCGCAGTATGGGTCCCTTTGTCTGGTCACAGTGGACAGAGGGGCTGACTTTCACGGCCGTTTGGTCGAGTTGGTGAAGAGTTGCAGAGCCAAGTTTGGCCAAGTAACGGAGTACTATCCCAAGGGTGCCGGCATGATCAAACGCGGGCATCAACCAATCAAGGATGCCCTGGTCAAGATGTGCGGGGAGGAGGGTAAGCGCTGGCAGGAGACCCTTCCAATGGTTCTGTTTGCGGATTGGATTTTGGTGAAGCGGTTGACAGGCTACTCGCCGTACGAGTTACTTTTTGGGCAGCGCCCCGTGCTTCTGGTGGACATTGAGTTGGAGACTTTCCTGGTGGTTGACTGGTGGAAGGTGAAGACTTCCGCCAAATTGCTTGAGGCTCGTGCCAAACAGCTCCTTCAATGGGACCAAATGATCGCAAAGGCCATGGACCGGCTGAAGAAGACTCGGACGGCATTGCTGCGCTATTGGGACGAGCGCTGCTTGAATTGTCTCCGGGATCCCTTGCGGAAGGGGGATTTGGTGCCCCTGTACAACCAAAGTCTGGAGTCTCAGTGGGGGAAGTTGTTTGCTAACCGGTGGAACGGCCCGTTCCGCGTGTCGTCCAAGTTTGAGGGCGGCAGCTATCAGTTGGAGGAATTAGACGGTACTCCGCTGAAATGGAAGGCGGCGGCTTTGCATGTCAAGCGCTTCTTTGCGCAAGGATCTACCTTGTTCGACAAAACGGCGGAAGGGGGTGAAGGATCTGACAAGGGGAGTGTGGAGCGCGGCAATGGTGTAGGAAGGCAATCCGGGGATTCGGCTTTGGGCGGAGAAGCGGAGACCGTGCCATTGCGACAAAGTAGGCGGTTGGGACCAGCTGGGGACAGTGGCCAAGTTGGGGGGGGGGAGGTAGAGGGGGTAGGGGATAAGTTTTGATTTGGTGAGGGGGTGCTCTAGCCGGTTCACAGCTGGAACAACTAGAAACCCCAGAATTTTTGTTTCTCTATGTTTCTTTCTTATCTGGATTGTGGGGTCTTTGCTGGCTTTGGGTTTTTTTTTCAGGAAACGCGGGCGCAGCACAAAGCTGGGTCCGTAAACGCGAGGACAAGCCCCGCGGAACCGGGACGCGTAGGCAATCCTGCGGATAGGGGAAGCAGGAAAAATAGAAATTTGCGGGCGGTCTACGGGCGTCGTGCAAAAAAAAAAAAGAAAAAAAAGAAAAAAAAAGTGTTCTTTTCTATTTTTCTTCTCTGTTGGTTTCTTTTTATTTTTTTCTCAGGATATCTCAAGGATGGGTGGCTGGTATGGGAATAAGCTTGATTTGGTGAGGGGGTGCTCTAGCCGGTTCACAGCCGGGACAACTAGACACCCCAGAATGTTCATTCTCTTACTCTCTCTCTCTCTCTTCCCTTACGGTGGCGCGCGCTGGTGTTTTGGTTGTTGTGTTTGTTACAGGAAGGGTACAGGAAACTGTGTGGCAGTTCATCTGGGGCGGTCCAGGTGCCTCTTTTGGAACGGCTAGTCACTTACGGTTGCTCACAAAGCAAGCGCGCGGGCGCGGACTCAATCTCAAGCTCACTCTCATGAAGTGCGGTTGTGCACTTTTTCTCAGAAGGTTAGGAACTCGCGCAGATACATGTATTTTCTTAATGGAAAGGGAAGCGTGGTACAACAACAAGAAGAGAAGAGGTAGAGGAAAGGAAGAAGGGGAAAAGGGGGGGCAATGCGCCTAAGCCATCTTCATCATTTCCTCCATTTCCGCCCTCGAGGACGCCAGTAAAGCCCGGAAAGACACCAGGAGTTCGCGCCGGGATTCCGAGGATTGTGCGCCGGGGATTGCGAGGAAATTCCCGAGCATCGTGGTCGACCTTTCCGCAAAAGCCTCAAAGCCGGCTGCCGGGAGCGCCATTATGATCAGAATCTCCGGGATCTCGGGAGGGCTGGGGGGAGGAGCC
Source organism: Puccinia polysora (assembly GCA_025617555.3). Classification (NCBI taxonomy): domain Eukaryota; kingdom Fungi; phylum Basidiomycota; class Pucciniomycetes; order Pucciniales; family Pucciniaceae; genus Puccinia; species Puccinia polysora. The sequence continues at coordinate 43,254,197 of CM062616.1, read as the reverse complement.
GCTGGTGGAGATGGGGCCCCCGGGGAACCAACAGGGGGGCTTGGTCCAGCTGGAGGCAATGAGGGGATGACTATAGGTGACGGAGGCGGAGGGACGTCGGGGGTTGTAGGCCTCTCATCCAAGGCCGCTGGTGGCGCGGGGGGTGTCGGCCGTCATGGAGGAGGAGAAGGGGTTTCTGGCGCAGCCGCGGGTCTTCCAAAGAGTCTCGGGTCCGGTACCGTTTGGTTCACGCTGACAGCGGCAGCCCAAGTGCGGGTCGCCGCGCGCCATTCCTCCAAGGTTTTGTATTTGCCCCGTTGCGGAGGTCCGGCCCAGCGGAGAGGTGATGCCGAGTCCCGGCTCACGTGCAAGGTGGTGGGTGACGGAGCTCGGGGGCGGCGGGATGAAGGTGAACCGGGGGGTGTCCACAAGCCTTCCAAGATCGAGTTGTCATCCAAAACCACAAATGGGTCCGGACAAGCCCTCTTGCGTGGCCTGGGGCAAGAGCTGGATTGGGGGGGGGGCTCGAGGGATGCTGTTGCTAAGCAAGCAGTGACAATGGCCGTGACGGCAAGCAACACAGGCGCATTGACCGGGGACGATCAAACACGCGTGCCCATTCCAGGCACAGAACTTGCATGGGAGCATATTGGCAATGATGCGGAAGGAGGACGGGGAAGGTGGTAGTGGGAGTGGTGGGGGTGGTAGTGGAAGTGGCGGGGGTGGTAGTATGGTGAAGCAATGGGAAACTTCTGGGGACAGAACTCAAGTTGGGGGGGGGATGTGGTGTCAATTTATAGACACAGATTGGGAACTGCATCGCGGCTGCGCGCTCAGCATTGGGGGCAAGCGGGCTCAGCATTAGGGTATGCAGAGTGCTCAGCAGCGGCTGCTGCTGGATCAGCAGCAGCCGCTGTTTGGCTCCGCACCTGGTGGACGGGTTGAGCTCAGCATCAAATGCGGCGTGGGACTTGATCCGCCCCGGAGATTGGATTCAGAAGGTAGTGCGCTCAACTAGGTTTGCGGGCGCGCCAGTTTGGATATGTAGGGACAGAGAAATCCGCGGGCTATGAAGGAATGGATGGAGCGCGCGTGCAAGCGCGCAGATCATGCCAGATATTACCAAACACCCACGACAGGCGCGGACAAACGGATACGGACAGGCACGGGGGGCTCCGAGTAGGGCGCGGTGCAAGGACCGCGTCATGAGAAGGACAAACCGGATGGATGGAACGGCGTACGGACAACGGGGGGAGTTTGGTACGGAGGAGGTGGGGAGAGGAGGCTAGGGTTTCTGTTTTGGGATTCTTTTCTGTTTCTTTGTCATACTGTCATTTGCGCGTGTACTTAGGTTAGGGTTGAGGGGGAGGACTTATCCTCACTCCCAACTCCGGGTTAGAAGGAGGGGCATGCATGGGAGGAGGAATCATCACATTGCATCATTGGATTGGATGACTCATCTCACCAGGAGATTAAAGGAACTCATACCGGATACACATCCAAGTGGAAAGTTCTTAGGATTGAAGGATTGGCAATTTCTCTCTCTCTCTCTACTTTTCTTTATCTCTTTATCTCCTTATTTCTATTTCTCATTTAAGTGCGACTTTGGACATCCTCATCTCCTTTCAAACGCAGGGAACCGTTAACTTCCAAACCTTGGGACAATTATAGGGGGATAACCTTTATTCTTTCCACACCATACAAGCTGTCAAACATTACGGCCCAGAAAGATATGTGCCGCCTGGCCGACAATTGCAAGCCACCAGTGAAAAACGGGTGGCGCCCTCAAGCAAACTCTCCATTGATAAGGCCAGCCTCTTCATGGGAAGGCAGCCAAACAACGCTCTCCTGAAGAAGTTTGGCTGTTCTTGCCATTACTGCGGTAACCAGGGCCACTGGTACGCGGACTGTGATGATTTCTGGGATCATGTCAGAATGGGTGTCATCCCTCCTCCACCAGCTAATCACACGTACAGGGGATTGCATTATGTTCCTCCGTCTTGACCATTGGGTTTCAGTAAAATTGGTGGAAACGTTTGACAACTTGATGTAGAGGCGATATCAGAAGGTCAGATACTTTTTGATTTGGGCTCCACTGCACATGTAAGTGGGGGATCCAAGTTCTTCAAGATCACTGAGCGTCTGAAGGTGCCAATTAGTCTAACAATGGCTGTCCCGTCAAACCGTGCGATTGTACGCTATGTGGGCAGGCTGACAATGCCAACAGAGACGGGGACACTACAGGTGAATAATGTCTATCATTGCAAGGGTGTGAAAGGTAAAATCTTGTTGACCGGAAGACTAGTGCAAGAGGGGTGGAAGATTGTGCATGCCGGAACCAATCTAATGATAACGGACCCAAGTGGTAGACATTTTAATACTGTTTTTCACAACTACTGCTGGACCATCCCTGCTAGAGTAGAGGAGTCTTGTTTAGCTGTTACTCAACAACCTTCTTTAGACCCATATATGTGGAATCTTAGGCTAGGCCATGCGTCAGAGCGTGTTGTTCAATTGTTCCTACAGTCTCATTTTGATAAACAACCCAAAGGAAATTGGAAGAGCTATTTTTGTGAACGTTGTGCTCTGTCAAAATCAATTGATCAAAAATTGGTTGTTTCCAACTCCCACTTACCACGCCATGAGCCCTTACAATTGTGTGTCACGGATGTTGTGGGGCCGTTGTGGAAACTTTAGAGGTTATCCCTCACAAAGTTGCCGCAGGTTCAGGAGTTCTTGGGTCTAAGCGTCTGTAAGGATTAGATACCAAGCGTAAAGAGAAGTTTTTGAGAGCCTGAAGAGGAGAAAAGGAGAGAAGAGGGGAGGGATTCTGTTTTTCCTAAGTCCGCTCCCTTTTCCGCTCCCCGCCTCCTGATGATACCATGGTAAGATGCCCCCCCTACAACCCGGAGTTGAGGGGAAAGGTATTTGAGCCCTCCCCCTCAACCCTAACCTAAGTACAAGCACATGAACAACCCGACAACAATGAAGAAGGAAACCCTAGGCCCAAAACCCTATCCCATATCCTAACCTATACCCTGTCCGTATCCTATTCCGCTTGCTTGCCTGCCATTACACGCATCCGGTTCGTCCCCCGCGGTGCGGCCCTCCGCCGCGCGCTTCTCAAAGTTCACCGCAATTGCCCGTATCTGCCCAACGCGCCTTTGTGAATTTCCTAGTCCCGTAGCTGGCCCGCGCTTGCGCGCGGCCGTCCACAGGTATAGCCCCGCAATCGCTCCGCCCTTTCCTTCCCTAACTAACCGCCCAAGAACCTGATTGGCCCGGCTCCATCACTGGGTTGGACACCCAAGCGGGTCGCGGCCCGCCTCCCCTAGTCAGACCTGGCCCGCAGCTGCGTGCTTTGCCCTGCTGCGCCTTCTGCTGAGCCCGCAGCGGCCACTGCTGAGAACGAGCGCACCCCTACTGCTGAGCCCGACCTACCAGATGCTGAGTGCGCAGGCCGCGACGCAGTTCCCAATCCGAGGCTATATATTGACACCACATCCCCCCCAACTTGAGTTCTGTACCCAGAGGTCCTCCCCATTATCACCTTGGCCGTCCTTCGCGCCCTACCCCCTCTACCAACTCTAAACTCCGCTCCGCATCCCTATCCCTCCACTCCATTGTCATCATGGTCCGCTGCAACTTCTGCGCCCGAAACAGGCTTGAATGCTCTATTGTGTCCGGCCGCCGCGCCTGCTCCGCGTGCCGCCGCGGACACCGCCGCTGCTCGCTTAGCAAGGGTATGCCCCGTGCCCCCAACCAATCCGGCTCTCGTCCTTGGCCGCGCAAGCGGGCTCGTCCGGACCCGTTTGTGGTTTCGGATGACGACGCTATCTCGGAGGACTTGTGGACTCCACCCGGATCACCTCCCCGCCGTCCTTGTCCGAACTCGGACCGCGACTCCTCTTCTCCGCTTCGCCGCGCGGGACCACCGCGTAAGGATGACTATCCGGACTTCGCGGCTTATCGGAGGGCTTTGTGATTTTGGGCAGATCACGTCCAAGTTACGCAAGGCACGAGGGACCCGCGAATCAACGAAATCCTTAGGCAACGCGCTGCTCCGGCCCCAGCTCCTCCTCCACCCTCTGCGCCGGGCTCCATCACTGGGTTGCACACCCAAGCGGGTTGCGGCCCGCCTCCCCTAGTCAGACCCGGCCCGCAGCTGCGTGCTTCGCCCTGCTGCGCCTTCTGCTGAGCCCGCAGCGGCCACTGCTGAGAACAAGCGCACCCCTACTGCTGAGCCTGACCTACCAGATGCTGAGCACGCAGGCCGCGATGCAGTTCCCGATCCGAGGCTATATATTGACACCACACCGTTTGAAAAAGACCTGAACGGTTCCCAATTCTGGCTCACCTTTTGGGACCATGCAACTACCTACACATTTGGCGCGGCATTTCAGTCTAGAAGTGAAGTCCCAGCAAAGATCTTGTCCTGGATTGAGCATCTTCAAAAAACCACTGGCAAAACTCCAGCTTATATCAGGTTGGACAACGCAGCCGAGTTCACCGGTACCCTTAGGACTAAACTAGAACCCCTTGGGATTTGACTCGCAACGGTTCCGCCATTCTAGCCAGAGCAGAATGGAGAGGCCAAGAGAGTGAATTGCACCATAGGAGACGTTTCCCGGACAATGTTGAATGAAAGCAAAATGGCGGGTCAATACTGGAGTTACACCTACCACACGGCGACATACATCCACAACCGCCTTCCTAACACCAGGACGGGTATTGACTTACCACTGAAGCTGCTATTTGGCGTGGATTGCAACCCAAATGCGCTGTACCCCTTTGGAGCGCAAGCTATTGTCCATATACCTAAGGAGAAACGGGCTTCAAAGTTGGAGGAGAGAGGAAAGCACTGTTGACTCCTTGCGTATCCAGTTGCAGTGGCTGGGTGGATTTTCTGGTCACCGGGTGAGAGGCGGGTGATCCACTCAACGGCTGCCATCTTCCCGGACTTTCAGGTTTTGCCAGTCAAAGCTGAGCCTGACAAGGCGAGCATTGACTTCATTCTGAACCAGTTAACTCTACACCTCGGCCAGGAGGAAACTGATAAGATTGCGGAGGTGGAACACGTGTTGATTTGGTCTATGCCAGTAAAGCTTGATCACCATGTACCTCAAACACTACTGGAGGCATTAAGAGGCGAATTTGCAAAAGAATGGTTGGCCTCAGCTACTTACAAAGTAGACAAGTTTGACAAACTCGATGTTTGGGAGCCAGTCAAACCACATCCGGGAATGAGGGTACTTGGGATGCAATGGGTCCTAGCAAATAAACTGGACAAGGCGGGGAACCTTATTGAACAGTGGTCTAGACGGGTTGTAAAAGGATTTAACCAGCGTATGGGCGAGGATGTGCATGAGACATATGCACTGACTGCAAGTCTCAACGTCCTGTGAGTGCTAATATCCTTAGTGGTTAACCGGGACTTACCTATGGCGGTGTTTGATGTTAGTTCTGCCTACCTATATAGTCCCATTAGCAAGGAGATGTACGCTCAGCCGCCAACGGAAGTTAGACCAGAATGGAAGGGGATGGTGATGCGTTTGAAGAAAGCTGTGTACGGCACCAAACAGGCAGCTAGGTGCTGGTTGAAGTTCTTTCAAGGCATGATGTTGGGGCTTGGTTTCACAGCTCAGGAGTTGGAACCATCCTTGTATCTCCTAAAGAAGGACAGTGAATTTGTCATTGTCTGGATGCACGTAGACAATGGTTTTGTTGTTGGATCGTCCTTGCAACTACTTGAGATGCTTTGGGGAGGAATGGAAAGCAGGTCAAATTGAAGTGGAAATCTAATCCAAAAAAGATAGTTGGCATCAGTTTATCACAATCCGCTGGATCATTCTCCTTGTCACAGCGAGTTCTTGCAGGACAGATCATTGCCAATTACAAGCGTGTAGCGCACCCTAAAAGAAGCGCTTTACCGGAGGTTACCCTGGAGCTCAATAAGGGAGACCCAGTTGATGTGCCTCGTTACAAGCACTTCATAGTTTTTTCAATGTATTTGGCGGCAGGGACTTGACGGGACTTGTCTTTCCCGGTCAACCTGTTGTCAGCCTATGCCAACTCTCCGTCTAATGATCACTGGAAAGCCCTGGACTGGCTTGTTGGTTTTTTTAAACACACCAGCAATCTTTCAATTTTCTTCAACAAAGGCAACCCTGGTTTGGAACTCTGGAGCAAGGCTAATTGGGGTGGCAAGCACAAGAGATCAACTTCAGGTCACATTATCAAGTTCCTAGGCAATCCGGTGGCGTGGGGATCAAAGCTCCAGAACGTTGTGGCCCTCTCAACTTTCGCGGCCAAATATGTTGCTCTCTCTGAATGCACGCAACAGCTGGTTTACCTGCAGAATATCATCTCTTGTGTGGAAGAGCCCCAGATGTCAATCCTTTGCAACAATGAGTCCGCAATTTTAATTGCAAGTGACAACTCCTCCAAGAAGAAGACCAGATACCTATCTCGGGCATTCTACTTTGTGAACGACTTTGTTTGGCAACACCGGGTCAACTTGAAATGGACAATCATGCATAACCAGCAAGCCGACGTCATGACTAAACGCCTTGGACCCAACAAAATTGCACCAGCGCTTGACAAACTGCAGCTCAAGCCCGTAAAATTTATAAAACACGTGGGGGGGTGTAATGAACCGGAGTCACACGTTTTACAAATTATATAAATACATAACCACAATTAGACACAGACTATGGATTATAAGCATAATACCTAGATTATGCTACTATAAGAAAATCTTCATGTATATAGTCTAGCCAACCCGCCAATCCGGACAGACTCTTCCCCATCAGAGTTTGTGTCCAACACAACGGCAGGTTAAGCTAATCTCGTGGTTTTGGGTATTTGGGCATTCAACCCAAACTCAATAACTTCATTGCAGAGATCAGATCATACATCATGAGCTTGGGCTGATTGTAGTCATTCAATTTTCACTACCAAGCTGACGATCTGACTGGGACTATGTTGTTGTAACATCCACAGAAGTATCACATACATTTCACACTCAACCACAATCCTGTCTATAAATAACGGTCGCATAACAACCACAAGAATAGAACTGCAATGAATATGTTAAGATTCTGTTCCCGACTCCACACATCCGTGCTATTCTTCCTCCCTCCGCGCGCTCTGGTGCGCAGGATGATACACTCACCGCGCACCCTCACTTGCCGGTGACTCTCATCTACAATGAACTCTGGGGGCCCAATCTCCTTTCCTCTTTTTTTGTCTATCTCCTTTCTCATTTTCTTTCTTCCTTCTTTTATTTTCTTGCTTACTCCTTCTTATATGTCTTGTACCTCTGTCTCATACATCACCTCACCACTCAAGTTCCTTTCCAACCTGCTTCAAATAATCCTTGCCTGGTAAGATGTCACTCCTCCGAATATCCTCAATGTTCTCTTAATCTGATTCCTTCTCCATTCAGTCTTCCTATCTCGCAATCTATATCTCATCTGCCTATCTAGCCTCTGTCCTACCACATGATTCTCTCCCAGAATCAACCTTGCCACCACTATCAATACTAGTCTCCGGCCAAGATGTAGGACGCTCTTCTATTTTCTTCTTTTTATCTTTCTAACTCTTTTTTCTTACATTTGTTTCTATTCTTCTTTGTTCAGCCATTGCTGGTTCTTAGTCCTACAGAAATATAACCACGTATCTAACATGGTTAAAAGCCGAAATTTGCCAACTAACTCTAACCAAATCTAGACAAACCTCACGACTATGACCAAACCAGCAAGTGCAGCCGACTTCTTCCACCAGGTGGCCTTGAAAGCTTCCGTCAATGCCATCCCTCCCCTCAACAAAGAAAACTATTTGATCTGGAGGGATAAGATGATAATGCTATTCGACTTGAAAGATATTAAAGATGCAATCACAAGAAATTCTGGCCCCCTTTCCTCTGAGCAAGATAGAGAGATCCGAGCAATCATAATTTCAAAAATGGACAGTACTACCAACGCAAACGTGGGAAATTCTTCAAACATGACCTTTTCAAAACTCCTATGGTCCGAGATCACCAAGAGATTTGCTTCTTCTGAAACAGCTAATAGGGAAAGGGTCTTTAATCACTTCCTCCACTCAACCTTCAGCAAACACGCAATCAAAGGCTTCATCACAGAAATGTGCAAAGACATCACAAGGATGACAGACGTTGGAATCGAGTTAACCAAGGACATCCTTGCCTACCTTGTACTCTTCAAATTTCCCTCGGTCCTAGAAAACCTCAAGCAACAGATAATGCACGTGGAAAAACAACTAACTGTAGATACAGTTTTCAACCATCTCACTCAGTATCATAACAAAAGAAAAGCCCATTCAATTCCTAGTAAACCTTCTACGGATGTCTCCCTGGTGTTGACAAAAACTAAAACTCACAAAGACAAAAAGAAGACTAAAATGAGGTGTCAAGAAGGATATCATGATCCAAACACTCCTCACTCTGAAGCCTCCTGTTTTCATCTTCACCCCCAAACAGCTCCCAAATGGTGGATTGAGCAGCAAAATGAATGGAAAATCAAAACAAGAAAAACTCCCACGATTAACTACCACGCATTGTTAACACTCTGGATCAACGCAAACAATAATCCAAATCTTCTCTTAGATTCTGGAGCTAACGTTCACATATTTAACGATCTCAAGTTCTTTTCCTCCATTAAACTCCAAGAAGAACCGGAAGAAATCAAAACTGGGAAATTAGAAGCGAACCTCAAGATATGTGGAACTGGAACTGTCAGATTAGAATGGAAAAAATCTGTTATCACATTGGAAGACTGCGTCTACGTGCCCAATATCGTCGTGAATCTAATTAGCCCTGGACTTTTGGCAAGCAAAGGATGTAACCTTTCTCAAGTAAACAATAAATTTTCGGTCTCTTGGGGGAATTAGCTCTTACTGAAGGGAATGATCCAAGGCAATCTATTTGTCATTGAAAAACCCAAATCATCAGGCAAAAAATCAAATGATCAATCTCTCCCAACATACGAATAATCGCCCATTCACCTTACTCAATCTACACAAAATGTACGGACACGCTTCTATATCCACCCTGAAACCTCTCATGAAGGATCTCTATTCTAACAAAGAACTCAACGCATTTGAGTGTGGTAGCTGTATTAGAAGCAAAATTACAAGATAACCTTTCACAGGCATCTCTACACCATTGAGTAAGCCCCTGGAATGAATTCTTCTGGACCTCATAGGTCCCATCTCCCCCCAATCTAAATCTGGCCATTGCTAAATCCTCACTTTGATAGACAACTGCACTGGATATCTCTTGGCGTTCCAACTAACCTCAAAAGATGAAACCACTGAAGTGATAAGAAACCTCCTCGAGACCAAAAATAAGAGATTAGGCTACTATCCATCTGAGATCTTCTTGGATAAAGGAACTGAATTTGTCAACCTCAATTTCAAAGAATTTGCTAAATCTAAACATATCAAGCTAGTAACCTCAGAACCCTACCATTCCCAACACAATGGACGAGTTGAGAGAGCAAATAGGACAATCGTCAAGTCAGCCCGGGCCACCTTCTCTTTGTCAAGGCTGGAAAAGAATTATTGGCACATCGTCACGAGAAGCTGTTGCTTCATGCTCAATCAAATCCCCAGAGAAGGTAACCAACATTCTCCCTGGGAGCTTATGTTTGGTAAGACTCTTCCCACTAATTATTTGAAAACTGTAGGTTCTTCTGTTATATACCTAAATAACCGCATCCAACAAGGGAAAAAATTCAACAAGAAAGGTCTGGAAGGCATCTTAATTGGCTTCAATCCTACTTTCCACTCGTACCTTATTCTCAATTCCTCTGGCGCAATTATTGAAACTAAACACGTCAAGTTCCTTAAAACTCAATTGGATGGATTTCCATTCTTTGAATCTCCTGGACTGGACCTGTTTTCTCATACCAATCTGGACTCTTTCAATACTTATTTTTCAACCACTGACAAACAATACGCTATGAGAGAAACCGTCACCAAAGCTCTGAACTCCGACTCTGACTCTGAAGATGCCGACTCTCCTGGTCCTCAGCATTCCAATTCCCCTGAAACTGTTCCTTCTGATGCCCCCACCGTACAGAATCCTCAATCTATGAATCCAAGACTCAATCTAAGACCACAAAACAAGATCAGAAAACCTCAACGATACGGTTTTCATCACTATTACAAACCACCATTGTACAAAGCGGCACAAAAGTGTCCCAAGTGGCCCAAATGGAAAAAGGCGTCAAAAGAAAAACTAAGCTCCATTTAGGCGCAAGAGGTTTGGGAAGAACACTTTGACAAGCCAGAAAACATCCTGAATACTGTTTGGGTATTTAAAGTAAAAGAAAACTCCCACAGCGAACCTGTGAAATACAAAGCTCGACTTTGCGTGCAAGGATTCGACCAAATTCAAGGCGTGGATTTTGACAAAACCTGGGCGCCAACTGGCAAATTAGGTTCTCTTTGTCTCGCCCTTCTCTATGGTCTAAAGAATGGGATTACCTTCAACCAATTCAATGTGAAGGGAGCTTTTCTCCATGCCCCTCTGACTGAGACTGTCATAATTCAAACGCCCAAAGGATCAAATTGCAAGTTGCCATATCTAAGATTAAAAAAAATCACTCTACGGACTTGGCCAGTCTCCTAAAAACTGGTATGAAACTCTCACCAACTGGATCAAGTCACAGAATTTTATCAAATCAACAAGCAATCCATGTCTTTATCTCAACCTTCAATCCGGGGAAGTAATTTACTTCCATGTTGACAATCTCATCCACGTTGGTAAATCTGATACCTTTGCCAACAGCTTCCTAGAAAGATTTTTGAATTCCTCCTGCCACCCCCCAAATACTATCCTTGGGATGTTGATGGAGATCAAGGACAATAGGATCCTCCTCAGTCAACCAAAACATATAGATCAGGGATTGGAAGAGCTGGGTCTTGTGGAATGCAAGAACATAAACTCACCACTCACTCAAAATCTACATCTCAAACCGGCGTCAGACGAGGATCACAAGGAATTCACGCGTCTCAATATCAATTACCGATCTGCTATTGGCCTCCTAAATCATCTCTCTCAATATACTCGACCCGACATCTCATTTTCTGTCTCAAGCTTGGCTAGGTTCAATACAAAGCCCGGCATGTCTCACTGGAGAGAAGTTAGGAACGTATGGAAGTACTTGAAGACAACCAGAAATCTTAAACTTACTCTCAAATATGATCCCTCCCAAGAAGCAATAGCTGCTTACAGTGATGCTACTTGGGGATATGATCCCACTTCCAGGAAGTCTCAAACCGGATTTGTTATACTCCACTACGGCAGTCCGGTTGTCTGGAATTCCTCAAGACAAAGAAACATAACTTATTCGTCTACGGAGTCCAAACTTAACGCTCTATTGGACTTTTATCTGGAACTCAAATGGATCACCCACCTTGTTGACAAGATCCAACCCTCTCTCAAGTGAAAGCCAACCATCTATATTGACAATAAAGGCCTGGAAAATAAAATAAAAAAATTTGGATCCCACTCCAAATCACGTCACATAGACATCAAAACTAACGGCTTAAGGGAAGATTTCTCTCTTTCTTCATTTGATCTAATTCTTATCCCAACCAACAAGATGATAGAAGAATCTCTCACTAAGGCAACTTCCATTGATGCCCTCAAACTTCTACAACAAGAAGTTTTCTGTTAACTCCAACCCTACTGTTACCCTCTCACCACGCACAAGGGGTTTTAAGATTCTGTTCCTGACTCCACACATCCGCGCTATTCTTCCTCCCTCCACGCGCTCTGGTGCGCGGGATGATACACTCTCCGCGCACCCTCACTTGCCCGTGACTCTCATCTACAATGAACTCTTGGGGCCCAATCTCCTTTCCTCTTTTTTTTTGTCTATCTCCTTTTTCATTTTCTTTCTTCCTTCTTTTATTTTCTCACTTACTCCTTCTTATATGTCTCGTACCTCTGTCTCATACATCACCTCACCACTCAAGTTCTGTTCCAACCTGCTTCAAATAATCCTTGCCTGGTAAGATGTCACTCCTCCGAATATCCTCAATGTTCTCTTAATCTGATTCCTTCTCCATTCAGTCTTCCTATCTCGCAATCTATATCTCATCTGCCTATCTAGCCTCTGTACTACCACATGATTCTCTCCCAGAATCAACCTTGCCACCACTATCAATACTAGTCTCCGGCCAAGCTGTAGGATGCTCTTCCATTTTCTTCTTTTTATCTTTCTAACTCTTTTTTCTTACATTTGTTTCTATTCTTCTTTGTTCAGCCATTGCTGGTTCTTAGTCCTACAGAAATCTAACCACGTATATAACAGAATACTAAGACAATTCATACCATTCTCCTATTACAGGTTATGAACCTCCTTCTTGCATAATAAGAACCATCCTTCTTTTATCTTCTCCTTTTCCTTCCCAACCCTCCCCACCCTTGTCAACTCAGCCAGCGGACTTGGAGTTCCCTTTGGTTTTGAGATTCACGGGCAGCCTTGCAACCTGCCAATACCCTGGTGCTTTGCAACCATTGGGGTGTGAATCTCAGGATAGAATACTCCTAGGCTTCTGAGCCTCAACCCCCCCATTATTTTCCCCTCTACCACCATATCTCCTCACCCACCAATTCCATTCCCCAATCCCACCTTTTCCCCACTGTTCCTTTCACTTTCCCTTCCATTTTTTTTGTCCTTCCGTCCCTTTCCTTTACCTCCTTTTTGCTCCTTCAACAAGATAAACCACACTGCCACTGCGAATTACCAAGCAAGAAAACAGACCAACATTTCAAGCAAAAACAGTAAACCTGTTGAGAGGCCCATTGCAGAAGCTCCACAATGACCACAGTCACAATCTGCCTTGAACCCACATCTCCTGCAAAATATGGCAAGATAGGTGCAAGAGGAACCACCGGACAACCACCGGCCAAACAAACCATTGACCCCACTGCACCTGGTGCCAACAAGATCAGACCTTGAAGAAGCAAAACTGTGACTTGAAGGCAACAATTTGTGCGGGAAAGTAATTTACAATGCCATGGGAAGGATTTGACCCGACTCCATCCTTGACCCCATTGGGAAAAACGTCAGCCAGTGGATACAAGACCTGAAGGAACTAGGGAACAAACACTTGTCCAACAAGGAGTTCTTTTTCAACCCTTTCAATAAATCAATCCTTGAATGGATCGGATGGGCCATCATCCTATCAACACTACACATTTCCATGCAACACAAATTCCAAGACTACCCATCCACCTTCCAAATATACAAAGCAGTACGATCTCAGTTCAACAACATTAATAGAGCAGCTCAATTGAATGTGTGGTGGTGCCTGTTGTCTTTCAATTTATACAAATCAATGTCAACAGTGGATGCCTCGGCCAAACTGAGGGGATGTTTCTGGGAGTGGTCAAACATGCACGTAATTCTCAACCGCAAAACCTTCCTGGGTTTCATTATCCAGAACTTGCTACCCACCAACTGAAGGCTGAAGGACAAGGTAGATAGACAAATCAAACACCTACTCATGGAGGACAAAAAAAACCAATAACAATGAACACAGTACTTTTTGTCATTGAATTGTGTAGACAACAACTCCAACACAAGGCCCCAGACAACAGGTCAATGACAACGCTGGTCTTCAACTCATCACAACTAACTGCGGACATGGACAACATGGGTTTCCCAGACATCATCTACCCAGTGGAAGCATACCTCAAACAGATCCCAAAATAACAATGGGACAAAGCTGTCACCCTCTTTGCCAGGAGGGCCGCCAAGTGCTGGAATTGCGGCTCAGAAGGGCATGTGAAAAAAGACTGTAAGGTACAAAAACAAACACCCAATCAAAACCATGGAAACACGTACAGTAGCCCTTTTCCCACTTACCCTCCAAGCTCTCAGCCTCCCATCTACCCTATCTTTGGTGCGGTGTACCCGCCAGTCCACATGGCGGGTCAGCCTGCTTCTTTTGCACAACCAACCCTGGAAACAATACAACCCCCACATCCCAAGCAAGGGCTTTGCCAGGCGGACTATTATAGACCCCCTCCCTGCACAGGTGACCAATGGCCATGGAAGCCAAATAAACCTGCCACGGCAGGGATGATTGAGATTGGCTCATTACTGGAGGACTTATCAGAACTCTTGTTCAACTCCCTTGGGGTGACCTCAGATGTGAGTGCTTTACCCATTATTGATATGGGGGCCTTGCATAGTCTGACAGGATGTCATTCCCTCCTACACAATTTCTGTCACCTAAAAACCCCTATCCTGCTCACCGTAGCCACCAAAGGCAAAAAAAGCCACGTGAATGGGCGTGGATCCCTTAGGTTCCAGCAGGCGGATGGCTCCATGGTTGCCATCAATGGTGTACTGTACAGAAAGGCAGCACAAGCAAAACTGATCTCCTTAGCAAGCATTAGAAGAGATAAGGGCATTTTTGCATATGATGTTGGGAGGGATTCATATGAGATTTATGCCGCGGACTCTTTGCCCTTGTTTTGTTGCCCACTTGATGTTAAGCATTGGAGGTGGTATACTGCTCTACCTGCAATACACACCACATCACTCGTGCCTGATACCCATCCACCTACAAGTGAGACCCACAGCCAACCAATGCGTTCCGCAACGAGAATTGTGGAAACAAGAGAAGTGATACCCCTCAAAGTTGTCCTCAGGTTCCAGAAGTTATTGGTCTAAGCGTCTGTAAGGGGATTGGATGTGATGAGTTTTAAGAATAGAGAGGGTGATGATGATATATGATATGATGATCCAACCCGGAGTTGAGAGTGAGGTATTTTTGAGTCCTCCCTCTCAAACCTAATCTAGGTAAAACCACAAGCAACAAGATAGATGAAATATGACCCCAAGTACAGAACCCTAGCTCCACCCTTACCCTACCCTGTACCACCCACCCCGTCCAAAACCCTCCCCTTTGATATCATGTACGTCTGGTTTGTCCTTCTTATGGCGCAGCCCTCCGCTGCGCCCTACTCAGAGCCCCCTGGGTTTTATCCGTTTGCGTGCATCCGCGGATCCCATGATCTGTGAGTCAGCCTGTGCTTATGCCCGCGCAAACCTTGGATCCCGCAATCCGTGAGTTGGCCCGTGCTTATGCCTGCGCAAAACTCCCCAGCACATATAACCCCTGATTGCCCCGCCCTTACCTTCTGGACTAGCCACCCGCAAGCTTGGTTGGGCCGGCTCCATCACTTGGTCCACGTTCCCTGGGCGGGTTGCGGCCCGGCGCCCCCCAGAGTAGGCCCGACCCGCACCTGGTGCCAAGCCCCGCAATCCCTGCCGCTGAGCCCTCATCCGCTGCTGCTGATCCCGCAGCAGGCACTTCTGAGACCGCGCACACCCCAAATGCAGAGCCTGACCTACCCAACTGCTGAGCGCGCAGCCTGCAATGCAGCTCCCAATCCAAGGTTATAAATATGACACCACATCCCCCCCAAGTTGAGTTCTGTCCCCAGAGGTCCTTTCATCACTACCTCAACCCTACCGTGCTACCAGACCACCCCAGCTACTAGCCCCTCCCCTCCTTCCAACTTCCGAAAACACTATGATCCCCTGCAATTTCTGCACCCAGAATGGGCACGCGTGTTCAATTGTTCCTGGTCAACATGCCTGCAGCGCTTGCTGTTGCGGCCACCACCGCTGCTTGCTTAGCAAGGGAATGCCCCAGCCTCCCCCTCAATCCGGCTCCTGTTCTGGCCTGCGCAAGAGGGACTGTCCGGACCCTTGTGTGGTATTGGACCATGAAACCATCTCAGAGGACTTGTGGACTCCGCCAAGATCACCCCTTTGCTGCCCCCCCAAACTTGATCCGCAACTCCACTTCACTGCTCTGCTGCGCGGGACCTCCCCGGAAGGAGGACTTCCCCAACTTGGCGGCTTACTGGGCAGCTATGAAATTCTGGGCAGACCGCGTCCGGGTTACACAAGGCGCAAGGGACCCGCGTATTGATGAAATACTTTGACGTTGCGCGGCTCCTCCTCCAGCTCCTACTCCGGTCCCTGCCCCTGCTCCTCCTCCGGCCCCTTCCCCGGCTCCTGCCCCGGCCCCTTCCCCGGCTCTGCAAGGCACCCCTCCACCGCCTGCGTCACCCGTTGTCATCTTGTTGTGGCCTCCTGTTGGACTGAGCCCCCCAGATGGTCCTCCGGAGGCCCCCTCCTCACCAGTCCCGCCTCACCCCAGCCCCCCCAAGATCCCGGAAATCCCCATCATTTTGGCACTCCCGGAGGCCAGATTTGAGATCTTTGCTGAAGGGTCAACCGCAATGCTCTGCAACTTCCTAGCAACCCCCGGTGCTCAATCCTTGGAATCCCGGTGCGAGCTTTTGGCGTCTTTCCAGGCCTTACTAGTGTCTTTGCGGGAAGACATGGAGGAAATGATGAGAATGGCTTAGGGGCATTGCCCCCCCTCTCCCCCCTTCCCTCTTTCTGTGTTTTTCATTGTACGGTGCTTCCCCTGATTAGAGAAATACATGTCTTCTGCGCGCGTGTCCTTTCCCAGCGGGTTGTCCTGTGGAAACATCCCCGCATCCCAAGTGAGTTTTAAAGAAAATTCCGCGTCTGCGCCTCATAAGTAAGAATGAGAGCAAGATTGAGATCTGGGCCTGCGTCCTGGTGAGAATGAGAGTGAGATTGAGATACGCGGCCGCGTCCTAAGCCAAAAAAATTCCCCAGAAGGTACCTGGAACACCCCAGCCAAACTGCCCTACAGTTCCCCGTAACCATCCTGCAACAAACACAACCACCCTCCACCAGTGCGCGCACACAGTAATCCAAGAGAGGAAAAGAAGTTAAGAAAACAAACACTCTGGGGTTTCTAGCTGTTCTGGCTGTGAACCGGCTAGCACACCCCCTCACCAAATCAGACCTGTCCCGTATGTTTCCCACGCATACTCTGGGCCCATTACGTTGTAGGAGAAGACAACTGATAAAGAGAAGACAGATAAAAGAACCAAACCCAAAAAGAAAAAGTTTTTTTTTGCTTAAACCAGGCCTTTGCTCCTCCTCCCGCATTACCCAACCGTGGGGCTTGTCCTTGCGTTTACGGACCCGGCTTGCGCCGCACCTGCGTCCCTGAAACCAATCATAACCAAAACAATAACCAACTTGCAAAGCGATGTATTCAAGAAATAAGAAAACAAACATTCTGGGGTGTCTAGTTATTCCAGCTGTGACCTGGCTAGAGCACCCCCTCACCAAATCAACCTTTTACCCTACTGGGGTCCCCCCCAGCGGTTTGTAGCCTCTTGCTCCTTTGAGGCGGCGCGTTGCGCACGGGCTTCTCCTCAGTCAAAGAGCCCGATTTTTCTACCAATCCTGAACAACCGGAACCGTCCCCTGTGTCCGCCCCATTGCTGGCCGTCTTGTCAAAGGAGGTGGAGCCGCATGCAAAGAAGCGCTTCATGTGCAAAGCCGCGGCCTTCCGTTTGAGCAGCACCCCGTCCAATTCCTCAAGCTGATAAATCCTGCCCTCAAACTTTGATGCCACATGGAAGGGGCTGTTCCATTGGTTGGCAAAAAGATTACCCCACTGGGACTCAAGACTCCGGTTGTACAGCAAGACCAAGTCCCTATTCTGCAATGGATCCCGGAGGCAATGGGAACAACGCTTGTCCCAATAGCCAACCAATGCTGTCCTAGTCTTCCGCAACCTTTCCGCGGCCTTTGCCAGGGTCTTTTCACATCGGAGAAGCGGTTTGGCGCGTGCCTCCACAAGCTCTGCAGAGGTCTTTACCTTCAACCAGTCCATGCCCAAGAAGGTTTCCAGCTCAATGCCCACCAGAAGCACTGGATGCTTTCCGTAGAGAAGTTCATAAGGCAAGTAGCCCGTCAAGCGTTTGACCAAGATCCTGTCCGCAAAGAGGACCACCGGAAGGGCCTCCTGCCACCGCTTGCCGTCCTCACCGCACATCTTTACCAGGGCCTCCTTGATAGGCTGATGACCATGTTTGATCATCCCGGCGCCCTCTGGATAGTACTCTGTGACCCGCCCAAACCTAGCTCCACAATTCTGGACCAGCTTCATCAAACAACCCCAGAACTCCGCGCCTCCGTCAACGGTAACCAGGCAAAGCAAACCGTACCACGCAAACCAATCTTCCTCTAGAAACTGAGCAACCTTCTCCTCCAACAACTTCACCAGAGGAGAAGCCTCCACCCAACCCAATAGATTTTCCCCCGCAACCAGAAGGTACGCAAACTTTCCCACCTTTATGTGGACCACGTCAAGGGAGACCCGCCCAAACAGCGCATCCTCTCCCGTAGGGTGACCCACCTCCCTGGGAAGCCTAGAGCTCTGCCGTTGACACGCTTTGCAAGAATTCACCCATTCACGCACCGCGCGCACCACACCCGGCCACCAGAACCTTGCTTTCACCCGCCTCCGCGTTTTGCTCTTGCCCCAGTGGCCAAGGTTGTTGTGAAGACACCTCAGAATCATTTCCTGGTCCTTCCTTGATTTTGCAACCACCAAAGGCAATGGGGTACTCTGCCGCCACATCTGCCCTTCCTGCAAGCAGAAGTTGGTCATCTGCCCCTTTGCCCATTGAATTACCGCCCCTGACGTACCCTTGGGAAACCAAAGATCCTGCAAAAAGGAGCACAAGGTTGCGTAACGCCCAGACTGCTGCAGCAGAAGGATGACCTCCGCCTCCACCATACCTACACGGATAACGGGAGACTCCACGTCAAGGGGTTCTGCCCCCTCAAACGGGTCCTCCCGCAGATACCGTGACAGCGCATTGTGCATTGTGAAGGCCCTCCCCAGAACATGAACCATGCCAAAAGTGAAGAGCTGAAGAAACACCACCCACCTAGTCATAAGAGCGTTTGGCAGCATTGGAGAATTGATCATCTGCCCCAGGGCCTCCGCATCAACCAAAAGCTCAAAGTGTACCCCCTAAAGCAGGTGCTGAATCCTCCGCACAATTTTGGTGACTCCGCATAATTCCAGCTTTGGCTGCAAATACCAACTCTCTGTCATGGTAAATGTCACGGACTTGTAGAGGACCTGCCTGTCCTTACCATCCTCTTCCTGCGTCAGGACGCCGCCCGCGCCAAACTAGCTAGAGTCAACGGCCAGGCGGATCCCTCCCGTGTCGTAGTCAAGGTCCCGGAGGACAATGTCGCGGCCCACAGTCTCCTTGAGCTTTGCAAAGGCAGCGTCACACCCTGCCGTCAATTCCCACGCCGCGCCCGCAGCGGACTTGCAACTTCCGCAAACGGCTCAATGAACATGCGGACGTAACTGCACAGTCCCAGGAATTGTAGGATATGCAAAGGCATCCGTGGGGTCAGCCATTCAAGGACTTTGTTTGCTTTCTTTGCCGCAATTCTCCTGCCGTTGAAAGCCACCACATGTCCTCGCACTTCCAGTGCCGGAACACAAACTGCCAACTTACTCCCCAACACTGTAAGCCCTGCCTCCTCAATTTGGAACAAGACCTGCTCCAACGTCTGCACGTACTCCCAGATGAAGTGGCGGATCTTTGGGGCTTCCTCTAACACCACGCCCCCGTAATCCGTCTTTGGTCCCTTGATGCCCGCTTTGTCAATGAAAATCAGAACCCTGTTCAGAATGTTGTCCCGCAGAATCCACGTCATCTGGGCCTGATAAACCGCCACCAAGTTTGTTGCGCCCTGCGGCAACTGCATTAGCTTCATCCTTCCCAATCCTTTCTTGAATGCGGTCAACGGCCACAAGTTGGGATGGAGGTCGCGCTGATCATACCCCCCCATTACATTGACCAATACATAACACGCGTGCCCTGCCATTGATTCCAGGAACTTGTGCACACGCAGCGGCAATCCCGCGTCCTGGATGGTTAATGAGCTAAGCTGCTGCAGGTCATGAACAATCCTTAGCAACTTTCCATCCTGTTTAACAACCGCAAAGATTGGGCTAGAGTAGCTCGATGTGCACTGCTGGTACAACCCTGTCCTCACAGGCTCCCGGAAAAGTTCCAAAAAGGGTTCCTGCACAGTCCAAGGGATCAGAATTGGCTTGATCTGCCAGGGCTCGTGCAGCACCATGGGGATCACATAGGGATTGCCAACCTTGTTCCTCAGCAATCCGCGCTTGTCAGGCCCAAAGGAAAGGGCTTTTTTGCGGAGCACTCACACCAATGCAAGAAAATCCTTCTCCTCTGCACTCAACCACTCCAGTGGCCCAAAATTAAGCCCCTCAATCCGCTCATCTGTGATCTGCACCAACCTTGTTACCCACCCAGACTTCTTCAACAGACTTACCCAGGGGTCCCAAGACCAGGAGATTGGCCTTAGAGGCCCATTCAGTCCCTGCAGCATTGGATTGTTCCGGGGCCAAACCTTTTGTGACACAGGCTTGTACCATCCCACGTTGCACCTGACCATCCTTACGCATCCACCTTTGTCCTTGTGATTCCTGGAAATAATCAACCCGCGGCTCTTGCCTTTGATCACGAGCCTGGCACTATGGTAGGTTTTTTGAAACACAGTACCTTCCAATGACGCATACTGAGGAAGAGGACTTACTTCTGCCTCTTGCGCCCTCCATGCACTTCCTTCCCCCTCCTGCTCCTTCCTAGTTGACCACCCGCAAAAAACCAGAGCCGGTCCCGCGCGGTACCCCTGTTTGACTAGGCAAAATCCTACACAGGGAAGCCCTCATGGTTGTCCCCCCGTTGGATTCTTCCTCTTTCCTGGCTGCCGCTGGCCACACTCATTTCCCCTTCCCGTGGTTGCAGATCTTTGTCTCAAACCTTGCCCCGGACGCGTCTTCCACTGTCAGGGCCTCCAACCATTCCTCCGTGTTAAACACCATCTGGTCCCGGAACCCAAATATAAATGGTTGACCCAAAATTATGTTGCCAAACTCAACCAAGAGAAACAACAGCAACTTCCGGACCTTTGCAACCTCCACCTCCTCTTCCTCCACCACCCCATCCACCCAAAATTCCCCTCCATTGAGCTCCCGTAATCCCAAAGTGCACTTCCTTTGAACCAGCCCCAACTCATCCACCAATTTTGACAGGAGCAGATTGACCATTGAACCACTGTCCACCATTGACCACACCTTCCTGCCACTGATATTCATCAAGACATAGGTGAGCAGCACCAACACGGCTTTGGATTGGCACAACTTGCGCTCACCTTCCTCCCCTGCCATGTTCACGCGCTGCACCATTGCCAGAACCCTGCCGCCCCTGTTCTCCCTCAGCGCCTGAACCATTTCCTCAACAACCACCGGGGAGACCGGGGCCAGCTCCTGTAGCGTGAGGGGTATTGGTGCCTTGCTCTCCATCACCCATTGCACAATTTCTGCGGCCTTCCTCCTTCCTCTGGAACTGGTCAATGGGGTGTCGCCTACCAGCCCTTGTGTACCAGGTTTTGGGGCCTGTGTTGATGGCCGCTCTCTGAAATCCACATCCATCTTCTCCAACAAAATCCGCTTGTTTGTTGCCAATGCCCTAACCTCTGCCTCCACACGCGGAGCTTGCCATGTATTGGGCCCGGTGACAATCCCAAGTGACACCCAAGCGGCCGCTGCGGGCCGCACTCTCGCCCTAACCTGCTCCAAAGGGGGTGGCTAACCATCCCCCAGATCCACCGGCTTGCCCGTTGGGAATATGTAAGTTGCCCCGGACATGTGGACCAACCCCTCGTCCATGTCCTTGGTCAGTTCCGGGCAACCAGACTTCCAGTGGCCTTTATTGTGGCAATAGGTGCACATGCAAACCAAAAACATTCTCAATGGCCCGCTACTGGGCTGGAAGCCCCTCCCATGTGAGGAGGTACTCTGTGCAAAGGAGGAGGAGGTGGAGCTGTTGGTGGGGAAGTTATTCAATTCAGAAGTATCCATAGGTCCCGTAACATATCCGTTACCTTGTTCACTGGTACTTCCATTGACTGCAAAGGGGCTGCTGGCTGCTCCGTTGCTGATGGGCCCGCGGGAGGTACCTGCGCCAGAGCCGGAGTGGAAGAGGCCGTTGGTTTCCTTGAAACCATTGGGAACAACCTGGTCGTATCCTTGATCAGTTCTTCCAAATTGATCTTGCTCTCTACCGCCTGGTTGATCATGCTTAGGTTTGGAAGAAGCATGACACTCCAATCCACTGACCGCAATACCAACCCATGTTTGAATAGATACCGCTGGACCCGCGCACAAAGTTGCGGCGCAAGCCCCCCTAGAAACACCCGCTTCATTGCCCCTGTTTGACCCGCTACCACCTGGTTCTTCTCTAGGTAGCTGTAGATGGGGTCAAATGTAGATTTTTATTTGGACAAATCACTTTGTTTCCGCACCCCACCTTGCAAAATTGCCTCCGCCGCTGCCCGCTCAAAGTCCGTCTCCCGGAAGCGGGGCTCACGCTTCCCCTACCTTGCCATCATCTTGTTCCGGAGCCTTTCCAGTATGGAGCCTTGTAGCCAGAAATATCCTCCACATCCCCAAGTTTACTCTTTTCCGTGATAAAGAGAACAACCATACGGACCTTATCCTTGCCCATTGCGTGTTTGGAGTCCGCAATATTCTCAAACCTTGCCAGAAAGCGCCCAATATCTGCGGTGTCAAAATGTAGATGAGGGAAGTTCTGCGGCCTAAGCCATACCCGTTGCAGAATCTCAGCCGCCTCCGAAGGCTCCAACGGAGGAGGAGCAAAACTGCCCAACCAAGTAGTCAGCGGTGGTGGAGGTGTTGGCCCGCCAGCTCCCAACCGGAGAGTGAACAAAGGTGGGATGTTTGATCCTGGAGTAGTTGTTGGCAACATTGCACCTGCTAGCTTTGAGAGACCTAGACAAAAGATTTTTCCCGGCCAGACCCCCAGATGTGGAAACAAGAGAAGTGATACCCCTGTCTTCAGGTTCCAGAATTTATTGGTCTAAGCATTGTGGTGCTCTTTCATGGACGCGAGTTGGGAAAGGCTGCACGCCGATTGAAAGGCTTGCGCAGATTGGAAAGATTGCGCGGATTGGAAGGCTTGCGCAGATTTGAAGGCTTGCGCAGATCGGACGGATTGCGCGGATTGGACGGCTTGTGCGTATCAAGGGGATCACGCATTGCAAGATGGATTGCGTGGATTGGAAGGCTTGCGCGGATCAAGCGGATTGCGCATCTTGCGATGCGCAGATTGGATCAGGCGGGTACGCCCTGGATACCTGGAACGGGTTGTTGGGCGGATGCATCATGAGAAGGTCAAACCAGCGGGCAACACAGATGGGGCATGGGGAAGGGGGAGGTGGAGCATGGGTTACGGGACGGGGGACGGAGGGATAGGGTTGGGCTAGGGTTCTGTGGCTTAGGGGTTGTATTCCATCATTCTTGCTTACTTGCGGTTGTACTTAGGTTAGGGTTGAGAGGGAGGACTTGAATACTTCACTCTCAACTCCGGGTTGTGAGGGGGATCACATCACATCATCACATCAGATTGGATTGGATTGGAAAGGAAGGAACCCATCTTATTATCTTTCTATCTCTCTCTCTCTCTCTCTCTCTTGACTGGCTGCATCCAATCTCCTTACAGACACTTCAATCAATAACTTCCGGACTTGAGGACAACTTCAGGGGTGTAGCACACCTCTGGTTTCCACATCTGGGGGTCTGGCCGGGAGCAATCTTTTGTCAAAGTCTCTCAAAGGTACTCACGGATGCTACCAACAGCCGCTTCTCTTCCTTCCTCCTCCCACGGCCTCTGCGCTACCCCATGGATTTACCCGCATATTCAACTCAACATTGCGGAAGTGGAGCAATTCATCTCATGGTATGAAATGATTGCAGACTCTGAAGGCGCTTCGGATTTTGAGAAGGTGCGCCATGTTGTCCTGTTCATCAAGGATGCGGAAGTGCGTTGGGACGTAGAGGAGATGGGAGGCTACCTGAAACTGGATTTGCCGGAACTGAAGGAGGACATGCTGGCAAGATGGGGGAGGCGCGGTTCTTGCTTTTGGAAGGACAATCTCAAGCCATCCGCGGAATTGGATTATAAGGCAGGCGCTGTGGAAACTTTAGGGAGCAACCTCCCCGAAGTCGTCCTTGAGTTCCGGAAGTTATTGATCAAAGCGTCTGTAAGGAGATTGGATGCAGCCGTTCCAGAGAAAAGGAGAGAAGAGAGAAGAGATTCTGTTTTTCCTAAGTCCGCTCCCCGCCTCCTGATGATACAATGATACCCCCCTACAACCCGGAGTCGAGGGGAAGGGTATTTGAGCCCTCCCCCTCAACCCTAACCTAAGTACAAGCGCAAAGACAGACTGACAACCATGAAGAAGGAACCCTAGACCCAGAACCCTAACCCATCCCTAAACCCATACCCATACCCTACCCCCGCCAGCTCGCCTGTCATTACGCGCATCCGGTTTGTCTTTTCGTCGCGCGGCCCTCCGCCGCGCGATACCCAAGATTCGCCGTGCTTGCGCGCATCCACCCGACGTGCCGTCGTGAATTTCCCGTCCCGTGGCCGGCCCGCGCTTGCGCGCGGCTGCCACGCATATAGCCCCGCTGTCGCCCCGCTTCTTCCTTCCCCGACTAGCCGCTCCGAGAACCCGGTCGGCCCAGCTCCATCCATGAGTCGGACATCCAAGCGGGTTGCGGCCCGCCTCCCTTAGTCAGGCCCGGCCCGCAGTCGCGTGCTCGATCCCGCCGCG
This sequence comes from Puccinia polysora, assembly GCA_025617555.3. Taxonomy (NCBI): domain Eukaryota; kingdom Fungi; phylum Basidiomycota; class Pucciniomycetes; order Pucciniales; family Pucciniaceae; genus Puccinia; species Puccinia polysora. The sequence goes on along the minus strand of CM062616.1, from coordinate 43,229,568 downwards.
CCTACTGCTGAGCCCGCAGCGGCTGCTGCTGAACCCGCAGCGGCTACTGCTGAGAACCGGCGCACCCCAACTGCTGAGCCTAACCTACCAGATGCTGAGCGCGCAGGCCGCGACGCAGTTCCCAACCCGAGGCTATATAATGACACCACATCCCCCCCCAACTTGAGTTCTGTCCCCAGAGGTCCCTTCCCATCGCCACCTCGACTACCCGCACCCCGCTCCTCCCTACCCACTCCACTTTTCACACCCCACCAACTCCCCTTCCACACTCCTCGCCGTCATGCTCCCCTGCGAATTCTGCGCCCGGACCGGGCAGGCGTGCTCGATCGCTCCTGGTCAACGCGCCTGTGTCGCTTGCCGTCGCAGCCATCGCCGTTGCTCGCTTAGCAATGGCATGCCCCGAGCTCCACCCAACTTCGGCTCCCGCCCCAGGCCGCGCAAAAGGGCTCGTCCCGACCCGTTCGTGGTTTCGGACGACGACACCATCTTGGAGGACTCGTGGACTCCGCCGGGCTCCCCGTCCCGTCGCCCTCCGCCGAGCGAGGATTGCGACTCGGCTTCCCCCTTTCGCCGCGCGGGACCGCCGCGGAAGGAGGATTTCTCGTCCGTTGACGACTATCGGAGGGCCGTACGATTCTGGTCGGACCGCGTTCGGATGAGGGAAGGCGCGAGGGACCCGCGACTCGATGAGATTCTCCGGCGTCGCGCTGCTGCAGCCCCGGTTCCCCCTCCGGCACCTACACCGGCTCCTTCCGCCCCGGCTCCACAAGGTACTCCACCGCCGCCCGCGTCACCAGTGGTCTCGGACGGGAGACCTACTACTCCCAAGGTCCCTCCTCCGCCATCCCCGATCATTGTTCCGTCGTCGCCCCCAGATGGACCAAGCCCTCCGCGCGATGCCCCAGGGACCCCCTCATCACCTCCTCGTCCGCTCGGATCAAGCCCTGTCCCAGCACCGGCACCGCCTTCCTCCAACTCCCCCGAGATCCCGGAAGATCCCGGTCGTGATGGCACTCCCGGCGGCTGGCTTCGAGGCTTTTGCGGAACGGTCGACCGCGATGCTCCGCAACTTCCTGGCGACCCCCGGAGCCCAATCCTCCGAATCCTGGCGCGAGTTCTTGGCGTCTTACCGGGCCCTTCTGGCCTCATCGAGGGCGGACATGGAGGAGATGATGCGAATGGCTTAGACGTCCCCGCCCCCTTCCTTTTCTCCCTTCCCGTGTACTTTCTTGTCCCATTGTTGTACCGCGTTCGTTGGAGAAATATATTCTGCTGCGCGAGGAAACAAAAGGCCCGCGTCCGCGCGTCCGGGTGGAAAGTGAGTGTGAGTGCCGAGATCCGCTTCCGCGTGAGAAGTGAGTGTGAGTGAGGTTGAGGTTGAGATCCGCGTCCGCGCGCTCCCTCTGTGAGAGACCGTAAGTGACCAGTTATCCCAACGAAAAGAGGTACCTGGACCGCCCCAGACGGACTGCCACACAGTTCCCCGTACCCGTTCTACAAAACAAAACAAACACCGCGCCAACAGCGCGCGCTCACAACCGGGAGTATAAGGGAGAGGCGATGGGAACGAACATTCTGGGGTGTCTAGTCGTTCCGGCTGTGAACCGGCTAGAGCACCCCCTTACCAAGCTAAGCTTAAATCCGCGTCCATACCATCCCCGACCGTCGCGCCCGTCCGATGAAGAGAGAAACAGGAGAGAAATAGACAAAAAAAGAAAGGAAACAGCCCGAATCCAAAGAAGAGAAAGAGAATATCCTATATTTATTATTCCATTCATTCATTTTTTTTTTTTTTTTTTTTTTTTTTTTTTTTTTTTTTTTTTTTACAGTTATATATACACCATTGCCGCGCCCGCGCCCTATCCCCCAGTTCCCCCCCCAAACTTAGCTGCTGTCCCCAGCTGATGGCTTCAGCCAATGCCATGAGGGTCGCGTCCGTCGCCCAATCTCCCTGCATTCCTCCAAACCATGCCTTTGGTGCCTGATCCGTCCGCTTCTCTGTCCCGGCGCGCTTCCCTTTCCCGTTCGGCGTCCGCCTCCTCCGCCGTCGAAAGGGTCTCGCCTTGGTTACGATCGCCCGACACATGACCTGCTCCCACCACCGCTTGTCCCCCACCTCCCATCAGATTTATCCGAGGTTCACCAACTCTTGAACCGCGCGGAGTATCCTCTTCTTGCTTTGTCCTAGCTCGCTTCCCGCCGTTAGACTGAACCGGTCCCGCCAATACCCACTTCCCCAGCACGCACCCCGTCTCTGCCGGCCTCGGATCAATCGGGTTTGCCGTCCGACTCTTGTGTCTTGTCCGCCCACCATCACCGTTACTTCCACGCGCGCCCGTCCTTTCCGTTGCTGCCACTACCCTTTCCAAATGCGCGCTCTCCGCCGTCAAAGAGGTCCGGCTCGGGTCGCGATTCTCCAACGTGTGGTCCATCTCTTCCGCCGCCGCGTGTACCTTCTCCGCAAGATCCGTCCGCCGCTTGCCTATTCCCAGTCCGCACGGAGCATCAGTTTCCCGTTCCGTTGTCCTCGCCCGCTTCCTGTCAGTAGGCCGCACCGGTTCCATCAAATCCCGCTTCCCCAACACGTTCTTAGCCCCCCTTGGGGAAACCAATTCCGCGTTTGAATCCGCTGCCCGGTCCCTTTGTCCCGCCCGCCAACGGTTAGAAGTGCTGGGGGTCTGAATGCTCTCCAGATAGGCCTCGAGGCCCCTTGCCACCTCCGTAAGTTCGCTAGCCCAAGAGATGGTTGCCGGTGGTGGGGCCGGAACATACTCTGCCCTGTAGCACTCCGGTTCCGCGTGGTCCACCTCTGCTTGCATCTGGGTCCCGTCGCGCGCGCCTGCCTGATAACCCCATTCCGCGGATGATTTGAGATCGTCCTTCCGAAAGCAAGAACCGCGCCTCCCCCATCTTGCCAGCATGTCCTCCTTCAGTTCCGGCCAATCCAGTTTCAGGTATCCCCCCATCTCCTCCACTTCCCGACGCGCTTCCGCGTCCTTGATGAACAGGACGACATGGCGCACCTTCTCAAAATCCAAAACGCCTTCAGAGTCCGCGATTGTTTCATAACGTGAGATGAATCGCTCCACCTCCGCAATGTTGAGTCTAATATGCGGGTAAATCCATGGAGTAGCGCGGAAGCCGTTGGAGGAGGAAGGAAGAGAAGCGGCTGTTGGTAGCATCCGTGAGTACCTTCGAGAGACTTTGACAAAAGATTTTTCCCAGCCAGACCCCCAGATGTGGAAACTTTAGGGAGCAACCTCCCCGAAGTCGTCCTTGAGTTCCGGAAGTTATTGATCAAAGCGTCTGTAAGGAGATTGGATGCAGCCGTTCCAGAGAAAAGGAGAGAAGAGAGAAGAGATTCTGTTTTTCCTAAGTCCGCTCCCCGCCTCCTGATGATACAATGATACCCCCCTACAACCCGGAGTCGAGGGGAAGGGTATTTGAGCCCTCCCCCTCAACCCTAACCTAAGTACAAGCGCAAAGACAGACTGACAACCATGAAGAAGGAACCCTAGACCCAGAACCCTAACCCATCCCTAAACCCATACCCATACCCTACCCCCGCCAGCTCGCCTGTCATTACGCGCATCCGGTTTGTCTTTTTGTCGCGCGGCCCTCCGCCGCGCGATACCCAAGATTCGCCGTGCTTGCGCGCATCCACCCGACGTGCCGTCGTGAATTTCCCATCCCGTGGCCGGCCCGCGCTTGCGCGCGGCTGCCACGCATATAGCCCCGCTGTCGCCCCGCTTCTTCCTTCCCCGACTAGCCGCTCCGAGAACCCGGTCGGCCCAGCTCCATCCATGAGTCGGACATCCAAGCGGGTCGCGGCCCGCCTCCCTTAGTCAGGCCCGGCCCGCAGTCGCGTGCTCGATCCCGCCGCGCCTACTGCTGAGCCCGCAGCGGCTGCTGCTGAACCCGCAGCGGCTACTGCTGAGAACCGGCGCACCCCAACTGCTGAGCCTAACCTACCAGATGCTGAGCGCGCAGGCCGCGACGCAGTTCCCAACCCGAGGCTATATAATGACACCACAGCGCGCGCGGCAGGATCCAGTTGCAAGCGGAATTGGATTACGCGGAGCTGTATTACGGGGAAGTGTGCATTCCGGCCCCACCACCAGCAACCATCCCCTGGGCTAGCAAACTCGCGGAGGTGGAAAAGGGCCTCAAGGCCTATTTGGAAAGTATTCAGTCTCCCAGCGCGTCTTCCCCCCGCGTGTGTGCAAATGGGGAGGACAACAACCGTTGGCAGACGGGACAGAGGGACCAGACAGCGGATTAGAATGGGGAATTGGTTTCCCCAGTGGGGGCTAAGTACGTGTTGGGGAAGTGGGACTCAACAGAAACGGTGCAGCCTACTGACAGGAAGCAGGCAAGGAAAACGGAACAGGAAATGGATGCTCCGTGCGGTTTGGGAATCAGCAAGCGGCGGGCGGATCTTGCAAAGAAGGTAGATGTGGCGGCAGAAGAGACGGACCACACGTTGGAGGATCACAAACCAAGCCGGACCTCTTCAACGGCGGGGAGCGCGCATTTGGAAAGGGTAGGGGCAGCGGCAGAAGGGCCAAACCACGCGCCAAAGGATGGAAACCAGAGCCAGACCTCTTCAATGGTGGGAGGAACAAGTAGGGGACAGAAGGACGTGGCGGCAAAAGAGAGGATGGATGTGGGGTGCCCGGAGCGCGGGATGGACGGTCCTAGAACGGGCACGCAGCCATCATGGCTAGAAAGAGCCTTGGGATTGGTGCGGCGGACGCTCGTGGAGGGGCTTCAGGAATGGAACGGGGAGGGATTGGGTGTTAACGGCATGGCAGGGGAGAAGGACAACAGATTTGCGGGAACTGCAAATGGAAAGGAGTGTTGTGTTGGTGGGGCGGAGCGGAAGGATCAAGCAGTCACGCGCGGTCCGGACGGCGGGGAGCGGTTAGAAATCTCCGGAGGGGAGAAAAAGGCCGTGGGAACTGCAAAGGGCGAGGAATGTTATGTGGACGGGGTGGGGGAGGAGAGGTCTGGGATTGAATGGGTTTCAAAGCCTCTTTCCTCCTCCATGGCTGGTTGTGGTAAGGACGTCTGGGGGTGTTTGCTTTTGTTTGGGTTTTGCGTGTAGATGGGCTTGAATCTCAAAGGATGCAGGAGGGTCTTGGCGGCGGGAGGTGCACCTAGGCGGTTTGGGACAAAAATTTGCGCTTGGAACCCGTGCAGGATTGGTTGATGCAACGCGCCGCGGATCTGGTGATGAGCATAGGGGGGTGCGGTTGGCTGAGGACAGCAGCAAAGTTTTGGGGGGAAGCTAGCGTGGGGTGGAAGGTCGGAGTTGGGACGCAGGACGCGGGCTCTAAAAAAAAAAAAAAAAAAAAAAGAAAAACTTTTTTTCTCTTGTTCCTTCTTATCTATTCATTCTTCCATTCCCTTTTTTTTCTATTCCTGTCTCTCTCAAGGATCGCGTACGCGCGCTGGCGCGTTTAGGTCTCCCCATGTACTCTTGTGGATACTCTCACTGGCACGGATTTCTCACTTTCAGACTCTCACTGGCGCGGATTTCTTACCTTTGCCGATTTCTCTCACTGGCGCGGATCTTCTCTCTCCAAGGCGCGGATCTTGCACGCGGTTCTTATTCTCTCTAAGGAAATCAGAAGCCCAAAGGCTACTCAATTGTGCGCAACGTGTGTCTTTTTGCGTATAGGCGCTGAATACAAAGGAGAAAGGATAGGAGAAGGAAAGGAAGGGAGGGGGGGGCAATCTGTCTAAGTTGGTCCAGCTCTCATCATCTTCACCGTGTCAAAGTGAGCCGCGGAAACCAAGTTGCGGAATGAGGCCAGAAGTTCGCGCCAGGAGTCGGCGTTGTGACAATGCGGCCTGGCTAGGAACCTCCGGAGGAGTCCATCCGCGTTGTTTGCCATCGCGTTGAACCTTGCGAGTGGGACCGCCGGAAAAATTGGAATGAAGTCCGGGATCTTGGGTAGTGTATTCACTGGCGAGGAGTGGGGTAGTTGCAACAAGCGGGGGGAGGGGGTGCAACTACGGAAGGTGAGATGGTGGGAGATCTCTGGGGACAGAATTCAAGTTGGGGGGGATGTGGTGCTCTTTCATGGACGCGAGTTGGGAAAGGCTGCGCACTGCGGGCTCACGCGGATTGGAAAGCTTGCGCGGATTGGAAGGCTTGCGCAGATCAGATGGATTGCCCGGATCGGAAAGCTTGCGCGGATCATAAGGCTTGGGCTGATCGGAATGCTTGCGCAGATTGGACAGATTGCGCAGATCGGAAGGCTCGCGCGGATTGGACGGCTCGCGCAGATCAAGCGGATTGCGCATTGCAAGACGCGCGGATTGGATCACGCGGGTACGCCCCGGATACCTGGAACAGGTTGTTGGGCGGACACATCATGAGAAGGACAAACCAGCGGGCAAAACAGACGGGGAATGGGGCAGGGGGAGGTGGAGCATGGGTTAAGGGACGGGGGATGGAGGGATAGGGTTGGGCTAGGGTTCTGTGGCTTAGGGGTTGTATTCCATCATTCTTGCTTACTTGCGGTTGTACTTAAATTAGGGTTGAGAGGGAGGACTTAAATACTTCACTCTCAACCCCAGGTTGTCAGGAGATAACATCAAATCATCACATTGGATTGGATTGGATTGGAAAGTAAGGAATTCATCTCATTCTCATTATCACTCTATCACTCTCTCTCTTGACCGGCTGCATCCAATTTCCTTACAGACGCTTTGATCAATATCTTCCGGAACTCAAGGAAAACTTAAGGGGTGTAGCCCACCTTTGGTTTCCGCAGCCTCTGTAAGGGGATTGGATGCAATGAGTTTCAAGAATAGAGAGGGTGATGATGATATATGATATGATGATCCAACCCGGAGTTGAGAGTGAGGTATTTTTGAGTCCTCCCTCTCAACCCTAACCTAGGTACAACCACAAGCAACAAGATAGATGAAATATGACCCCAATTACAGAACCCTAGCTCCACCCTAACCCTACCCCGTACCACCCACCCCATCCAAAACCCTCCCCTTTAATATCATTTACGTCCGGTTTGTCCTTCTCATGGCGCAGCCCTCTGCCGCGCCGTACTTGGAGCCCCCTGGGTTTTATCCGTCCACGCGCGTCCGCAGGTCCCACGATCTGTGATTCAGCCCGTGCTTATTCCCTTGCAAAGCTTGGATCCCCCAATCCGTGAGTTGGCCCCTGCTTATGCCCGTGCAAACCTCCCAGGCGCGTATAACCCCTGATTGCCCCGCCCTTGCCTCCCAGACTAGCCACCTGCAAGCTTGGTTGGGCTGGCTCCATCACTTGGTCCAGGTTCCCTGGGCGGGTTGCGGCCCGGTGCCCCCCAGAGTAGGCCCAACCCGCACCTGGTGCTGAGCCCCGCAATCCCTGCCGCTGAGCCCTCATCCGCTGCTGCTGATCCCGCAGCAGGCACTGCTGAGACTGCGCGCACCCCAAATGCTGAGCCCAACCTACACAACTGCTGAGCGCGCAGCCCCCAATGTAGCTCCCAATCTGGGGTTATAAATACAACACCACAGCGTGTTGATGAAAGACTACAAAAATTTTTTTATGGCACCTGTGGGAAACCAGGTCCCCTATAAATGGGACAAGAATGAGCTAAAAAAGAAAAAAAAGTGCCTTCTCTTCTGGAACCAGGTTTTTGGCCATGCTGGACTCTTTTTGATAAGGAGGATGATAGCAGCAAACCTGGGTTTTGGCCTACCCAAACATCTGCAGAAGGGCATCATACATTGCCCAGTATGTGCCGTTAGCAAAAGCACAAAGCTGAACCCACTTTCCTCCACACATAGAGCTCCCAATCAGCTGGAGATACTGTTAGTAGATGTTATTGGGCCATTCAACACACCCACGTACCAGACCAGCAGGTTCCTATTGACAATATGGGATGCTGGGTCAGGGTACTCCTTTGTGAAAGTCCTAGGGAAGATGTCAGAAGCAATTTCTGTCATTATTGATACAATCAGAAAGCTGGAACTTGCAACTGGACACAAAATGAAACAATTGAGGAGTGACAACAGCAGAGAATTCACCAACAAGAGTCTAGCAATGTTCCTGAAGGAAAAAGGGATCCAGGCGGAACACTCACTCCCCTACCATCACCATCAGAATGGTCTTGTGGAGCCATTCAACCGCACTGTGGGAAACCTGGCCCAAACAGTCCTCAACAACAGCAAATCACCCAGATCCTTCTGGTGTTTTGCGTTTGCATGGGCAACATACACATTGAACCGCATACCAAACAAAGCAAGCGGAGCTGTGACCCCCCACAAGTTGATGTTTGGTGAGAAACACCAACTGGATCAGTTAAGAATTTTTTGAGGAACCGCCTATTTCCATGTCCCAACTGAAAAGCAATCAAATTAGACAACCGGGTGGTTGAGTGTTGGGTAGTAGCCTACCTGGAGAGATCTAAGGGATGGCTGTTCTGGGCACCAGACCAGAAAAATTTCATCAAGTCTTCCATGGCAAATTTTGTCAATTCTGTGCCAGCCATCATCAACGCAACCAATTGTTTACCAGCAACAAACCTCCTCAATGTAACCATAAACACCCTTACCCTAGGAAGCTTTGAAAAAGAAGAGATTTTCACCTCACAGGAACTGTTGATTGATCACATCCTAGCAAATTGCGCTGCATACAACATTGAAGTTCCAAAGAACTTCAAACAAGCCATGATAGCGGAGGATTTGGAGAAATGGAGGGAAGCAATCAAGTGGGAACTAGCAGCACTGGACAAGATGGGAGTGTGGGAAGCCCTTCCACTCCCAGAACGTTGGACGGCCCTGGATTGCCAATGAGTTTTTGCAATCAAGAAAGCGTTTGGGGGAGAGGAGACAATATACAAGGCACGTTGCGTGGCAAAAGGATTCACTCAAACAAAGGGTGTGAAATTGAACAAGAATTTTGCACCAACCACAACGTTCATCTCCCTCCAACTTCTGCTGACTCTGGAGGCCAAGAAAAAATGGCCGGTTTATAGTTTGGATTTGGTTACAGCTTACCTCAACTCAACAATCAACAAGCAGATCTGGTTAAATGCCCCCCCAGGTATGCAACTCCCACCTGGGTACGCTCTACAACTGAAAAAGGCACTTTATGGTACCAAGAAGGCAGCCAGATGCTGGTGGCACCACCTGCAAGGGATACTATCAACACTAGGGTACACTCCGTTGAAGTATGATTCATAGCTCTGTGTTTTACAAAATAAGGAAGACACCGGGGTAATCTGGGTACACATTGAAAATGGTGTCATCACGGGATCACTGGAGAAAATATTACGGAACCTAGAGGCCGGGCTGAAAACACAGCTGAAGATCAAGTGGAGCAAGGCCATCTTGACTATAGTGGGGGCTGATGTTGAACAGAAAGAACAGGGTTTTTGATTGAAGCAATCAAAGCTAATTTACCACATCCTGCATCAATACTGGTGCGGTGGCCCGGAAACCTCCACCCAACTGCCGGCAAATTTCAATGGCCAAACCAACACAGGAAAACCCATTGACCCAGGTAAGTACCTCTCAATTGTTAGCTCACTCAGCTATCTAGAAGTAGGCACAAGACCAGACCTGGCCTTTGGGGTGAACTACCTTGCACGGTTCTCCTTGAGACCAGACAAATCACACTGGAAAGGTGTGAGACACCTACTCAGCTACCTAACGGGGAGCAGAGAACTGACCTTAGATCTATTTCCGCAACCCTTGGAGATTGACCTGAGATGCTACTGTGATGCGTCTTGTCTTGGGGAGGTGAATTTTCACAGTCCTCTTACGGCGTATTCATCTCTTACATGACATGCCCCATACTGTGGGTAGAGAGGAGGCAAACAAAGGTTTCCGCCTCAATGTGCCATGCGGAATACATGGCCCTGGGAGTAGGAACGCGTAACACGCTATGGGTAGCAAAACTGGTGGAGGACCATGTGGGTGTAAGACCAGTAGGGTACCTCTTCTGTGAAAATGAGTCCACAATCAAAGTAGCGTCAGATGACTTGTCCAACAAAAGGACAAGACACACCAACCACAATTTTTTCATTAAAAATGACGCGTTATACAACGGGGAGAGACCAGGCTACAATGGGTGGGGACCAGAGATCAACTTGAAGATATCCTTACAAAACCTTTAAGCAGAGAGTCTTTCTGCGCCTTAAGGCAAAAGATAATATGAGGGATCACAGTGACTAAAGATTATGTTTGAGGGGGGGGATGTTGTAACATACATAGAAGTATGACATAAATTTCACACTCAACCACAATCCTGTCTATAAATAATGGTTGCATAAAAACCACGGGAATAGAACTGCAATGAATACTAAGACAATTCATACAATTTTCCTATTACATATGTGACTGTGACAATTAAAGAACAAAAATGGGCAAGGTTTGTATCCATCAAGATTCCAAGACTTGGGAAGTGGTGATCAGTCACATCACTTGGCCAACAACCAGCAGCAGAATATCTGAAGAGAATATGCAGATAGGCTGGCTTGCTTGGATGAGTACACTGTATCTTAATACATACATACAGGAAGTAAGCTGTGTGGGTAAAACTGAAACCATCCTAGGTTTTCTCACCTTGATGGGAAAATGAACTGCTAGATTTCACCTATTATTTAGATGAAACATCAAAGTCAACTGAATTTCATCCAAACTGAAATTGAAAATTCAACTGGATTTTTTCCCCAAAAAAACCTTCACCAGTGCTTTGTGGGGAATTTCCTTAGTTTCTCCAAAAGAAGGAAAAAAAAAACATCATTCCTAAGATAATGAGTTCACCATCTTTGATTCTTTCTCAAGAGGAAAAACTCAATTGAGTTTGATAAGAAAAAGGCCAGAAAATCAGGTTTGACAATATATACTTATGGTTGCAAGGTTCAATATTTTTTTTGATATTGACAGATACTGGGAAAAAAACCTTCGTGACAGGGTGGATTATTCAAGTTAAAGGCACAAATTAAGTTTTCAAAGATTTCTTTTGAATTTCAATAGAGTGTTTTTCTTATGTCCAAAGATCTATTCTAAATTACACTAAGAAAAAGTTGGGCTTAAGGGTCCGTTTAGGATCCTTGAGGCCTTTTAAATTTACCTTTGGATGAGTCCCCCAGGCCCCACAGCCAATAATCCCATGGATTTGTAACTGTAGTCTTCAAGAATGGGGGGGAAAGGAGATGCTCACAGCCAGTTGCAAGTTCAAAGCCTTGTACTGTGCATTTCAAAAAAACTGTCCTGAATTTTTGTAAATCTTGTCTACTCTTTTATGATTTCTGTCCTAAGTTTTTTTTTTGGTCCTATTTAATCTCTATTTTGTCCTAAGTTTTAGTTTATTTTTGTCCTGGATTTAATAAAATGCATTTTGTCATTCAGAATTAACTTCTCAATTTTTCCTTTCACTTGTCCTGAGTTTTCAAGTCATTTTTACCCACTTTAATTTTGGCAGGCAAAATGTTTTTTGACACAAAATCTGCTTGCAAAAAATTGTAAAGAAAAAAAAATCAATAAAAAATCCAAAATGCACCGATTTGGAAAGAATAAATCTCAAATCTTTCAAATTGGAATAAGAATCACCAAGTAAGGTTTTTTTCAAAGTAAATAAATGAGAAAAAAATTTTAAAAAATAATAATAATAATAATAAATAGGGTTTATCAAAGTTAAGCAAACACACCATTTTTTAATGGCAGGTTTCACCCCAAATACACCATTTCAAAACGGCCATTAGGGCATATCAAAGTTAGAAAAAATGCCATTAGAAACCTGCAATTTGTTTTGACAAAACCTGCCATTAAATGAGGTTTTCTGAAATAAACAAACCCCCTAACTGGTGTATTTCAAAATGGCATGTTTCAAACATCAGACCTGCCATTATCATCCATCCATCATCCATCACATGCAAAACACTCATCCACACCTTTCAACTCAGCAAATCCATAAGCATCACACACATCTCATCTCCATTGCTTCACATCTCCATTGCTTCACATCTCCATTGCATCACACACATCCCATCATCATCTCACCACCCCACCCCACATCACCATCTTTATCAAAATTTCCAATCAAACTTCTTGGCACCAAGTTGAAAAAACAAAAAAGCTGAATGAACTTTTCTTATTATTTTACTGTGATTCAGACTCTGATTTGGAATTAACTTGGTTAGCTTTAAATTCTCTATTGGAAAAGAGATAAATGGTTCCACAAAGACACACTCTCAACAACCCTATGTATGAAAGGCAAAAGCTTCACCTACTCCCAACTTAAGCTTCCAGAAACTGTTCCAAACTTTATTGCCTTCATTCATGACTTTTGGAGATGATTGAAGACCACCACATCTTCCAGAAAAATTCTTGGAATCCTCAATTCAATCCAGCTATCCAACTGGCTGTTGCTCTTTGTAGATTGTGATCAGATGGAAATGGAGCAGAAATTCATTGATTAGAAAATATATTCTCAGTCAGTTATGGAACCATTGACTTATACACCAAAAGAGTCATGATTGCTATCCCATATTTCCATTGCTCAGTCCTTTTTTGGCCAATCAAAGAATAACACAAGGAGATATCACAAGTAATGGAGACTGAAGGCTTTCCCGGTTGCATTGTTTTTTTAATGGAACCACCATCCCCTTGAGTCAAAAAACCAAGCTTGATGGCAGCCACTATTTTGATTGGAGGAAAGGCAATTGATTCATTTCCTTTCCAAATCCTTTGATAATACACTGACCAAAGATGTTTTATCTGTTTGTATAGATACTCTTTTCCACTACAACTTGTTTGTGATAACAACAAGAAATTCAAATCCCTCCATGCTGGCCTTCCAGGTTCTTGTCATGACTCATACATTTTCAATTGGATGCGGATTTCCCAACAACTAGATAACTGTTAAGTTTGAAGAAGGGGTAAAAATCCCGTAGGGCTGTATTTCTTGCTAGGTGAGCTGTTTATATATTTATGGGTTTGAGTATGTTGGGCTTTGTTTGGTGAGAGAGTATGTGTTTACCTGGGTAAACCTCAACACCCCCCCCCCTCACCAAGCCAACAAACACCCCTATTTACAAGTGGCAGAATTGGAGTACAGGGAGACTGAAATTCCCAGTGATGCAAGAGGGGGCTCCAGCTCCAGCTACCCACCTAGGACCATTCCCACAAGGCAATGAAAGAGTTTAAGGGGTACTTTCTTTGTGAGAATGTTGGCTTTCTGGTACGTGGATGGGATCCATTCAATGACCTCCCCCTTGTTTTAGATTTCCTCCTTGGCAATGAAGAATTCCTTGTAAACGTGCCTTCTCTGCTTGTTTGAGCTGTTTTTGGTACTGATGTGGATTGTGGACTGGTTGTTGCATTTCAGGTGTATCATGTGGTTGTGCTCGGTCATGTCTTGCAGCAGATGTTGAATCCACTTGGTTTTTTGTGTCCCAATTACAAGCGCCATCAGCTTGGTGTGGCACGTTGAGGCTGCAACTGTTGCCAGTCATCTGCTTGTCCAGAAGATGGGGAAACCGTGAAACAGTATCAACACCCCATAGGTCAACCTAGCATATCCCCCCCATGACACATCCACAAAGCACTGCAGACATTGCTCTGTCTCCGCAGGAACAGGTTCAACCGCTGGGCGCGTGAACCCATGACATAGTTTACAAGATGCCGCAGGACCTTCCAATGTTGTGCCCTGGGGGATGGTGCGTAACACAAGAGGCAATTCACAGCATAGGCAATGTCCGGGCGCGTCCCCACAGCAAGGTAGCTGAGGGTCATCACCACGAGTAAGAAGTTGGAGCTGGTTGCGGGGTTGCCATCAGGGTTGGCCACAGCCTCAAAAGAGGCAGGCAGTGGGGTAAAGGCCAAAGAGGCTCCATCCCAGAACTCCCTGGCAATCTTCTGGATGAGTTTTTCTTGGTGCAAGGAGAAATATTCCGGCGTATGTGTCACATTAACACCCACCACCAAAGTTAGCAAGCAGTCCCATTTGATTTCCAGGCAGCCCCCAAGATCTTTCTCCAGGCGTTGCAGGACCTCCTTGGAGGATCCGGTGATGAATCCATCATCTATGTGGACCCAGATCAGCCCACACTTGTTGGGGCTATGCAACAGATACAGGCTGGCATTGTAGAGGCTGGCATGGTAGCCTAGCATTGCCAGGACCTCCTTCAGGTACTTCAACCAAAATCTTACAGCCTTTTTGGTCCCATACAAAGACTTCAGGAGGCTTAGTGCGTGCCCAGGGGGAATCTTCATGCCCGGTGGAGGCCATAACCAGATCTTGGCATCAATCACGATGAAAAAAATGGTGGCGCCTGCCAGCAGGTGTAGCACCGGGGTTTTTGATTGAAACCTGTTTTGACTTTGTTGAGGTTTTGGAGTCAAACATAAAATTGAATTCTGGATGAACTCAGAAGATTCATGCAGAATATTTATGCAATGCATAGATTGAATTGAAATTCATTACATAAAAGGAAGTATTGAGAATTCTTCATTTAAATGTAAGACCATACTTTGATTGAACAACTTTTCAGCGGTTATGATTGGAATTGTAAATCATGGGCCATGATTTCCAATGGTAAAAAGTTCCAAAATGAGAAGAGTCAAATTTTTAGATAATGATCATTTCAAATAAATGATGCAAACAAAGATTTCCAATTTGCGGTTAGGATTGATGCTTCATTTTTGTGAGATTAAATCTGATTTCTATTTTTGAATTCTGTACCTTATACACATGTTTTAGATAGATATGTGACACAATACCAATACCTCTGATTTCATCTTTTACCAATATCTAGTACAATAAAAAATTAGTCCATGTGTCTTTTTATATTTCCTCCTGTTTTGTAAGGAATCACCAGTCAGAAAAATCAATAATGACAGTCCTTCAGAAATTAGTATTTTTGATATCAACTTACCAAAGAGTTAATTTCCACAACAAAATAAACATCCTTGGAAGTTTGTGCTTTTTTTGCTTCATAAGCCATGCTTTCCACAAAACCTAATATGTTATCTTGATTTATCACAGATATTGATCCACCCTCTTGATAAACCATTTGAGAATTGAGATAATTGAGGCCAAGGTAGGTATTTCTTGAAGTATCAATTTTTTCCAAAGGAGAAAAGGTTTCAACAATGAGGAAATATTGTGCAAAGTTTTTTTCATGAAAGATGGACAATACCTTCCCCATCTCACAAGGGCCTTGATTTGATGTTGATGAAAAGGAAATCTGAGAATTACTTTTATTGTAGCAATGGGGTGTTATGTGATGACCATTGAAGAGCATTGATTTGCAAGGCAACCACTCCAGCTGGTCCCATGGCAAGACATTGTATGTTGAGTTATTTTCAATGAATTGTTTTAATTTTTCTTCTTCCAAAACATTCATGTCTTTTTTAGCCCTTGAAAAATCACCTGTCTTGGAAGGATAGAAAAAACTTTTCAGATCTGGGAGTTGGTCAGAATTGATCCCCAAAACATTCCAGCTGGATCCAATTTGGTCAACCAAGCCTTGAAGTTTGGCCCTTTCAAGAAATCCATTCAAGAGGGACTCATCAAGGAAAAATTAAAATTTAAAAAAAATTCAATTCAAAGTGTGCCACCAAGAATCTACTTTTCAGAAATCTGTGTAACTTACATGTATTTTTATTTTTTTAACTAATGTCAAGATGTGATTCAGCCTTTCTCCTGACCAACATGAAAATATAGAGGGAGGACCATAGAGCTTGATCATCTTAGTCATCTGGTGAGAAAAATGGATTGTTGGTTTGCGTTTGATTTCAGATCCCCAATGCAGCAATAATTCCTCCTGGTAAGCCAGAATTAATTCATCCAATTGGCACAACTGGTAATCTGTAAGTTGATGAGACATTACCAAGTTGATGATACCAATAAGTTTGGAAGTAGTGGAGGCAAGCTTTTGCTCCCGCAAGCTGCTGGCTGAGTTCCAATTCCATTCTGGAATCAAAACAATCACTACATGAATGGTGTACAAAACTAACCATTCAGCAGCCTTAGGAGTACCAGCAGCAGGCAAACCAATGTTTCTGGGAAATCTAGTAATCCAAGATGGAAATTTGATTTAATTGGTACCCTCTTGAAGACTTCTGAGCTCTTGAGTTTTAAGGCAAAATTCATTTGATGCAATACTTGTCTCTTCTATCAATGAGCCTGCTTGATTTGGATTGCTTTGATATTCAAAAGAGTGGTAGGAGCTTTCCTGAAGGGAGCTTTGCTTGCTCTTCCCAGATTCATTTTGGCTTCCTGATTTGCTTCCAATAGATCTAATGGGATTTTTTCCTGGTGAGGTATCTTTTTTCTTTCCTTTGTCCTTTTATTGAGGCCCAGATTTGCATGAGCTGCTTTTGGATTCATTCTCAAGAAGCCTTTGAGAACGTCTTAAAGTTGGTTGAAGATGTTCAGATGCAGAATTTTCCCAACTTCTTGAGGAGCTGGGAGGATGGAGCCCTGGGATTTTCTGGACTACAACAATGTGTACAGAAGTTCCATGCTGAATATCTGATGAGCCTTCTTGCTGCTGATTTGCCCAATTTTGAACCTTTTCAATTGGATTGGGAGAAATATCTTCAAGGTTTTTTGAGGAGCTATCTAGGAATGTTTGAACTCTCCTCCTGGTGACTCTTTTGGTGTTATTGGGTGATAAATAGCGCTTTTTTTTGGATCCAGATTTGAGGCTGCTGACCTGACTAATTGTTACACTTCTTGGGTAAGTCTTTTTCCTCCTTTACAAATTTTGAAGAATTTGGCCAGCCTTGATTATTCCAAGGTAGGTGATTCTGTAATCACTTAGAATTCCCAAGATGAACTTATGCATTGGATCAATTGTTGTCATGTTTGTTGGTGCCCAGTATGGCAGAGTTTGGAAAATTTTGTAGCGGGCACCATGTAGCTTGAGAATGTTGGTTTTCTCATTGAATGATTGAGCATTATTCCAATTCTCTGCCCATTTGATGTGATCTTCATTATTTTTTGATGGCAAAGTCTCCTTTTTGGTGTTCCGGATATCATTAAGCTTGAGGTTACAGTGGGCAAAGAAGATTGTTGCTGAGTGGGATGCAAATCCACCCATTTTATGTAAGGCAGGTGTATCACCAATCAGTTGTAATATGACAGCACATATTACTCTTCCATGTTGATATTTTTTAGTTTTTGTGAAGAATACTCCTTTCAAAAGATCCAGTAGCTCAGAGAAAAGAGGCTTGAGTAGATTATTCAGTTAGAATGAGGTGCATTCCTTGGGTGTTGGTGTGAAGCCATACACAAAAATATTGTGTGGCTTGTAATGCACACCAATTGGAAGATTAAAATATATTAAGAATATTATGCCAAGAGAGATGCTTTTCCCACTGGTCTTGATTACATGGGGATTCATCCAATCAATGTAAATTCCAAAGACAAGGTTCCCTGGTTCTGCTGTGTAAATCTGATTGGTTTGATCCTTGAATTCTTTCCACATAGTTCCATCCAAAATATCACAAAGTTTAGTAGGATTAATGGCTTGATGCTCTTGAGGTGCACTGAGTAATTCTTCAAACCAAGGGAGCAGCCATTTCCTGGCAATCCACTTCTTGAGCAGTTGATACCCAAACTGCTTCAGAGGATAAAATTTAGATTTTTTTCTTGCCTTGTTTCCAAAGTTTTGATCCACATGTAACAGGCTCCCCAGCTATTGAATTAACTATATTATGGCATATTGGATAATGCCTGTGTTGTTCCCTTTCTTCATCAGTTTGGCCTTCTGAAGAAGAAAGTACTTCATTCAAAGGATAAAGTTGGTAACAATTTTCACAACAGAAATTTTCCAGTAGATCATTTGTAATTAATTTTTTTTTAATGTTGAAAGACTTTTGGGTATTTCTGCTGAATAGTTGGGCTGGCCACTGAGAATTGAGTTCATGCAGATTTTCTCATGTTCCATCTTGATGTATTTCTGACATTCATGGTCACCAATGTTTTCCTCAATACTTTGATGAAGGATTTGGAGTGATGAGATTAGGGCACTTGGAGTGTGATATAGAAATTGAAGAGGTTTCATCTCAGATGTATTGTAAATTTCCATATTTGCTGGTGGGGAGTATTGTTGTATTTGACCATAGCAAGTATCTCTTTCAGGGTTTGGCTGTGCATTGGAATCTTCAATTGATGGCTTGAATGCGAAAAATGATAGGATAAATAAGAAATTGCATGCCAATTGTAGTATACATCAAGGAATTTACTCTTGTGCAAGATTTTCACTTACAGCCCTGATGTTTGCTACTAGTGGTTCCCTGGTGGAGTTTCTTCTAGTAGTGGATTGGAAAATGTTTGGTGTCTTTGGGGTTTATGTTTTGAAACAATAAAAATTCATCAGTGACCTTGATAATATTGATAAAATGCAGGAAAAATTCAGTCACATACATTTGTAGAATCATTTGATTGCATGATATGGGTTTGATGTGCTTTTTTGGACCTTCCAACACCATTGTGTATATTCCTGCCATGTTCAAAAGTCCTTTGGGAACATTTAGGACATTGGCATATCCAAATGTTTCCAACTCTGGTAGTGTTCTCCATAGTTTTAATTGATTTGGATGTTGTGGTAATCAGATTTTTGAAGGTTGTCTGAGATTTATTATATCAAAGGGAAATAGAAATGAATCTAAATGGAACTTTTGATTTAATCTTATACCTCCTGGTGAGCTTAAGTATTCCAAAAAGAAAAAAAGCTTTTATTTTGAATATTCATATTCAATTCAATGGGCAAGGAATGGAACAGTTGATTTTGAATTTTGAAAAAGCTTTCAAACTAATACATCTTATCAACTGCTCATGGTTAGCCCACCTAAAATACTTAGCCTATCCCATTGTGTTTGGATTCAAATGCAAGTTCAATTGCCTTGATGGAACGTCACATATTCTATCTTCAAAGTAATTATCTTATTACAAAACCATGATTTCAAATCAACTTCTTGTGTTACAAAATGTTAATGATGCACCATTTTACAAGGAAAATCCATATGCCTAAAGTTGGTGGGATTTTCTTAAATTACACAATTGACATCTGGGAATGTGTATTTTATATATATTTCTTTCATAAAAAGATATTTGGGAATGGTTTACAAGTGGGTGATCTCAACTTGACTGCCGCACAGTGAAAAAAAATGTATTCAGGATATTACAATTGAAAAAAGATATCATGTAGCTTTCCAAAAGGTGGTTCATCAAATATAATTTACTCAGAATTTTTAAATGAGATAGTGTATTCTGTCCACATGTGGATGTTGGTTTTGTCCACTCTTACTTCAATATCTGTTTGGATGTAACAAATTGTTAGAGATTTATTTATTTGAAAATTTCAAGAGATTTAGAGTGTAACCTACATTTTTAACTTCTTCAAGTCAGGGTGACCCCACATCATTGGATTTTTCAAATTCAGTAAATCTAGCTTTAAATATAATTACAAGTTTCTGGTTGACAAAAAAAGAATGAGATGAAAATAAAAATACATGTAGTACTCAAGAAAAATTTCAGCAAAGCCAATGTTTCATCCAAACATACTCCTCCATATTTTTTAAAGTACTGATATAAAAATTACACTATTTGTAATATATTTAAAATGTTTTTGTGGTTTCCATTAAGCTAGAGGGCTTGGAAACTTGGGTTCTAAGATATGAAACTGCCTCCGTGAGATCAACATCTGGAAGTAAACCCAAGGCTCTTTTTTCAACTGGAGTTATATCCTCCAGAGCTTCCTCACTTAACCAGTTTTGAGGTATTGAAGTAGGAAGTGTTGGTGGGTGATAACCTCTTGGTGAATTATTCTTTTTAGCAAGTTGACTAATTTTAAATCTTCTATCCCTCTTGATGCACGGGTTTTTGGAAAGTTGAATGTATGCTTCATCCAGGTAGTGATATATTTGGGATAAATGTTGAGCTCTCCAAACATTTGCATGATTGAACAATTCCTCATCTTCACCCTCAACATCAGATATGAATCCACTGCCCAAGAAAAGAGCAGAGGTTTCTGGGAACATGTCCATCATGTCCAGCTCAACTGCTGTGGTCTTTTGAATTTCTTTTTTGTTATTCTGTATTTCAAAACATGATAAGCAGTTAGTCATTGATCATGAAGAGAAAATTACAAAAGATTTATTTGACACACTTTCTTCTTGTTGAGACTTTGAGATGCAGAAACATTAGATTTTCTGCTGCTGGAGCCTGTTTCTGCCTTGTTCTCCTTCTTCCAAATAGCTTCTTTGAGACAAGCCAACAATTCATTATGGCGACCCTGTTGGCTGGGGTGTTTTCATTCTCATTTATTGAATAGGAAGCAGTCCCCCCGCGTTTGTGGCACATCTCCCATGCTCTGATGATTATTGCAGTCAGAGAGGAATTCCAGCAAGATGTTGCATTCTGTTCCCAGTGATAGGTGCATGTGGGAATGCCGGAATTTTAGATCAAGGCCCTGGCATGGGCTATCCATGTCTCATCATGAGACTGAATTTGGCCCAAAGCATGAGTTTCCAGGGATCAAGATGTTGAAGTAATATTTTGTTGTAATTGGCGCAAGGCATCCTTCTTCACAAGTTTGAGCTCCTTTTCTCGCAGTTTTGAATTGGATCTGTACTGATTTGGCGGGCCAATGCTTGATGCTATTGCATCATTAATGGTTGCCTTCTTCATTGCCACGTAATTTTTTAGGGATTCTAGTTCATTTTCAATTGGAGGATTAGGAAGTTTGTTGTTGTTTCAATCCATTCCAAGAATTGATTTTGTCCAATCAAGCAAAGACTTGGAAATAACACTTGAAGAAGCAGGGATGCCAAGATTGCGTGCATGGCAAGAGGGAGAATATTGTTGTTGGGCCAAACATTTTTGCTTCTTTTGGTGTTGGTGGGTTTGAGATAGTTGTTGTGCAATCATGAAGTAGGATGGGGCAGCAGAGTCATCAAAATCTTCATCTTCCTCAACACCAGGTATATTGAATTGGTAATCTGGAAGGGGAACTCTTGATGGCTCAGGGGTTGGTGATGTTGGGTTGGCTGGGATTTTGGCATTTTAGTAACATGAAATAAACACCATGATTCAGCAATGGGTTTGTATTATTGTCATGGAGATCTTATGCTGGGGGGATTAGTTCTTACCGGGTCCCATGTCTAATTTTCCAACTTAGTAACCAGATGACAATGTCTCTGATTTTGTGATTTTGTATTGATTTTTCACAAACTGATAAATAGGAAGTCAGGCTTCCTTTTATTGACCTTTGGAAAATTTTCAGAAATCAAGATATTATATATTATGATTCCCCTTTGTTCTCAAATTTTTCTTCCAAGTGGGCAAAGGGTATGGACATAAGTATACTTGGAGATTTGAATGGAATCTTCTTCAACAAGTGAAGAGCTCAATTAGAAATCAATTCATGATTGACATAGAAAGGAGACTCTGTGGCTGCCATCTTCCCCAAAAAGTGTGATAATTTTTTTTGTGGCACTTATGCATCATTCATAAAAAGATATAGGGATCATGCAGTCAAATTTGGGTTATTCATTCTGGGCATTTCTTAAGATAATAAATAGGAAGAGCTTCCCATT
Source organism: Puccinia polysora (assembly GCA_025617555.3). Classification (NCBI taxonomy): domain Eukaryota; kingdom Fungi; phylum Basidiomycota; class Pucciniomycetes; order Pucciniales; family Pucciniaceae; genus Puccinia; species Puccinia polysora. Next base: position 43,207,992 of record CM062616.1, on the reverse strand, counting down.
GCATTTCATGATTTTAATTATCACAAAAAATTTCCATAGAAAGCAATCTTGACCATTATATGTTTCCAAAAAATTCCTCATTCTGATATCTATGGAATTGACCAATAATTATTGAATGAGAAAATGAGCTCAAGAATTCCAGCCACCATGAGGAAGAGCTGGAGTTGAAATATACCAAGATCCAATTTTCCATAATATGAAATTCAGACTACTCCTTGCCAATCTTATTGATTTGGTTGAAGTGCTAATTGAATAATATATCATGTAGACATGGATAATACTTGCACAGGTCCAATAGCATGTTGCATTGCTGTGTTTTTATTATAAGATTCTTGAGATCCCCAAAGATGCAAAAATGCAATGCTGGGTACCACACAGATGCAGGTTTACTGCATGGATTGATATTCAGTGGGAATTGATTGTTGAGAGTTCAATTTTGGAAACTGAATAATAGAGAAATATGATGAATCAGGTGTCAGATTTTGCATGGTGAAAATTCTTGGAAATGAGGATTATAATTTTCCTCTTTCCTGAATTGATTTTGACTAAATCTGACCAGATCACATTAGATAAATAATAAAGGGCAAGAAGAACAATGCATGGTTTTCAATTTCATTCTTTTAAAAATGGTGTGATATGAATTCCTGCTACATCTTGTGAAGAAGGCAGAGTTCTGTGTAATTACTGGCTCTTCTTACACCAGTAATTAGGATCAATTACATAACTAACATTTCTCAATCATCATTCCAAAAGAATATATGAGAATTCAACATGCCTGGATCACTTAGCTCAAAAGAATAAATAAAAATGTAACAGGGGTGCATAATATCATGGGGAGATTACATTGTGCAGGATTCACCTAATTGATTTGTTGGAATAGGCAGGTGTATATCACCAAAGTGTCTGCTTCACCACACCAAATGAATATGAGACATTTCCAGGGAGGTGGCTATCTTATCATAAGTTGTCCACCTCCCTGGACCTGTGTGCATACAGGAATCAGATTTCAAGGGAAAATCATGTGGGAACGCTGGGGAGGTGGATTACTTGTGATAAGTTGTCCACTTCCCTTCAACTACATGGTAGCAGGATATTGAATATGCCAAAAGATTGATGATTTCTGGGACAGTGGATGACTTAGCACAAGTGGTCCACCTTCCCAGCTTTCCCACATGATTTTCCCTTGACATCTGATTCCTGTATGCACACAGGTCCAGGGAGGTAGACGACTTATCATAAATTGTCCACCTCCCTGGACATTACCTATACATTTACCATGCAGTAAAGCCACTTCTAATTTGCTGGGAACATGGACAACTTATCATAAGTTGTCCATCAATCCAAATTCATCCCATCTTGCATTCCAACCAGTACAAATGTTTTACAAATTGTGCACACTTTGACATCATTTCATGAAATAACTGGTAAGCATTTTGGCACAAATAGGTGATGTTTGAATTATATACATTGAAGGACATGTTTAACCATATCTGGATTTTTAACCACGTGATCTAGTGAAAAGTTCAAAAGGAGGACAATTTTGGAGTTGAACAGAGGCACTGGAGACCATTTCTTTGGGAAGTAATTAGCAAGCAAAATTAGTAGGTTGTTCTGTTGATTAGATAGCCACTGGAAGGAATGTAGTTGCATGTGCAAAACAAGATCAACCTGACTGAAAACTTTGGGCTGCCAACTGCTGTTAAATCTGCAATTGAGGGGTGGTTCATCCTGGTGAGGTGGTGCACTTAGCTCAAGTGGACCACCTTACCAGGAAAAACTGGTTAGCATTTTTGGTGAGTTGCTTTGAATGATGAATTCTTTTTCAATTACTATTCATTTACTTTCTGAAGATCTTTCTTTTAATTTTGTGCATTCAAATGATTTCACCTTGTTCACTCCCTGCCTCTATCAACATATAAAAATTGGTGATATGGTCAGGCACTTAGTCTTACTGTTCAATCCTCTGAGAAAAGTTAGAAGTCATTGTTATGCGACAAAATAAGGTTTTTTTCCCATTCATGCTTGAGGAAAAATTAAATTTTGAAGAGTTTGAACTTGCAAGAAATTTATATTGAGTAGTATTGCAACTGAATTGCATGTGCAAGAAATAAATTATATTTTCTTTATTCTTTTCAAAACATGAGTATTTTTTGGGATAAAATCCAATTATTCCAAACCCTAATGCCACTTTCCAAAAAAAGAAATTTGTACCCAGTCTCTAACTATATGGAAAACCTCTCAACTTAGTAACTTTTTCCAATTGGTAATGCTTCAGAATGTTTGTGTGTCTATAAAATAAAAAGGGCCCCAAAAAGGATGTATTGTCCTGTAATTTGACAAGAATTTAAAAACAAAGGCTGTACACCAAAAGTTTTGAATGAATCATTAGACAGAATGATAAAATCCATCTCAATTGAATTAGCAAAAGATCAGTTTAAATCAATCCCATGCCATGGTGGTCTCAATCCTAGTCTGAAAACAAATCTCTGGTAATGAGCAAAATCTCCGTTGCCCCAATGATTTCTGCCTGTAACCGTTATATCTTTTTGGTTATATTATCTGGTTTTTTCTGGATCTCTTGGTGCCTGTTTCCCAAAATTGGGTTGTAGAACTTCAAATGATTATTCTGGAAGCTCAACTTGATTCAACCATACAAACCCTTGCAGAATATCATATGCTAAATTATCAAAATTAAAGGATGTATCTAGGTGTGCAAATGAAACATTGATATAGATTTGGAATTTGATTCATTGTCATCATCCTTCCATCTTCAATAAAATCACTGGCTTGGGGCTAAGAGTTTCCCTCAATCATTAAGAATTAATACAGAAAGTGGGAAAACCCGTCTCCACTCTTGAGAAAATTTGAATGACCAATTGGTCCCCCCACCATGTTTGTTAGGCCTTTTCATCAAGTTTACCATGTATTCTAGGCTCTTTTGCTTTTATTTTCCTGTGCTGCAAGCCATCAAGGGGAAATTTGGACTGGTAAAAACCTTTCAAATAAACTTAAATCAGCATGGCTTATTCAAATGGTTTCAAAAAACCACATATTTGCATCTTTTTGTTGTTTTAAACAGTTTTGAGTGGGAGTGGGGGATTTCAAGAAACATATATGATAATAATGAATGAATTTTCTAGATAAAAGAAGAAAAAAACAGGTTTTTCCTGACATATGACTATGATTTTCACTGAAAATCATCAGTCATGTTCCAATCAAGATCTCAAAACATCCCACAAGAGTTTTGGTCATGGCATACAGAACTAATCAACCTCTCAAAAGGTTCAACTGCAGTGGTTGAATTCAACTTTCTGGGGTCTCTGAAAGTGCCTGCAAAGTATCTTGCCCTTCTGAAGATGTGCATTTCTTCAAGTGGTCATGACCTGCTTGGTTTGAAATTATAAATAAGTTCACTTCATCTGGTTTTGAGTGTCTATCTTTTTGAGGCTGTTAAAATTATGGCCAGCAATTAGCTTAGGCAAATGAGCAGTATTTAAAGCAAAAGAAATGCTGGACACTGGGTGTCAATATTGTCTAATGGGGCTCCAACAATGGGGCAATATCTTGGATGAATTTGATTGGAATGATGAATGAATGAATGGAAAACAGCAGGGAGAAGGGTCCCTTAAGTACAAAAGATTGGCCTCTTGTGAGCCCATGATACAACAAGCCAAAAGGCAAATTTTCCTCCCCAAAATAGCTCTACAGGCTCTACTGGCCTTGTTACTTGGTTTGGACTACATCAGCCTACATGGCATCAGTCCCTGTACCCTTACAACCAGCCTATTCCAGTTATTTCTGGTGTTTCCACCTCAATGGGGCTGAACCAGCCCCTTAACTGTTCAATACCCTTGGCTGGTTTTCCTTTACAACCAGCCAAGATGACCTTTATTGCCTTTTTTACGGGCTGGTTGCCTCATGCAGCCAACAAACCTTCTCCAATTTCACCCTTCAGCCGCCTCGCATCAGTTTTGACCGGTCCTACAACTCGCAACGGATCCACTTTGCCTTGGCCCTTCATTCTTTCTGTTCCATCTACTCCATCCCTTCCATCTCCATTTCCTTCTCCCACTTCTTCGATTATAGCCTCTTCTTGCTCCGTTCCCTCTCTTTCTCCATTTCCGTCTCCATCTTCTCCAGCTCACAATTCTCTTTCCACTTTGTTCCTTTCTTCCTCCCTTGCTTCCTTGGTTATAACCCCAACCGGTTCCGCACCAGGAACTTCATCTTGCACCTTGGAATTCATCTGGGCCCCTGGAAGTTCAGTCAGCGGACCCCAGTAAGGTGGTGGTGGCGGTGGTGTGTTTGTGGTGTATCTTTGGAAACGGGGAAACACTAGCAAGATGAGTAAAATTTAGTTACTACTTTTGTTATCACTAGTCAAACCCAATTAGTACTCACCAGGAACTCAAGTCCCCAAGTATTTGATCTCCGGCAACGGTGGTATCTTTTAGTTAACCCTTGGCGCGGACCTACGACTCCGCATCTCCCTCAATTACTCCGCGGGACCATCAACAGTTGACTTGATATTTATAGGGAAATTGCAGGCTACCTTGCAAAGACAACATTGCTTGCACTTGCCTCAAAGGCCTCGGACGGCAGTACTAGGGATACATTGCTTGTTTTGACAAATACAGTTTTTGCAATGGCAGGATGATGATGACAACATTTTATATAATTTATAAGTCTAACATGTAATGAATTAAAAAATAAGTAAAGGGTATACAGTATTTATTAACAACTTGAAATCAATGGGAAAATTTATCTGAACGCTTGCAGGAGCTTGCGTTGTGGTGCCCCATCCTGGACACCCTGGCCAGTGCGGAGATTTCAATTTTTTCCTTATCATCATTCATAGGTATCATTATTAAAAAAAAAAACCATCGCCATCGCCATCCTCATGCTGCCATCCATCACCGATCCCATCCATCATCATCATCACCATGATAACCATCATCTTCCCATCAGAACCACCCCAGTCTTTCAAACCCATCTCAAGCTTACAATAAACCTAGAGACTGATCAGCCCCGATTAAGCTGCTGATCAGTTGGAACTTGGAGACCAAGTCTCTGGGCTACTTACTTACTCATTTGATAAAACCCTTCTGGCTACTTTGTCGAAACAATTCCAAGGCGGGAGCCAAGTGTTGAGATTGGGAATGAATACCCTTTAATGAAGGACCCCCGATTAGGGATAGATATTTATGACTGGGTAATATCAATGAACGACCTCACTCAAATGATTGCACGCCGGCTGATCTCCTAGTCGCTCGAGTAACAAACTCTGGCTGCCAGGGGGTGCTCCGACTTCAAATCTACTTTTGGCTGTTGTGGGCCACTGGTTCCAGATTGATTGCCACCCTCAATCATGCCAAGCCCATCCCACCACCAGGCTTGTAGACGATTGATTCTTCTTTGCTGGTCATCATCCTTACGATGGACCTTAGCACAGCTCCTCCAGCTTCCGTCTCCAATTTGCCCTGCCAGCTGCCCTGTGACCGACCTTGCACCAACCTAACAGCAAGGTTGATGCTGACTTGCGACGGCTTTGATTGCCGTGCTCAACCCCAGTGACCAGCCCCTTTATCCATTTCCAACGGCCGCAAACTCACATTGCTGTTTGCAACCGTTGGAACCCTCCTTGGTTGCCTGTTGACGCTTGCGCCCAAGCTGCTTTCTACCCAACATTGATGTGCTGAATCAGGCCTGATTTCATTCAAGACGTTTCCTAAGCCTCCGGTGGAGGCCCCACTTTCAAATGTTGGAGTCAATGATAAGATCATGGACTCTTACTCAACTTGGAAAGTTGAGGACCAAAGTTGAAAGAAACAAAGTTGATGAGGTGAATTGCAAGGTCCTGAAAAGACCAGTCTAAATAGACAACTAGAGAGCCCCTCACAGGGGGCCTAAGGAACTTGATTACTAATCAGTATTGGCAGAAACTATATGGAAAAAAGACAATGTGATCAACTATGGAGTAAGCCAATAAGAAAGAATTCATAAGTTAATAAAGGACCAGGTGACATGTAGTAATAAGATTCTGTGACAGAAGGGATCAAGGCTAGCAGCAGAAAACATAATACTCCAACATCAAAGGCTGCGCGTCATCCCCAGGTATTATCTAATCAGCCTGCGGTTCCAGCAGGCTTATCCAACTCTCTCAGCCGCTCATCACCTGATCATCATCCCCTCCCTCACTCTCTTAACAACCGGTTGGATTGGATCCTCCGACTCACAACCTCCAGCTCGCTGGTCTCCCGCGCGGGTCTCAGCTGTCTCCCGGGCCCATCAGCCTGTCCGCGGGCCTCTCACTTGCTACTCTCCTGCCTACGCCAATCCTGATCCTTAAAAAAAAAAAAAAAAAAAAAAAAAAAAAAAAAAAAAAAAAATCCGCTCCCATTTGTAAATCTCTCTTGTAAATAGTCTAAAGGCCCCTGGTCTATGAAAGGAGGGGCTCTCCCCTGCTATTTTCAGCATCATGGAAGAGATCATCATAGGAAATCATCCAAGGGGAGTGTGTGCTTGTGTCCCCCCATTATTGAGAAATTGAATCCTGATCCTTATCCTGGGTATATCTTTGATTGCCCCCTGATCCATTTTTGACCCCAAGTCTTTGCCCCTCTGTGGCCTGATCCTTATGACCAACCAATAGCCTTGCTGGTTGAAGAAAAATTCTGTCTGTTGGAATTTTTGAGTGTGTTATACCACTCCTTGATCCCTTTCTCTTACCATACTGGTCCTGATCCCTGATCACCTTTCTGGAGCCAATCACAATTGATTGAAGAGGTCTTATTAAGCTTAAGACCTGGAGTGTTATACCTCCCTTTATTTTCTTTGGAGTTGCATTCTTCCAGCCTATTCTTGAGTCCCTTGAGAAGTTTTGAGGTTATCCTTGCTTCAAATCAGTTACTGTTTGCCTTGGAGCTTCTTAAACATTGTGCTTTGTCTTGTACAGCCAACCTCAGTTATCTGGTACCCTTCAAGCGCTTGATTGCGGAGAGTTGGGCAGGTTCATTGAGAACCTGGAGGTTGGTTGGGTTTGAGTTGATCATCCCCAATCTTCTGCTGACAACCAGAGTTATTAGCTTGTGGGCATTGTTTACATACAACAGCTTTTGTTCCTTGAACTCTAAGCAGACTTTAACTTCTTTTGTTCAAGTTTTTCCCTGCATAATCTTGTCTCAGATAGTGCTCTTCCATTGCTACCAAAAAATTGTCATCTTTATCCTCAACTCCTTGATTCCTCATTTACCAGGTTCTGGACCTTGATCTTGGTTACATTTAAATATTTTTGTAACACTCAGGAGATCAGCCTAAACAGCACCTTTCCCCTCCACAGAACTGCCACTACCTAGCACCATTTGGAGTATTACAGCGTCTTTATAACCAGGCAACTGTCACGCCTTGCACTTAGGAATTATTGTCTTCATCACTTTGACATCTCCTCTCCTCAGTACCATCTACCTCAGTCTATAAGCGTGACACAAATAAAGCACAACATCAATGATGCAATCCGCTACTTCCTCTGGCTTGCATTGACCTTCCAATCTCGGCAACCAACTCAGTATATACTTGCAAACTTGGCAGTTAACTCCATACCGGTCGGCCATCCATTATGAGATCCAATCTCCATCCCTGGCCAATCAACAGCCTCCGACTTCCATCTTTGGTCATGCACTGTTTGTTGGTTTGCATCTATGTCTAACTAAGCCATCATTACTGTACAGTTTGCAATTAGACTAGTCCTTACCCTGCATACACTATTACTTCTCACTTGCATTACCTTCAACGTCACTCGCTCCTGTCCCAATTCATTATACATTTGTACGCTCAGATTCTATTTTCTTGCACTTACGCCATGGCCTTGGATATGATTGTACTACTGATTTATTTCCTATCCCATTCCTGTCATTCATTGCCTCACCGCCTTCAACTGTAGTTAGCTCACCACCAGGTTGTATCTAGTAACTTTGGATTACCTTTTAAGGGCTACCCCCTTTCCTGATGATTGTCTCCTCAGTTAGTTAATTTCATACATTCTTGCATCTTGCTACAACCTAGTTATCACATTGGACTCAGGTTGAGTTTCCTTCCTTGGAACACATTCCACTCCTCTCGCCGTTTGTCAACTGGCATAACTAAGTTTTCACTTTGCAACTGAGCCTTGCTATTTGCACTTGCCCTCGCACTCAGCATTCCTCCGCGCTCACAATCATCTAAGAATTGCCCTATAGTACGTGGGGTGGTTGTGTGTGAGTAAATTAACTAACTGAACTCATCTATTGTAGCTTTCCAACCTATAGTAGACTTCTTCTTCTTGATGTCACGTACTTGCTCAACCGGGAATGCTTCCCTTGCCCCTTACAATGATGATATCCATTGGGTAGGGAGAACCAGTGTTCCTTGGGCCCAACAACTCTTAGATCCCGTTCCTTCTTCTAAATTGCCATCTGTTGAACCCCTTGATGATCCTTGGACTCCTCCACGGGATGTTCCGACGGACCCTTTTGCAGAATTTGCCGATTCGGACCATTCTTCCAATGAAACCTTGACTCGTGGTAGACCAGGAGTTTGCACTAATTCTCCCAAGCCCAATGCTTCAACCCTGCTTTTGACATTGATCCAGGACCTCACTCATGGTGTCCCGCAATCTAGTCCAAGTACTCCTAGCTTTTGCACCCTGGGCATGAAGCAACCCAATCACTTTACGGGAGAACACCCTCATAAGCTTAGATCCTACCTACAGTTTGTAAAATCATCTTTTCAAACGACTCCAACAATTTCCCTTCCAATAGGCATAAAGTTATGTATGCTTTGTCCTTCTTAGGAGGTAGAGCCTTGCAGTGGTTTGAAAAGTACCTCGAAATTTTGTCCAGCAACAGTCCCACGTGTATTCTCAACAACTGGGACAGGTTTGAGCAACAACTGTTCACCCTGTTTGGCAACCCCAATGAAGTTTGAAACACTGAATACAAACTTAATAGTCTGGTTATGAAGGAAAATAGTAGAGCTTCTGTTTATATTTCTCACTTTCAAACCTTGCAGTCTTGCATCCAGTGGAACGAGGCCGCTCTTCTATTCCATTTTCAAAAGGGTCTACCGGCATGCTTAATCGAACAGCTCGCAGTTGGGGGGCATAAGACAACCTTGCTCCAGCAGCTAATCAATTGAGTGATTGAGCTTGATAATGGCTATCACAACAAGAATTGCTCTTGGAGCAACAACCATGGACCGTCCACCTTGGCTCTGAGGGTGGAAGACTCCTAGAAGCAAAACATGAGGAACCCAAAACCATCCAAACCAACCCCAACTTTGAACTCCAACTCAAAAGGGAAAACCATCACCAAAAATCCGAAGTTCTTGGACAAAGAAACCAGAATGCTACGGAACGAGGAAAGGCTACAAGGAGAGAAGAATGGGCTGTGTATGTATTGTGGAGGAAAACATGATGTAGACAGTTGTGCAGAGCGGTTAGCATGTGAAGCGGCTAAGCAGTCAAAAAATTAGCTTGTAGTTTTTCTGATACTCGCAAGGAAAGCTACACATTATCTAAATCACCGCGAGTAAATCTTTGCACTTGCAAGTCACTAGGTGCTCCTAGTTTGAGATTTATCCTATTCCATTCCGAAAACAGCCCTTATTGAGTCTTACTTGACTCCAGCGCTAATGTTTCCTTCATCAGTGAATCTTTCCCCACTTCCAAAAATCTTACGCGTTCCAAGATAGATGAATTTCCTATCTATTTAGTAAGTAGTGCGACTGAACCGTCTTATTGGGTCTCCCAAAAGGCAAAATGGACCTTTGCATTCTCCAATTTCCCCAGCTTTGAATGGGATTTATTTGTCTTGGCTATACCCGGAATGGATGATACCATTCTAGGCCATGATTTCCTAGTTTGCTGGAATCCGGATGTGAATTGGCAAGAAGGATTAATTAACCTTCAAACCTCACACCCCCAGAACGCTAATCTTTTTGTCAAACAGGAATTAAACAGCCTACCTGACACTGTCATTGAGTTGGATGACACTTTTCCGCCAGGAGATTTGCAATATCCTGACCTCCATTCCCAAATTCCCTCTTCAGATTTAGGAGTTATTGCTTACCTATCCAGATTACCTCTTTCCTGTTCCTTTGAAGAGAAACAGACACCAACCAAACGGTTTATTTTGAGCTCCCTAATCCTCTTGCACCATGCAAGCACCTCAAATCCGGTGCTCAAAGATGACAAGATTGAAGATTTAGAAATCATTCAAGAGTCTTTACCTTCAGTTTATCATTACTTTGCTGACCTCTTCTCAGCTGCAAGAGCAGATAAACTGCCTCCATCCCATTCTTACGACCACAATATCAAACTTACTGGCCCACCTCCCCCACCAGGACCAGTTTACTCTCTCTTGACGCAAGAATCAATTGCGCTTCAAGACTAAATTGCAGAAAATGTAGCAAAAGGATTTCTTCAACCAAGCAATTCTAATACTGGTTCACCTGTCCCATTTGTCCCAAAAAAGGACGACGGACTTTGCCTTTGTGTTGACTACTGGAAACTGAACCAGGTAACCCGGAAGAATGCCTATCCAGTACCGCCTATGTCACATCTCCTCACCCTCTTCCACAGAGCTGCTTATTTCTCAAATTTAGACCTTCAAGGTGCCTATAACCTAATTTGCATTATGAAAGGTCATGATTATTTGACCGCAATGCAAACCTGGTTTTGCAGTTATGAGTATACCTTCATGCCTTTTGGCCTCTGTAACGCTCCTTCCACTTTTCAACATTTTGTCAATGACATTTTCTCCGATCTTGTAGGTAAATACCTTGTGGTATATCTAGATGATATACTGGTCTACTCAAGGAACCTTGAAGATCACATTGCACATGTGCAAGAGGTGCTGCAGTGACTTGGCAAGAATGACCTGTTTGCGAAAGCCTCTAAGTGCAAATTCCATTCCTCTTCTCTCCGGTTTGTAGGTTTTGTAGTCTTGCAGCAGGGACTATCAATGGACCCAGCCAAAAGAAAACGCATATTTGACTGGCCCCCAACTTCTTCCATTAAATCCGTTCAAGTTTTCCTTGGTTTCAGTAATTTTTATAGGAGGTTTATTGAGCGTTATCCCAAGAAAACTGTGAATCTTACTAACCTTCTTCAAAAAGTCACTCCTTTTGTTTTCACCAAAAAGCTGCTTTGGAGTTTGAAGCTCTGAAGAAAGCATTCACCACTGCTCCAATACTTGCTCACTTCAATGAACTGGCTCGCACTATTGTCAAAACAGATGCAAGCGACTATGCGATTGCAGGAGTAATCTTGCAGTACTCTTCCTCCACTTCCCTCTTTCATCCCGTAGCTTTCGAGTCTTGCAAGTTGCTTGCTGCAGAGCTTAACTATGAGATTCATGACAAGGAACTTCTTGCAATCGTTTATTGCTTAAAGAAATGGCGTTCATACCTTTTGAGCCTTAGAGAATCCTTTGAGGTTTTAACTGATCATAATTCTTTGAGGTATTTCATGAGCTTAAAAGTCCTCACACGTAGAAAGGCACGATGGGCCAAATACCTCTCTGAGTTCCACTTTATGATCATGTACCGTCCTGGGAAACAAGCTGTAGTCCCTGATGCTTTATCACGTTGGGACAACGTTTACCCGGGGGGGGGAGCACCTTTGCCAAAAAAAACCCTGAAAACGTTAGGACACTCTTCTCAACCCAATCTGCCAAACTCAGTTTCATCATCGCCCACTTACAAGATTTTGCCTTTGAACTCCAAAAAGCTCAACGCATTGATCCCAAGTGCATCAAACTTTGCAAAAGTGAGAACTTATTAGATAGTAGTTACAGTATTGATGATAATGACTTCTTATTCTATGATAATTTTATAGTAGTACCAGATAATTCTTGCATTAAGTTAGATATCTTTGAGTCACAGCACAATTCTCCGCTTGCTGGTCATCATGGGAAGGATACAACCTACCAATTGATTGCACAAGACTTCTACTGGCCTGGTATGACCAAAGAAGTAAAAGAATATTGCTATGATTGCAATCTTAACAAGTCATCAAAACACCGGAAGTATGGGCTGCTCCAGCCACTTCCAATTCTGCCTCATCCTTGGCACTCTCTTTCTATGGATTTCATCTCTCAATTACCTTCTTCTAGTGGATATGATGCTATTCTAGTAGTAGTATATTTCTTCTCAAAGATGGATTTATTTCTGTGCAGTAATGTGACAGCCTCTTCAGAAGACTTAGCTAACTTGATCATAGAATATGTATTTTTGAAACATGGTCTCCCTGATAATATAGTTAGTGATTGTGGATCTCTGTTTGTCTCAAGCTTCTGGACCTTGCTATGCCAACATTTGAAGATCACTTGCAACTTATCAATGGCGGACCACCCAGGAAAGGATGGGCAAACCAATCAAGTTAATCATATTCTCAAACAATATCTTTGAATGTATGTTGCCTATCAACAAGACAACTGGTTGCAATGGCTCCCACTAGCCAAATTTGCCTACAACAACTCCACTCATTCCTTCACCAAACAGTCACCCTTCCAAACTCTTTATGGTAGAAACCCAACTTTCTCTTCCCTTCACGTAGCACCTTCTCAACCTGCTACCAATTACCTTGAAAAAATTCAATCCCTTCAATTGCAACTTTGAACCAACCTCAAAGAAACAAACCAGCGCTATAAGGAGCAAGCAGACCAATCTTGCACTACGGCTCCAACCTTTGCAGTAGGAGATCAAGTGTGGCTTGATGCTCGCAACATTTGCAGCACTTGCCCAACTTGCAAAATCTCCAAAAGAAAGCTTGGCCCCTTTAAAGTAGAATCATTCATCTCCCCTAACGCCTTTAAACTTACTTTACCTGCAAAATGGAAAGGTATCCACCCGGTCTTTCATGTGTCTCTCCTAGAGCCAGCTTGAGCCCTTTAACCGGGAAAGACTCATCCCCCTCCCTAACTGTTCACTGTCCTCAATCATCAAGAGTGGGAAGTATACCATATTCTGGATTCCAGGTTATGCAAAGGAAAAATTCAATACCTTGTCAAATGGTCTGGCTTCCAGTCCAACAAAGATTGCACCTCGTGGGAACCAGCCAATCACCTTTGAAATTCTCCCGATCTGATTTGAGATTTCCATGCAAGCTACCCTTGCAAACCTTGACAATCATGATTCAATCCCATCCAATCCCATTTCATTCCACATTCCATCCCATCCAATCCCATTCCATTCCACATTCCATCTCATCCAATCCCATTCCATTCCACATTCCATCCCATCCAATCCCATTCCATTCCACATTCCATCTCATCTAACCCCATTCCATTCAACATTATCATTCCATCAATCAACCCATTCATCTCACCGTTTTATTCCTTCCTTCACATTCCCCCTCTCATTCCTACCAAATAAAACTACATTCCTTATACAAAAAAAAAAAAAGAGAAAAATTTATTTGTTTTTTTTTTAAAATATATATATATATATATATATATATATATATATATATATATTATAATAAATTACAAAGTTTCTTTCACTTCTTTCTCTGCATCCTCCCAATTTGCAGTCAACTCCGCAACCATGGACCAAAAGGTATCCAGATCTTTGTCATTTATCAGTGCAGGCTTCTTTTGGAGAACCAGCACCTCTGTTACAATGTGCCTCTCAAATATTTCCTTGCACCTCTCAATTCAAGCTCGCTATGGCCAAGCATTCCATCCACCTTCCTCCAAGAGCTCTTTGTACGCTCTCTTCCTTTGGCCTCCCAACAAACCTTCTCCAATGTTGCCTGTCAGCTGCCTCACATCAGTTTTGACCAGTCCTACGACTCACAACGGATCCGCTTCGCCTCGGCCCTCCATTCCTTCCGTTCCATCTACTCCATCCCTTCCATCTCCATTTCCTTCTCCCACTTCTTCCGTTATAGCCTCTTCTTGCTCCATTCCCTCTCTTTCTCCATTTCCATCTCCATCTTCTCCAGCTCCCAATTCTCTTTCCACTTTGTTCCTTTCTTCCTCCCTTGCTTCCTCGGTTATAACCCCAACTGGTTCTGCACCGGGCACTTCATCTTGCACCTTGGCATTCATCTGGGCCCCCAGAAGTTCAGTTGGCAGACCCCAGTAAGGTGGTGGTGGCGGTGGTGTGTTTGTGGTGTATCTTTGGAAATGGGGAAACACTAGCAAGACAAGTAAAATTTAGTTACTACTTTTGTTATCACTAGTCAAACCCAATTAGTACTCACCAGGAACTCAAGTCACCAAGTATTTGATCTCCAGCAATGGTGGTATCTTGTAGTTAACCCTTGGCGCGGACCTACGACTCCGCATCTCCCTCAATGACTCCGCAGGACCATTAACAGTCGACTTGATATTTATAGGAAATTGCAGGCTAGCTCGCAAAGACAACATTGCTTGCACTTTCCTCGAAGGCCTTGGACGGCAGTACTAGGGATACATGGCTTGTTTCAACAAATACAGTTTTCACAACGGCAGGACAACAATGACAACATTTTCTATAATTTATAAGTCTAACAATTAACAAATTAAAAAATAAGTAAAGGGTATGCAGTATTTATTAACTACTTGAAATTGATGGGAAAATTTATCTGAACGCTTGCAGGATCTCGCGTCTTTATACCTGGGCAACTTTCACTCCTTGCACTTAGGAATTATTGTCTTCATCACTTTGACATCTCCTCTCCTCAGTACCATCTGCCTCAGTCTATAAGCGTGACACAAATAAAGCACAACATCAATGGTGCAATCCGCTACTACCTCTGGCTTGCTTTGACCTTCCAATCTTGGCAACCAACTCAGTATATACTTGCAAACTTTGCGGTTAACTCCATACCGGTCGGCCATCCATTATGAGATCCAATCTCCATCCCTGGCCAATCAACAGCCTCCGACTTCCATCTTCAGTCATGCACAACTTGTTAGTTTGCATCTACGTCTAACTAAGCCATCATTACTGTACAGTTTGCAATTGGACTAGTCCTTACCCTGCATACACTATTACTTCTCACTCGCATTACCTTCAACGTCACTTGCTCCTGTCCCAATTCATTATACATTTGTACGCTCAGATTCTCTTGTCTTGCACTTACGCCATGGCCTTGGATATGATTGTACTACTTCTTTATTTCCTATCCCGTTCCTGTCATTCATTGCCTCACCGCCTTCAACTGTAGTTAGCTCACCACCAGGTTGTATCTAGTAACTTTGGATTACCTTATAAGGGCTACCCCCTTTCCTGATGATTGTCTCCTCAGTTAGTTAATTTCATACGTTCTTGCATCTTGCTACAACCTAGTTATCACATTGGACTCAGGTTGAGTTTCCTTCCTTGGAACACATTCCATTCCTCTTGCCGTTTGTTGAGTGGCATAACTAAGTTCGCACTTTGCAACTGAGGCTTGCTATTCGCACTTGCCCTTGCACTCAGCATTCCTCCGCGCTCACGATCATCTAAGAATTGCCCTATAGTACGTGGGGTGGTTGTGTGACAGTTTGAAGCCCTGTGCAACGCATCTAGCCTTGAACCTCTTTAAAACTCCATTTGTATCAAACTTCTTTGTTAACACTAATCTAGACCCAACAATGGTCTTTCCTTTTGGAACTGAATCCTGCTTAACCACTTCAAAACCACCATTATTCTCTAGAGAATCAAATTCCTCAAAAATAGCTGTCTTCCAATTGGCTCTCTCATCAGAATTCATAGCTTGGCCAAAGCTATTTGGGTTAACTCTATTACCCATTTCTGAACTCAACTGTAGAATCTCATTAAGCATACACTGCTCCTGAAGTGTATCTTCCTCATATTCCGCAGAAGCATAATGAGACTTCCGTTCCCCATACGTATCAACAGGCATTCTCATCCTGCCACTCCTTCTAACTGGAGGTGGAGGCTCATCAGGTTCTGATTCCACAGACTCCCCTGAAGTGGGTACTAAACCCTCCTGTGGCACGTCTGCCACCTCAATATCATCACTAATGATATTCTCTCCAGCCTCTGCTGGGGAAATAGGCTCCAATGCTATTTCATGCTGTTATTCCTGAACAGCACTAGGTTCACCCCTTTTGAGTTGAAAGGTACTTTCTTCACATTTTACATCCCTACTACGGGTAACCTTTCTTGTCCCTGGACAATAAATCCTGTATGACTTACTTATTAAGTCATAGCCCACAAGTGCCCCTTTTTTGGCTCTAGGATCTAACTTCCCAACTATTTCATTATGGTGGACACTATAATACACCAAGAAACCAATTGTTCTTAGGTGTGATGTTTTGGGGTACAACTTCCAAAACTGATAATGAGGACACTTCCCATTAACACTTACAATATTGTGCAACAGACACACTGTGCACACCAACTCAGCCCATAAAAACTTTGGTAGGCCAGATTGAGCCATAATAGTTCTGACTTTGTCCAATAAATTCCTATTCATCCTCTCAACTATTCCATTGTTTTGTGGAGTACTAGCAGTAATAACTATATGAGTGATACCATAATCATTCAATAGTTTCTCAAAACCTTTACTCACAAATTCACCCCCTCCATCAGTAATAACCCTCTTGATCTCCCCCATCAAACCATTCTATTTCCAGACTTTGAAGATTACTGAAACCTCCATTGTGATTTGATCCTTTGATCTTATTGGTTTTACCCAAACAAAATTAGTTGCTGTATCAACCAAATTGATGAAGTATCTTGCCCCTCCAAGAGACACTGGTGAAAATGGCCCTGCCAAATCAATGGAGAATTCCTCTCTAGGAACTTCTGTGTGGTCTCTACTCTTTGAGAACACATTGCTGGTCTTGGCCCCTAAGGTACAACTCTCACAGTTGCCATCCTTTACCTTATGGCCACTTCTATTGTGATCAACATTTCCCAGAGCTGAAATCTTGAACAAGTGAGCACAGAGCAACTTATTCCAAACTTTTCCACTCAGGATAGTTCTCCCATTCAAATCAATAAAAAAATTACCTTCTTTGAGATAACAAATCTGGAAACCCTTTTTCCAGAGCACTCCAAGAGACAAAAGGTTATAGGGAAAATCTGGTACATAAAAACACTTTCTCAAAAATTATTTTGAAACCCATGTGATTTTCAAGAATCACTTTTCCAATCCCCTTAATCTGGATTGTTCTTCCTTTTTGGCCAATATTTACAACACCATTGAAATCTCTAATATTTGAAAAAAATTTGGCTCAAAAAACATGTGGTCTGTACAACCAGAATCAATCAAAACAAGAACATCCTCCTTCAACAATCCTCCTGTAAGGAATGAAGAATTATCAGCCACTGATAAGTTCTCATTTTCAAGGTTAAGATTACACACTTCATAATCAATCAAGTCCATCTGTTGATCCTCTTTGATTTTAGCCTTCTTGTTGGGGACTTGTTCCACAACAGCTTGTTCCATTGGAACATCCACTGCCACCATAGCAACATTTTCCATGATAAGGTTGACCTCTTTGTTTTCCTTTTCACTTTCCTTGGATTTCTTCCTCTTCTTGGCCTCCTTGCAATCCTTTGCATAGTGCCCCTTCTTCTGACAATTATAAGACAAGACCTTTGACAAATCCTTTTTGGCCTTTGCCTTCTTCCCAGATTTTCCTGTCTTGCCCACCAGAGCAGTTCCTGTGCTCTCCTTCATCTTGAATTGAAGATCATCCTTTTCAATCTTTCTAAGCACATCCTCTTCTCATGGAAGGGGATCCAACTGAGATATGATCCTGACCAAGGACTCATATTCTTTTGGCAGATTTTGAAGAATTAAGAGTGAAAAAAACTCAGGATCCATGTTCAGCCCAGATGACTTGAAATTAGAAATACTAGATCTAGATTCCCCCAAAAATAGTTTACAGTTGCCAAATTTCAACTTAAAAAATCTATTGAAAGCAATCCCCTTTTGATAAACAGAGTAACCAGCATACTTTTACTTTAGCATTTTCCATAAAACACTCCCCTTCCTCTTCTGTTCCTCCAACAGAGTATCAGCAACCCATGTTACATGATGCTCATCCAAGTGTCTAAGAATAAGATGATAGTCCTTCTTCTCCACCTCTGAACTGATCAAAGTATCATCTCCTTTCATAATATCCCCACAACAGATGTTATCCAACTCACTGTCAATAAGGACAGCCCAAGCATTATAGTTCTGACTATTCAAAACTATCTTGGTGGAGCTGGAATCTGGGATATAAGACATCTTCTTGGAAAAATTGAGGTCATTGAGGTTGTCCAAAGTAAGGTATAAGGGTCTATCTTGCTTGGAAATAATGATGATGATGGTACTGATAATGTGTTAGAATTATGGCCAGCAATTAGCTTAGGCAAATTAGCAGCATTTAGAGAAAAAGAAACGCTGGACACTGGGTGTCAATATTGTCTAATGGTGCTCCAACAATGGGGCAATATCTTGGATGAATTTGATTGGAATGATGAATGAATGAATGGAAAACAGCAGGTAGAAGGGCTCCTTAAGTACAAAAGATTGGCCTCTTGTGAGCCCATGATACAAAAAGCCAAAAGGCAAATTTTCCGCCCCAAAAGAGCTCTACAGGCTCTACTGGCCTTGTTACTTGGTTCAGACTACATCAGCCCACATGGCATCAGTCCCTGTACCCTTACAACCAGCCTATTCCGGTTATTTCTTGTGTTTCAACCTCAATGGGGCTGAACCAGCCCCTTAACTGTTCAATCCCCTTAGCTGGTTGTCCTTTACAACCAGCCATGATGACCTTTATTGCCTTGTTTACGGGCTGGTTGCCTCATGCAGCCAGCCCCTGGCCACTCAAATGGGCCAGGTGGGACCCAGGGCACACCTGGGTCCGGTCTCAGACTCACATGGGGGGGGGGTGTGATCAGCGGACATGCTGTCCCCCCCCTCTTTCTCTCAAATCCTTGGTGGGGGAAGTCAAATCCCCTCACTAGGGGCCCTGGGGGTTGATAGCCCCAGGGCGTTGTCCAGTAAGTTGGCCTGGGAGGGGATCAGGTCCTCCCAGGCCCATTGCTCTTCCCCCTTGGTAAAGGGGGGGGGGGGGGGGGAGAGCGCCCCTGATTGGTCCCTTCAACCGCTCAATGGTGGAGGGGTGATGAACTCCCCCCCACCTGCCAGTTGCTCAGCTTGTGGCCGGCGCTGCCACCTCCTTGGGCAAGGGGGTGGTCAGGTCCCCCCTGCCCTGACCAACCGCCCTGTTGCGGTTGGTTGCTGGCTGGTTCAACCCAGCCAGCTTGCCCCCATCCCCCTCACAACGGCAAACAAGGGGAGGGGGAGCAAGCCGGGGCCGCGAGCCCCGGCTTCTTGGCGCTGGTTGCCTAGCGCGACCAGCCGGGCCCACGCGGGATCCCTTGGCTGCGCGACAGCCCTGCAGTGGGCCGTCAGGCCCTGCGTGGGCCGCACCAAGGAACACAGGCGGCCCCAAACAGGCCGCAACGCGGGCAGCGGCCCCGAGCGGGCCGCAACATGGGCGGCGGCCCCGAGTGGGCCGCGACATGGGTGGCGGCCCCTAGCGGGCCGCTCTAAGCCCAAATTGTGAGAATCACATACTTTGGTAGGCCAGCCCGTCTGGCCAAGTATGTCCATAATAAAGCTTGGGCCCTCTTATGCCCAAATAAGCCCATCTGGCTTGGTTGGCCCATCCACCCTGGCGGGCCCGTGAGGGCCTGTGTCCCAAAAGACCATAAAAACGTGTTTTGGCTCCCATATGCCCAAAACCAATAACACCCACATAGGCCCACGTGGCCCATGTGATGTAAAATGGGCCGTGGAGGCCCATTTTTGCATCCCATTTGGATTACACACTCCTATGCACATTACCTGAGTGCATCCACATTTTAACAGAGGCCATTATCAACTGATAAGCATGAGGAGATCTTTTGTAGTGTTGTGAGAGACAGTCCATTTTGAAATTCTCATCAGCTTCTGGTGGAGTAACATCACCATCATCCAGTGCTGTACCTAGGAAATTCAGAGAATACCAAGCAGGGGTGGAGGTGAAGGATGAGGGTGATTATAAATTCCATGGTGTTTGTGAGTTATGGAAGGTTCACTAGACAAAAAAATGACTGAAAGAAATCATTGGTTTTCAAACTACAGATTGCCACATATTATTATTTCCTGAAACACCCAGAGATGCACCAAAAAACATCAATACCCATATGATCAACTGGATGGTGGCCTAGGCAGGTGGACAACTTAGCCTAAGTCGTCCACCTCCCAATGAATATTTCCCAATTTCCCCAAATGAGCTTGGTCTTAGTCCATAGTGTGGGGAAGTAAACAATTTTGCATAAATAGTCCAGCATGTTTATTTCTGGGAAAGACTTGCTGGTACTGAAATGCCCATGCTGGAAAATATCTTTTATCCAAGAGAATGAATGAAAACATGGACACATTTAAAATAAAATGGGTAGAGGTACAGGTTTTTCTGATCCTTGCATGTCCCTGACAATATTTTCTTCACCTTGCGTAGTCATTGAACCCATCCTGAAAAAATGATGGTAGGAACAAGGCTCCAAGAATTAAATGTGGTGAAAAATATTCTTCAGTGGATAAACACTGAAATATTTCTGTCCCAGGTAAATATCTTGGGGATGATTGGGTATGCTGGCTTATCAATTATACATTGTGAAAGTTCATTGTGACATGGATTTAAAAAGACCCTAAAGTTATGAATGGTAATTATTTTTTAAGATAACATTGATTTTCTTTCACAGTGGCAGTTTTGGTGGACACATGAATGAATCAGCACATTTGAAAATTACAGAGCAAAATTGATTTTTCTCACCCTGCAGAATCACACACATACTAATTTTCTGAAACACCCAGAAATGATACAAAAACATAACATCAATTGTCACATTATAAAGTGTGTGATGGCTCAGGGAGGTGGACAACTAAGGCTAAGTTTTCCATCTCCCTGAGCCAGCATGATCCAATTTCCAAAAATGGTTGGCTCTTAGTAATTGATATGGAAAAGTGGACAAGTTATGCTAATTTGTCCACCATGTTTGTTCCAGTAACTAGTTGTTACTGAAATGCCCATGTTGGCACATACCTTTCATCCAAAAAGATAAATTACATGGAAATATTAGAAAGAAATTTGGTATAAATAAATGATTTTGTGGCTCTTGCATGGCCCTGAATATATTTTATTCATCTTTCTCATTGTTTGAAGAAACTTCCCATAACCCAAAATATTCCATATTTCTCATGTCCCAAAGGTCCCAGATATGTTGGTAATTGTTGATAAATTAAATCCACCTGGTCACAGTGGGAAGTGACCATGTCTATACTTAAAGAAAAAGCTTTCCAGCATGAGGGCTAAGAGGATCAATGCTTGCCACTGTCTCATGTAGGTTTGTGGCCACCCACAACCACCACCAACTGGTTGTCTGAAGGGACATGGTGCACTTAGGCTAAGTGCACCATGACCCCAGAGGTTTTTGTGCATGAATCATCATCATGGAATATAAAAGGTTCTCCAGTTTTTTCAATGAATATAAATCATAACATGTATTTTGAATAGCCAAATGTTTATCCTCAATGGTCATTGAAAGAATTCTGAATCAATTTTACATTGTTGTTCTGTACATTACAGCCCTGCCTTGATCAATAGACCTATTGCCCAAATTTAATGGTAAATTGAGCAGTCCCATTACTCTTCATGAATCTTGTAATCAGGCAGATGCACAGAAACCAACAACCATGGAAAATTTCATGTATTTTTTATTCCAAACATTTAGAGTAAAAAAATATAAGGATATAGGATTTATTGAAATATTCATATCATAAAATTTAGGAAACTAGTTCCAGTTATTCATTTAAAGTTGAAAAAAGTGAAATATCCATTGGAAAACATTTTCTTTAGAAAAAAGTATTCAAAAAACACCTTTTCTGTAGTGAAACAAAAATCATGATTATAAATCAATTTTCACAGGAATGCACCCAATACAAAAATTATTGCTTACTTTCACCATTACTTTGAGACAAACAGGGACTGTTGGTTTCATCAGACATTGCCTTCAAAGTTGAAAGTATCATTTTCAACCTTTTCAGGAGTGGAATTGACAAGGGATAATCAATAGATACCTTCAATTATCATACATGAAAGGCATTGCTCTCCACTCCTTTTTCATCCTCAGGAATTCTACAAAAATATCCTCAAAAGTACCAAAATGAAATACTCAAAACAATGCTATTGAAATTCAAAAGCATCCCCTGGATCTTTCCATCTCACATTGTGAAGATGAATTATTGTTAAATTCACGCATACTTCTCATGATGAAAATCACGCACACATCTTATGCAAGGCTTATCCACACCTTCTGGCTTGAATCACAACCACATGGAAAAGAAAACACATGGTATGTTATATCCATGCCATGTTTTTTTTTGCAAGGGCCCCAACTCACTATCAGGGGTTTTGGCCTTTCCATGAGACCAAAACCCATGGGCACTTGCCCTCATCTCTCCATGAAAATGGCCCAGAGGGCTTTCAAGAGCTCCAGGCCATGGAGAAGCTACAAATGGGCCTGGAGCTCCTGGGTAAATTCCCCAGTCAATTTCTTTCTGTTGCCAAATGATACAAGCAAGCAAAATTGCTTTGCTTTGCAACAGGGTTGCCAAAAACGACCCTGTTGCTCTCTCCCAGGTTGCCAGGGCCCTGGGAGATGTCTGCGCATCAATGAGCCCTGGCACCCTGCCCAACAATCCTCCTTGCCGCAAACACGTCGGCAAATGCGTAAGCAAGTTTGCAAGCCGTTGCAAACTTGCTGACACAAGCGCTTCAGCAAGCTTTGCTTGGCCGTTTTCAAGCAAAAAAACAAGCCTTGCAAAATGGCCAGTCCCTTGGTGCCCTTTTCTTCAAACACTCCAGCAAGCAACTGGAATCCAGCCCTTCAGATATCAACCAGCACATCCATCCAGGTAAGTTTCAAGCCTGATTTTCAATTTTTGATAATCTGGACGACTAGCTCATTGATTTTGTGCACTACCACCCTTCTTCACTGATTCAATCCACTTTCAAGGAACCAATCATCCAACTCTAGAAAAATCAACCCACCTTCCAAAGCAAACCACCTATTGGACTCTTCCACCTTCCCATTGACTGCAAACCCCTCTTCAACTTCATCCTCATTATCAATCCATGTCAAGCGTAAGTTTTCATCAAACTACTTTCAATTTTTTTCTCATTCATCATCACCAATCACAGACTGACTTCAATCCTTCTCTTCCCTCACCATAATTTTCTTCCTCTTCTAATCAGGACCTCTGATTTGAACCAATCAACTCAACTTTGATCATCACATATTAATCTAGACACCACCCACCTTGTATTGATCTTGAATGTAAGCAGCAATGAAGAAATCAGCTTAACATCCACTGCTCCTCAATTGATTCCTTCTTGTCCTTGAACCCATCTGTAAAACATTCATCACTTCCTCATCATCTTTGAAAGTTTACCATGGATCAATTCAACTCTGATGCCTTCACCCAACCTCAAGCTCACCTGTGGCCATTGAAAATAAATAATGAGGATGAGTGTTTGAAAGTGGTTAAACTTAGCAACATGTATGGTTCTTTAATCATCATAAAAGGTTTCATATTATGACTTTGCCCTTTTTCTTTAATCTCAATCCTTGTCACTTGTATTCCTGTTGGTTCCTTTGAGACAATGTTTGTAGTGATGATGAGCCCTTGAATCTAAAGCATCATCAGGAATCAAGCCAAGATTGTTCTGTTCTTAGGCCACCACCACAACCCTTAATTACATCCATCCCATCCTCATCCAGAGAAAATAAAAAGCATTGAAAGGCTAAGCGTGATTATGGAAATAAGGAGTGTTTATTGGAGTTAATATACTTCATCACCCTGAAGAAGGGTCTAAGTCCATGCCAAGTAGTAGTACAAAAAGTAGGACTCCCAGTAAATCTAAAAGTGGTTTGCAACAGAAAGTACCAACCATATGTGGTGCTCAAGTATCATTCATTGCAGAAAAGACCATATACATGGCTAGCAACTCAATTTTCAGAGATGGTACAAGATCTCTATGTGATGGCAAACAATTGACAGAACCTTAACAAAACCAACAAAAACACTAAAACAGGATCTATGTTTGGAATTGGCTTTTGTCAGGGCACTTACCAAGGATATTCTGCAGGTGATTGGGAATCACCACAAACTTGCTAATCATGTCTTTGTTGACTGATTACCATCCAACTATATTTCTAAATAGGAATATATGCAAGGAGACAGGATATGAACCCAGACCAAATAGCAAATGATGATCTGTTGTGGTCTAAGCTTCCAGTAAATAACCAACTGATTTTCAATAGAATCCAATGTTTATCCAACACTGCTCATGTGAAGAACAAGGAAGTATCAGAGGAGTTCAAAATTCCAAACTGGAAATATCCAGAGTGGAATGACCAAAGGGATTCTTTTCTTCATGCTTCTAATCTTATTGTCACTTGTGATGACTTTTCCAATGTTCCTCATACGGATCAAGAAGACTTGAATGGTTATACTTACGGTTTGTTCTCTTATATTGAAAAAACTAATGGAAACCCAATCCCTCCTCCCTCTCAAGAAACAGGCCATGGTCTCTCCTTTCCAACTCTTGGTTTCATAGTTGATTATGCAAAAGATGGGGGCATATTATAAATTTTATGGAAAACTTCTGTTTTTACTCATCAAACTAATTTTCCTCCACTGAGCCTTAAAACAACTGAACATCATACTCATTTTGGTTGCTCGTTCCAAATTAAAAAAAAAACTAGCAATGGCTGCTCTTAAACTTCAAAATTGTTCTCCTTCTGAAATTTTAACTAGAGTAAATGGAAAGAAGCCTAGATATGGTTAAAGATGTGCTTCAATGTATATAATTCAAATATCACCTCCTTGTTCCAAAACACTTCCCAGTTAATTCATGAACTGATTTCAAAGCATTCATTACTTGTACAACATTTGTACTTGTTGGAATGTAAGATGGGATCACTCGGGGGAGGTGGAAAACTTATGCTAAGTTGTCCACTGTCCCAGCAATCATCAATTGATTCACATATTCAAAATCATGCTACACATTTCTGAAGGGAAGTGGAGGACTTAGCAAAAGTTTTCCACCTCCCCATCTTCCCCACATGATTTTCCCATGTCACATGTTTTATGTCCAGGGAGGTGGATGACTTATCATAAGTCGTCCACCTCCCTTGAAATGACATTTATATGTATATGTGATATGCAGCAGAGCGGAAACTTTGAGAATGCCCCATGCTATTTACACAAATTGTACTATGTAGATTCTAACTAATGAGCAACTGTCATTCATATTACACACATGTAACATGTGACTAGGTTTTTTAGGGTATATAAGCCACAGCTCCTTCACCAAGAGGTCTCAGTTCATTCTGATTTTAACCTCATTGTCCCCATCACATTTCAACCGCATCATCTCCAGCTTCTTCACCTTGGAAAATTTCTTGATTATACCATGGCTGATTTCCCAGGTAAGCGTTCAAATTCCCTGGGTCCCTTGTGGTCTAATACTAATTTGAGCTGGTATGATCAATTTTTAGAACAAGGTGCTCTTAATCAATTGACTGCACTCCTTAATGAGGAATATGTTGAAAGATCCCATAAACAAGTATTGCAGTCAATTCTTGATTTTTATCAGAAAAAGTATGATGCAAAGGTTGAAAAGATGAGGTTAAAAACCTCCAGATATCTTGGTCTGCTTGAGCCTTCAACTGAAGAACAACAAAAGCCAACAATAGCTGATAGTTTGACTGTCCAATCAAGTCACAAGATACCATTGGTGAATGATGAAACACAAACTTCACAACATCATCCTGCCTCCCAGCTTACAGTTCTTCCAGAAGAGCTCCCAGCCAACCAAACCAGTGAGTCAAGAGAATCATTTGATGCAACAAAGTGTTTATCAACAATTATCCAAATATGCAAAGCTGATACATTCCCATATCTCCAGGTGATCCTGAAACATTAACTGAAGCTGTGCCTGTAGAGGATCCAGTTCAAGAAGCTAGGGTTATTGCCCTTGATATTGCCCCTGTCCAGGCCTCTGACAATACCCCAGTGTTGCACCCAGAAACACCAGCTGAAGGACCCCAGATTGCTCCAGGAACCAGGGCATCTGCCCAGCTGGTTGCCCAAGCTGCTCAACAAGCATCTAGAAAATCCCAATCAATGCCACCCTCTAGCTCTCAAGCATCCTCTGACTCCTCTGATTCCGACACAGCATTCACTCTCTCAAGTGATGGCAAACCAGAGCAACCGGAAGTCATTGTTATTGAACCATCACCCAGGAGTGCCACACCTGCACCCACCCTAGTCCCAACATCCCCTGAGCCGGTCAGTTTCCTATTTTGAAGGCTATGCTGGATAATCAACCCAAAATTGAATTCCAAATTAATCTTCCCTTTCTGAATCAGAGTGGCCCATCTTCAACACTCCAAAAACGGAATGCATCTGATGCCAGACTCATTACTAGGGATATGGAACAGAGAACTTTTAAGCCAAGTATTGAGAACCCTTCATTGACCCAGTCATCTCAGCCTGGAGGCCAGGCTATTAGCCAAACTGAAACCCAGTCCCAAATTATTGGGATAACATCAAATCCTGGCTCAAATCAGCCTGGTCAGTGGAATTATTTTGTGATGAAATGAAAATCATGGAATCTAATTCTATTTCATTGTCTAGAACTTGTTGTTGGCTTGACTAAGGAAGAACTGTTGAGGTTTTCATACTGGGAAGAATTAAAGGACAATGCAACACCTTTCACCTATTCCAAAATTATCAGCAGTACCCATTTTCAAATTACCAATACCCTTAACCTTCTTGGCCAAAGGATCCTTTCAAACCCCCCAAGTCATCAAAAATCTTAACATAATTGGATCTCTGTTTGACACGATGCAAAGAGGGTAAGCTTTCATGATGCTGTCTTCCACTTGTACAAAATAAACTGATTCTTACTTTTTGATTTATCAGAAAAGATTTTTCTGGGAAAAGATGATGATGTTTTTGTTGAAAGCACCTTCCTAAACACAAACTCCCTCTCTCATTCCAAGAAGACAGTGCAGCTCAATATTCATCCCCTCTCTGAGATCCTAACTTATACCAGAGAGCAAATACGTGGGGCATACATGAAACTGAAGCACACCTTGCATGACATCATAGGTGTAGTCTCACACAAAATATCACAAAATGTCATCTTCTCAATGGAAGGTATTGACGGGAATTCAGATGAAGCTTTACTCAAAGCACAAAGTTACTTTGCCAACCTGCAAGCAGCTGTAATAAATGATTCCACCTTTTCTCAACACAAGAGGTCAGGCACTAACCAGGAAGCTGAGATGAATGCTGGAAGAGGTGGCCTTAATACTCTTTTTGAATATGTTTTCTCCATAGTCACTGGGCTCATCAACTTACCGCTTGATGAAAAACAAGATAATCAGCAGCCTTTTATGTCAAAGGACTTGGCAGAGAAGAAGAATTGATGGGCAACCAATTCTCTAGCATGTGTTTCACACATGTTAGTTTTTGGTCCTGCTGCTATATGGGTATGTCCAGGAAATCAACAAGTCATGCCCAAGTAGAAATATGGCATGCTCCTTGAATTTGGCAGTCTTGTGCTTGAGTCAAGGTTGAAGGATGGCTTGCCTGCTGATCCACTCTGGGGCCAACTTGGTAACACAAGGGCATATATTCTTACTGCCTTGCGAGATATGGGCTTTAGTAAAGACCAAAAAATAAACTGGAGAGATGTAATTAGAATTTTTACTGAAAGATTTTCTTATGAAAAATTGGCTGAGGTCCTTCTGGAGGATATTGTTCTGGTTACTGACTATGATCTGGGTAGCCACTTTAATACTGTCTGGGCTGTTGAAACAACTACCTCTTCTAATTTAGTTGGAGTTACCTCAGAACCCCAAGCTTCCCATAGTTAATTCCGTTGACATTTTAGGATATTAGACTTTTAGTTTTTCCCAATGGATAATTCTTGTTTTCAATTTTTTTTCTGATCTTGAGATAATCAAATTCTTGACTTGGAAACATGGTTCTATTGGATTATTGAATGCTTCATGATCATACTGCTGTCACGCTTGGAACTTAGGGATTATTGTCTTCATCACTTCAACATGCCCTCTCCTCAGTACCATCTACCTCAGTCTAAAAGCGTGACACAATAAAAGCACAACATCAATGGTGCAATCCGCTATTTCCTTTGGCTTGCGCTGACCTTCCAATCTCTGTGACCAACTCAGTATATACTTGCAAACTTTGCAGTTAACTCCATACCAGTCAACCATCCATTATGAGATCCAATCTCCTTCCCTGGCCAATCAACAGCCTTGGACTTCCATCTTTGGTCATGCATTGTTTGTTAGTTTGCATCTACGTCTAACTAAGCCATCACTACTGTATAGTTTGCAATTGGACTAGTCCTTACCCTGCATACACTATTACCTCTCATTTGCATTACCTTCAACGTCACTCGCTCCTGTCCCAATTTGTCATAAAATTGTACGCTCAGATTCTATTGTCTTGCACTTACGCTATGACCTTGGATCTATACCACTGCTTCATTTCCTATCCCTTTCCTGTCATTCATTGCCTCACCGCTTCAACTGTAGTTAGTTCATCACCAGGTTGTATCTAGTCACTTTGGATTACCTTATAAGGGCTATCCCCTTGCCTGATGATTGTCTCCTCAGTTAGTTAATTTCATACGTTCTCGCATTTTGCTACAACCTATTTATCACATTGGACTCAGGTTTAGTTTCCTTCTTCGGAACACATTCCATTCCTCTTGCCGTTTGTTGAGTGGCATAACCCAGTTTGCACTTTGCAACTGAGTCTTGCTATTCGCACTTTCCCTCACACTTGGCATTCCTTTGCGCTCAAAATCATCTAAGAATTGCCCTATAGTACGTGGGGTGGTTGTGTGACAGTAAATTAACTAACTCAACTCATCTATTGTAGCCGCCAATCTATAGTAGACTTCTTCTTCTTGATTTCACGTACTTGCTCAACCGGGAGCGCTTCCCTCGCCCCTTACAATGATGAGATTCATTGGGTAGGGAGAACCAGTGCTCCTTGGGCCCAACAACCCTTAGATCCCGTTCCTCCTTCTAAATTGCCATCTGTTGAACCTCTCAATGATCCTTGGGCTCCTCCAAGGGATGCTATGACGGACCCTCTCACGGAATTTTCAGACTCTGACCATTTTTCCGATGAAACCTTGACTTGTGGTAGACCAGGGGTTCGCACTACTGCTCCTGAGCCCGATGCTCCAACCCTGCTTTTGACATTGATCCAGGCCCTCACTCATGGTGCCCAGCAATCTAGTCCAAGTACTCCTAGCTTTTGCACTCTGGGCATGAAACAACCCAATCAATTTACGGGAGAACACCCTCATAAGCTTAGATCCTACCTACAGTCTTGTAAAATTATCTTTTCAAACGACTCCAACAATTTCCCTTCCGATAGACATAAAGTTATGTATGCTTTGTCCTTCTTAGGAGGTAGAGCCTTGCAGTGGTTCAAACCGTACCTCAAACTTTTGTCCAAAAACAGTCCCACTTGTATTCTCAACACCTGGGACAGGTTCAAGCAACAACTGTTCACCCTTTTTGGCAATCCTAATGAAGTTTGAAACGCCAAATAAGAACTCAATAGTTTAGTTATGAAGGAGAATAGTAGACCTTCCGTTTATATTTCTCATTTTTGAACCTGCAGTCTTGCATCCAGTGGAAGGAGGCCGCTATTCTATTCCATTTCCAAAAGGGCCTACCGGCACGCTTAATCAAACAGCTTGCAGTTGGGGGTCATAAGATAACCTTGCTTCAGCAGCTAATTGATTGAGTGATTGAGCTTGATAATGGTTATCATGACAAGAATTGCTCTCGGCAAAACAACCATGGACTTTCTTCCTTGGCTCCAAGGGTGGACAACTCCTCAAAGCAAAACACGAGGAACCCAAAACCATCCAAATAAACCCTGACTTCAAACTCCAACTCAAAAGGGAAAGCCGTTTCCAAAACTCCGAAGTTCTTGGACAAAGAAACCGGGATGCTTCAAAACAAGGAACGGCTTCAAAGGGAAAAGAAAGTGCTGTGTATGTATTGTGGAGGAAAACATGATGTTGACAGCTGTGCAAAGCGATTAGCGCGTGAAGCGGCTAAGCAGTTAAAAAATTAGCTTGTAATTTTTCTGATACTTGCAAGAAAAACAACACATTATCTAAATCACAGAGAGTAAATCTTTGCACTTGCAAGTCACTAGGTGCTCCAAGTTCAAGATTTATCCTATTCCATTCCAACAACACTACTTATCAAGTATTACTTGATTCTGGCGCTAATGTTTCCTTCATCAGTGAATCTTTCCCCACTTCCAAAAATCTTACGCGTTCTGAGATAGATAAATTTCCTATCTATTTGGTAAGTAGTGCAACTGAACCGTCTTATTGGGTTTCCCAAAAGGCAAAATGGACCTTTGCATTCTCCAATTTCCCCAGCTTCAAATGGGATTTATTTGTCTGGGCTATACCCAGAATGCACAATACCATTCTAGGCCATGATTTCCTAGTTTACTGGAATCCGGATGTGAATTGGCAAGAAGGATTAATTAACCTTCAAACCTTGTACCCCCAGAACGCTAGCCTCTCTGTCAATCAGGAATTAAAAATCCTACCTGACACTGTCATTGAGTTGGATGACACTTTTCCGCCAGGAGATTTGCAATATTCTGACCTTCATTCCCAAATTCCCTCTTCAGATTTAGGAGTTATTTCTTACCGATCCAGCTTACCTCTTTCCTGTTCCTTTGAAGAGAAACAGAAACCAACCAAACGGTGTATTTTGAGCTCCCTAATCCTCTTGCACCATGCGAGCACCTCAAACCCGGTGCTTGAAGATGACAAGATTGAAGATTTAGAAATCATTCGAGAGTCTTTACCTTTGGTTTATCATGACTTCGCTGACGTCTTTTCAGCTGAAAAAGCAGATAAACTTCCTCCATCCCGTCCTTACAATCACAAGATCAAACTTACTGGCCCACCTCCGGCACCAGGACCAGTTTACTCTCTCTCAACACAAGAATCAATTGCGCTTCAAGACTACATTGGGGAAAATATAGCAAAAGGATTTCTTTTACCAAGAAATTCAAATACCGGTTCACCTGTCCTATTTGTTCCAAAAGAGGACAGCGGACTTTGCCTTTGTGTTGACTACAGGAAACTGAACCAGGTAACCCAGAAGAATGCCTACCCAGTACCGCCTATGTCACATCTCCTCCCTCTCTTCCATGGAGCTACTTAATTCTCAAAGTTAGACCTTTGAGGTGCCTATAACCTAATTTGCATTAAGGAAGGTCATGGGTATTTAACTGCAATGAGAACCCAGTTTGGCAGTTATGAGTATACCGTCATGCCTTTTGGCCTCTGTAACGCTCCTTCCACTTTTCAAAATTTTGTCAACAAAATTTTCTCCGATCTTGTAGGTAAATACCTTGTGGTATATATCAATGATATACTAGTCTACTCAAGGAACCTCAAAGATCACATTGAACATTTGCGAGAGGTGCTGCATCAACTTTGCAAGAATGACCTGTTTGCAAAAGCCTCTAAGTGCGAGTTCCATTCCTCCTCTCTTCATTTTCTAGGTGTCGGAGTCTTGCAGCAAGGACTATCGATGGACCTAGCCAAAAGCAAACGCATATTGGACTGGCCCCAACCTTCTTCCATTAAATCCCTTCAATTTTTCCTTGGTTTCAGTAATTTTTATAGAAGGTTTATTGCGCGTTAAGCCGAAAAAACCTTGAATCTTCTAACCTTCTTCAAAAAGACACTGTTT
The DNA here is from genome assembly GCA_025617555.3 of Puccinia polysora. Taxonomy (NCBI): domain Eukaryota; kingdom Fungi; phylum Basidiomycota; class Pucciniomycetes; order Pucciniales; family Pucciniaceae; genus Puccinia; species Puccinia polysora. The sequence goes on along the minus strand of CM062616.1, from coordinate 43,176,114 downwards.
TTGTTTTTACCAAACAAGCTGCTTTGGAGTTCAAAGCTCTGAAAAAAGCTTTCACCACTGCTCCAATACTTGCTCACTTCAACAAGCTAGCTTGCACTATTGTCAAAACAGACGCAAGCAACAGTGCAATCGCAGGAGTAATCTTGCAGTTTTCTTCCTCCACTTCTCTCTTTCATCCCGTAGCTTTCGAGTCTTGCAGGTTGCTTGCTGCAGAGCTTAACTATGAGATTCATGACAAGGAACTTCTCGCAATTTTTTATTTCTTGAAAAAATGGTGTTCATACCTTTTGAGCCTTAGGGAATCCTATGAGGTTTTAACTGATCATAATTCTTTGAAGTATTTCATGAGCTGAAAAGTCCTCACACGTAGACAGGCACAATGGGCCAAATACCTCTCCGAGTTTCAATTTACAATCACGTACTGTCCTGGGAAACAAGGGGTAGTTCCTGATTCTTTATCACGTTGGGACAATGTTTACCCACGGGGGGGAGCACCTTTGCCAAAAACAACCCTGAAAACGTTAGGACACTCTTCTCAACCCAATCTGCCCAACTCAGTTTGATCATCACTCGCTTACAAGATTTGGCTTCCAAACTCCAACAAGCTCAACGCAACGACCCCAAGTGCATCAAACTTTGCAAAAGTGCAAACTTATTAGATAGTAGTTACATTATTGATGATAATGACTGTTTAGTCTATGATAATCGTATAGTAGTACCAGATAATTCTTGCATTAAGTTAGATATCTTTGAGTCACGGCACAATTCTCCGCTTGCTGGTCATCATGGGCAGGATAAAACCTACCAATTGATTGCACGAGACTTCTACTGGCCTGGTATGACCAAAGAAGTAAAAGACTATGTTAGCGTGTGCTATGATTGCAATTGTAACAACTCCTCAAAACACTTGAAGTATGGGCTGCTCCAGCCACTTCCAATTCTGCCTTGTCCTTGGCACTTACTGTCTATGGATTTCATCTCTCAATTACCTTCTTCTAGTGGATATGATGCTATTCTAGTAATAGTAGATTGCTTCTCAAAGATGGCTTTATTTTTATGCAGTAATATGACGGCCTCTTCAGAAGACTTAGCTAACTTGTTCATAGAATATGCATTTTTGAAACATGGTCTCCCTGATAATATAGTTAGTGATTGTGGATCTCTGTTTGTCTCAAGCTTCTGGACCTTGCTATCCCAACATTTGAAGATCACTCGCAATTTATCAAGGGCTCACCACCCCAAAACGGATGGGCAAAACAAGCAAGTTAATCAGATTTTCCAACAATATCTTTAAATGTATGTCGCCTATCAACAAAACGACTGGTCGCAATGGCTCCCACTAGCCAAATTTGCCTACAACAACTCCACTCATTCCTCCACCAAACAGTTGCCCTTCCAAACTCTTTATGGTAGAAACCCAACCTTCTCTTCCCTTCACGTAGCACCTTCTCAACCTGCTACCAATTATCTTGAACAAATTCAATCCCTTCAATTGCAACTTTGAACCAACCTTGAAGAAGCAAATCAGCGCTATAAGGAGCAAGCAGACCAATCTTGCACTTTGGCTCCAACCTTTGCAGTAGGAGATCAAGTATGGCTCAATGCTTGCAACATTTGCAGCATTTGCCCAACTCGCAAACTCTCCAAAAGAAAGCCTGGCCCCTTTAAAGTAGAATCAGTCATCTCCCCTAACGCCTTTAAACTTACTTTACCTGCGAAATGGAAAGGTATCCACCCGGTCTTTCATGTGTCTCTCCTAGAGCCAGCTCGAGTCCTATACCTGGGCAAGACTCATCCCCCTCCCAAACCGGTCACTGTCCTCAATCATCAAGAGTTGGAAGTAAGCCGTATTCTGGATTCCAGGTTACGCAAAGGATAATTTCAATACCTTGTCGAATGGTCTGGCTTCCAGTCCAATGAAGATTGCACCTTGTGGGAACCAGACCATCACCTTTGCAATTCACCCAATCTGATTCAAGAATTTCATGCAAGCTATCCTCGCAAACCTTGACAATCATGATTCTATCCCATCCAATTCCATTCCATTCCATTCCACATTTCATCCCATCCAATCCCATTCCATTCCATTCCACATTTTATCTTATCCAATCCCATTTCATCTCACATTTTATCTCATCCAATCCCATTACATTCCATATTCCATCTCATCTAATCCCATTTTATTTCAAACCATGATTCCATCAGTTAAATCATCCATCTCACCATGTTATTCCTTTTTCTCATTTCCCTTTCATTTCTACTAAATAAAACCTCATTCCTTATTATTAAAAAACAAAAAAATAATAATAATATTTCTAATTATAATAATAAATAAAAAAATAATATATATATATATTTATAATTACAAAGTTTCTTTTACTTCTTTTTACGCATCCTCCCAATTTTCCGTCAATTCCGGAACCATGGATCAAAAAGTATCCAGGTCTTCATTGTTGATTAGTGCGGACATTCTTTGGAGAACTAGCACTTCTGTTACGATGTGCCTCTCAAACATCTCCTTGCACCTTGCAATCCGAGCTCGCTTTGGCCGAGCATTCCATCCGCCTTCCTCCAAGAGCTCTTCGTACGCTCTCTTCCTTTGGCCTCCCAACGTGCCTTCTCCAATATTGTCCGTCAGCCGCCTTGCATCCGTTTTGATTGGCCCTATGACTTGCACCAGATAAGTTTTGCCTCGGCCCTCCATTTCTTCTGTTCCATTCACTCCATCCCTTCCATCTCCTTCATTTCCTTCTCCTAATTCATGCACTCCTTCTCTCCCTCCATTTCTGTTCCCTCCATTCCACGTTTCTCCTTCCGCTTTGTTTCTTTCCTCCTCCCTTGCTTCCTCGGTTATGACTCCTACCATTTCCACACCGGGCACTTCGCCTCGCACCTTGGCATTCATCTGGGCCCCTGGGAGTTCAGTCGGTGGTGGTGGTGGTGTGTTTGTAGTATATCTTCAGAAACAAGGCAACACTAGCAAAACAAGCAAAATTAGTTATTATTTTATGATCATTAGTCAGTCCAGATTAGTACTTACCAGGAACTCGAGTTCCCAAGTATTCAATCTCCGGCAACGGTGATATCTCGTAGTTTACCCTTGGCGCGGACCTACGACTTTGCATCTCCCTCAATGATTCCGCGGGACCCTCAACAGACAACTCCACATTTATAGGGAAGTTACATGCCACCTTGCAAAGGTGACATTGCTTGCACTTGCCTCAAAGGCCTCGGACGGCAGTACTAGTAAAACAATGCTTGTTTTGGCAAATACAGTTTTTGCAACAGCGGGACAACAATGAAGACATTTTATATAAATTATAAATCTATTAAGTAGATTATTAAATTATGTGTAATGGAATACAGTAATAATTAACAACTTGAAATCAATGGGAAAATTTATCTGAACGCTTTCAGGAGCTTGTGTCTTTATACCCGGGCAAATGTCACGCTTTGCACTTAGGGATTATTGTCTTGATCACTTTGACATGCCCTCTCCTCAGTACCATCTACCTCAGTCTAAAAGCGTGACACAAATAAAAGCACAACATAAATGATGCAATCCGCTATTTCCTTTGGCTCGCGCTGACCTTCCAATCTTGGCAACCAACTCAATATATACTTGCAAACTTTGCGGTTAAATCCATACCGGTCAGCCATCCATTATGAGATCCAATCTCCTTCCCTGGCCAATCAACAGCCTTGGAATTCCATCTTTGGTCATGCATTGTTTGTTAGTTTGCATCTACTTCTAACTAAGCCATCACTACTGTATAGTTTGCAATTGGACTAGTCCCTACCCTGCATACACTATTACCTCTCATTTGCATTACCTTCAACATCACTTGCTCCTGTCCCAATTTGTCATACAATTGTACGCTCATATTCTATTGTCTTGCACTTACGCTATGACCTTGGATCTATACCACTGCTTCATTTCCTATCCTGTTCCTGTCATTCATTGCCTCACCGCTTCAACGGTAGTTAGCTCATAACCAGGTTGTATCTAGTCACTTTGGATTACCTTATAAGGGCTATCCCCTTGCCTGATGATTTTCTACTCAGTTAGTTAATTTCATACTTTCTCGCATTATGCTACAACCTAGTTATCACATTGGACTCAGGTTGAGTATCCTTCTTCAGAAAACATTCCATTCCTCTCGCCGTTTGTTGAGTGGCATAACCCAGTTTGCACTTTGCAACTGAGTCTTGCTATTCGCAGTTGCCCTCGCACTTGGCATTCCTTTGCGCTCACAATCATCTAAGAATTGCCCTATAGTACGTGAGGTGGTTGTGTGACAACTGCCCTTGAAGCTTATTGACTAAGTTGCTGATTTGAAATTGAAAAAAGATTAAGTGTAGCCCTTTAATTTCAAACCAAACCCTACATTTTTGGAAGATAGTTAGATTATTTTCTCATTACATATTTCTTTCAATCATCTGCTGCAAAGAATAAAAATTGTGAAAAAATCTTCAAAATTTTTCTTTAAATCAAGAATAGCAGAGTCTTTGTTTACAAATTAATTTGATATTATGATTTTATGTGAGTCAACAACCACTCAATGAAGAATTGCATTATGTTGTATATTAAAAACAACATCAATGGGACAATGAATTGATCCAATATTTTGGGCCTTCCATATTAAAATATCATGTTTGGTTTGCCCCAAAATCATTGATGCTGTGTGTTGCTCAAACACTCATACAAAGGTGATGGAATGCAACTCAAAGCAAGTAGGCATGGAACCCTGCTTAAAAATTACTGGATATCTCCAAAAACTGCTGTTCAATATTATGATTGGTTTCTTAAAGGAAATAAAACAAAGCAAGGGATCATATCATGGCTGTTTTTAGTATACATAATATTAATCAAACAAATAAATATATCCAAATCCATGCAAATATCTCTCTTTCATAATTTTAAGTTTAGCTGTGATTTTTGTTTGGTTATCAACATCAGTGATTCACAATACCTTCATTTATCAACCAATCATTCATTTCTTAAGAAATGAATCAACAAAGGAAAATTCATTCCAATTTTTATATCATCTCCAAACCAATAGATCCAATAATATTCAAAATTTCTGCTTCAAAATGCCACAGGAATTTCTTAAAATCCATCAAATCATTACCAAAGTAATACAGTATGTAATACTCTTCAATTACTGTATTTAATGCATAGAATGCTAAGCACCAATGAAGATCTCCATACAATCTATGCATAGGTTTTTTATATATGCAATATTCAATTTGAAGTCATGAAATAGTATACTTCCTTTTCATTTCCTATAAATATCAAACCAAAATTGATTTGTACCCAACTTATCAAACCAGCTCATACCTCACAGAAAACACATATCCAATCCACCAATTGCTCCCAATACCCCTGAAACCTCAAGCAAAGAAAATGGTTCTATTATTCCAAGAACAAAAAGAATGGTTGGAAGAAACACACCAACATATTGATCATGAGCTCAAGGAAAAAATTGAGCCATTTCCTGAAATTTGGGCACCAAGTAAAATATGGATGCATGAAGAGCAGAATGAAACAGTTTGGGTTTGCAGACTTCAAAGAATAATTGACAGGGAAGCCTTAGAATTGCATATTCCAGAACAATTAATACCAAATGTCTGGCACCCTTGGATGGAGAGCCATGAATTCCTTGGAAGGTGTAAGTACTTATGATTCAAAAATCATATCAGATTTATCATTAATTTCTATTTCTTTTACAGCTGTTCCATTGGTGGTCAATAGAATTTCAATTCCAATGGACCTTTAGATGTTTCTCATCAATGATTACCAGTAATTTTCACAATTATTGGATTCTCTACTTGATCTTTCATGAAAATCCCACCTCTTTTCAATTATAACACAAGTTTTGACAAGAACAGAGAATAATAAGTGCCTTATCTCAAAGTCAATGCTAGAAAAAGCTTTTTTATGCAATGAGGAAAGAAAACCTCATCTTTGTTTCATGAAAAAATCAATAATACATGGAAGTTTGTCAACTATGGAGTGCCTGACCTTCTGATAATCTTTAAATTTTCAAGTCAAATGCATGTTTTTATATGTGGCAAAATCCAATCAGATTTATTTTCCATTTGTTTCCTTACAAAATGACTTATTTCATCCTATGAAAATACATGGATTTTTCCAATGAATGGGGTTTGCTACCTCAAAGTTATCAAATCAAAGTATTTTTGGATGAGATCACCTGATTGTAATCCCAAAAGAATCTTGAAAAATTCACTATGACTTTAAATGAAAGAACCAATTTTTCATAAGCAGCTCTCTTTGTAAAGAAATTCAATCATATTTGGCTTAAAAAAAAATAAAAGTTGAAAAATAAAGCTTGATGTGTGTTGCAAGGAACTTAAACTATTTTTGTGAAATATTGCCCTCTAATGAACTCCAACCCACCCATGAAGGTAAACACAAGTGGAAAGGTGGTAAGATTTGTGTTTATTTATGAAGTCAGGTTTGATATGTCTCAAGATATTTCAGTTTAATCTTCCAAAGTTATGTTTAACCAAATAAGATGAAATGGTTTCAATACATGAAAGGAAGTAAGAAAATGATTTTTATAAAAAAATTAAATTCTATCTACTTTCAATTGCAAACATTTTGTCTAAAATGTGTTAAATGATCAAGAAATTAAGTTTTCATACCATTTTTGATTCAAGAATATTAACTTGGCCCTCTTTTCAATTAGGGATAATTTAAGCACTCAAAATTTCAGATGAATCCTTGTAAATTTGCATTCAAAACCAGAAATTTTCAGTTATTAAGAAAACTTTTAATATTTTCTTTACCTGTAGCAGATATCAAAACAGATTCACAATCAGATTTTACTGCAAGTTGGATCAAAATTGCATCTATCAATTGAATTAGAGGAAGCTTTTTTTTTCAAGAATTTTCATACCAATTCACAATTGAAATTTGACTCCCCATGTAAAAAATGATAAAAGCATTTCATCAATTTCAATACTAAACCTGGGTAAAATTGATCCTCTTGATCATAACATGGATTTAAAAAATGGAGGTGAAATTTGCAACAACTTAAGTGCTCATCCCAGTAATTTGAGAAAATTTCTATTTTTAATAATATGTTTCTTCTTGATTTTAAATAAATGTACCAAGGAAATACTTGGTTTGCAACAGAAAGCTTTTGAATTTCATTGCAAAATCTATAAAATTATTTCAACTGTAAAACTTAATAATAAGTCTCAATCTATTTTTGGATTAATTATTTTCCCCTGTTAAGGGAACTGAATGATTATTATTCCTGACATCATTTAAAATGATAAAAAATAATCATCTCAATCAAGATCCATGGTAAAGCAAAACATGAATAAAAAAATATGGTCATTTTTATCAAAATCCAAGTCATAGTTCCCAAACATTTCTTCCCTCTGACAAATTTTTTTTTTTCATTGCACAATGTAGAATTTGGCTCACATGCTTGAAATAAATTATAGAGTAGATGCATATCCAATTTGAGATATTCAATTTGAACATGAACCCTTTATAATCTCTCAAAATTCATCATATTCAATAGCCAATAACTTCAGATTCAATTGCCTGCAAATTCTCTCCCTCCATAAAATCTACACTTCAAACAACCCCAAAACCTTTTCAAGTGCTAGTTGAAGACTTCCCTATATTATAACATGGATTGTAGACCTCCTCATAGTTCAAAATCCATCAAAACTTGCACATTAAACAAGGAAGTAGCAGAACATTTGCCAAATTGAAATGACCCCATAAGTCTATGCCTACGTGACTATGTAAATACTATTTTAAACATGAAATATTGAGGAGACAGGGTTCTGCCTCCACCCACTGAAGATCAACTACAAGTTTTAAACTCAAAAAGCATCAATAAAATGGACCCAAACAACAACTTTTTCAACTTGGAAACAACCAATGAAAACCTCTATGGAGGGAAGAAGAGCATTCCTGGAAAGTTCAAAGAGAAATGGCAGAAAGAATTAGAAAGCTATGGCATACATGTTCCAACTTTCCAATGGGACCATCATACTTCAACAAAGTGGGACCAAATATTTTCAGAAGTGATAATAAAACATTGGTTGAATGCTAAGGACAATGATGCATTTACAAATAATCCACTTGATATTGAGTTTTTCAAGAAGGACATACTCTTTGGCCTACTGGAACGTTGGCTATGTGGGCAGAAGGATAATTACATGAAGCCTAGAACACGTAAAAAGAAGCCTAGGTCTAGAGTTAAACACAGAGTAAGCTTAAGATTTCTCTCCATTTTCTAAATCCTCTTAGCTAAAATTTTGGTCTTGAATCTGCAAGATATACAGAAACCGCTTGGCCACTGCAGAGCGCCATATGGGAAAGGATTTGGAAAAATGCCTTCTCCCTAGTAGGGAATTCTGCTCAGATACAGAAGAAGACAATGAGGGGAAATATCACTCTGTCCAAGTGTATTGGAGAAGCAAAATTTATTCAAAATTTCTCCATAATCTTGATAACAACACTCTCAACTATTTATCTGAGATGAAAGGTGAACTTCAAGCCAAAAAACAAGTAGAATATGGAAGAACTTATGATGAAATAGTCCCAAATTATCAGATGAAACCATGTGAATCCCTCCTTTCTAATTGTTACTGCCTTCTATTTCTTGCCACATTTAATTGGACAGAGAAATTGGTTTTGGATATGAAGCCAGTAGAGGATAAACTAGAAAGATTAGCAAAATCACTTGAAACCCCACATTGGTTTGAATAAATTTAATTCCAAGTAGCTCTATATTTCCTCTGTTGTCACCCAGAAAACAATACCAAAAGTTCTAAATTTTAGAAAATTTTTATTTATTAATTAATTCCTGCTAAATAAAACAAATCAATATCACTAGATTAATTCTTTTGAGGTTCCAATATTATAAGAAATATTTAAAACAAAGTTTCTGCAAAAAGATATTAGAGAAATAAAATCATTCAAGGCAATGGTTTTCTTTTTGTAAATTCATTCATTTTGTAAAATAAAATGTGAAACTCCTAAATTATTTCAATTTCAAATTGATTTATTTGAAATGTATAACTGAACTCAATATCTATGTGATACAATATTTCCAACATGTCTGAGTAGATTTTTGAATCTTCAGTTAAAATTTAGGTGACATTTCAATTTCCTACATCAAATTGAGATTTATTACATTTCACAAGAAGAAAAAGAAGATATTAAAAACTGAATTTAATCCTTTCAAAAAATACAATTTTTTTCAACCACAAAGTAACACAAAAAAAAGGACCCTCAAACCTCTTGTAATGATCTAATAGGAAATAGAAAGAAAAAAAGCATCAAAATCTTGACTTATCCAACCCAGGTAGTAACTTTTATTCGTCAGGTGTGAAACCGCACTGCTTCACTCCTCTATCACTTTACATAAAATTGAATTTCCCCATAATTCCAAATCTTCTGTATTCCATGCATGCACTAGAATTACTTGGAATCCTCAAGAACTGATACAAACAACTTTTCTCAGGTTCCAACTCAAGTTAGAAACAGAGCTTTTTCAGAGTCAAAACCAAGTCAAAACAAGTTTCAGGTGCTACACCTGCTGGCAGGTGCAGCCTTTTTTTTCATGGTGAATGGGGGCATTAGGGTAAGCAGCAAAAAAATCAAAAGTATGGACCGTCCAGTTCATCTTTGCGGCCAAGGTGAGAATGAGCCGTAGGGAGGCAAATGTTGCAGTGGGTGCAAACGTCTTGCCGTAATCAACCCCCTCCTCCTGTCTGTTACCCATGGCCACACAACAGGCCTTCTGTTGCATGGAGGATCCATCTTCTTGGTCCTTCTCCGTGATGACCCAACAAGTTGGCATGGCGGTCCTCCCAGCCAGGAGGGGCTCAGAAACCCACACCTTCTTTTGGAAGAGGTTGCCTATCTCTGCGTCAAAGACCGGGGTCCATGCAGGGCCTTCCCGACCGTTTAATGCCTCCCAGTATGATTTGGGAATCGCATGCTGCTGTGTGACATTGTCAATGGACCGCTCCTCCTTTTCAAAGGAAATCTCATTCGCAAAAGAGCCTAGGCAAAGCGCCAGGGCATTGGCGCAATGGACTGGCGGTCCTGGGGGCCCTTTTGTCTCAAAGACGGCTCAGGCAGATGAGGTGAATTTGCCCATGGCTGGCACGTAGAACAGACAGCCCTTGCTGTACGGCAGGTGCACAACAACCTGGGCTTTGATGGCACGCTGGTCCAGCTTTGACCTCTTTCCAGGTGGGATATGGACGTAGGCAACATCGCCAAATATGCGTAGGCGGTCCATTGCCGGCTGCACACCAAAACTGGCTTGAATGGTGTCTTGTTGCCTGTGTTCACATTTGGCAGCCTGTTCAGCATGTGGGAGGCCCAAAGGAATGCAAGGCTCCAAAACTTCTTGTCAAAGCCGCTGTCCACAAGAAAAGTACGTGCAGTATCAGCCAAGGAGCGGTTGTGGCGTTCAGCCGCACTGTCCTGGTGGTGATGGTAGCGGAGGATCTGCTCAATGGTTATCCCTCTCCCGGAGGCAAAGTCCCTTAGGGCTTTCAAGGAGAACTCCCCATGTTATTGGCCCTCAGAGTTTTGACAAAGTGCTTTGTCTGACTCTTCAGATGCCTTATGGTGCTCATGATCTGACAAGCGGCCTCACCCTTGCTCTTGAGCGGCACCACTTGGCTGAATCCTCTTGCAATGTCATAAATTGTCAGCAGGTAGGTGGAACCACCAATGGCCGGTACATCAAATGGGCCCATCAAATCTATTGCCAGCGCATCCAGCGGTGCAAAATTCCGTTGCAAGCTTTGTAGGCTGTTTGACCTGACACTCTTGGCTAATCTACACAATTCACAGATGACAACACTGGAGGGTAGAGTAGAGGGGAGATCTGAGTATGCCTGACCTCTAAGCAGCCATTGTACTCAGCGGATCCCACAATGGCCAAACAACCTGTTCCAGTACAGCAGAGTCTGTTTGTCCGGGGAAAGATGAGAGCCCTTTTGCAGAGACGGGATTCCCGCATGCGGGGGTGGGTTCACGTCGGAGTGCGCCACAAACACCTGGGGGGAAGGGATGCTGCGGTATGGGGCAGGCATGATTGACTGCCTTTGGGGGCCAGTGAATGGGCAGGTAAAGAGTCTCATCCCGAAGGCGTGCGTGAAGATGAAGGAGTCACTGATCTGGTCATAGGAAAAAAAGACGTTAGCCCATCAGCACGCGGCCAGCAATATGACGGTTCTGCGTGCGGCCTTGCAATAAAGAACGTTGGGTACAACAACGTTGCCGCCTTTGGGCAGGGGAAATAAAATAGACCCAATACCTGTGATGTAGGCAGTGGCACCATCAGTTGCAACTTTGAGAGACAAAGGGGGGATCTTGCAAAAATTTAAAAAAAGAAGCGTACGGTCACCCGTCACATGGTGCAAAGCGACCGCTGGCAACAATTGGGTAGGGCATTTCTTTGCTAGCATTGACTGAGTTCAGTTTGATACATCCGGTATCCGGCCTGTCCGATGCCACTTCAAAGCTCCTGGCCAGTGGAGGCTTGGTAAAAACCTGGCCGCTGCTGGTGATAACTTTAACTGATAACTTTAACTTCTGAGCCTCTTTATTTCAATTCAAACTACAACTCTTGTAATATTATAACTCTTGAGAGGACAAGTAATCAAGTCAAATCATGAAACACGTTAGAATGAAATTGAGAGATACTTGAGAAACAAAGGAATGACAAATGATAAAATAAGGAAATATTGCGCGACATGTTACCTTTGGTCGAGAGCACTACTAGTGAGCTTGGCGAGTTGACTCTGGAGAAGGGTTTCCTGTGGACTTGCTCCTCCTGAATCTTGCTACTTTGCCGAAGCTTGGATCGTGTGCGGTACTGCTCTTCAGGCGGACGAGTTGGTGGCGACTAGGACGGGGATGGCCTTCAGAGGAGCTCTGGGATTGTGGCGCGCGGGACTTGAAGCAATGATGGCGGGGGAAGAACACGCCGGGCGGAATGAACACCGGGGGAGACAGCGGAGGCTGCGGGATCTTTATTCAACACTCCTCCTAGATGCCGTTGCGATGAGGTGCAGTTGGAGTCTTGCCTGAACTACTTTAACAAATCCAAGAGGCTTTGTGAGAATGTCCGCAATCATCTGGTCTGTTGGAACGTGCTCGACCGAGATTAACGATTTTGCCACCAAGTCTCGTACGTATTGAAATCAAACCTCTATGTGCCGGGAATTCGGATTCAGCTGAGCCTCTTTGCTGATGAAATTGGCTCCCTGATTATCATTCTTTATCTTTGGCTTTGAGATAGAGATTCCAAGTCCAATGATAAGGGTGGACAGCCACCTGACCTGTTTTGCACACAGGTTGATTGCTACAAATTCCGCCTTGGTTGTAGACTGGGCGACTATGGACTGCTTCTTGGTGGTCCAGCTAATGGGATTGCCGTAAAGAGTGATGGCATATCCTGAGGTTGATTTCTGGGTAGTAATTGATTGTCCGTAGTCGGCATCTGCCCACCCGCACAGCTGGTCTTCAGGGTTGGCCGACTTGGTGAACAAGAGTCCCACTGACTTTTTCCCTTGTAAGTATTGGAATAGGTGCTTAACCATTTTTCACTGAGCTTTGGTTGGCCTATTCGCAAACTGGGATAAGAGATTCACCGTGAACTGGATGTCAGGCCTTGTATGGATAGCCAGATGTATGAGAGTACCCAGTGCCTTCTGCATGGTCTTTGTATCAAAGTCCAGTGAGTCCTGCCCCACTACCTCGTGTATGTTCATGGGGGCGGGTGCCTTGACAGCGTTAAGGTGCTCAAAACCAAAATCTTTAAGGGCCTTCTCAGTGAAATTGCGTTGGTGGAGCTTAAGTGAGCCGTCCTGGTTCCACTCAAGGGTGTAGCCCAGGCGTTGAGTCGGGCGTTCCTGGAGCTTTATCTTGTATTTCCCCCCCCCAGAAGCTGCAGGAAGTGCTTGATTTCCGCACAATCACTGCCCACAACCAGCCCATTGTCCATGTGCAAGTGCATCCGGATAGACTTGGATTCGTTCACAAAGATCAATTCATTGCCTATCGACGGTGCCATACCAAGCAAGTGCAGCGTTTTTGTCAGGTGGGCGCGCCAGCAGCAAGGAGCTTGCTTGGTGCCGTACAGCAATTTATTGAGCCGCCAGACCCAATCTTCTTTACCCAGGACCTCAAAACCCGCCACCTGAGCCACGTGAACTACTGCATCAATGTTGCCGTACAAGAATGCAGTCTCAACATTGAACTGAAAGACGTGCCAACTGTGTTGCACCGTTGCGGAAAGCAGAGCCCTGAGCAACTCGCTCCTGCCAACCAACAAATACGTGTCGAGGTAATGTTGTGGGTACTCTTGGTGATTGCCAAAACAGACCCATCTTGACTTCCGTCCAGTAATGTCCCCGAATTCATTCTTCTTTTGGACCAGATGCCACATCCCCCCAATGACCTTGTCATCATCCGGCCATGGGACCAGGGTCCCTGTTTCATGCATGAGGAGCAAAGTGTTTTTGGTCATCATGGATTCAAGCCACTTCAGGCGCTCATCCGGATCCGCCAGTGCCTTCTCCACCAAGATCACCTTGCTGATCAAAATATTGTTGGTATCATTGGCGTTAGTCTGTGAGCCATGTGAGCATCGAGAATAGGGAAGAATAGCCGTGGGATTGATATTGGACAAGATGTTTTGGGGAGCCTTGTCGTAATGCGGCACATAGGCGTAACCCTTGGGAGCAACAATGGAGGAGCCTACAACATTTGGTGCGGAAGCAGTAGCGGCTGTGACTGCAGGACCCACGAGCTCATTCTCAAGCGCTGGTTCGGGAGACAGTGACGCAGATTCAACTGGAGGTTTGAGTCTTGGAGATGGAGGGGGCACGATTAGCTTCTGTCTTTCAGACTGACAGGCCGGGACGGCAATGGTTGTGAACTGAGATGCAACGGAGGGAACAGGCAGAGGTGACGTGACGGTCTGGGGGAGTGAGGACGGGGATTTCTTCAGAGATTGGGCGGAATCATACTGAAAGACAAGACGAGTGGGCGTGAAGTCCCGGCTTACCACGACTTTGCCTCTATCTGGATCCAAGAAGCGGCCAGCATCCGAGTAAGGTTTGTACCCCAAGAACAGAAGGGGCTTGGATTGCACCTCCAACTTGGATGGTGGAGAGCAATGCACATGTACCTTGAGACCAAATGGGATCAGTGTTAGCACATTTCAAACAGGTTCTAGGGTTGCATTCACATCAAGCAGCATGCTGACCGGTGACTTCCACTGTAACTCTGCAGAGGGAAGAAGGTTAAACATCGACGAATACCTTGTGGCCCCGTCCCAGTAGTTGATGGGAACTTCCGACTGAGCAAGGATACACCTCATCTTGGTGAGAATGGATTTATTAAACTGTTTGGCAAGCCCGTTGGTTTGAGGAGAGTTGGCCGGACCTTGCTTGAGAACAATCCCGCAATGGGTGAGGAACTCACAAAGTTTGGTTGATCCAAATTCGCCACCGCGGTCACAGTGCAGGAAGGCTGGAGTCACATCTAACTGATTTTTGATTTTGTGGATGTAACTCATGATTCTGTCTTCGGAGTCAGATTTGTTCTTGAGGACGTAGATTCTGTTATAGCATGAATAGTCATCAATTATCACCAGGATATACAATGCCAATTGCTTGCAGGGGGGATTAATCTGGAGAACATCCATATGAAGTTGCTGGAAGGGCTTTGGCGAAATGGGCAATGGATTCAAATGAGACTTGCGCTGAATCTTGCACTGGGAGCATACGTTGCAGCGCTCCAAAGATGGAAATGGCTTTGGTATGGGGATCCGGTGAGAATGCAGGAACTTCCTGAGGTAGACGTCTGACGGATGTTCAAGCGTTATGTTCCAGTCCACAGAGGAGCCGTTCATCTTGGTGGAGTTGATCTTGTGAGGATGAGAGTGGTAGGAAACGTACAGGTTGCCTATCCTAGGGAATCAATAGATGATCCGTTCCGCAAGCTTCACCAGCACAATGCAATGCTTGTGTACCACTCAAAGGCCGTGATCCTCCAGCTGGGTTTCTGAGATGAGATTCCGGGGACCATTGGGTGCATAGAACATGGGGAATACTGTTGTGCCGCCAATGTTGAGCTTGCCAACGTGGGTAACTTTGATGCGACCTCCATAGGTGTTCAGCTGTTTATTGATGGGGGTTGGATTGTGCAGCAGCAAGAAATTGCACACCGTCAACCTGGATGCTCCGGAATTGTATACCAGCTCACACCTGGAGTCATTTGGTACAGACACGTTATAGAGAGCGTCTTTGCAGCTAAGGAATCCACAGTCTTCCGGATTGGTTGATTGATCGGCAGCCATCAGCATCTTGTCATCATCCAGGTGATCGGGTGAAGACCCTTTGGGACAATCCTTGGCCACGTTTAGCGAGTTTTGAGAAAAAAGTTGCTTGAGTTTGTGATCAAGTCTCTCTATCTCGGAGGCAAGTTACTCAGGCTGTGGACGCAATTGAGGATTATTCCTTGTCGGGGATACAGACCTGGGGAAAAACGAGGCTGGTTGAGACAACTTTTCTGGTGCCCTTGATGGCATCTTGCGCTTGCTGCGCCGTGAATGTGATTTGTGGGTGGAGGCGTAGTAGTTAGCTTCAATAGAGTTTGATTCCCATCTGGAGTCTTCCAGTAGAACCCTGGTGGATACTGCCTCCAGAGTGAAGTGACGTATGTTGTAGAGTGTGGAGGTGATGCTTGATATGAGATTGTCTTGTCTCAAGCTCTTGATGAGAAAGACTGCAGCAAGAGCAGGAGAGAAATTCATGATCTGATCTTCAGGTGGTTGACTTTTGATCATATCAGTGAGAGTGACGTATGCGTCCATGAAAGTTGAGGTATGCTCCCTTAGGCTTCTCCCCTGCTTGTAGGTTAGATTGACAAGACGGATCAAGGCGTCTCCTATGACTATTATTGAATTTTCTCCGCATTCATTGGCAAGAAGACGGTAGGCTTTCCTGAAACTGGACTTGCTGGACTTGACACAGGACAGTAGGTCTTGCTCTATCAAATTTCTCAGAAGGCTGAGGGCCAGAGCGTTCTTGCGTTGGTAAACTTTTGTATCTGAGTTTGCTTTGATCCATTCCTCGTGTCCTTTGCCAACCAATATGTCCTCAAAGGTGCTCTTCCAGTTTTGCCAATTGTGTTGATTTAGTTTTACAATCTTTTATTTTGTAGAGTAGTCATCCTTGTCTGAGCCATCGGAGTGAGGGATGAGTATGGGGTGTCCTTCGCAATGGGCCATCTGATGCGGTACCTGTTAATCTCGACTTCTGTATCTATTCAAGAGTTGTTTGAATTAAGAGTTGGCTCTTGCTACCATGATAACTTTAACTTCTGAGCCTCTTTATTTCAATTCAAACTAAAACTCTTGTAATAGTATAACTCTTGAGAGGACAAGTAATCAAGTCAAATCATGAAACACGTTAGAATGAAATTGAGAGATACTTGAGAAACAAAGGAATGACATATGATTAAATAAGGAAATATTGCGCAACATGTTACCTTTGGTTGAGAGAACTACTAGTGAGCTTGGCAAGTTGACTCTGGAGAATGTTTTCCTGTGGACTTTCTCCTCCTGAATCTTGCTACTTTGCCAAAGCTTGGATTGTGTGTGGTAGTGCTCTTCAGGCGGATGAGTTGGTGGCAACTAGGACGGGGATGGCCTTCAGAGGAGCTCTGGGATTGTGGCGCGTGGGACTGGAAGCAATGATGGGGGGGGGAAGAACACGCCGGGCAGAATGAACACCAGGGGAGACAGCGGAGGCTGCGGGATCTTTATTCAACAGCTGGCACTGCTGACAGATGAGCTGCTGGTGGTGGGGTTGCCACTGCCAGCATAGTAGCGGGGGTAATATAGTTTGGCAGGCCAACCTTGCGGGGAAGGAATGGGGCTGGGCTGTGTGCATGCCCCGTGACCAAAAACCTTTTATGGGACAATGTACCCTGGGGGGTTCATGGTGGGGTATGTGGCGGTCATGTTGGGGGGCGCGATGATAGGGTAGAAGGAATTGAAACGGGCCAAGCCATGGAAGGCATTATTAAAACCGGCATGGCTCCCCATATGCGGGGTGCGCTTCTGGGGGAGGAAATGGCTGCCGCAGGGGGGAAGGCAATGTCTGTCCCATATTGGCAGGGGGAAAAAGTTCTTGACATGGTTGTTAGAACCACAATTCCAGCAGCCGGGGGGGCTGGCAAGGAATGTGTCCGGGTCTAGGCCAACGGGGGTGTCAACTGCTTTGTCCAATTTGTTGGGAGGGGGGGCAAGGGAGACGCCTGGAAGACAAATATGTTGGTCAATTTCCCCGCCAGACTGGTCAGGCCTATGTGCTGCTTCAAGATTTTGTAGAGTTTGAGTAACTTGGTGAATTCTGGCGTGTTGGAAGTGCTGTCCCAATCCATCTTGCGCTCCAGGCGGTTTTCCAGGTCTTGGTAGAGGTTGGAGTTGGGGTCAATGCTGGCCTGGAGTATGAAGCCCGCCAATGAGTCACTGGTGAGTTTGACTCTGAGTTTAACCAATTCTTCTACAAAGTCCTTTATTGATTGAGGGTCTCCAGCTGTCATGTTGGAGTTGAACTTGCACGCAAAGGCCCACCGGTAGGCTTTCATCTGCGAGGCCCTGTTGTTGGTGTGGAAATGATCCTTGAGCAATTGGAACATTGCCCGGCTTGACACACACTTCTGGATCATGCGCTTGAGAGGGGGCACCAGGGAGGCAAGCAAGATTGGCCTCACCACGTTTTCATGGTAATTGTCAAAGGAACAAGATTCTAAGTAGCTGGGGTTGTATATTGCAATTTGCAGACAATCTTTTGTGTTTTCTACCCACGTTGTCCAGTTGGACCCATCAATCTTGAGGCGTTTGTCTTCCAAGATTTCTGAGGTGATAGAGTGTGATGTTGCCGCTGCATTCCTTGCCTCCTGTTCTGGCGTACGCGCTGGGGTTTTGTCCTTTGCCTTGGGCTTGGCAAGGGATGTGGCTTTTCTGAGTCTCTTGTTGAGCACTTTATCTTTGTAGTGTATGCCCTTGTCCAGGGCTCTTGCGCGTTGATCCAGCTCCCGTTTGCATTTGTCAAGGTTGGCTAGTATGGTTGCCTGTATGGCCGCCTTGTCCAAGTATGGGGAAAATTTGGCTGACACATGGTACCTGACCTGGTTGGCAAGCATATCCAACGTTGCCACAACAGGCACAGGGGTGAGTCTGGTGGAGGATGATATGCGCCTGGCCCGGTGCTTTTCTGTTGAAGGGCCAGCCAGGAAGTCTTGGGGGGAGTATATATTGGGCAAAGCAGGAAGCAGGGCTGAGGAGTGGAAGGGTGGGTAAGGGAAAAGGGAGTAGAAGCAGAAGGGGGAGGGGGAAAAAACTCCCCACCTGGAAGATCCACTGGGTTGTTGTCACAACCTGTCTTTGGTACAGGTAGCTAGTCTGCACCTAGGATATGAAAGGTGGTTTTTTGTGGGGGAAAAGGGAAAATGGGCAAGCAAATAGGTATGTGTGGTGTGAGGGGCGGATGTACAACAAACAGGAAGATGACAAACAGGGGGAAAACAAAATCTTCACGCCAAAAAAACCTGGCAACTTTGAGGTGATTAGTTGTAACTATGCACGCTGGTGCCTATCCTGGCGTATGTTCAGGGTTCTTGGCTTTAAGAATTAGTGAGCAATCCAAGAATGTGTTGGAAGCGCTAGAGGAGGGCTCATAACCTGTTAATTTTGAAGTAGGGGTAAAAATCCTGTGGGGCTGTATTTCTTGCTAGGTGAGCCGTTTATATAGTTATGAATTCAAGTATTTTGGGCTTGGGTTGGTGAGAGAGTATGTTTTTACCTGGGTAAACCTCAACAATAACTACTTTGACCAAGATCAATACCTTCTGGCCAATTCAGCTTATGCTAGTGGGAAATATGTGGTTTCAGCATACCACAATGTTTCATCCAATGATCAAGCCAAAACTGGTTTCAACTATCATCTTGCCCAATCACAATTTTGGATTGAGCATGCCATAGGAATTCTGAAAGGAAGATGGGCCAGCTTACAGGAGATGCCAAACCAGCTTCAAAATTCCAACAACATGAAGAGCCTCATCAACTGGATTATCAGTTGTGTAATCCTTCACAACCTTCTTTCCAACATCAAAGATGAATGGGACAAAATATTCAAAAAAGATATTCCCAATCCTCCTCAAGTCATCCCGGTCTCATCTTCTACCTCGTCTTTTGCCATGAAAGAGAGGATGCTACCACCCAAACTTGCTTACTTTGATGAGTAGCATTTGGTTTTTAAATAGGTAAAAAATCACATCACAGAATTTTTTTGGTTTTGGTTGTTCAACCAAGAATCCAAGGCTGACTTTGTTTTTTTTTTTTTTTTTTTTTTTTTTTTTTTTTGGTGGAATTAGAAAAAAACCAAAACTTCCAAACCACCAACCTCACCCCCTCTAACCACCAGTCCACTTCCTCCTCCTCACCTACCACCTCCACCTCACCCATCACCTCCACCTCACCATTGCCTCCACCTCACCCACAACCACCACCTCACCCATCACCACAACGTCACCAGCACCTCCACCTCACCAACCACCAACACCTCACATCACCTCACTAACTCCCTCCCCTACTGCTTTGGTTGGTAACCCTGGTAAGCCCCCTCCCCCCTGTTCCTCTTCCTGCCCCTCACTGGTTGCTGATCCTTTGATCATTCAACCTTTTGGTCCCCCCTGACTCCCTTTCTCAATCCCTCAGGTGAGTCCCTCCCCTCCTCCTCTTCATCCTCTCCCTTCCCCTCCTCATCAATCACATATTTATTGCTCAATCAATTGCAAATCAATTGTGTGATAAATTGCTTGATCAATTTGCAATAGATTGAGTTATTGATTTGAAATCAATCAAGCAATAATTTGCCATCAATCAATCACTTTTCACCTCCCCACCCCTCCTCCTTCTCCTTATCATTGTCATCGGATGAAGCTGACATTTTTTATTATTATTTTATTTATTTATTTTTATTTTTATTTATTTTATTTATTTTTATTTTATTTTTATTTTTATTTTTGGGTTTCAGCTTTGACCAATTGGTATTTTTTTTTGTTGATCATCTACCTTGATTATAAAAACAATTTTTTTTTTCTTTTTTTGTTTTTTTGGGTGCCATGCAATGAAAACCCATTTTTAACCCTTTTTCTGTCAACCCCTGCCCCTTTTCTGGACTGCAAATGCTTCTCCCACTGCACTCAAAATGTTATACAACAAGACCATTTCCTTCTTGATCCTCACCCCAAGTGCAGTAGGTGCCTGGGAGGGATCAAGATGGAAGTAGATGGTTTGAAAAACATAAAGAGAGGTGGCAAGCAGAGGGCTCTTTGGTGAAAGAGGTCTCAAATGAGAGATTCTAAAATCTCTTTGGAAGTAAATGAAGATGGGTTTAAAAAAAAGGTGGTTTGGTCTCAACAAAAACTACAACCTTTGGATTTGTACCCTGCTATTTCTGCCAAAAAGAAAACTCAAAAACTCTCCCCTGAAGAGTTTGGACAAGCCAAAAAGAAGATTGAACAATTAAATTTCTTCAGCTCTGGAAAAGTACCTGTTCTTGATCATTCCAATTGCCACTCTCTGGTTACAATAATCAAATTGGTCCCATTGAATAAAATCTCTGAGAAAGGAAAGAAGGAAATCAAATTGGTCATGACATTCCTTCACCAATACAAAAAGTTTTTCAACATGATTGGTCCCTCAACATCTTGGGGTGGGAAAATGTGAGCAATTTTTTGGGAAAAATTGATGCACCCCTCTGAACTTTTTGGATGTTATTTGAAGAAAGCAGCTATTCAATCTTCCCCCCAGGAGTTTAAATTTTTGAACCTTAGGTCTGAAAAGGTATCACAAATTTTATGCCAAATGTTCAGAAAATTAGCCAGACTGGCACACAATTCCAACCAAGAAACCATGCTGGAAAACAATATCCTTTCTTTCTCTTCATTTGAATATGGATCCCTGCTCACTCCTTTTGACTGCGCCCCCCACATCACCTTCACTTCAAATTCCTTCTACAATTCTCCACATCTTGACAAAGGTGACATCTCTTCCTATTGCTTTCTACTGGTGGTTCCAACCCAAAAATTAAATGGAAAAATTATTGACAACAAGGAAAAATATCAATTATCTGATGGCCAACTTTTCTTTCCTGACTTGGGATTTGGAATTGATTTCAAAGAAAAAGGTATTGTAAAAATGGTTTGGGCAGCAAAAAATTACAAGCATTTTACTTTTCCTGCTGTAGAGACTGCCACCCACACTAGGATGGCTATGTCTTTGCAAATTAACAAGACCACTCTCAACACTTGCAAAGACTTGAAAAGCGGTAATATATATTCCAGAACAAAAAATGTAAATAAAAATAAAAAAAACATTTTTTCATTGGTGGGGTTAAAAATAGGTTCAAACAGAGTTGAATTTGGAAATAATTTTTTGTGTTTTTAATTTTAAAACTTTTATCAAAAAAAAAATTTTACAAGCCAAGCAATTGAGTGATTTCCTTCATTTCATCAACAGTTCTACTGCTACCAATACATGCCATGGCTAAAAATAACCTATCTATTTTTTCCATGACTAGCCTTTTCCTCTCCTTTTTGAGTTGGTCTTCCTCTCAATCCTTCTCCTTTTCCTCTTTTTGAAACTCCAGCTCTGCCAATTTCATTTGCCACTCAGCATCAAACTGTTGTTGATGAGCTAAACTCTCAGATTTCTGCTTTTGAAAATCCATAGCCAGTTGTCAATCCCACTTCTCCTTTTCAAATTGAATTTTTTCAGATTCAATTTGTGATTTGAATTTTTTTTTTGGAGTGGAATAGGAATGAAATTTATTTTTAAAGCAAGGAGAAATCAATGCGCTTACTTGAATCTTGCTTCTCCATGATCTCCTCAAAGCCAGAAAAATTTGAAGTGTTTCTCCTCTTTTGATGGCTATTGGGGTTGATTTTGATGAAATTGGAGGCCTTTTGCTTTCCCTTTGAAGACAATTTTTGTATGGGAACATCATCACTCTCATTTGAAGGGGATGTGAGAGGCCACATTGACTTGAGTATTTGGACATTAAGGAATTAATGAGCCTTTTTTTTACAATGTAAATCATTCAGGAGTAACCAGACAGAAGAGAAAAGAACTTGTTTCCTTAATTCAGCAGATTTTGATTTTGGTGGAAATACAGGAATGAGTTGCTCCTCATTGACCAAGTTCTTAATTTCTTCCACCCCAGGAAGAGAGCAATCCAAAGAAGGAAGTGAGGGGTTCAAGGAAGGGTTTGAATTTTTGATCAATGCTGATGTAGACATGATTGGAGCTGGTTCTGTTGGAATATCCTCCTCAACATCAGATTGGGGCCACTGATAGGTTTCATTTGCATTATAATTGCTATGCTGAGCATCCACAGCCAGGTCCTCAGCATCAACTGAATCTGATTGTTGGGAATCAAAAGAGGCTAAAGGGGTTATATTGGCCTTCTTCCGAAAGATTTTATCCATTTGAATATAAAAAGGACACATGGAGTCCAACTTATCAACCACTGAGTTGATTCCCTTTGCTTTATCAGAGTTGGTGATACAAAAGCCAGTGTAGATTGACATTGAGTGGGATTTTTTGTACTTGGTTCAATAGTTCTTGAATTCCTCCTGCATTTTTCTTGATGAAAGATCCAGCCTACCTTTGGTTTTATTCTCCAGTTCATTGGTTATCAGGAGATAACCATTAAACTTAGAGGATGGAGTTTGGCCAACTCCAGTTTCATTGTTGTATCCAAAGCAAGGATTTTAGTTGGACGTAATTTTGAGTTGGTTTAACAGGATGATATCATCATCTCTCTTGAGCTGACTTGAGCCTTTGTAAGCTGATGGGTGCAGATTGTTGGATTTTGAGTTCTGGGGGATTTTTTGCTATGGTCCATTGGATTTTTTAGTGGAATTTCAGGGGGAGGATCACTGAGGGGCCATTTAAAAAAAGTAAGAGGGATGAAGGGATGAAGCAATGAAGCAATGAAGTGATGAAGGGATTTTTTGAAAGCAGGGATGAAGCAATAAAGCAATGAAGCAATGAGAGTTAGGATGTGATGAAAGCGGGGATGAAGCAATGAAGTAATGAGATGATGGATTTGATGAAAGCAATAATGTTTGAGAAAGTGATGAGAGTTATGAAGAAATGAGAGTGATGAAGTGATGAGAGTGATGAAGCAATGAGAGTGATGAAGTGATGAGAGTGATGTAGCAATGAGAGTGATGAAGTGATGAGGATAGCAATGAAGCAATGAAGAGAAATGAATCAAATTTTTGGATGAGGTTGGAGGTATAATTTTTCCAATCAGGTCAGAGGTTGAAACCAGGGGTAATGATGTGGAATAATGGGTTGGGGCAGTGGAAGCCTTGAAATAATTTATTTGAAAAACACCATTTATTTTCAGGTAGCTTTGAAACATCTGATGTTAAATAAGTGAGGTTTTTTGATTTTTAATGGTGGTTTTGAAATGGCGGATTTGGGTTGAAACCCGCCATGAAAAAATGGCGGTTTTGCTCAAATTTGATAGGCCCTATTAAAGATAAAAAAAGGCACTTATTTCACATCAGACTTGTCAAAGTTACCTGAAAATAAACAGATTTTTTCAAATAAAGTATTTAAAGGCTTTCAATACCTCAAACCATAATTCCACATCATCACCCCTGGTTTCAACCTCCAACCTCATTGGTAAAATTCTACCTCCAACCTCATCCAAAAATTTGATTCATTGCTCTTCATCTCTTCACCACTATCCTCATCACTTCATCACTCTCATTGCTTCATCACTCTCATCACTTTCTCACCTCATTACTTCATCACTCTCATTGCTTCATCACTCTCATCACTTTCTCACCTCATTACTTCATCACTCTCATTGCTTCATCACTCTCATCACTTTCTCACACATTATTGCTTTAATCACATCCATCCTCTAATAACTTCATTTCTTCATCCCCACTTTCATCACATACTAACTCTCATTGCTTCATTGCTTCATCACTTAATCCCCGCTTTCAACAAATACCTTCATCACTTCATTGATTCATTGCTTCATCCATTCATCTCTTTTACTCTTTTCAAATGTTCCCTCAGCAAACCTCCCCCTGAAATTATACTAAAAAATCCAATGGACCAAAGAAAACATCCCCTAGTAACTCAAAATCCAACAATCCTCCCCCATAAGCTTCCAAAGGGTCAAGTCAGCTCAAGAGAGCTGATCACATCATCATGGTAAACCAACTCAAAATTCCCTCCAACTATGACACTTGCTTTGGATCCAACAATGAAACACAAGTTGGCCAACCTCCATCCTCTAATTTTGATGGTTATCTCCTGATGGCAAATGAACTGAAAAATTAAACCAAAGGTATGCTGGATCTTTTATCTAAACAGATGCAGGAGCGATTCAAGAAATATCAATCCAAAAATTGCCCCTTTAGCCAATGCTGACAAGCCCTATTCTTGCCCTGTCTCCGCATGTTTGTCAAATTATCTCCTCCAATCCACATGTTAAAATTGGGTTGAGGATAAAGAAGGGATTAAATTCATCTTATATAATTCACTTGAATTGATGACCTATGGCAATTGATTTCTCAATTGATTGCAAATCAATCTAGAAATCAATTTCCAATCAATTCTCAACCAATTCATGATTGATTGAGAGATTGATCAGAGATCAATTGAGAGATCCATTGGCAATGTATTGGCAATTTCATGTCTCTGTATGTTTTTAAAATGATCTCCTCCTATCTTTTTACCTCCCAGGTGGCTACTGAGCTTGGGGTGAGGATCAAGAAGGGATTCAATTTTTTGTATAACATTTTGAGTGAAGTGGCAGTTTTAAAACCCCAAGTTTTGCACACTATGGGATTTGAACCCATGACCTAAACATTGATGAGTGATTCTTTAACCACTTAGCTAAGTGTGCCATTGCTGGATAGGTCAATGTGCCCTTCAAAAAACTCATCCTCATCATCTAATCTCCCCTTGCTCACAATGATCATCCCAGCTCACCATCTGCTCATCACAAACTTGAATCAATACCCCATGGAAATGGATTGCTCAATTGATTGATGATCAATTGCTTGATTGATTGGTGATCAATTGCTTGATTGATTGGAAATCAATATCTCAATTGATTGGCAATCAATATCTTGATTGATTTGTGATCAATTGATTGATTGATTGGAAATCAATTTCTCAATTGATTGTAAATTTATTGCTCAATTGATTCACTATTGATCCTTTGATTGATTCACAATTGATTTGAAATCAATTGGGAAGGAGGGAGTGGAAGGGTGAGGAGGAGGGGGGCAGCCTACCTGGAATATTGAGCAAGGAGGTGGGGGGGGACCTAGAGGTTGAATGATCAAAGGATCAGCAACCAATGAGGGGCTGGATGAGGATGAGGATTAGGAGGAGTGGGGGGCTTACCAGGGGTACCAACAAAAGGAGGATGGGAGGTGGTGGGTGAGGTGGAGGTGGATGTGAAGCAATAGAAATTTGAAGTAATGGAGATTGGATCAGTATGGATTTTCTGAGGTGGAGGTGTGGATGGGTGTTTTTCATGGGATGGATTGTGGATGGATGTTGGTGCATAAATGGCGGGTTTGATGTTTGAAACCTGCCAATTTGAAATAAAGAAGTTAGGGGGTATTTGAATTTCAGAAACCCTCAATTAAAAATGGCAGGTTTGGTCACAAAAAATGGCTGGTTTCTAAAGGGGGTCTGGTGACCAAACTGGGACACCTCATAAGTCAAGGCAAATTTTGAAATTTTTCTATATAACCCTTCATCAGTTTTACAAAAAAAAAGAAATTTTTTTTGTTGGTATGGAAAACTTTCTTTTTCTCCTTCTCCAACTTCCCCCTGTCCTAGCAGTCTAGGAAGGGCCCCTGGGTTGCTCAAGTCCTCAGGTCTTGCATTCAACTCCTTTGCTTTGCGCTTGGAACCCAATTTCTTTTGGCCAAATGCGTGTGAAAAATCTCACATCACTTGGCCCTCTTCTTCATCATCATTATCAATCCCCATTCATTGGGATCCCCCATGGTTGCATCCTTGAAGGCAACCAATGGCATCATTGTTTCTGGCTTGCTTGGCCTTTAGAAAGGCAACAAACAAGTGGATCAGCTTGATACCACCAATATTGGGCAATGCAACCATCTCAATCACCCACCCCCTTCACTCCAACTATCCCCAATCAACCCACCCCATCCTCAAATACCACTTGGATCCCTTCATTGTATGCTTTTTCATCATTACCTACTTACCATTTGGGCACATCATCCTACTCCTCCAACCTCCCTACTCACTTAATATGTAACCCATGTTGGACACCACCTTGGATGGCTTGCAGGTTCCATACAATTGGTCTTCCAAATCCTTCTCAAGTCATCACTTTCATCAACCACTTGCTTGTCTTCAATCCTCCCCCACACCATTGTTCATAATCTTGCACCCATGGCCATTTGCACCCTTGCTGTTGGATCCATGGCTTGCACCTGGCAACTATTTCCCATCTGCCAATGCACTTCCATAACCTTTTTCAAACTCTCATCTGCCAGCCTTCAGATGCTCATCCGCTTCCCACTGTCATCCTCAACCCTGGGCTGGTTTCCCTTTCCCATCTTTTTTTCCTTATGTCATGTTCATCCTGTTGCCATTTTTTTCCCCTGATCCTGTCTAAAATAATAATAATAATATTTTTCCCGCTCTCATTTGTTTCATCCTCTTGTAAATATTCTACAGGGTCTCTTTCCCATAAAAGGAGGGGCTCTCCCCAGCCTTTTTACAACATCATACATTGTATCAGCCACTCAATAAATCCATGGGGAGTGATTCGATCTGCCCCCCCCTTATCTGAGCAATTCATTGTCATCTTTATCCAGATTATCTCCATGATTCCCCTCTGATCCTTGAGCCTCCAAAATCAAATCCATGATCTGCCCCTCTGTGGCCTTATCTGTTATCACGAACCAATAGCCTTGCTGGTTGAAGAAGAATTCATTTGATTGAATTCTTGAGTGTGTTATACCACTCTTTGATCCCTGTTTTCTGGCAATACTGGTCTTTATCATTATTTGATTTTCCTTCTGGAATCATTAAAGTTTGAATAAGATGTTTTATTAAGTTTAAAAACCTGGAGTGTTAAACCTCCCTTTATTTCTGAAGTTGAATTTTTCCACGCTACTCTTGAGTCCCTTGAGAAGTTTTTGGTTATTCTTGTTCAAGTTTGTTATTCCTTTTCTTCTAGAGCTTCATAAAACAAATTTCTTTGTTTTTTACAGCCACCCACAGTTATCTGGTACCCTTCAAGCACTTGATTGCGGAGAGTTGGGCAGGTTCATTGAGAACCTGGAGGTTAGTTGGGTTTCAGTTGACCATACCCAATCTTCTGCTGATTACCAGAGTTATTAGCTTGTGGGTGTTGTTACTTGCAACTGCCTTCTTCTATTGAACTCTGGGAAAACTCTGAACTCTTTTTCTCAAGTCCGTTCCTGCACCATCTTGTCTCAGATAGTTTTTTCCCATAGCTACTGTTTATTATCAAGTTTATCTCTTCTCCATTGGTTCCTCACCTACAGGGTTCTGGTCCTTGATTCCAGTTACATTTAAATATTTTTGTAACAATCAGGAGGGCAGCCTAAAAAAGCACCTTTTCCCTCCACAGAAATGCCTGCGGCCAGCACTGTTTGGAGTCTTACAGCGTATTTTATAACTTTGATACACCCAAATAGGGTGATGAGAAATTCACAACTCCCAGTTTTGTGAGAGTTTTATAGGGCCCTAAAAGGCCCATACACACGTTCAAAGTGCGTGTGGGGCCCATACATTCGTCCAAAGTGTTTTTCAAAACACGCAAAACCCCCGGGGGGTTGTATACCCCCCATAAACAACACTTTTGAGTTGTGTACCTCTGTACACAAACATTTTGACACGTGTACGGGTATACAACCCCCCGGGGGTTCAGCCAGAAATTTTGGGACCCCCTGGAACACATTTGGGTTCCATCAAACCAAATCTGGGATCAATGCGTACTATGTGAGACTATTGGACCACACCTAGAAATCATAAAGTGAAACCTAAAGTGAAAAAGCAAACACAATCATTCCCTTTGGAAAAAAAAATCTGTGAAATTGTCACTGTCCCACAAAGTAAACTTTCAAACCACCTGTTGGACAACAGAAAAGTAAATTTTCAATTCCCATTGGTTAACTTGATATTTCTCAACTCAAAAGTGAGAAAAATTTTTGTTTGTTCAATTGAAATTTGGATTGAATACTGAAGTACCATTGCATTTTTTTGGATTATGGGAACAGTGGCAAGCCCTCCTGTTTATGAAATGGCTGCATTGATGGACTACATTGATAGTTCCATTAAAAAAGCTTCAGAATAAAATTATTTGGGTAATGAAACATTGGAAGACCCAATTGCATCCTCATCTAGGGTTACAATTGAGGATTTTTTATTCACAAATGGATATGAGCTCTGGTGGTGAGTAACATTTTATGATACTCTGGCCTTTTCCAGATTGGATTTGATGGAAACTGACTATGTAACTATGATATAAACATCTAATTTATGAAAAATCCACTTGAAAAACCTCCTGTGAGAGCCTTTCCTACTAGTGAAGAGGCAAAAAATATTTTCAAAAATGGGCAATGAAGCATGGTTATGCTTTGACAGTTTTCAACTCAAAGTTTGATAGATATGTGGATTTAAAATGTGATAGACATGGTTCCTACTCTGCGAAATTTCTCACCAAGCAATCAAGGAAAACTTACACAAGGAAGGTTAGGTGCAGGTTGCACAAAGGCAGACCCCTTGTGGAAAATCTCCTACAGACATGATCAACATAACCATCAACCATCTCCACACCCCTCAGTGCATCCTCACCTGAGGAGAATCTCTGGGTTGGCCTTAATGAATTTAAAAAAAGGCATGAGTGATGGGCTCAATAATATTCAACTGAAAAGAAAATTGAGAAATTTTGATGCGGGGGAGTTTGTTGATGACCAAAAAATCTATAACACTAAACGTAAGGTAGCGCTTGTAGAACTCAAGGGAAAAAGTGTTATGAAGGTCCTCTATGAAAAAATTGGTGATTCAGGTTGGGTTCATTGGTCAAAATTCAGTGGAGAGGGAAACTTGGAGGCCCTATTCTTGGCACACTTTGAGGCATTAAAGCTTTGCAAACAATTCCATCATATTCTATTGTACTTATAAAACAAATACGTACAACATACCCCTATTGCATTTTGTAGGAATTACAGCCAACAAAAAAACTTTCATGAAAGCTCTTGTTTTCATAACAAGAGAAAAGTTTGATTCCTACAGTTGGTCCTTAAATGCACTAAAGGAACTGGCTTATGGTCCTGAGAGACTTCCAAAAGTCTTTGTGACATAACGTGAAAAAGATCTGATTTGTGCTATAGAACAGAGTTTCCCCAATTCAAAAAGACAGTGTTGTCTGTGGCACTTGTCTAAAAGAAATACAAGAAAACTTTAAAGTTTGCTTTAATAATGAATTTGAAGGATTGCAAAGCTTTATGTCTCTGTGGGCTAAGTATGGGGCCTCTAAAACCAAGGAGGAGGCAGAGGTAAATGATGTGGAACTCAGAGAAAGGGCCAAATCACTGCTTCTTCTGTTAATCTTCCTAGTTTTGGGTGCTTACATTATGACTTGTATAAATTGTTTCTTGGAAGACCATGATGATGTGCTTGAGTATATGAATCATTAAATCTTCCATATCAAATAGATGTTTTTAATGGCTTGAGCTTGCAAAAGCCCTGACTTTGGAAATAAAACCACATCTTGGGTGGAAGGGGCACATGATACTCTCAAACAATTCCTTGAAAATTCTTTGAGAAACCTGTTTGATGTTTTGAAAAACCTAGAAGGAAAAGTTTAAATCAAATTAAATCAGTTCAGACAGCCCTTTACAACTCCTGAATAAATTTATGAATAGTTCTTCCCACTGAACTGTTACCGTTGGGAGAAAATTTGTCTTTAGAGGCAATTGAAATAATTGGGGAATAATTTGAGAAATTAAAGCAGAAACATGATGTGGAAGTGTGCACCAAGTCATACTCCAAGACTATGGGTTTGCCCTTTTCCCACTAGATAGGTGACCTTCTAGCATCAAGGGGATCTGTTGTGCCTGAGGATGTTCATACTCAGTGGAGGTTGGATTGTGACCCTTGAAGTTCTAGTTCTGTGAGTTGGTTTAAGTTTGATTGTTTGATTGCTCAAATTATTTTTTGATTGATGCTTTTTGATAAATGCTTTTTGATTGATGATTCCTACTTTAATAATTTTTGATCCTTTTGAATTTTGAAAGTTCAATGTTGACAAAATGCTCAATGATTCCCAGTGAAATGAGAAGCTCTTTGCAATGATATTGGGAAATTCTGAACAAGATCATTGCAAGATGTTTAAGTACCTTATTCAGAAGATCACAAATTATCAATCAAAGCCAAGACTTGAACCAAAATTCTTCCAATCAAGAAGAGGTTGGCCAAAATTGACAGATAACTGCAGAGGTCCTTCTCAATCTGAAAATTTTGAATAGGAACTCCAGAAGCAAAAGGGAATTAGAAGGGCACCAAATAAGAAAAGACAAAACATTGTAAGTCTTTTATTTTGTCAAATATTCATTTTTTGAGTTTAATGAACTGATGATGATATGATCATAATTGTTAGTCAAAGTATGCAGGATCAGAATCTGAATTTCATAGGTCAAAGGAAGATACTGGAAGTGAATTAGCTTCACTTCTATTGGACTTAAAATCCTCTTCAGAGGAAGAGCTGCAGCAAGGTTCAACCAGAAGCTCATCTTTGGTGGGTATCAATTTCTTTAATGAGATTAGAATTTTGGCTAATTAATCTTTGATTGTAGGAACCAAAAATGAATCAAATAATTTAAATACCTGAGAACTTACATAAGTTCTTGGGGGAGGTTTGGGATCCATTTGGTGATGGAAATTTTGGATTTAGAGTCATTGCTAAATCACTTGGGTGTGATGAGCATGGATGGTTTGGAGTACAAAAATAAATGATTGAAACATTGAGGAAAAACTGTAGAAGTTTGAGTAAGTTGCTCCGGTTGAGAATGAAGAAGGGATGAGGAGGAGGAACTTATGTTGCTAAGAGGAGCGGATCCTAGGAGTCAAAGAGGGGGCACTCTGGTTCAATGTAAGTCAGAATGGATGATTTTAATTCACTTGTTCAGGCATCTCTATAAATAGACTAAGTAAAAGATGGATGAAAAGTGGTTGAAAATAAAAATCATAATGAATAAAATAAGATAATGAATATTGAAGACATTAACTAAAGAGCACAATGTGCACAGAGAGTGGTCACTAAGTTAACTAAGGACTGCTTTAACTAGGCTTGAGTTGCACTTCAGTATTAGGCAACACCAATAGAGACAAAATTCCAACAAAAACAAGACATGCTATTCTAAGATCCTTGGTGGAAGTAAATACATTGAAAAGATAGAACAAATACTTGATGCTAATGAAATCAATGAAACAGCTCCCTCTTCATCATGGCTTTCAAAGTTGGATACGGGTCAAATAATAGCTGATACTTATAGAAGATGAATATTTTTCATTTCATTGGATTCATGTTGTACTTATACTCCTATGAAAATGGGTGTAAAAGAAGCATCAGACACAATATTAATTTCATTTTTTAATAATAACCATTGGGTACAGCTTGTACTTAAGGGAGATGTGATTCCAATCCTTCCAATAGTTTCCAAAACAAGTTCCATGATTTCTAAAAAAGCCTCTGGTTGGGTTGATCACCTCAAAGATGAAATTGAGTTGTATTCTAATTTATAGACATCATTTTAATTTCATCATTTGGGTTTGGTCTAACATGCTGATCTTGTAATTGTATTGATATAAAAGGTTATCAAATTTTGAAAATCATCATGTTGAGTGTTTTGAGTTAGCATCATTATTTTTAGTGCTTTAAATGAAAATTAATTGGTAAGTCAGTTTAACTTGTGTTATGATGATCCCATAATAAGGAGTATTTTTACTTCTTGTGATGGGATAAGCTTAACACAAGTTGAACTTATTTTTTTTTTGGTTTTTTAATTTAGGGATTGTCAAGTTGAACTTTTATTTCTTGGCACTTTTCATTTAGGGCTAGTTAAGTTTAAATTGTATTTTTTGGAACTTATACTTTAGGGATGCTCCATAGAGTATTTCATTGTTTACTTAATTTTTGGTGTTTTGGTTGTCTTCAGTTTATTTATTTATTTATTTTATTTATTTTTATTTTATTTTATATTTTATATTTTTACTTATTTTTATTTTATTTTATTTTTTTTAACCAAAAAATCAACATTTTTTTTATTTTTGGTTGATTTTTTATTTTTGAATTTTTATTTAGTTTATTTTAGTTTTTCTTTTTTTTGCCCACAACACTTGTAGTTGTGTGGCACAGAACAAATTCAAGTTTTGTACTACCTCACACAACTCAAATGTAGTCATGTGTGGTGCCACACAACACCAAACAGTTTTGCAAGGTCTACACAGCTACAGTCAAGTTATGTTGAGGCTACACAACTCAAATGAGTTGTGAATTTATCATCACCCTAATAAATAAGTACTTAAGTGCATAAAAAATTCAATTGGAGTTGAGATACCTGCTGGGATCTTTGATAATGGTCCTGTTCATTGGTTGCATTTCCCTGCATGCTTTGTAACAAGTTTGACAGTGTAAGAAACATTTGATGATATATTCTCTTCAATAGCACCACTGATAACTGTTGAAAGACCCTTGCAACTTTGAATTTCCTGGTGCTTCACATGGATCTTGATGGTGTTGAATACAAATTCAATGGTGTTGAGCACATAGATTACTTTGGAAGGAATTTGATTTCAGTATTTTTGGTGGAATCCTTCATGATCTTCATTAATTGGTAAAAATCTCAACTGCAATGGATGGTTGCATGATCCATTATGATAAGTGAATTTGGAGGAATGTTTCATAGAGTCAGAGGAAGAAATTGGCAATATCCAAGGAGGCAGTGCCTCATTTTTTATTACAATCTTTGTTGAGCAACCCAAAATAGATCATGCCCAATTATTCCAAGGCTCCCATGAAGTGGATAATGCTTCCCTGGCATTGGTTGCCAGGGTGGGAGCCTGACCAAAGATGTAGCAAAAAGAAAAACAAAAAAAAAGAGAAAAGGGTTGATTCTGGGAATTGAATTCAGACTCATCAATGAATATAAGATTCCTTCCTAAATCAGTGACACAATTGAGAACAAAATCATGTTGCTGTTGTGGGAAGGCTGCCTTGTTCCACTTCCGAGGGACTGGAATCACCATCTTCCAGGATATTTCAAGGCTCTTGAGGAGCTTATGAATTGGGGGGATTGAAACAGAAACATAAAATTTGTTCTTGATGTGACTATTCAGATCCTTCAAACAAGATGAGGGGTTTCCTTCCAAAGTTCCCAGAATTGATGCAATCATCTCTTTGGAAATTTTCAATTTTGCCCCTCTTGAGGAAGTCAATCAATGGTTCTCAAGTTTTCCAAATTATCCTTTGTAATTGACATTCAGACACGCCAAATGCTTTTGAAACTTCAACCTGGGTCTTATTTTCAATCAAGAATCAATTTTTGACCAATTCCTTCACATAAACACTAATTGGTCATGTGGCCTTTGTGGTTGACTATTTTGGGCCTTGGAGTTTTTTTTTCTATATTTTTTTGAAATTCTTGAATGCTGTTGATAGTTGTTGATTTGAAACAAGTTGCTAATGAGCCTCTTGGATGGAACTTAAATGATATCCAATTCCTTCCTGGTACTTTTGTGCCTGTTCATCATAATTTGGTTTGACTTCTTCTTCATTAGTGGATTGGTTTTCCATCATTGATGTTTATCCAATCAAAAAAAAGGAAAAGGAAGTAAGTACTTAAATCATTGAAACAATCAATTTAAAATGGATTTAATTGATACTTGAGACTTTTTGGCTCAACTAATATTGCGCCTTTGGTGTCTCCTTTGATGTGGTTGGTGAGTGGAGTCAGTGAAATCCCTTGCTTGGCCTCTTGTCTGGTTTGAGAAAAACCCAGACAGGAAACTCAAAAAAGGTAATCCTGTGAAACTGATATTACCCCCACTTGTCTGGTTTTTTCCCAGCGCTTATCTGAATTTTCAGCTGCCAGTAAATCTGGACATGTGAATCAAAAATTCAGGACAGTTTTTTTAACATGCATATTAACTTGCTGTAAACTCTTTCTGCAGATGGTAGCATGAGAGTATAACTTCCCTGGAAGTTACACTTGGGGGGTTAAAGTATTCTCTAAACACCCAAGATGTGTAAATGTAACTGTAACCCCCCATAACTCCCTGTAACTTCATTTTGGTGCGCTGGTTGGAGTTACAGTTACAGATACATTGCAAAGCCAAAAAAAACCCAAAATTGCACTAGAATGTGTTTTTTGAACTCACTAAGTTGTTTTTTTGTCCTGAATTTGACAGAAATGCTTTCAGTCATTCACAGAGATTCTGGTAATAGGTTTGACTAAATGCTTGAGATCCAAAGATACCTGTTTCCACCCTCACAAAATTGAATCTCTAAGCTGACCTCTCAATGGAAAATTATTTGAATTTCTACTCAACTATCCCACCCCCCCCCCCCCAAAAAAAAATAATGAATTACCTAAAGGAAAAAAAAGAAAAACTTGAAATCAGCCTCCTGAGTTTGTTTTTGATGAACCTCCATTCTTCTGGAGTCCAAATCTGCTCTTATGCGGACTTCCACCCAAGGATTTTAAGTCTTGGTACTGAAATTGCAAACAGCATTGTCAAAAAAGAAATCAGGCCTTTACAGCTAAACCCATGCAAACCATTAGGGAGTGGATAGGCACAATGTTTCATCAGGCAATGCTGCACTTAGCTTAGTGGTTAAAGCATCACTCATGAATTCTGAGGCCATGGGTTCAAATCCCATAGTGCACTACTATATTTTGTATTCTAACACATTCAAGCATGAGATAAAGGAAATTTGATTGATTTCCAACCATGGGTACCTCAATATTTTAGATTTAAACTAAAATTTAACCTTTGAAGACTGAAGCCTCATTTTTTTTTTAAAAAAAAAAAAAAATAATCCTCATGAAGTGTAGCACAGAAATAATCATCAAAAGAGTTCATCTTCCTATGAAATTTGGAAAAACTTATTTGAAAAAAAAGTGGATGTGAAATTGAGTGTTTGTCTCAAACATATTCAAATTGAAAAAAAAAATTCTGCAAAAAAATGAACTAGATCCAACAACAGTACTTGATTTCATAATCTTACCAAAACATGGAGTATTTACCTGATAAAATCAAATGATAATTTTACTAGATTATTTTTGATCAATTTGTGGCTATTGAAATCTTCAAGTTAAAATGGTGATGATTTTTCTACAATGGGAATAGGATTGCATCCTCAGAATCAGATTGATTAGTTGGAAAAAATTTCATAAATAAAACTTCTTGATGACCTGAAATTTCTAAAATATTGAGTGACCAGGTGGTCTTCCCTTCCTTCTTGAACTTTATTAGTATTCCCTGAGTTTGGTTTTGAAAATATTTTACAAGATAGGATGAGAAAAGATTATTTTCACTTCTGGTAGGCCCCCAGGTGTGATAAATCTCAGGAATTCAAGAAATCAGTTCCTCTTTTTCAATGTATCAGGTGTATATGGACTTTAACAAATAATAAAATAATAAAATAATGATAATGATAGATTAGGAATTCATAAATAAAACATCTTTTCAAAAAATAAAAAATACCTCTCAGGGTGAGCTATAAATACATTTAAAAGTTTTTTTTCTCAATCTTGGAGAAATTTCCCTTATTTAAATTTTATTTGTTAAAATATGTAGGCACTGATGTGTGTGCCACGTATAGGTGTAATCAAAATGGGATGCACATACAGGCCACTACTGCCCATTGGACAACCACACAGACTACACAGGCCCATGTGGATGTCACAGATTTGGGGAAACTGGCCTCAAAAAATGTTAAATAAGTCATTTGGTACACGGGCCATCATGGGCCTGTTGGGATGGATGGGAAAACCCATCCAAATGGGCTTGTATGAGAATTATTGGGCCCAAGCTTCATTTTGGACATACTTGGCTGGCAGGGCTGGCCTGCCAAAGTTGTCATTCTGTTGTTTTTGGCTGGGACAGCCCATTGGGGCCTTTTCCAATGTTGTGGCCTTTTTGGGGATTCTGTTTCTTGAATTTGGTCTGTTTAGGGGTACAATGGCCCACACAGAGCCATCATAGGGGCACAAGGACTCCAAATACAGTCCTCTCACCCCGTTTGTGGCTGCCCTTCTGGGTTGAGGCCAGCAATAGTGGCCATGGGAGCTGGGACCAATGGTCCTGGCTCCCTCCCCTCCCCTTGTTCAACATTAAAAGGGAGGGGAGGGGGATGGCTGGTGGAGTACCACCCGCCATCAGGATTTCCCAGGCCGGTTGCAGAAAGGTGACCGGCAGTGGGAGGGGATTTCATCACCCCCCCACCAGGCAATGTAGCAAGAGACAGGCCGCTCCCCCCCCCCCCCTGTCACCAAGGGGGAGGTGCCAAGAGCTGCGCTTTTGATACCGCCCAGACTGGTTGCATCAAGGCAACCGGTGGTAGGGGAATTACATCAGCCTCCCAACTGTGCAAAGGGAGCGGGGTGCTCTCCCCCCGTTATTGAGGGGGAGGTGCCAAGGGACCAGCAGGGGATTTAACCACCCCTGCTGGTCACCCGGGTAAGAAAGAGGGGTGAAGGGGGCTGCATGTCCACTGGTCACCCCCCCCCCCCCTTGGTGTGAGTAAGGGGACCCAGGTGTGTCCTGGGTCCCACCTGGCCCATATGTGGGGCCATGGGCTGGTTGCATGAGGCAAACAGCGGTTAAGTAAGGTCAGAGGGGTAACAGGGCTGGTTTTAAGGGAAAACCATCCCAGTTATTGAACAGCCAAAGGGCCAGTTCATCCCCATGAGGGTGGAAACACCAAATTCAACCAGAACAGGCCAGTTGAAAGGGTCCAGGGACAAATGCCATGTGGGCTGATGTAGCCCAAACCAACTAACAAGGCCTGTAGAGCCTGTAGAGCCCTTTTGGGGCGGAAATTTTGCCTTTTACCCTGTTGTATCATGGGCACACCAGAGGCCAATCTTTTTTACTTAATGAGCCCTTTTCCCTTCTGTTTTCCATTATATCCATTCAAATTCATCCAATAAATTATCTGAAGAATTTTGCCATTGTGAGAGCCCATTAGCCTTTAAAGACACAAGGTTTCCAGAATTTCTTTGGCTTTAATCACTGCTACTCCTCCCACTAAGCTAATTGCTGGCCATAATTTTGCCAGTATTATCATTTGATACAACAAAATTTTTCCGCATTGCATTAATATATGTGTAATTTGGCTTGAGAAGTAATGCTTATACTTAGCTTTCAATCTTTGAAACTGCTATTCATGTCAAAGGTGGTAAATTTTCCAATCTTTTTCAAGTGTGGGATCTGAATTTTTGATGGAAATCAATTTTTTAGCCATTTCCAGTGATGATTATCAGATGAGATGAGTAATCAATAATCTCATGAGGAATTTTAATCCCTTGATACCCTCTCCATGAAAAAGGTTTCTGCAACTTCTGGAAGTTTTTTCATCTAGGATCTGTGTAGAATCTGTTGCAGATTTTTTTGATATTTCAATCAAAACATGTAGAAATTTTCTTCAACCATATTATTTCATTTTTATTTTTTTGTGTTTAATTTTAACCAAATTGGAACTTTGAAAATCTTTTTTTAATTTTTTTATCATGGGAAGCTAATTCATGTCCCCAAGTGGCCTTCTTTTTGCTTTAAGATAAAAAAAATCAGATCAAAAAATTTATTTAAATTCTTACTTCAAAGAAAAAAAATAGGGAAAAGTTCATGCTGCTACAAAAATTGTTTTTGGGGATGTTAATTTCTTTACCCAGAATTAATCAGGAGATAAATTTCTCCCTGATAATAAAAATTGGTGGACCCATCTTTTGGGCCCCAATTTCATTAAAAAAAAACCAAAATGGTTTTCTATTATTATTTGATGAAAAACAGTGTTCAATTTATTGAGCAAAAAGACTGAGAAGAAAAGAAGTACAAGATTAACAATATATTGAAAAGAAAAAAATAAGGACATCGAGCAACAGAAAGAGATTCCCACCACCGTGACAGATTTATAACAGAAAGGTTTGATCGAGCAAGTTCAGGTGAGACCGTGAGGATAAGCGTCTGGAGTGATGTTTAGGAAAGGAGGACAACAAAGGTAGTTTCTAAAAGGAACTGGTGATCCACCTCTGCGCAAAATTCAGAAAGAGATCAGATGAAGAAAATGAGAAGGAGACGGAGAAATGAAAAGGAGATAGACTTGGGAAGTTCATACCAAACTGGATCAGAGGTGATAATTCTCTATGTATATGGAAGGGCAGATTCTTGATGTTTGAGGATTTGTGAGGAAAGTTTCAAGGTCAAGAGAGGGAGTTGAGGAGAAGTAAGTCGAGTGGGGTAGAGAAGAATGAGGAAGGTTTGAGTGAAGAGATCAAGGAGAAAATGGAATGTCGAGGAGAGACAGAGTGCAAGAAGATGGAGAGGAGGACTTGAGAAAACACAATGTACGATTTGAGAGAGAGAAGAGACTATATCAAGTAGAAGAAGAAGAAACCAAGGAGAAAAATATGAGAGAGTGACATGAGAATGACATCTGCGAGAATTGAGCGGAGGCGCGCGGTAAGGCATGTTGCTATACTTCAACACCCCCCTCAGTTAGGGATGAACAACCAAAGCATACATTGAGGAGAGAATTAAGCAAGTTTTGCGAGCATGCTTTGGTTAGGCTGTCAGCAATCATGGACTGGGACGAAATGAGTTTAATGTTGATCTCCCCTTTTTTGAATTTTTCTCGAAGATACTTGGCTTTGATGTCCAAGTGCTTGGTTTTCAAGTGGGATCCAAAATCTTTGATTTTGTCAAGAAGGCCGGAATTGTTGATGTGAAAGAGGGTAGGAGTCAGTTCAGTTTTCCAAAGTTCCCAAATCAGATTGAAAAGCCATTCGTTTTCTTGATTCGCCTCGGCCAGGGAGTTCAATTTGGATTCAGTGGATGACATTGCAATGTTTTTTTGACTACCGCTGTACCAAGAGATGGGACAGGATCTCCAGAGGCAAATATGTCCAGATTGGGACTTTCTAGAGTGGTGATTGTCTCCCCAGGTGGCGTCGGAAAAGTATTGCAGTTGAAGACCTGCTGAGTTGGATGGTTTGAGTTGAAGTTAGAACTCTCTAGTGCCTACCAGATAGCGAAAACAGTGCAGAACCTCTTTCCAGTGAGACAATCCAGGCGAGTTGTTGTATTGAGACAGGATGGAAACCGCGGGAGCAAGGTCTGGTCTGGTGCGACAAGCCAGGAAGTTCAGAATACCGGTGAATTGCCTGTAGTTAATGTTGAGACAGGCGAATTCTTCAAGATCATTGTCGGAAGCTTTATTGAGGCACACGCCGGGCAAGAGAGGGGTGAGAACAGATTTAGCACAGGTGAGGTTCAATTCTTCGAGAGTTTTATCAATCAGTTTTTTTTGATCAAGGGTAATTTTATCCTCGGAGACAGAAATATCCATGCCAAGAATAGTATCAGGGGAATGAGCTGAGGAGTTGGGAAAGCAAGAGAGGAAAGAATCGGAGAAGGCATCCACGTCTCCAACTACCAGAAGATCGTCGACGTGAAAGTAGATGAAGGAGCCGGAGGAGTGATTGATGAAAAGGCAGGGGTCACTGTCGGATGAGAAAAACTGAATTTTGTTGAGCCAATTGGTGAGAGTATCAAACCAATTGGCAGGGGCCTGTTTGAGTCTGTAAAGAGATTTTTTAAGTTTGAGATAGGGAGACGTTCGTTTGCAGAACCTAGGCGTTTTGATGAAGATTTCTTCTTTAAGAGGGGCATGTAGGAAAGCGGCCTTGACATTGAACTGTTTGATCTTCAGGTTTTTATCTCGACAGAGAGTGAGTAAGGCAAGCAGGGAGGAAAACTTTCCGGTTGGGGCAAAAGTGTCGAAATAGTCTACTCCGTGAACTTGCTGGAAACCCTGGATACACAGTCTGGCTTTCTTTTGCTCGTTACTGGAGTCCGTGGCAGGCTTGGTCTTCAGAACAAGGGTGGTATTGAGATATTTGGGGGGAACAGAAAAGTGCTCTTCCCAGACATCTTGATTTTCAATGTTATCAAACTCTTTGTCAATGGCGTCTTTATAGGAATCCAGACGTTTGTTAAGATACGTGTATTTGACTGGTTTGACATTGAGATTTCTTGTTCTTAGCGATTATTGAGTTTCAGAGTTATCAGTAGTGGAAATAGTTTTGACCAGCTCGTCGGAGTCAGGATTTTCTTCCTCAGCGCTGACGAACCCTTCCAAAGATGATTCTTCTATCTTGTCATTACTTGTGTTGCGGTTGGGAGATTCAGGATCGATGTTGGAGGGAGAGTTAGGTGTTTCGGAGGGAGGAAGTTGGAGAGGCAGATCGGACGAGTCGTCGTCCAGGATAGATGATCTCGGAATCAAGTTCCTTTTTTCAGGGTCAAAGTCTAGGAATTCAACATGTTTGGTATCAAAGATCCGGCTGCTTTCAGTCATGATTCTGTAAGACAGAAGTTCTTTGTTGTAGCCTACCAGGACACCAGGAATTCCTTTGGGATCGAGTTTTGAGCGAGGAAGACCGGGTGGAGCAAGGAAAATCAGATTGATGCCGATGGGTTTGAAAAGAGAAAGGGGAATTTCTTTGTTTCTAAAGAGTTTATAGGGAGAGGGAAGAATCTTGTGAGCAGGGATTTGATTGAGAACAAGAGTGACTGATTGAATGAGTTTGTGCCATAGATTCTTTCCAATTTGGGAGTCCTCAATCATACATCGCAGACTTTTGACAATAGTGCGGTTGAATCTTTCGGCGAGTCCGTTTTGTTGGGGGGTGTAGGGATTGGATTGCCTCATTCGAATCAGATTGGTCTGGCAGAAGTTAATCAGAGAAGAGTTGATAAATTCAGTGCCACGATCGGAGTGCAGGACGTCAGGATAGTATCCAAAGCGTTTGGCTTCCATGCGGAGGAGATGGACAAGCACCTCCAAAACCTCACTCTTTTTTTTGACAGGAACGGCGGAACAAAATCAAGTGGAGCTGTTGACAATGGTGATGAAGTATTTGTGTCCTTTAGTTGTTGTTGTTAAAGGACCCACAAGGTCTAAGTGGATTTCTTGGAAAGGTTTTTGGGCCTTGCCGTGGGAATTTTTGAAACTGGCACGAGTTATTTTGCACAAAGCGCATATCTCACAAGGTTTCTCCATTTTTATAGGAATGTTCAACTTGTTGCGAATGCAATGATAACTCACGTGGCCAAGCGATTTGTGTAGGAACTCAGAGGAAGATAAGAAGGAAAAGGGTTGCATTTCTTCAGCAATGACGGTGGGCAGATTGTTTGGGTAGTAACCCTTGTAAACAAGGTCTTCATTTTTGGTAATTTGAAATTCAGATTTCTCAAAACTAATGTGGTAACCGTCCGACAGCAGACACCGAGAGGAGATAAGATTCACGCGAAGATCAGGTACATAGAGAGCATTCTTGAGGACTATAGAGAAGGAACCCAGTTTGATCTCGATGTTTCCGATTCCTTCGATTGTCAAATCTCC
Organism: Puccinia polysora; assembly: GCA_025617555.3. NCBI lineage: Eukaryota > Fungi > Basidiomycota > Pucciniomycetes > Pucciniales > Pucciniaceae > Puccinia > Puccinia polysora. Next base: position 43,134,273 of record CM062616.1, on the reverse strand, counting down.
GTTTTTAGCTCCGGTTTTCACAAATCCTACTTCTTTGTTTGAAAAGGAAGTGAAAAGGTTGATGTTGGGTGAAATGTGAGAAGAAGATCCCGAATCCAGGATTAACATGGAGGAGGATAGCTCAAATGGAGCATGGTAGAAACATCTGACAGTTGCAGACAATCCATTTGTTCCATTTCTTCTTTTTAAGAATTCCTCTCTGAGCTCTGGATGTAAGGCCCAACAGTTTGCCGGAGAGTGGAAAGCGCTCAAGTTGTGTTTGCCATTTAAACATCTGGGGACTTCCGGTCTTCTATCCATGTTAACCAAGGCGGAAGGAAAGCTGTTAGCTTGTTCTTCTTTGATCTTGACGTTGTTGAAGTGGATTTGGATGTGCCCGAGTACGGTGTCGGGATTGATCAATTTTTGGTCGTGGATGATTCTATCTTTAATGTTGGACATGGACGTAGGGAGTTTGTGAATGAGCATGTATGCCAGGATATCGGTCGGTATTTCTATTCCCACTTCATGTAGGCGTAAAATAGCGATCTTGGAGCCCGTGATGAACCCCTGTATGTCTCGGGGGTTGAAGGAAAGATTTTGGAGGTTGTCGAATACGCGGGCGCGATTAGAAGCGTCGGAGGAGGCAAAGAATTTGATGATAGCCTTCCAGATTAGCTTTGCGTCTCCTTCATTGTTTGGGGTGATGATATTGGCGTGGATGGACGAGTCGAGTTTGGAAGTAATAATGGATCTTAAGTATATATTGTTGGTCTCAGACAGACTGATATTGTCGTCGATGAGTGCATTCCTGATACCTTGGATGTCAAGCATGTTGACGACTTGAGTTTTTCAAAGTGAAAAATTATCTGAGTTAAGTTGAGGTATGGATTCAATCGCAGTTTTTAGGATGATTTGTTGGAGTTGATCCGTCATGGTGTCCAAGATGTGAGGTTCAGGTTCTTGGACGTTTCGACTGTTAATCGTGATGAAAAACTGTGTTCAATTTATTGAGCAAAAAGACTGAGAAGAAAAGAAGTACGAGATTAACAATATATTGAAAAGAAAAAAATAAGGACATCGAGCAACAGAAAGAGATTCCCACCACCGTGACAGATTTATAACAGAAAGGTTTGATCGAGCAAGTTCAGGTGAGACCGTGAGGATAAGCGTCTGGAGTGATGTTTAGGAAAGGAGGACAACAAAGGTAGTTTCTAAAAGGAACCGGTGATCCACCTCTGCGCAAAATGCAGAAAGAGATCAGATGAAGAAAATGAGAAGGAGACGGAGAAATGAAAAGGAGATAGACTTGGGAAGTTCATACCAAACTGGATCAGAGGTGATAATTCTCTATGTATATGGAAGGGCAGATTCTAGATGTTCGAGGATTTGTGAGGAAGGTTTCAAGGTCGAGAGAGGGAGTTGAGGAGAATTAAGTCGAGTGTGGCAGAGAAGAATGAGGAAGGTTTGAGTGAAGAGATCAAGGAGAAAATGGAATTTCGAGGAGAGACAGAGTGCGAGAAGATGGAGAGGAGGACTTGAGAAAACACAATGTACGATTCGAGAGAGAGAAGAGACTATATCAAGTAGAAGAAGAAGAAACCAAGGAGAAAAATATGAGAGAGTGACATGAGAATGACATCTGCGAGAATTGAGCGGAGGCGCGCGGTAAGGCATGTTGCTATACTTCAAAATTATTTCCTACCCCTTTTCCTTCTCACCCAATAATCCATGACATTTGTTGGATATTCTCTGTTAAAAAATAACAATAAAAAAGATTAAATTTCTTTCAAGTGGCTTTGGGATCCTATTTAAAAAAAATTCTGATGGAAGTCTAGATTTTATTTTTAATAAGAAAGAAATTAGCCTTCAAGGTCTAAAATTTTCACCCTACTAGATTCCAGGACCCTTTCAATCCTTCATCTACTAGAGGAAATACAATTAGAATAAATATTTTATTCAACGTGATGCAGCAAGGATCAATAAATAGGGTGTATCAGAGTTAAGAAAAACCGCCATTTTTAATAGTGGGTTTCAAAACAAATAAGCCACTTAAAACACACCATTAAAAATACAAAAACCCACTTATTTCACATAAGAAATTTCAGAGTTACCTGGAAATAAGTGGGTTTTTTCAAGTAATTTATATAAAGGCTTCCACCACCTGTCAAATTTATACACCCCTGGTTTTCCACATCCATCAACATCCAAAAAATTCTATCTCCAACCTCATCTGAAAAAAATTTGGTTCATTTCTCTTCATCTCTTCATTGCTATCCTCATCACTTTATTTCTTTCATCACATCCAGCTAACTCTTATTGCATCACTATTCTCAACACTTCATCACTCTCATTGCTTTATTTCTTCCATCAAATCCAGCTAACTCTTATTGCATCACTATCCTCATCATTTCATCACTCTCATCACTTTATCGCTTTCATCACATCCTAAGTCTCATTGCTTTATCCCTCTTGTCACTTCATCACTCTCATCTCTTCCTATCCTCTTTTATTCATCACACTCATCCCCTCATCAATTCATCACTCTCATTGCTTCATTTCTTCATCCCTTACTCTTTTTAAGTGGCCCCTCAGCAATCCTCCCCCCAAAGTCCACTAAGCAATCCAATGGACCAAAGCAAACATCCCCCAGGAACTCAAAATCAAACAATCCTCCCCCATAAGCTTCCCCAAGCTCAAGTCAGCTCAAGAGAGCTGATCACATCATCCTGGTAAACTGGCTAAAAATTTCATCCAACTAAGATGCTTTCTTTGGATCCAACAATGAAACACGAGTTGGCCAACCTCCTTCCTCTAAGTTTAATGGTTATCTCCTGATCACCAATGAACTGGAGAATAAAACCAAAGGTAGGCTGGATATTTCATCCAAACAGATGCGGGACCGATTAAAGAACTATCAAAACAAGTACAAAAAAGCACACTCAATTTCAATCTCCACCAGCTTTGGTATCACCCAATCCAATAAAGCAAAGGGAATCAACTCAGTGGTTGATAATTTGGACTCCATTTGTCGTTTTTATGTTCAAATGGATGAAATCTTTGGAAAGGTTGCCAATATCACCCCTTTAGCCGCTTTTGATGCCCAACAATCAGATTTAGTTGATGCTGAGGACCTGGCTGTCAATGCTTGGCCTAGCAATGATGATTTCAATGAAACCTATGAGTGGCCCCAATATTATGTGGAGGAGGATATTCCAACATAATCAGCTCCAATCACGTCTAAATCAGGATTGATCAACAATTCAAACCCTTCCTTGGATTCCTCACTTCCTTATTTGGATTGCTGTCTTCCTGGGGTCAAAGAACTTCATGACTTGGCCAACAAGGAGCAAGTTATTCCTGTATCACCACAATTGTCATCATCTGCTCAAGTAAGTAACCAACATCTTTTCTCTTCTGCCTTGTTAATCCTGAATGATTTGGGTTGTAAAAAAAAATGCTCATCAGTTCCTGAATAGTCCAATACTCGATTCAATGGGGCCTCCCACATCCCGTTCAAATGAGAGAAATGACATTCCCACACAAAACTCCTCTGCAAAGGGAAAGCAAAAGCCCTCCAATTCCATCAACATCAACCCCAATAGCATTCAAAAGAGGAGAAACACTTCAAATTTTTTGGGGGTTGAGGAGATCATGGAGAAGCAAGATTCCAGTAAGCCCATTGGATTCTCCTTGTTTTAAAAATCAAGCTCATTCCTAATCCCGTCTGAAAAACAGTGAGATTACAAATTTAATATGAAAAACTTCAGTTTGAAAAGTAGAAGTGTGATCATCAACTGGCCATTGATTTTCAAAACCAGAAAGCCAAGATTTTGGCTCATCAACAAAAATGGGATGCTGAGTGGAAGTTGAAACAGGCTGAGCCAGAATTTCAAAAAGAGGAAAAGGAGCAAGATTAACAGAAAGCACAACTGGAAATAGAGAGAGAACAACTGGAAACAGAAAAAAAGGATGAGTGGTCAATAGCTGTGGCGTGCATTGGTAGCGGTAGAACTTTAGATCAATTAAATCAGATCACTCAAATGCTGGGATTGTAAATATATTTGCTCTGATTAAAAACTTAAAAAGGAAAAAAGGAAAATTATTTTTGATTAAAACAATGGTTACAACACTTAATACTATTTTTAACCCCACCAATGAACAAATATTTTTTGTTTTTATTTATATTTGTTTTCCTAGAGTATATTTTCCAACTTGCTAGTCCCTGCAAGTTTTTTGAGTTGTTTTGTTAATTTGCATGGACATGGCCATTCTGGTATTGGTGGCCATGTACACAGCAGGAAATTTACAGTGCTTGTACTGATTTTCTGCCCAAACTATTTTCACTATACCTTTTTGCTTGAAATCAATTCCAAACCCCAGGTCTGGAAATACAAATTGGCCATCTGAAACTTGAAATTCATCTGTGGTTTCAATAAGTTTTCCATTTGATTTCTTTGTTGGAACTGAAAGTAAAAAGTAATACCCCAATAATTCACCTTTGTCAATGTGAGTTGAGTTGTAAAAAGAGTTGGATGTGAAAGTGAAATGCGGAGAGCAGTCAAGGGGTGTAGGTTGGGAACCAAATTCCAGAGATGAGAAGCAGGGGATGCGGTTTTCCTTCATGATTTCACAGTTTGATTCAAAGGGAAGTATGGCCAAATTGCAAAACATTTTTCCTAAAATTTGAGAGGCTTTGTTGGCCTTAAGGTTGAGACAAGTGTACTCTTGAGGGGAATATTTAATGGATGAGTTCTTCACATAGCATCCAAATAAATCAAAGGGATGCATCAAATGTTTCCATCCAATTTCCCAGATTTTTCAACCCCAAGATCTTGAGAAAATGACAGTGTTGAAAATTTTTGTTTGTCTGGTGAGGGAAAGTTGTCACAAAGTTGATGTCCTTCTTGTCTTGGTCAGAAAGTTTATCCAACAGGAAAAATTCAATTATTGCAACAAGACCCTTGTGATCAGAATAATTGAGAACAATTACTTTGCCATGGTTGAAGAAATGTAATTGCTTGATTGCCTGCTTGGAATGTTCAAACTCAGTGGGTGAGGGTTTTCAATTTTTCTTTTTCTTCTTGGCAGTGATGGAAGGATACAGAGCCAAAGATTGTAGTTTCTGTCCAGACCATTCAACCTTTTCATTGCTGCCCCCCTCTGCAAGTTCCAAAGAGATTTCTGATGCCCTCATTTGGTCCCTCTTTTTCTTCAAAGCCCTCTGCTTGCCACCCCTCTTTATGTTTGTCACCTCATCTCCTTCCATCTTGTTCACTCATAGGAAAATTTGCTGCTCTGGGTGAGGATCAAGAAGGGATTCAATTCGGAGTATAAAATTGTGAGTGTGGTGGGAGAAGCAAGAGAATGGAAGCAAAAGGGGTCAAAGAAGGGTTACAAAAAAAACCATGTCAGTCATGTGATGAAAAAAATAATTTTAAAAAAAAAAACAAAAAAAAATACCAGGGTGTGAAAAAAATGGGCCAGGGTCAGTGGTCCAGGGAGGATGGGGCAGGCTGGGCTTGATTGGCTGGGGAGGAGGTGGGGATCCATTGGCTAGGCAGGAGGATGGGGGTGGCTTGATCAGCTGGGCATCAGGGGGTTGGGCAGGGCCCAGCGGCAAGAAAGGAAGGGGGTGGGTGGAGCGCGGGGGGGGAGGCAAGTCAAGGGGGGGGGCATTGAGAGGGGGCCGTGGCTGTTGGCGTTGGTGAGTGAGGGGGTTTCCATTGGTGTTGGCAAGCCAAGAGGGGGGGCAAGAGGGGGAGGGGCATTAGTTGGGAGCAAGGGTTTGGTGTTGGCAAGCAAGGGGGTTGCCATTGGAGTCAGCAAGCCAAGGGGGGGGGGGGAAGAGGGGGGGGGCAGCAAGCAAGGTGGGGGGGGCATTAGTTGGGAGCAAGGGAGAGGGCGTGAGGGGGAGTTAAAATGGTGATGAGGAGGAGGGGGGAGCTTACCTGGGGAATCAACCAAGGAGGTGAGGTGGGGGGGGCTGAAGGGGGATGAAGGGGGATGGATTTCAGTATTGGATGATGGGGAGGAGGAGGAGGAGGAGGGGGGCAAGCTTACCAGGTGTGTTGGTGAGGTGGAGGTGATGGGTGAGGTGGAGGTGATGTGTGAGGTGGAGGTTGTGGGTGAGGAGGAGAGTTGACCTGTGGTTTTGTAGGTTGAGGTGATTGGTTTGATGAGGTGAGGTGTTTGGTATGTTTTGTCTAATTCCACCAAAAGAGAAAAAAAAACCCCCCGAGTGATTCAGCCTAGGATTCTTGGTTGAAAAACCCAAACCAAAAAAATACAGTGAAGGGATTTTTTACCTATTTCAAAATCAAACATTACTCATCAAATCAAGCAAGGGTGAGAGGTAGAATACTTTCACTGGTATAAGAAGATGAGGGAAAAGATGAGACAGGGATGACTTAAGGCCAATCCAGAATATCATCTTCAAATATTTTGTCCCATTCATCTTTGATGTTGGCCAAAAGTTTGTGAAGGATTACACAAGTGATAATCCAGTTGATGAGGAACTTCATGTCTTTGGGGCTTTGAAGCTGGTTTTGCATTTCCCTTAAGCTGGCCCATCTTCCTTTCAGGAATCCTATTGCAGGCTCAATCCAAACTTGTGATTGGGCAAGATGATAGTTGAAATTGGTTTTTCCTTGATCATTTGAAAAAACATTCCGGTATTCTGGAACCACATATTTCCCACTAGCATGAGCCAAATTGGCCAGAAGGTATTGATCTTTTTCAAAGTGTTTCTCTGGTTTTTGGGCAATTTGCATCTGATTTAAAACACATGAATCATGAAAAGAACCCAGAATGCCAGTGTTGAGGGATATGAACTTCCTTTTGTTATCAAAAACAAGTTTTAGGGCCATGGAGTATCTAAACAAAGAGATGCGACTTATTTGGTCAGTGTGTGATCCAAAGTTTTATCAAAGTCATTGGAAAAGAATGAATCAATTGCCTCTTTTTCCAATCAAAATAGTGGTTTCCATCTAGCTTGGGTTTTTGACTCAAGGGGATGGTGGTTCCATCAACAAAACCAATGCAACAGGAAAAGCCTTCTGTCTCCATTACTTGAGATATCTCCTTGCATTTATCTTTGGTTGGCCAACAAAGGCCCAAGCAATGGAAAGATAGGATAGCAATAATGACTCTTTTGGTGTATAAGTCAATGGTTCCATAACCAACTGAGAATATATTTTCTCATTGATGAATTGCTGTTCCATTTACATTGGATCCCAATCTAAAAAGAGAAAAAGCCAGTTGGATAGCTGGATTGCATTGAGTATTCCAAGAATTGTTCCGGAAGATGTGATGGTCTTCAATGATCTCCAAAAGTTTTATGAATGAAGGCAATAGAGTTTGGAACAGTTGCTCAAAGCTTAAGTCAGGCAGGAGACAAAGCTTTTTCCTTTCATACATAGGATTGTGGTGAGTTTTTCTTCTTGGAACCATGTATTGATTTTCTAATAGAGCATTCAAAGCCAACCAAGTTGATTCAAAATTGGAGTTTGAATCAGAGTCTGAATGGGAGTCAAATAGTAACAAAATTTCAGTCAGCTTTTTTGCATTTTCAACTTGCTGCTAGGACGTTTGATTGGACATGTTGAGATGAGAAAGATGGTGATGAGATGATGATTGGATTTGTGTGAAGTTATAGAGATGTGAACAAATGGAGATGAGATGTGTGTGATGAGATGGAGATGGAATTGGTATGGATTTGCTGAGGCAGAGATGCCAACAGGTGTTTTGGATGTGATGGATGGTGGATGGATTATGATGCATAAATGGCGGTTTTAATTTCAGGATTGATGTTTGAAATCCGCCATTTTCATGAAACCCGCCATTTTGAAATACACCAGTTAGGGGGTATGTATATTTCAGAAACCGGCCATTTTTGATGGAGGGTGTTGTCAAAAAAAATGGTGGGTTTCTAATGGCAGGCTTTCTAACTCTGATAAGACCTAATATATGGATAAAGTAAATGCAACAAGGTTTTTTTGGTGTGATAACAGGTAGATTAATTCAAAATTTAATTATTAATTAAATTAAATGAGGGGCCATAGTAAGAAATGGGTATTTCTAAAATCTATCTTCAGGGGACTAAACTTATAATCTGTGCACCTGGTACCTTGGAACCTTTGGATGAAGGAATTATTACCCAGAAAATATGTGGAATTGCAATTCTTGGGTAGAAAAAAGCCCAAGAAAAGATTAATTAACTTGATTTTGGAATTAAATTAATTGGTGAGTGGTTAATACCAATTTTACTGAAATAACTAAATAAGGGCTGAGTTGTGTGCCTATCATGATTATTTGAGGGATTCAATTGGTGAAAAAGTTTATTTATAAGGGTTGACCTGTTCATTTAAAGGTCAGAATAAAGCCATTAATCAATTAATTTTCCTCATGAGTATTTGATTCCATTATGGAACAGTTTCTGAATGTAAAATAATGAGTTTCTGGGGGATATACATCCTAAAAGAGGCCTGTATTGCTCCCTTTTCAGTTTTTTGAAGTTTTAATTGAGGTTTATCAGGGTAAACAGTGAGTAATAGATCATTTACTGGGACACAAGGGCTTTCATGCATGTATCACAGGCTTATTTTGGTGCTTTAGGCTGAGTGGCCACTTCACAGGTCAAGAAATATGTTATTTCTTGAATTGTTTGTGTGATATTGATGGGGAAAATGGGCCTGCAGTGTAGGTCTACATCCTGTTAGTGGAATTATTCAAATTTATCTAATTTTGAAATTAGTTTTAATTAATTTGGTATAATTTTATGGAAATTTATATAATATTTAGCTTTTGAAGGTGTCACTTATTCAGGCTTGAGAAGTCTGTGAATTTTTTTTTGGCCATTTTTGTGATTTTGGTCAAAAATGTTTCAATTTTTATTTTGAGGGGTTGTCATGTGCCCTTTATGTTTTTTTATAGCTTACCTAAGGTTTTTGGAGAAATTTTTGATTGATTGAAATGAATATCACATATGCAGTCTTTCCCATGCCTGTTTTAGCACTCCTATAAGGGTTTTTTTGTGATAATTGCAGCTCCAAAAGCCTAGTATAAATCTTTCAGTCTCTGTAATTTCCATTTACTTTCTTTGATGAAGATTTTCATGGGGGTTTGAGATCCTGGGTCTGTGTGTGTGTTTAATTACTTTTGTTTTTCACACAGCTGCATGAAGAAATTTTGAAAAAAGTGTCATGGCCAATAACTCCTAAACTACCCACAAAAACTCATTTCCAACTTAATTTTAGTATGGTAACCTATATGTGATTTTTTGTGTGAAACATGAAAGAGGCCAAAAAGGACCAATTTAGGTTTTTTTTGTTTTGAAATGAATTTTAAAGGTTAAATTATCATCTTTTTGAGGATAATTCCAGTGGTTGACCCTACCTAATTATGGGTGGGGAACCCATTTCTGGAATAACTCTTTTTTTTTACTGTTCATTATTTCTTTTAATTTTTTATTTTATTCAAGTTTTTATGGTAATTTTTTTAGCTGGCTCTGCAATATTAGCTGACTGAAAAAGACAGCATCCTTTCTTTTGATTATAACTTTTTAAGAACTAACAAATTTATTCCTGGACCTGAAAATCTTTTGGTTCTTTAAAATTTAGTTTTATAGAAGATATTTTTAAGAATTAAATGTTCTGCTCCAGGTGTAGTAGTTCAGACAATACCTCTGACTTCCGACTGGAATATTATAGCCATGTTTCCTTCAGATTTATCAGCAAACATAATTCAATCAATCCCTCTTTTAATTATTCTAATGATTAATTATATCATTGAGTATTTAGCTCAAAAATTTCTATTAATTATTAAAAAATATTTGAGATCAAAAATCATTCTAAAAATATGAGTGAAAATCACCAATTTCTAAATAAAATCAATTTTCAATCCCCCTTTTTTCATTATGATTCTTTTTTCAAACATTTGAGAGAAAATATCCTTCTTATTCTATTATCTGTTATTAATTTTCCTGTTTTTGAGTAAATTTCTTCAATAAAAAGTGAGATGTTATAATTATTCTTAATAAAAAGATATCATCTGGTCCTTTTACTCCCCAAATCATGGGTTCATGCCCAAAATCATGTTGTTCCGATTCTTAAAAAATGGAGTTTTATAATTTCATTTAATATTCATTTTGGATGTTCTGATAAACCCAGAAATTTTCTACATATCAATAAATTTAGGGTGTTAATTTTATCACAGGAAAAATCTTTCAAATCACAGATTTTTACATTTCTGCAAAGCTACTCCCACATGGAAAAATCCTTTATGTCGCAGGTTTTCAGGAATTCATTTTTTTGATAATTTGAAGCGGCCGCCCTGTAGCTGGGTGAATTAAAACCTTATGAAAAATCTATGGTAATTTTGGAAGCATTAGAACAACTCAGAAAATTCATTCAAAAAATAAATAAATGAATAATTCTCATTTCATTTTTGGATCATTTTATTTTCTATTTTCAATGGTTTTTTTGGTGATTTCATCTCTAAAAAAGTTAAACAAAAAATGAAAGAGCTTTTCTTGGGGGGATTTTTTGGATGTATTCTTGGTCTCCAAAAATTGAATCTAATGTAAAAACACTTCCAAATAACACATCCATTTCAATGTTTTTTTTTCACATCTAGCATCAATGTTTCCCTCATTTTTTTACAGAACTTCAGAAACACATCTCAAGATGAAACTTCAAATTATTCTGACTGCTTTTCAAATGATTTAGACCAAAAATGAAGCTGGAAAATGGTTTTGTGTTATCTTTGGATTCTTTTCTAAATTTCTGTAGAAACAAATTGAGGGAAAATTTGATGCCAGATGTGAAAAAAACAATAGCATTGAAAGGGATATGTTATTTTGCTATATTTTTTTTTTGGATTCAATTTTTGGAGGCCAGGATTGTATTTGAAACCTCCCCAAAGAAATTCTCTTTTATTTTGTGTTTGAATTTTTGGGAGATGCAATCACCAAAAAAAATTAATCAAAAAGGAAAAGAAAAGGATGCAAAAATGCAATGAGAAATTTTATTTTATTTATTTTTTGAATAAATTTTTTTAAGGTTGATGAATGAATCCAAAAATCCCAAATCAATAAAATAAATCTCTTTTATGGTCTTTTCATTTTTTTGAGAGATCAATTAACACAAAAAGATTAATTACAAAGGCTAAGGAAAGGATCCAAACAAGCAAGAGAAATGGGTTGCGTGGCACAGTTCACGGCCCATCTAGGCTGTGACTGGAAGTTTGCAACCCACAAAGTTGTGAAACTCTGTTAAAAGCTTGTTCAATAATCCAGGGCTGTGAAAAAAATAAATAAAAATAAAAATATATAAAGATAAATAAAAAATTGAACAAAAGCAAATAAAACAAAAACACCAAAAAAAGTTAAAGAAAAAAATGGAAAAATGGGTGATGTTGAATTCTAGGCTCAAATGAGCTGTGTGTCAGGGCTACATAGCTACACCTGAGCCGTGCAGACCCCACAAAATTTGAGTGTGGTCGGGCTGTACTCCACACAGCACCTGACCGCCCTGTGGTTTCCGCACCGCTACATTCAAGCCGTGAAGAGCCCCACACAGCTCAAATGTGATTGTGTTGCCGTGCCACATGGCCAGCCCAACCACATTTGAGTTTTGTGGGGCACTACACGGCTCAAATGTATTTGTGTAGCCGTGCCACAAAGCTACAAGTCTGGTAGGCAAAAAAAAGGTTATAAAAAAAACCAAGATAAACTAAATAAAAATACAAAAAAACAAAACAGAAATCAACCAAAAGATCAAAAAAGGTTGATTTTTTGGTTAAAAAAACAAAAAAATAAGAAATAAAATAAAAATTATTAAAAATAAATGAATAAAAATAATTAAAAATAAATAAATAAGAATAATTTAAAATAAATAAATGAAAATAATTACAATGAACACTGAAGGGTCCACTTACCCACAAATAAAGCTCAAAACCCTTGCTTACAGGGTACACAACTCAAATATGCCATTTACGGGGTTTATACGGCCCCCTGGGGGTTGCACGTGTTTGAGACAACCCCTTGGGCGTGTCTAGACGCGTGTTTTTGCCCGCACACGCATCTTGAACACGTTTATGGGCCCCCATGCATCCATTGAGCCATTTAGGGCCCTACACGACTGGGAGTTGTGAATTTAACATCACCCTTGAAAAATTCAAAATTGAAAGAAAATTAAAAATAATATGTGAAAATTTCACAAATTCACTAGTGCCATGAATGCAAATTCATGGACCTATGAATAAATAAAAATAAACAATTAAAAATTCAAAAAAATCCAAAAATTGTTGCCAAAAAAACAAAAAAATGGTTAAATAAAAATAAAAAGGAACAATGACATACAATACAGTCCTGAATCAATATAAAATTTAAATAGAATAGAATAAAATCACCTTAATGGACTATCCCTGAATCAGAAATTCAAAAAAAAACAAGTTCAACTTGTGTTAAGCTCATCCCATCATAAGAAGTAGAAACTCTTCTTATGATGGGATCAGCTCAACACAAGTTAAACTTATTTCATTGGAATAGTGAGAAAATAAATCAAAACCCCCAGAAAATAGGGCTATTCCATTGAGGTGGGCTTGTATCAATCCCACCTCAACGGACTAGCCTTCAAGTAAAAACAACAAAAAAAGCACAAGTTCAACTTGTGTTAAGCTGATCCCATCATAAGAAGTAAAAATAATCCTTATGATGGGATCGGCCCAACAAGAGTTGAATCAGCTTACCAATAAAATCTCATTCAAAACATTCAAAATAATGATTTAAACCAAAAAACTCAACATGATGATGTTCAAAATTTGATAAACCTTTATATTAATAGAAGTAAAAGATCAGCATCAGAAGTACATGATAGACCAAACCCAAATGATGAAATGAAAAGCCAAATGAGAAAATTATATTATATTTGTAAATTCAAATACAAATGCAGTTGATTTTGAGATGATCAACCCAAACAAAATCTTTCTTTGAAGTTAAAAAAGAAGTTTTTGGTACAATGGGCAGGATTGGAATCACATCTCCCTAAAGTAAAAAATGAATCCGGTGGTCATTGTTAAAAAAGTAAATTAATATGGCCTCTGATGGTTCTTTTATACCAATTTTCATAGGAGTATAAGTAAAACATGAAGCCAAGGAAATGAAAAAATTATCCTTCCATAAGTGTCTGGTATTATTTGACCCATGCCTAACTTTGAAAGCCGTTTTCAAGAGGAAATCCTTTCATTTATTTCTTTGAAATTAAGTGTTTTTTCAATCATTTAAACCTCATTGATACACCTTAGGATCTTAGCATAACATTCCTTCTTTTTCCCTTAATTTTTATATCATTTTCATTCAAAATTTAAACCATCCATTTTCATTGTACCCAAGTCATTTCTCAATTACTCTAAATCCACAACTACCATCACCAACAGATTCCCAAACCTCACCCAATAACTTATTTAAGTTCTCAGGTATTTGATAGAGGTATTTCACCTTTGGTTCCTATGATCAAAAATAAATTAGAAAACATTCTAATTATGTTCATTAAATCAATACGCATTAAATATGAGCTTCTGGTTTACTTCTTCACCTTGCCTTCTGTTATAGTTATGTCCAGCAATTAGCTTAGGCAAATGAGCAGTATTTAAAGCAAAATAAATGCTGGACACCTTGTGTCAATAATTGCTTGATGGGCTCTCACAAATGGGGCAAGACGTTGGATGATATTGTTGATGAATTCAATTGGATGATGAATGGATGGATGGAAAACAGCAGGGAGAAGAGCTCCTTAAGTACAAAAGATTGGCCTCTTGTGAGCCCATGATACAACAAGCCAAAAGGCAAATTTTCCTCCCCAAAAGAGCTCTACAGGCTCTACAGGCCTTGTTACTTGGTTTGGGTTACATCAGCCCACATGGCATCAGTCCCTGAACCTTTACAACCAGCCAATTCCGGTCCATTCTTGTGTTTCCACCCTTACGGCACTGAACCAGCCCCTGTGCTGTTCAATCCCTGGGACGGTTGTCTGTTACAACTGGTCCTATTGCCTCAAACACTAGCTGGTTGCCTCATGCAACCAGCCCCTGGCCATACACATGGCCAGGTGGGACCCAGGGCTCACCTGGGTCCGGTCTCAGACTCATATGGGGGGGGTGTGACCAGCAGACATGCTTTCCCCCCCTCTTTCTCTCAGATACCTGGAGGGGGCGGTCAATTCCCCCTACCAGGGGCCCTGGGGGTCAATACCCCCAGGGCATTGTCAATGGAAGTGGGCTGGGGGGTGGTCAAATCCCCTCAGCCCCATTGCTCCTCCCCCTTGTTAAAGGGGGGGTAGAGTGCCCCCGGTCTCTCTGCTTTGCTTCAATGGTGGAGGGGTGATCAGATCCCCTCCACCGCCGGTTGCTCTCCTTGCGGCCGGCCTTGTCATCCTTTGGGCAAGGGGGTGACAAAATCCCCCCTGCCCAGACCAACTGCCTGGTTGCGGTTGGTTGCTGGCTGGTTCAACCCAGCCAGCCACCCCCTCCCCCTTGCAATGGCAAGCAAGGGGAGGGGGAGGGAGCCAGGGCTGCTGGCCCTTGCTCCTGCGGCAGTGGGCATTGTTTGCAACCGGCTGGGTTCACGCGGGATCCCTTGGCCGCCACAATAGCCCCGCATGGGCCAAACTGAGGAATACAAGCGGCCCCAAGCAGGCCGCAGAATGGGCAGCAGCCCTCAGCAGGCTGCAACACGGGCAGCCACCCCAAGCCTGAAACCTGAGACAAACGCACTTTGGCGGGCCAGCCCGTCTGGCCAAGTATGTCCAAAATAAACCTTGGGCCCAATTATTCCCACAAAAGCCCATCTGGCTGTATTTGCCCATATCCCTCACCAGGCTTGTTAGGGCCCGTGTACCAATGAGCCTGTTTCATGCGTTTTGAGGCCAGTTTACCCAAATCAGTGACATCCACACAGGCCTGTATAGTCCATGTGAGTTTCCAATGGGCCTGGGAGGCCCATATGTGCATCCCATTTGGATTACACTTATACTTAGCACATGCGTAAGTGCATACATATTTTAACACACCCCCTTAATCCAAAAGGGGTGAAATTTGCATGTTAGTCACAGAGCCTTGATGCTTGTTCCTATCTAAAGCCTTAGTCAAGATATTTGCAATCATTGCTCCAGTGGGCATGTACCTCAACACAATCTCCTTGCAGTTAACTGCATTGAAAATATAGTTATAGTGAACATTGATATGTTTTTTTCTTGAATGGAACACTTGGGTTTGCGCCAGCGCAATGGCACTCTGGTTATCAGAATACAACAACGCAAACCCTTGTGGTTTATGTGTATCCTCTAAGACTTTTCTCAACCATTTTGCTTCCTGTGAAGCTGCTAAGTAAGCTCTATACTCAGCCTCTTTTGATGAAAAACCTATCACCAACACCTTCTTGGACATCCATGACACCAGATTCTTCCCTAAGAAGAATATGTCACACGACCACCCCATGTACTATAGGGCAATTCTTAGATGATTGTGAGAGCAAAGGAATACCAAGTGCAAGGGCAAGTGCAAATAGCAAGACCCAGTTGCGAAGTGCAAACTTGGTTATGCCACTCAACAAACAGCAAGATGAATGGAAGGTGTTCCAAAGAAGGAAACTCAACCTGAGTCCAATGTGATAACTAGGTTGCAGCAAAATGCGAGAACATATGAAATTAACTAACTTAGGAGACAATCATCAGGCAAGGGGATAGCCCTAATAAGGTAATCCAAAGTGACTGGATACAACCTGGTGATGATCTAACTACAGTTGAAGCGGTGAGGCAATGATTGACAGGAACGGGATAGGAAATGAAGCAGTGGTATAGATCCGAGGTCTTAGAGTAAGTGCGAGACAATAGAATCTGAGCGTACAATTGCATGACAAATTGGGACAAGAGCGAGTGACGTTGAAGGTAATGCAAATGAGAGGTAATAGTTTATGCAGGGTAGGGACTAGCCCAATTGCAAACTATACAGTAGTGATGGCTTGGTTAGACGTAGATGCGAACTAACAAACAATCCATGACCAAAGATGGAAGTCCGAGGCTGTTGATTGGCCAGGGAAGGAGATTGGATCTCATAATGGATGGTTGACCGGTATGGAGTTAACTGCAAAGTTTGCAAGTATATACTGAGTTTGTTGCCAAGATTGGAAGTTCAGCGCAAGCCAGAGGAAATAACGGATTGCACCATTGATTTTGTGCTTTTATTTGTGTCACGCTTTTAGACTGAGGTAGATGGTACTGAGGAGAGGACATGTTGAAGTGGTGAAGACAATAATCCTTAAGTGGGAAGCGTGACAGTTGCCCGGGTATAAAGACGCAAGCTCCTGCAAGCGTTCAGGTAAATTTTCCCATTGATCTCAAGTCGTTTAACTATCACTGTATACCCTTATACATTACTTAATTCTTTACCCAATAGATTTTTATAAATTTTGTAAAAATGTTGTCAGCGTCATCCCGCCGTTGCAAAAACTGTATTTGCCATAACAAGCGTTGTATTCCAAGTACTGCCGTCCAAGGTCTCCGAGGCAAGTGCAAGCAATGTTTACTTCGCAAGGTGGCGTGTAACTTCCCTATAAATGTCAAGTCAACCGTTGAGGGTCCTTTGGAATCATCAAGGGAGATGCAAAGTCGTAGGTCCGCGCCAAGGGTCAATTACAAAATACCACCATTGCCAGAGATCAAATACTTGGGGACGCGGGTTCCTGGTGAGTACTAATCAGGAATAACTAATGAACTTGAAATAGTAACTAATTATTTGCTTGTTTTCTAGTGTTGCCTTGTTTTTGAAGATATACTTCCAACAAACCACCACCACCACCACCTTACTGGGGACCACCAACTGAAAACCCGGGGACCCAGATGAATGCCAAGGTGCAAGGCAAGGTATCTGGTGCAGAACCGGTAGGAGTTATCACCAAGGAAGCAAGGGAGGAAGAAAACACAGAGGAACAAGAAGAGGAAAATGGAGGAAACGGAAGTGGAGAGAAAAAAGAGGAAGCGGGTGAATTAGAAGAAACAATGAAGGAGATGGAAGGGAGGAATTGGCTGGGATGGAAGGAATGGAGGGCCGAGGCAAAGCGGATCCGGTGCGAATTGTATTACCGGTTGAAACAGATGCAAGGCGCCTGACGGACAATATTGGAGAAGGCAAGTTGGGTGGCCAAAGGAAGAGAGCGTATGAAGAGCTCTTGGAAGAAGGTGGATGGAATGCTTGGCCAAAGCAAGCTCGGGTTGCAAGATGCGAGGAGATTTTCAAAAGGCACATTGTAACGGAGGTACTGGTACTTTGAAGAATGTCCGCATTGATCAATGATGAAGACCTTGATACCTTTTGGTCCATGGTTGCGGAATTGACGGCAAATTGGGAGGATGCAGAAAAAGAGATAAAAGAAACTTTGTAATTTAATGTATTTTTTTATATATATATATTAAAAAATAGAATTATTATTATTATTATTATTATTATTTTTAATAATAAGTGGAAATGAAGGGAAAATGAGAAAATAATAACACAGTGAGATGGAGGAATTTAAATGATGAAATGATGGTGAGATAAGATAAGTTTTAATAGGATGGAATATGTAATGGAGTGGATTGAGTAAGATAAATGTGGAATGGAATGAAATGGGGTTGGATGGGATGAAATGTGGAGTGGAATGGAATGAATTGGATGGAATGGAATGTGGAATGGAATGGAATGGGATTGGATGGGATGGAATCATGATTGCCAAGGTTTGCAAGGGTAGCTTGCATGGAATTCTCGAATCAGATTGGGTGAATTGCAAAGGTGATGAGCTGGTTCCCACAAGGTGCGATCTTCATTGGACTGGAAGCCAGACCATTTGACAAGGTATTGAAGTTTTCCTTTGCGTAACCTGGAATCCAGAATACGGCTTACTTCCCACTCTTGATGATTGAGGACAGTGACCGTTTCAGGAGGGGGATGAGTCTTTCCGGGTATAGGACTTGAGCTGGCTCTAGGAGAGACACATGAAAGACCGGGTGGATACCTTGCCATTTCACAGGTAAAGTAAGTTTAAAAGCGTTAGGGGAGATGACTGATTCTACTTTAAAGGGGCCAAGCTTTCTTTTGGAGAGTTTGCGAGTTGGGCGAGTACTGTGAATGTTGCAAGCATCAAGCCATACTTGATCTCCTACTGCAAAGGTTGGAGCCAAAGTGCAAGATTGGTCTGCTTGCTCCTTATAGCGCTGGTTTGCTTCTTTGAGGTTGGTTCAAAGTTGCAATTGAAGGGATTGAATTTGTTCAAGGTAATCGGTAGCAGGTTGAGAAGGTGCTACGTGAAGGGAAGAGAAGTTTGGTTTTCTACCATAAAGAGTTTGGAAGGGAAACTGTTTGGTGGAGGAATGAGTGGAGTTGTTGTAGGCAAATTTGGCTAGTGGGAGCCATTGGGACAAGTCGTCTTGTTGATAGGCAACATACATTCAAAGATATTGTTTGAGGATCTGATTAACTCGCTTGGTTTGCCCATCCGTTTCCGGGTGGTAAGCCATTGATAAATTGCAAGTGATCTTCAAATGTTGGCATAGAAAGGTCCATAAGCTTGAGACAAACAGAGATCCACAATCACTAACTATATTATCAGGGAGGCCATGTTTTGAAAATACATATTCTATGAACAAGTTAGCCAAGTCTTCTGAAGAGGCCGTCACATTACTTTGTAAAAATAAATCCATCTTGGAGAAGAAATCAACTATTACTAGAATAGCATCATATCCACTAGAAGGAGGTAATTGAGAGATGAAATCCATAGACAGCAAGTGCCAAGGACAAGGCAGAATTGGAAGTGGCTGAAGCAGCCCATACTTCCGGTGTTTTGAGGACTTGTTACAATTGCAGTCATAGCACGCGCTAACACAGTCTTTTACTTCTTTGGTCATAACAGGCCAGTAGAATTCTCGTGCAATCAATTGGTAGGTTTTATCCTGCCCATAATAACCAGCAAGCGGAGAATCATGCCGTGACTCAAAGATATATAACTTAATGCAAGAATTATCTGGTACTACTATACAATTATCATAAACTAAAAAGTCATTATCATCTATACTGTAACTACTATCTAATAAGTTCGCACTTTTGCAAAGTTTGATGCACTTGGGGTTGTTGCTTTGAGCTTGTCGGAGTCCGGAAGCCAAATCTTGTAAGCAAGCGATGATCGAACTGAGTTGGGCAGATTGGGTTGAGAAGAGTGTCCTAACATTTTCAGGGTTGTTTTCGGCAAAGGTGCTCCCCCCCCCTGGGTAAACGTTGTCCCGACGTGATAAAGCATCAGGAACTACCGCTTGTTTCCCAGGACGGTAAGTGATTGTAAAGTGGAACTCGGAGAGGTATTTGGTCCATCGTGCCTGTCTACGTGTGAGGAATTTTGAACTCATGAAATACTTCAAGGAATTATGATCAGTTAAAACCTCAAAGGATTCCCTAAGACTCAAAAGGTATGAACGCCATTTCTTCAAGCAGTAAACAATTGCAAGAAGTTCCTTGTCATGAATCTCATAGTTAAGCTCTGCAGCAAGCAACTTGCAAGACTCGAAAGCTACGGGGTGAAAGAGAGAAGTGGAAGGAGAAAACTGCAAGATGACTCCTGCAATCACATAGTCGCTTGCCTCTGTTTCGACAATAGTGTGAGCTAGCTCGTTGAAGTGAGCGAGTATTGGAGCAGTGGTGAACGCTTTCTTCAGAGCTTCAAACTCTGAAGCAGCTTGCTTGGTAAAGATAAAAGGAGTGTCTTTTTGAAGAAGGTTAGTAAGATTCACTGTTTTTTTGGCGTAACGCGCAATAAACCTTCTATAGAAATTACTGAAACCAAGGAAAACTTGAAGAGATTTAACGGAAGAAGGTGGGGGCCAGTCCAATATGCGTTTGCTCTTGGCTGGGTTCATTGATAGTCCTTGCTGCAAGACTAAGACACCTAAAAAATAAAGGAAGAGGAATGGAACTTGCACTTAGAGGCTTTTGCAAACAGTTCATTCTTGCAAAGTTGCTGTAGCACCTCTTGCACATGTGCAATGTGATCTTCAAGGTTTCTTGAGTAGACTAGTATATAGTTGAGATATACCACAAGGTATTTACCTACGAGATTGGAAAAAATGTTGTTGACAAAATGTTGAAAAGTGGAAGGAGCATTGCAGAGGCCAAAAGGCATGATGGTATACTCATAGCTGCCAAACCGGGTTCTCATCGCAGTTAAATACTCATGACCTTCCTTAATGCAAATTAGGTTATAGGCACCTCAAAGGTCTAACTTTGAGAAATGAGTAGCTCCATGGAAGATGGTAAGAAGATGTGACATAGGCAGTACTGGATAGGCATTCTTCCGGGTTACCTGGTTCAATTTCCTGTAGTCCACACAAAGGCAAAGTCCGCCGTCCTTTTTTTGGTACAAATAGGACAGGGGAACCGGTGTTCAAATTGCTTGGTTGAAGAAATCCTTTTGCTACATTTTCTGCAATGTAGTCCTGAAGCGCAATTGATTCTTGCGTCGAGAGAGAGTAAACTGGTCCTGGTGCTGGAGGTGGGCCAGTAAGTTTGATCTTGTGATCATAAGGACGGGATGGAGGCAGTTCATCTGCTTTTGCTGCTGAAAAGACGTCAGCAAAGTCATGATAAACCAAAGGTAAAGACTCTCAAATGATTTCTAAATCTTCAATCTTGTCATCTTTGAGCACCGGGTTTGAGGTGCTTGCATGGTGCGAGAGGATTAGGGAGCTCAAAATACACCTTTTGGTTGGTGTCTGTTTCTCTTCAAAGGAACAGGAAAGAGGTAAGCTGGATAGGTAAGCGATAACTCCTAAATCTGAACAGGGGATTTGAGAATGAAGGTCAGGATATTGCAAATCTCCTGGCGGAAAAGTGTCATCCAACTCAATGACAGTGTCAGGTAGGCTTTTTAATTCTTGATTGACGGAAATTTTAGCATTCTGGGGGTGCGAGGTTCAAAGGTTAATTACCCCTTCTTGCCAATTCAAATCCGGATTCCAGTAAACTAGGAAATCATGGCCTAGAATGGTATCATCCATTCTGGGTATAGCCAAGACAAATAAATCCCATTTGAAGCTGGGGAAATTGGAAAATGCAAAGGTCCATTTTGCCTTTTGGGAAACCCAAGAAGACGGTTCAGTCGCACTACTTACTAGATAGATGGGAAATTTATCTATCTCGGAACGCGTACAATTTTTTGAAGTGGCAAAAGACTCACTGATGAAGGAAACATTAGCGCCGGAATCAAGTAATACTTGATAAGTAGTGTTGTTGGAATGGAATAGGATAAATCTTGAACTCGGAGCACCTAGTGACTCGCAAGTGCAAAGATTTACTCGCGGTGATTTAGAAAACGTGTATTTTTCCTTGCAAGTATCAGAAAAACTACAAGCTAATTTTTTGACTGCTTAGCCGCTTCACGCGCTAACCGCTTTGCACAGCTGTTGGCATCATGTTTACCTCCACAATACATAAACAGCCCATTCTTTTCCCTTTTCAGCCGTTCCTCACTTTGAAGCATCCTGGTTTCTTTGTCCAAGAACTTTGGAGTTTTGGCAACGGCTTTCCCTTTCGAGTTGGATATTGAAGTAGGGGTTAGTTTGGATGGTTTTGGGTTCCTCGTGTTTTGCTTCAAGGAGTTGTCCTCCTTTGGAGCCAAGGTGGATGGTCCATGGTTGTTTTGCCAAGAGCGATTCTTGTCATGATAGCCATTATCAAGCTCAATCACTTGATTGATTAGCTGCTGAAGCAAGGTTGTCTTATGACCTCCAACTGCGAGCTGTTCGATTAAGCGTTCCGGTAAACCCTTTTGGAAATGGAATAGAAGAGCAGCCTTGTTCCACCGGATGCAAGACTGCAAGGTCCAAAAATGAGAATTATAAATGGAAGCTCTACTATTCTCCTTCATAACTAAACTATTAAGTTTGTATTTGGCGTTTCAAACTTCATTGGGATCGCCAAACAGGGTGAACAATTGTTGCTTGAACTTGTCCCAGTTGTTGAGAATACAAGTGGGGCTGTCATTGGACAAAAGTTTGAGGTACGGTTCAAACCACTGCGAGGCTCTACCTCCTAAAAAGGATGAAGCATACATAACTTTATGTCTATTGGAAGGGAAATTGTTGGAGTTGTTTGAAAAGATGATTTTACAAGACTGTAGGTAGGATCTAAGTTTATGAGGGTTTTCTCCTGTAAAGTGGTCAGGTTTTTTCACGCCCGGAGTGCAAAAACTAGGAGTGCTTGGACTAGATCGCTGGGCACCATGAGTGAGGGCCTGGATCAATGTCAAAAGCAGGGTCGGAGCATGGGGCTTGAGAGCAGTAGTGCAAACCCCTGGTCTACCACGAGTCAAGGTTTCATCGGAAGAATGGTTGGAGTCTGCGAATTCTGCAAGAGGGTCCGTCGGAGCATCCCGTGGAGGAGCCCGAGGATCATCGAGAGGTTCCACAGATGGCTATTTTGAAGGAGGAACTGGATCTAAGGGTTGTTGGGGCCAAGGAGCGCTGGTTTTCCCTACCCAATGGATCTCATCATTGTAAGGGGCAAGGGAAGCGTTCCCGGTTGAGCAAGTACGTGACATTGAGAAAGAAGAAGTCTACTATAGGTTGGCAGGCTACAATAGATGAGTTGAGTTAGTTAATTTACTGTCACACGACCACCCCACGTACTATAGGGCAATTCTTGGATGATTGTGAGCGCAAAGGAATACCAAGAACGAGGGCAAGTGCAAATAGAGAGACCCAGTTGCAAAGTGCAAACTTGGTTATGCCACTCAACAAATGGCAAGATGGATGGAAGGTGTTCCAAAGAAAGAAAATCAACCTGAGTCCAATGTGATAACTAGGTTGCAGAAAAATGCAAGAACGTATGAAATTAACTAACTGAGGAGACAATCATCAGGCAAGGGGATAGCCCTTATAAGGTAATCCAAAGTGACTGGATACAACCTGGTGATGAGCTAACTACAGGTGAAGCAGTGAGGCAATGAATGGCAGGAACAGAATAGGAAATAAAGCAGTGGTATAGATCCAAGGTCTTAGTGTAAGTGCAAGACAATAGAATCTGAGTGTACAATTGTATGACAAATTGGGATAGGAGCGAGTGACGTTGAAGGTAATGCAAATGAGAGGTAATAGTGTATGCAGGGTAGGGACTAGTCCGATTGCAAACTATACAGTAGTGATGGCTTGGTTAGACGTAGATGCAAACTAACAAACAATGCATGACCAAAGATGGAAGTCCAAGGCTGTTGATTGGCCAGGGAAGGAGATTGGATCTCATAATGGACGGTTGACCGGTATGGAGTTAACTGCAAAGTTTGCAAGTATATACTGAGTTGGTCGCCAAGATTGGAAGGTCAGCGCAATCCAGAGGAAATAGCGGATTGCAACATTGATTTTGTTCTTTTATTTGTGTCATGCTTTTAGACTGAGGTAGATGGTACTGAGGAGAGGACATGTTGAAGTGGTGAAAGACAATAATCCTTAAGTGCGAAGCGTGACAGAATACAAAACCACTTGTTGATTCCCTAGTGTTACCATCTTCCCAACTTGCATTGGAATAACCAACCAAATCAAAGTTTGCTGACTTTGTAAACAACATTCCCAGACTGTGCGTTCCTTTAAGATACCTCATAACTCTCTTAAACGCTGACCAATGCCTCATGCTTGGCTTATCTAAGTGTTGCAACTAGACACCAATTGCAAAAGCAATATTGGGCCTTTTACACTGCCCCAAATAATTAAGAAATCCAATAGCTGACCTGTAGTTGTTCCCAGATTGAACAAACTCCAGATACTCCTCATCTGTAGACTTTTCTAAGCAAATTTTTGACTGCATGGGAATACCAAACTCCTTTGAATCCTCTAAGCCATATTTATTAAGAAGAGCTTCCACGTAATGGCTCTGGTCTAACTTAATACCATTCTTTCTCTTACTGACTTTCATTCCTAGCACCTGTTGCGCCAGACCAAAATCTTTTATCTTGAATTCCTTTTTGAGTGTCTCCATGACTCTCTCTTTACCATTTTTAACAATAATAATTTCATTGACCCATACAAACAAAATTGCATCCTTTCTTACAAAAAGACAATGGTTGGCCTCAGACATCTTGAAACCAATCTGTATCATTTTCTCACTCATGGTATTATACCACAATCTAGCTGCTTGCTTCAATCCATAAAGGGATCTACACAGCTTGAGGACATATTCCCCTTTATCTGCTGAAAGAAAACTTCTAACACAGATTTTCTTCATGGTTTCTGGTTTAGTCTCTACTAACCATTCACAAAAACCATCAGGGATTGACATATAAAAAGTCTCCTCCTCTCCAAGTTTTGCATTCAAGTATGCTGTTACAAAATCAGCTTGTCTGATTTCTTCACCCAACTCCACTGCCAGAGCAATGATGTACCTAAAGGTGGACAGCCTTCCAGTTGGTGAGAAAGTTTCTTGGTAATCAATACCCTCTCTCTGCTTGAAGCCCTGTGCAACGCTGTAAGACTCCAAACGGTGCTAGGCCGTGGCAGTTCTGTGGAGGGGAAAGGTGCTGTTTAGGCTTCCCTCCTGAGTGTTACAAAAATATTTAAATGTAACCAAGATCAAGGTCCAGAACCTGGTAAATGAGGAATCAAGGAGTAGATGATAAAGATGATAATAGTTTGGTAGCGATGGAACAGCACTATCTGAGACAAGATTATGCAGGGAAAAACTTGAACAAAAGAAGTTAAAGTCCTCTTACAGTTCAAAGAACAAAAGCTGTTGTATGTAAACAACACCCAAAAGCTAATAACTCTGGTCATCAGCAGAAGATTGGGGATGATCAACTCAAACCCAAGCAACCTTCAGGTTCTCAATGAACCTTCCCAACTCTCCGCAATCAAGCGCTTGAAGGGTACCAGATAACTGAGGGTGGCTGTACAAGACAAAGCACAATGTTTAAAAAAATCCAAAGCAAACAGTAACTGATTTGAAGCAAGGATAACCTCAACACTTCTCAAGGGACTCAAGAATAGGCTGGCAGAATGCAACTCCAAAGAAAATAAAGGGAGGTATAACACTCCAGGTCTTAAGCTTAATAAGACCTCTTCAATCAATCGTGATTGGCTCCAGAAAGGTGATCAGGGATCAGGACCAGTATGGTCAGAGAAAGGGATCAAGGAGTGGTATAACACACTCAAAAATTCCAACAGACAGAATTTTTCTTCAACCAGAAAAGCTATTGGTTGGTGATAAGGATCAGGCCATGGAGGGGCAAAGACTTTGGGTCAAAAAAATGGATCAGGGGGCAATCAAAGATATACCCAGGATAAGGATCAGGATTAAATTTCACGATGATGGGGGGACACAGGCACACACCCCTATGGATGATTCTATTGACTGATGATCTGATGTCTGATGCCCAGAAAAAGCAGGGGAGAGCCCCTACTTTTATAGACCAGAGGCCTGTGGACTATTTACAAGAGAGATTTACAAATGGGAGCGGAAAACTTTTTTTTTTTTTTTTTTAAGGATCAAGATCATGAGAAAACAAAAGAAAGAAGAAAAAAAAGAAGAAAAAAAAGAAACAAACAGTTACTCGGAGAAAACAAAACCCAAAGAGGGACGCCCACGGGCATCCTGATGGGCCTGGGTGACTGCCAAGGCCGCGGATGACCTCCGGCAGGTGTCCGACGGGCATGGGCGACTGCCAAGGCCGCCGATGACCGCCAGCCGGTGTCCAACGGGCATTGGCAATGTAAGAGACCCGTGGACGACCGCAAGCTAGGAGGGGATCCGGTTCCAAATCCTCCAAATGACGGGGACTACTGAGGACAATTGTAATGGTACCAATGATGGCCAAACTGATGCCAAGCCCATTGCGTTGTTTGAAGTGTTCACCCAGGATGATTGGAGCCATGACACAGTTTCTGATCAGGGCAACCATGCCAAGAGGGGAGACAACACTAGCGGGTGCAAAACTGTAAGAGATGAAGTTTCCCAGTTTGCCGGCGGACATGAGGATGAAGCCGGTCCACCAGATGGGGGAGGACAGATAGCTGAGATCATGATGGGCTTGGTGGGGCAGGGGATTGGAGGGATGAGGGTGGTGATTGTTCAATGGAGAGGACTCGGATATTGGATGATTGAGGGAGTGTTTGGATTTAGGGGAGGAGAGGGTGAGGATACGTTGATGGGCCAGTGTCTGAAGGTTGATGGCAAGGTAGATGAGTAGGTTTCCAACAATGGAGAGTGCGACGCTGATGAGAGGGTTCTCATCCAAAGCTTGAGCCAGATCACCAAGCAGGAGGAGGCTGGGATTGGGGGTGGACATGGGAGAAGGATGGGAATGGTGCGATTATCAACATCATCAGGAGCTTTATGGGTTGAATTCCTACGACGCTTCCAACGCTCGATTGGCACGGTGTTATTTGCTTTGCTGGTTTGCTTGACTGCTTCCTTCCTTTTTTTGGATCTCTTGCGTTTGATCGATGGCTTTTTCAGCTTGGCATGGGACCTGGTGGGTGATGATGGATGGCGATGGCGATGGTTTTTTTTTCAATAATGATACCTATGAATGATGATAAGGAAAACATTAAAATCTCTGCACTGGCCAGGGTGTCCAGGATGGGGAACCACAACGCATCTAGCTTTGAATCTTTTCAAAACTCAATTTGTCTCAAACTTCTTGTTTAACACCAATCTAGACCCCACAATGGTCTTTCCTTTTGGAAAAGAATCCCGCTTAACCACTTCAAAGACACTGTTATTTTCTAGAGAATCAAATTCCTCAAAAATAGCACTCTTCCAGTTGGCTCTCTCATCAGAATTCATAGTTTGGCCAAAGCCATTTGGGTTAACCCTGTTACCCATTTCTGAACTCAACTCCAGGACTTCATTGAGCATACACTGTTCCTGAAATTTATCTTCCTCATATCCTGTGGCAACATAATGGGACTTCCATTCCCCGTACCTATCAACTGGTACTCTAACCCTACCACTCCTTCTTACTGGAGGTGGAGGCTCATCAGGTTCCAAAATAACGGACTCCCCTGAAGCGGGCACTGAACCCTCTGGTGGCACGTCTGCCATCTCTTCATCTTCTGGAACCACATGTTCCTCAGCCTTTGCTGTTGAAATAGGTTCTAATTCTATTTCTTGCTGTGACTTAGTCACAACAAGATCTTCACTCCTTTTGAGTGGAAAGTTACTTTCATCAAATTTTACATCCCTAATACGGATAACCTTTCTTGTCCCTGGACAATAGATCCTATACAATTTACTGATTAAATCATAGCCTAAAAGTGCCCCTGTTCTGGCTCTAGGGTCTAATTTTACAACCATCTCATTATGGTGGACACTATGATACACCAAGCAACCAATTGTTCTTAGGTGTGATGTTTTGGGGTACAACTTCAAAAACTGATAATGAGGACTCTTCCCATTAACACTTACAATGTTATGCAACAGACAGACTGTACACATCAACTAAGCCCATAAGAACTTTGGTAGACCAGATTGAGACACAATAGTTCTGACCTTGTCCAGTAAAGTCCTATTCATTCTCTCAAATATTCCATTATTTTGTGGAGTACTTGCAGTAGTGACTATATGAATGATACCATAATCTTTCAATAACCTCTCAAACTCTTTACTCACAAATTCACCACCTCCATCAGTGATAACCCTCTTGATATCCTTCATTATACCATTCTGTTTCCAGACTTTGAAGATTACAGAAACCTCCTCTGTGGTCTGATCCTTAGATTGAATTGGTTTAACCCAAACATAATTAGTTGCAGTATCAACTAAATTGATGAATTATCTTGCCCCACCAAGGGACTCTGGTGTGAATGGCCCTGCCAAATCAATTGAAAATTCCTCTCTAGGAACATCAGTGCAATCCCTACTCTTTGAGAACACATTTCTAGTCTTGGCCCCTAGGGTACAACTCTCACAGTTGCTGTCCTTTAACTTATGGCCACTTCTATTGTGAGCAACAGTGCTCAAAGCTGAGATTTTGAACAAGCTTGCACACAAAAGCTTGTTCCAAACCTGTCCATTAAGAACAGTTCTCCCATTTATATCAATAACAAACTTATCTTCTTTAAGATAACAAATCTGGAAACCTTGTTTCCACAAAACTCCAAGGGACACAAGGTTATAAGGCAACTCTGGTACATATAACACTTTCTCAAAAGAAATTTTGAAACCCAAGTGATTTGCAAGAATAACTTTTCCAATTCCTTTAATCTGAATTGTTCTGCCTTTCTGACCAATATTTAAAACTCCATCATAATCACTAAGATTTGAAAATAAATTTGGTTCAAAGAACATGTGATCTGTACAGCCAGAATCAATCAAAACAAGAATATCCTCATTCAATCCTCCTAATAGGAAAGAAGCTTTATCATTCACTGATAATTTCTCATCTTTGAGGTTTAGATTACTCACTTTGTAATCAATCAAGTCCATTTCTTGATCCTCATCAATTTTGGCCTTCTTGTTGGGACCTTCTTCCCCAACAACCATTTCCATTGGACCATCAAACTCCACTATTGCAACGTTTTCATTAGTGAGATTGACCTCCTTGTAATTCTCTTTGGACTTCTTCCTCTTCTTGGAATCCTTGCAATCCTTAGCATAATGCCCCTTATTCTGACAATCATAGCATAAGACCTTGGACAAATACTTTTTTGCCTTCTTGCAAGATTTTCCAGTCCTTCAAACAAGGGCTGTTCCAGAACCCCCCTTCATCTTGAACTTAAAATAATCCTTTTCAATCCTTTTCAGCACATCCTCCTCCCCAGGAAGAGGATCCAATTGAGAAATAATTCTGACTAAAGAATCAAACTCCTTTGGTAGCTTCTGAAGGATTAAGAGTGAGAAACACTCAGGATCCATGTTAAGTCCTGATGACTTAAACTTGGCTATGCTAGACCTAGCCTCTGCAACAAACTGTTTACAATTTGAATATTGTAACTTGAACAGTTTATTGAAAGCTATACCCTTCTGGTGAACAGAATCACCAGCATATTTGGACTTAAGCAACTTCCAAAGGATGCTGCCCCTCCTCCTCTCATCTTCCCTAAGATTATCAGCAACCCATGTCACATTATTCTCATCAAGATGCCTAAGGATGAGATGATAAGACTTTGTCTCCACTTTTGAACTGATCAAAGTGTCATCTGCATCCATTATTTCCCCAAAACAGATGTTTTCCAGCTCACTATTCATAAGGACAGCCCAAGCATTATAATTCTGACTTTTCAGAACTATCTTGGTGGAGCTAACATCAGGGATATAGGACATCTTCTTCAAAAACCTGAGGTCTTTGAAGTTCTCCAGAGTAAGGTACAAGGGTCTAGATGGCTTGGAAGTAATGATGATGTTGGTACTGATAATTTTTTATGATTATGGCCAGCAATTAGCTTAGGAAAATGGGAAGTATTTAAAGCAAAAGAAATGCTGGACACCTTTTTTCAATAATTTCTTGATGGGCTCTCACAAATGGGGCAACACATTGGATGATATTGTTGATGAATTCAATTGGATGATGAATGGATGGATGGAAAACAGCAGGGAGAAGAGCTCCTTAAGTACAAAAGATTGGCCTCTTGTGAGCCCATGATACAACAAGCCAAAAGGCAAATTTTCCTCCCCAAAAGAGCTCTACAGGCTCTACAGGCCTTGTTACTTGGTTTGGGCTACATCAGCCCACATGGCATCAGTCCCTGAACCTTTACAACCAGCCCATTCCCGTCCATTCTGGTGTTTCCATCCTTAAGGGGCTGAACCAGCCCCTGCGCTGTTCAATCCCTGGGCTGGTTGTCTGTTACAAACGGTCCTATTGCCTCACACACTGGCTGGTTGCCTCATGCACCCAGCCCCTGGCCATACAAATGGCCAGATGGGACCCAGGACACACCTGGGTCCGGTCTCAGACTCACTTGGGGGGGGGTGACCAGCAGACATGCTGTCCCCCCCCTCTTTCCTCAGATCCCTGGAGGGGGCTTTCAATTCCCCCTACCAGGGGCCCTGGGGGTCTATACCCCCAGGGCGTTGTCAATGGAAGTGGGCTGGGGGGT
Source organism: Puccinia polysora (assembly GCA_025617555.3). Lineage (NCBI taxonomy): Eukaryota > Fungi > Basidiomycota > Pucciniomycetes > Pucciniales > Pucciniaceae > Puccinia > Puccinia polysora. Next base: position 43,104,193 of record CM062616.1, on the reverse strand, counting down.
GGTCAAATCCCCTCAGCCCCATTGCTCCTCCCCCTTGGTAAAGGGGGGGGGGAGAGCACCCCTGGTCTCTGCTTTGCTTTGAGGGTGGAGGGGTGATCAGATCCCCCCCACCTCCGGTTGCTCTCCTTGAGGCCGGCCTTGTCATCCTTTTGGCAAGGGGGTGATGAAATCCCCCCTTCCCTGACCAACCGCCTCATTGTGGTTGGTTTCTGGCTGGTTCAACCCAGCCAGCCACCCCCTCCCCCTTACAATGGCAAGCAAGGGGAGGGGGAGGGAGCCAGGGCCGCTGGCCCTTGCTCCCGCGGCGGTGGCCATTGTTTGCGACCGGGCAGGCCCACCCGAAATCACACTGTGCTGGATCCCTCAGCCACCACAACAGCGCTGCGCGGGCCATTGGGCCCTGCGTGGGCCAAACCAAGGAATACAAGCGGCCCTGAGCGGGCCGGGGCATGGGCAGCAGCCCCAAGCGGGCTGCGACACAGGCAGTGGCCCCAATGGGCCGCCCCAAGCCCAAAACCTGAGACAAACACACTTTGGCCGGCCAGCCCATCTGGCCAAGTATGTCCAAAATAAACCTTGAGCTCAATTATGCCCATACAAGCCCATTGGGCTGTATTTGCCCATATCCCCCACCGGGCCCATGTACCAATGAGCCTGTTTCACATGTTTTGAGGCCAGTTTCACCATATCAGTGACATCCACACTGGCCCGTATGGTCCATGTGAGTGTCCAATGGGCTGGAGAGGCCCATATGTGCATCCCATTTTGATTACACTTATACGTAGCACACGCGTAAGTGCATATGTATTTTAACATCTTCTTCCTCAGAAAAGGATTCTGATTCCAAATGAAGGGAGCCTAATTCACTTTCAGTCTCTTCCTCTGAAGTATGAAATTCAGATTCTGAGCCTGACTTGAACTATAAATATCATTTCCCTATCATTTCACTAAACTTGAAAGAATGTAACTTATTTATTTCAATGAAAAGAGATATTTCTACCAAATTATTTTGGATCACCATGGAAAAAAAGGCTGAACCTTCTTGAAGTTGTATCACTTGATACTTGAGTTGAAGCTATGGCCAAATTTCTACATATCTGTGCATAAATTGTGGCAGAACTTGCAAAAAATCATATTTGGTTGCATTCTAAAAAATTTCAGTTACATAATTCATCAAGCTGGACACATAAGTGTTGGACGAACTGGAATGTATTTACTATACAAATGGTCTTTAGTTTTATGTGTGGTTTCAAAATATTAAATAAGCATATTAAAGCTTTTAATTTTTCAAATTAACAATTAAAGATATAATTTTGTCTCAAAGAACTTGCACATAAATAGATTTTTTGGATTTATATGTATAATACTATATGAATGGAAATAAATATCTATAACTAAAACTGAAATATTCTTCTCAGATAATTTAATTATTTTATATTTCCAAACTTTTCAATTTCCAGATTTTCCAGACCAAGAAAAATCAATATTTTTCATGATTCTCAGAATTGTTTCCTTGAAATGTTTCATCAATTTTTTTTTCTTTCATTACATGATTTCATTACTGTTTTAAAACTGTTTTTTTCCTTATTCTGTTGTTTTTTTAGAACTGGTATTTTGATGGAATGGATTGATTGATTCACTTTCATTTTTTTTATTGTTATTTTTCTTTTTATTTCAACTGTTATTCAGTCTCAAGAGGAGATTTTTTTTTTCTCTGCAAAGAGGAGTTTTCACAATTAATGCTTTTGGCATGCAAGATTCAGATTTCACAGGCACCAATTCTCACAAAAATCAGGGTGGAGAAGGGTTTATTGCAATGGCAAAGAATTATTGATGTAATGAGGATGCAAATTTAGAAAATCAAAAATTAAAGTCAATTTATAACATGAAAAAATGATTGATTATGATAAATAAGATAGGGGATTATTTTTTTCACACCCCCAATCCTTATTTTTTTGCAGGTTTTAAATGCTCAATCTGTGTGTCTTTCCTTATATTTGTGGGTTTTTGTGAAGTTGAAAAAAAAAGAAAGATACCACTGCATAGAGAGACATCAAAAACTCTGAAAATTTTTTTCAAGACTTTTTGGCCTGTTTGAAGGCCTTCAAAATTAGGTCCAAAAACTTGAAAGAGAGAGAAATTACTCAAATATAAAAGTCAATTCAAATATCATTTTCAAAGATTTTTAGTACTTAATTTTCCCGCCAAATAATGGGATTAAGATAAAAAAATTCTTTTCAACTTATTTTTTCCTTATCTTTCTGAGAAATTCTCCAATTTTTGAGCTTGCACTCTTTTAGCAAGAATTGGAAAGGGCACAAAATAATCATTTGGGCATCTTTAGGGTGAATAATTTACCTCAAAATAGTTGATGAAACTACAAAAATGACCAAAAATGTCTGTTTTGGGGTGCATTTTGGAACCATTTCTTCTTTTTTCTCAATTCCTCTCAAATAATCCTAGTTTGATGTTAAATTCACAACTCTCAGTTGTGTGGGAGTTGTGTAGGGCCCTACACAGCCCAATGGACGCGTGGGGGCCTGTAAATTGTCCAAGGTGCGTGTGGGGGCCCATACACGTATCTTCAGGCGTCCAAGGGGTTTTCTCAAACGTGCGTGCCCCATACACATCCCATATGGACGCGTGGCTGGGGGTTGTGCCAAATTTTTGGGCACCCCCTGGACCACATTTGGGCTGCATCAACCCAAATTTGGGATGAAAGCTTACTATTTGGGACTTTTGTTCCACATCTAGCAATCCTAAAGTTACACAAAAGTGAAATTAAAGTGAAATAAAGTGAATCTTCAAACCACATCATTGAAAATAAAGCAAAACTGCAAACATAAATCCCACAAAATTGATCTTTCTCAACTTGAAAGTGAGCAAACTTGGTAGTTGTTTAATTAAAAGTTGTTGAGATCTACCCTCAATTCCTTCAATTCCTAGATGTGCCCTCCTGGCTATCATTCTCCTACTCTCCATTCCCGCCCGGGGATCCAAATTCTCTCCCCAGCCCAAGCCCCCAAACTGCTTCTAGGTCCCGGTGACCTCCCTATCACGATTCTTCTTTCCTTCTCTCGACCTTCCATCTTCTCTTCTTGTCTCTTGCTCTATCTTCTCTTCTCGCTCTATCACCCCAATCTCTTTCCTTCTCCTTCTCCCAAATTTCTATCTTCCCTTTCTTCCATCTTTTAACCTTTCTTCCTTCATCTCTTCTTTTCTCCATCTCCAATATTGACCATCGTCTCCGCTCAACTGGCCTTGTCTTCAAAGCTCCTCTGATCATCTCTTCCTGGTAAGATGACTCAACTCTCATCTCAATACTCAAATTGACCTAACAATATATGTTTGACTTCTGATTAGCATCTCCAAACAACCCTCTGTCTCATCTCTCTAATCTTGTCTTCTCGTCTAATTGCCTGTCTTTTCCCAAATACTCTTGACTCCTTGTCTAAAGCTGTTGGTGTTCTTTTTCCTCATTTCTTTCTTCCTTCTCTCCTAGTTACTCCTTGTCTGACCCTCAAATCTAGCTTGTTGGTTCTAGTTCTCAGTTTCTTCCGCGCAATATTATTAAAATTTGGATTGAATACTGGATTATCATTGAATTTTTTTGAATTATGGGAACAGTGGCAAGCCCTCCTTTTAACATGGCTGTGTTCAAGGACTAAATTAGTGCAATGAACAAAACTGCAGAAAAGAAGGATTTTTTTAATTAAACATTGGAAGCCCCAATTGCATCCTCATTGAGGGTGACAATTGAGGAACAAAATGTGTCACAAATGGTCACTACCTCTGGTGGCAAGTAACATTTTGTGTTACCCTGGTCTTTGGCTGATTTAATTTGATTGAAACTGAGGGAGTGCATGCCACAAATATAACCATGAAACTGTAACTATGACTATTTAACTATGACAGATCCGCTTTCCCCACCTCCTGTGAGATCTTTTCCTACTAGGGAAGAGGCACAAAAGTATGTTCAAACATGTGTAATTAATCATGGTTAGGCTTTAATAGTTTTCAACTCAAAGCGTGATAAATATTTGGATTTAGCCTGTGATAGACATGCTTTGTACTCTGGGCAATTGCATACCAAATGGTCAAGGCAAACTCACACAAGGAAGGTTGGGTACAATTTTTTAATCCGTGCAAGTCACACAAAGGCTGACCCCTTGTTTCAAATCTCCTACAGGAATGATCAACATAATCATGAACCATCTCCACACCCCTCAGTGCACCCTCAACTGAGGATAATCTCTGGGGTAGACTTAGACACTCTAAAAGAAGGCATGAATGATGGGCTAAATACACTTCAACTCAAAAGAAAATTGAGACAAATTGATGGTGGCAAATATGTTGATGACCAAACAATCTATAACACTAAGCAGAAATTAGCACTAGCATAACTCAAGGGGAAAAGTGTTATGGATGTCCTCTTTGAAAAACTTATTAATTTAGGTTGGGTTCATCAAGCAAAATTCAGTGGAGAGGGTCACTTGGAGGCTCTATTCTTGCCTCACCCCAATTCATTAAAGCTTTGTAAGCAATATCATCATATTTCTATGTTTGATTGTACTTATAAGACAAATAATTACAAGATCCCCCTATTGCATTTTGTACAAATTACAGCCAACCAGAAAAATTTCACAAAAGCTCTTGTTTTTATAAAAAGAAAAAATTTTGAGTTCTACAGTTTGTCCGTGCATGTGCTAAAGGTGTTAGCTTATGATCCTGAGAGACTTCCCAAATTCTTTGTGAAACACCCTGAAAAAGCTTTATTTGGTGCTCTAGAACAAATTATCCCTGAGTCAACAAGACAGTGCTGTCAATGGCACTTGTCTAAGAACATACAAGCAAACTTTAAAGTGCCCTTTAATAATGACGTTGAAGGGTGGAAAAACTTTATGTCTCTGTGGGCTAAGTATGGTGCCTCAAAAACCAAGGAGGAGGCAGAGGTCAATGATGCGCAACTTGGAGTAAGTGCCAAATCACTGCCTCTACTTTTAATCTTCCTAGTTTTGTGTTGCTTAAATTATGGCTTGTACAAATTGTTTGTTGGAAGACCATGAGGATGTAATCAAGTATGTGGATCATAATATCTTCCATATCAAAGAGACGTTTGTAACGGCTTGGACTTGCAAAAACCCAGACTTTGGAAATAAAAAAATGTCTTGGGTTGAAGGAGACCATGCAACTCTCAAAAGATTCCTTACAAATTTCTTGGGAAAAATTTTGGATGTTTTTCAAAACCTAGAGGGGAGATTTTTCAATCAAATTAAATTGGTTCAGAATGCGCTTTACAACTCTCAAATAAAGATTGGAATTGTTCTGCATACCAAACTGTTATCATTTGGATTCAAGGTGTCTTTACAAGCAATCAAACTTGTTGGGGATCAATTAGATAGGTTAAAGTGGAAGCGTGATGGGGAAGTATGCACCAATCATACTCAATGACTATGGGTTTGCCCTGTTCACACCAAATAGTTGACCTACTAGCATCAAGAGGATCCATTGTGCCTGAGGACCTTCATCCTAAGTGAAGGTTGGATTATGACCCTTGCAGTTCTAGTTCTGTAAGTTGGTTTAAGTTTTATTTTTGTATTTTTCAAATCACTTTTTGATTAATGCTTTTTGATAAATGCTTTTTGAATTATGATTTCTACTTGACTAAAATGATGATTCCTACTAGACTAATATTTGATCCTTTTGAATTTTTAAAGTTTGATGTTGATGAACTGCTAAACTATTCTCAGTTACATGAGAAGCTCAATTCAACAATCTTAAATCATCCTGAACAGGATTATTGTGGGCTGTTGAAGAAATTGATGAAGGAGACAGCCAATTATCAATCAAAGCCAAGACTTGAACCTAAAGTCTTGCAATCAAGCAGAGGCCATCCAAAATTGACAGATACCCATCAAGATCCTTCTTGATTTGAACCCATTGAAAAGGAACTTAAGTGGGAAAAGAGAAGTAGAAGGGCACCAAAGAAGAAAAGAGAAATGATTGTAAGTATTTTCTTTTGTGAAAGGCTCATTTTTTGGTTTTAATGAACTGATTGAGAAATTTTTATAGTCAAAGTAAGGTTCTTCATCTGAATTTGATGGTTCAGTAAAAGAAACTGAAATTTCATTGGCTTTGGTGGCGTTGAAATCAGATTCCTTTTCAAAGAATGAAGAAGAAGAAATTGAGGAGTCAAACAGAATATCATCTTTGGTGAGTGTTGAATCTATTGATGAGATTAGAATTTTGGCTAACTACTTTTTGTTTTTAGGAAGTGAATTAACTCAATCAACTACCTGAGAACTTACAAAAGTTCTTGGGTTAGGTTTGTTATCCAGTTGGTGATGGAAATTGTGGTTCTAGATTCATTTCTAAATCACTTGGGGATGATGAGAATGGATGGTTTGAAGTTTGGAAAGAAATGCTTGAAACATTGAGGAAAAATACGGAGTGCTATTCTAAGATCCTTTGCTAAAGTAAAGATGTTGAAGAGATTGAAAATAGACTTGATTTTAATGACATGAATGAAAAGATTCCCTCTTCAAAATGGCTTTCAAAGCTTGAAATGGGTCAAATAATAGCAGATACTCATGGGAGACCAATATGTTTCATTTCATTAGAATCATGTTTTACTTTTACTCCTATGAAAATGGGTGTAAAAGAACAATCAGATCCTATGTTCATTTGCTTTGTTAATAATAACCATTGGGTTCATCTTTTACTTAAGGGAGGTGTGATTCCAATCCTGCCCATATTTTCCAAACCACATTCCATGATTTCTAAAAAAGCAGCTTGTTGGTTTGATCACCTGAAAGGTCAACTTGAGATGTATTCTAACTTATAGATTGATTTCATACTTTTTGTTTGGGTTCTGATTCTTATCTTGTAATTCTATTACTATAAAGGGTTATCACATTTTGAACATCATTATGATGAGTTTTTTGAGTCAAAATCATTATGATGAGTGTTTTGAATGTGATTTTCATGGTAAGTCAGTTCAACTTTTGTTGGGCTGATCCCATCATAAGGAGTATTTTCACTTCTTGGGATGGGATCAGCTTAACACAAGTTGAACGTGTTTTCTTTTTTGGTGGCTTTAATGTAGGGCTGGCCATAAAACTTGTGTATGTTTTGGAACTTTTACTTTAACTTTAACTTTAGGGCTGGCCAGAAAACTTGTGTATTTTTACGCCTTTTTACTTTAGGGCTAGTCAAGTTGAACTTTTATTTTTTTGGTTGGTTGGCTTCAGTGTTTTTTGTTTTTTATTTTTTTTATTTTTTATTACTTATTTTTATTTTATTTTATTTTTTTAACCAAAAAATCAATGTTGTTCAATATTTTGGGTGACTTCTGTTTTGATTGTATTTTTATTTAGTTCATTATTAGTATTATTATTTTATTATTTTATTTTTCTTTTGACCCACAAGACTTGTATTTGTGTGGCATGGCTACACGATTACATATGACTTGTGTACAGCCCCACACAGCTTGAATGTAGTTGGGCTGTCTGCGTGGCATGGCAACACAACTACATTCAAGTCATGTAGAGCCCCATATGACCTGAATGTAGTTGTGTGGCCCCCACATGGCAGTCCAGTGCCATGTGGCCTCTAGCCTGACCAATTTCAGGTTGTTTGGAGCTCTACACCGCTCTAATGTAGACCATGTTGCCGTGCCACACAATTCCAATGAGTAGTGTACACAACTCATTTGAGTTGTGAATTTAAAATAACCCATAATACTGATTTTCCTCCCCATATTATTCACACAAATATTATATTTTACCCAAGAAAGCCATACCACAAATTTCACATTTTAAAGATGTGATGGGAAATTTTAACCTTTGGTTTAGATCAGTAGCAATTAATTTGGCCTTAAATCTGAAGATTGGAGTTCAATAGATCAGGAAAAAATCAAGGAAATAGAATCAAACTCTCTTTTCAAGTATGAAAATTTCATGAATCAATTCTTGGATAAAAATTTTGAAAAAGCAAGAGAATATCTCAACTACCCTTCTGGACCTGCCCATCAAAGTTACCAGATGAATTTCCCCTGCCATGGTTTCCTGCTGGAAGATATATACAAAAGGTCAGTGGCTGGAAGATACATATAAGAGGCCAGTGGTACTTTTATTCAAGTTGATTCCACCAACTTATTTGCCCCTCAATCCCCTCTTACTACCAATTCTCAAACTTATTGCATATTTTTGATTATTTTGGATGATTTTAGGCACATATTTTCTTTCTGCTATAATTCTGAACTGTGGCCAGGTTTCCAACTAGATTGCTTTTTTAAGGCTTTTTCTAGCAAGGAATCACAAAAATTGGAGAATTTGATTGATAATAACTTAGAACTTGGTTTAATAATTTTGTTTCCTCCTAAAAATTCTCCACATCCAAGAAAGAAATTAATAAAAATTGATATTTTTACAAGTATTTGTTTGTTTTTTGCTGAATTTTTGATAATATTTTCTTCTATTGATTATTGAATCAATTATTTAGAGAAAAATTCCACTGTTTTCTTTTTAATTCTATTTGTTTTAGAAAACCATAAATTGATTTAAGACCTCTCTGAATCTCTTTTTAATTCAAGAAGTCTCAAACAAAGTTTTTGTTAAAACTCAAAACCAAGTATGAAAATTAAAATTAACTCTGGTGATCTGATTTTGAACTATTTAACATTCTTTAACTGTAATGTTCAACATACTCTTATTCTCTGTTTTTTTTCTTTTATTTTTCTTTTTCTTTTTCTTTTTTGGATTTTATCTTATCTTGATTTTCATCTTCTAAGTCAAATTCTTCCCCCCCCCTTATCTTTAACCTCCCTTTGAAAATTCTGAATTCAATTAAACCTATCTCAGACTAATTATAAACCACTCTGTGAGTCATTAATCTTTCTGTATTCCTAGACAAATTGACAGACTACTTTTGGAAGGATTATTGATAAGGCATATCAAAGTTAAGCAAACCTGCCATTTTTTAATGATGGTTTTCAACTCAAATCCTCCATTTCAAACACGCCATTAAAAATCAAAAAAAACACTTATTTCAGATCAGATGTGTCAAAGTTAACATGGAATAAGTGTTTTTTTTCAAGTAAAGTATATAAATTCTTTCAACCGCTCAAACATGTGTCATTCCACATCATCATCCCTGGTTTCATCCTCCAACCTCTTTGGAACACTTAATCACTCTCATTGCTTCATTGCTATCCTTGTCACTTCATCACTCTCATTGCTTCCATTGCTTCATCACTATCCTCATCACTTCGTCACTCTCATTGCTTCATCACTCTCATTGCTTCATCACTCTCATTGCTTCATCACTCTCATTGCTTCATCACTCTCATTGCTTCATCACTCTAATTGCTTCATCACTCTCATTGCTTCATCACTCTCATTGCTTCAATTGCTTCAGTTTTATCCTCATCTCTTCATCACTCTCATTGCTTCATCACTCTCATTGCTTCATCACTCTCATTTCTTCATCACTCTAATCACTTTCTCACAAATTATCACTTTCTCACAAATTATCACTTTCTCACAAATTATCACTTTCTCACAAATTATCACTTTCATCACATCCATCCTCTCATTACTGTTAGTATTTTTGCCTACGTCTAGTGTTGCCTGAATCTTGAGTGCAACCTGTCCTGTAGTCCTTCACCTTGTGTGGTCTCTGATGTCCCAGTATTGAATATTCTTATTCATTTCTAGTTCCTTGTTCAACCACTTCTCAGCCTCCTTTGTACTTAGTTGATTTAAGTCAGCTGAATGTCAAGTGAATGAACATCATCTGTTCTTCCCTACACTGAACCAGAGTGCCCCCTTGACTCCCAAGATCCGCTCCTCTTGGCGTCACAAGATCTTTCCTCACCTCCTCTTAATTGTTTCAACTGGACCCTTGAACTCAAAATCTCAAAATTACTTCATTGCTTCATCACTTACTCTAATTAAATGGCTCCTCAGCAATCCTACCCCCGCAAGTCCACTAAAAAATCCAATGGACCAAAGCAAAAATCCCCCAGGAACTCAACATCCAAGAATCCTCCCCCATCAGCTTCCAAAGGCTCAAGTAAGCTCAAGATAGCTGATCACATCATCCTGGTAAACTGGCTCAAAATTTCATCCAACTACAATGCTTGCTTTGGATCCACCAATGAAACAAGAGTTGGAAAACCTCCATACCCCAATGTAAATGGTTATTTATCCAGCAATCAATTGCCCATTGACTTCTCAATCAATTCATGATTAATTGAGAAATTTATTGGAGATAAATTGAGAGATAAATTGGCAATGGATTGACAATTCCACAATTCTATATGTTTTTCAAATCATCTCCTCCCATTCATGATTAATTGCAAGATTGATTGGAGATTGATTTAGCAATAAATTGGAAATTGATTTGCAATGCCAAGTCTCTATATGTTTTTAAAATCATCTCCTCCCATCTTGTTCCCTCTCAACTGTATACTTTGATTGGGGTGAGGATCAACAAGGAATTCAATTTTTTGTATAAAACCTTGAAATTGCTTGATTGATTGGAAATCAATCCAACAATCAATTGCCAATAAATTGCTTGATTGATTCATGATTTATTGAGAGATTGATTGGAGATTTATTGAGAGATCAATTTGCAATTCCACGTCTCTATATTTTTTTCAAATCATCTCCTCCCATCTTTTTCCCTCCCAACCGTATACTTTGATTGGGGGGACAATACAAGGAATTCAATTTTTTGTATACAATTTTGAGGGTAGTGGCAGATCTACAATCCAAAATGTTTCACACTATGGGATTTGAACCCATGACATCAACATTGATGAGTGATGCCTTCACCACTAAGCTAAGTGTACCATTGCCAGATGGTCCAATCTACCTATCCCAACAAGTCCCAGGCAATCAACTGTGTTCATCAAAGGCAGCCACCCACAATCAATGCATCCATTGCCGGCAGTAGCAGAGGAGGAGGTGGTGGTGGAAGCTGAGGCCCAAAATAAACCACTGGCAGCGGCAGAGGGAAAGGCCACTCCCAATTGATTGCTGGCAGTGGCAGAGGAGGAGTAGGAGAAGGCCTCCGGCAATCAATCAATTGATTGCCGGTGTGGAAACCAAGAGAGTGAAAGCCTCTAGTTATCCTCAAGTTCCAGAATCAATGGTCCTAGCATCTGTAACAATAAAGAAACTCCAGTAAAGATAGAGAGAGAGAGAGAGAGAGATAAAGAGATGAATTTCCTTTCCTTTCCATATCCTTTCATCCATCCATCCCTCAATCCATCCTCTTTCCTAATTTCCTTTCCCTTTCCTTTTCCTGTCCTTGTCCCAAGATCCAATGATAAGATAAGATGATCTTTGTAGAGCCGGGTTTGAGAGCGCTGGCTTTATGCGCACCCTCTCAACCCTAACCTGAGTACAAGCGCAATAACAGCCCAACAACAAATGAAGAAGAAACTCTAATCCCAGAACCCTAGCCTAACCCCAACCCATTCCCTGCCGCTTACCGTTACTTAAATCCAGTTTGTCCTTCTCATGACATGGCCCTCTGCCGCGCCCTACTTGGAGACCCCTGCTTTTCCATATCCGCCTTGCGCTGTGGTGTTGCCATATATCCTTGGATTTGGGACCGTACCGCAGGTTGCTGTTTTAGGAGGACAGAGCGGGGCAATTGGGGCTATGGGAGCAGGCCGGGCACGCCCAAGCGCAGGCTGACCCGCGGGGCAGAGAAGCAGTTGGCGTGCAAGGGGAATATGGACAAGCGGGGGGGTCCAAGTATGGCGCGGCAGAGGGCCGCATCATGAGAAGGACAAACTGAATGTAAGTGATGGTAAGCGGAAGGGAATGGGTTGGGGTTAGACTAGGGTTCTGGGCTTAGGGTTTCTTTTTCATTTTTTGTTGGGCTGTTATTGCGCTTTTACTAGGTAAGGGTTGAGAGGGTGGGCATGAATTCTGCGCTCTCAATCCCAGATCTGGGGAGATCTTATCTTATCATTTGATCTTGGGACAAGGAAAGGAAAAGGAAAGGAAAAGGAAAGGGAAAGGAAATTAGGAAAGAGGATGGATTGAGGAATGGATGGATGAAAGGATATGGAAAGGAAAGGAAATTCATCTCTTTATCTCTCTCTCTCTCTCTCTCTCTCTCTCTCTCTCTCTCTCTCTCTCTCTCTCTCTCTCTCTCTCTCTCTCTCTCTCTCTCTCTCTCTCTCTTTACTGGAGCATCTTTATCCTTACAGACACTAGGACCATTGATTCTTGAACTTGAGGATAACTAGGGGCTTCCACTCTCTTTGTTTCCACATCTGGGGGTGTGGCCAGGAAATTTTTTTTGTCTCAAGTATCTCTAAGGCACTCAAGATGCTACCAGCAGTTGAATCTCCGTCTTCTTCCTCCTCCCACCATCTCCTCATTGACCCAAAGGATTACCCTCACATTCAACTCAACACCGCGGACGTGGAGCAATTCATCTCACAATATGAAGTGATTGCAGACTCCAAAGGCGCATTGGATTTCAACAAGGCGCGCCATGTTGTCCTGTTCATCATGGGCCCAGAGGAGCTTTGGGACGTGGAAGAGATGGAAGGCTACCAGACCCTGGATGGGCCAAAACTGAAGGGGAACATGTTGGCTACATGTGGGAAGCACAATCCTTGTTTTTGGGAAGGCCTTTTTAATTGATCCATGGTGAAGGCAGGGGGGAACAGCAGGGACCGGTTGCAAGCAGCATTGGATTACGGGGAATTGGGTTACAAAGCAGGCGCACTCTGCAGGGTCTGGTTGCAAGCAGAATTTGATTACAAAGCAGGAGCGTTCTGCGGGGTCTGGTTGCAAGCAGGATCAGATTAAAAGGCAGCGTGTGCTCCGTCCCCACCGCTGGCAACCATCCCTTTTGTTAGGGAACTTGAAGAGTTGGCAAGGGACCTTGAGATATATTTTAAGGGTCTTCAGCTCCCTAGCATGCCCCTGCCCCGGGTGTGCTTTTTGGGTGACAATAGTGGCTATTGGCTGTTGGGGCGGGAGAACCAGACAATGGATTCAAAAGCGGGATTGGTTTCCCCAGCAGAGACAGGATACCTGTTTGGAAAGCAAGGCTTGGCAGAGTTGAATCAGCAAGATGCTATGAAGCAAGCAAGGACAAGGGAAAGGGAAGCGGATATTGCTTGTGGCTTGGGAACCAATGTGCAGCAGGCAATTCTTGCCAAGAAGGGGATGGGAGAAGATATTGTGTGCAGCTTGGGAACCAATGAAAGGCAGATGGGTCTTGCGGAGAGGATAGGACCAGTGGTGGAAGGAATGGGACAGGCGTTTGAGGATTTCAACCAGAGTCGGACCCCTTCAACGGCGGATAGGATGGATGCGGAGCACAGGGAATGTGGAATGGATGGGCCAACAGCAGGCCTGTCGCCATCACAGCTGGCGGAGATTTTGGAATTGGTGCAACAGACCCGCATGGCGGGGCTTCAGGTGAGGGATGGGAAGGGACTGGGATTCAACAGAATAACTGGTGAGAAGGAAGTTGGGGTTTCAAGGGCTTTGGAAACAGAAGGCGTGCCTGGAAGGAAGTTTTGGAAAATGGCCAGTGGACACTACCCATGTGGGATTGGATGAGGCCATGCATCTCTCTCTCTCTCTCTCTCCAGGTAGAACGGACAGCTGAAAACCACTGGAGACAGCTGCCAAGTTGGGGGGGCGCTAGGAAAGAAGGAGAAGCCTGATTTTGTGGGGGGTGCTCTAGGTGGTTCACAGCCAGAATAACTAGACACCCCAGAATGTTCATTTTCTCATTTCTTTGATTTGATTGGGTTCTTGGATTTGAACTTGCTTTGGGTTTTAAAATTTCAGGAACACGGGCGCGGCACAATGCCAGGTACGTATACGCAAGGACAAGCCCCGCAGAGGAAACAAAAGGTGGAGGGGAAAAGGGGACAAGGAGCGCTGCAAAAAAAAATTGACTTTTTTATTATTATCTGTTTCCTTCTCTACAGACAGATGTAATTGGTACAGGCAGGTATGGTCAAGGTAACGGTGGGAAGATCTCTGAGGAAAGAACTCAAGTTGGGGGGAGTTTTGGTTTTTTCATATAGCCTTGGACCGGGAACCCTACTGCAGGTGGCTAGTTTGGGAGGATAGAGTGGGGCAATTGGGGCTATAGGAGCAGGCCAGGGGCACGGGCCAACCTGTGGAGCAGGAAAGCACGCGGTGCGCTGTGGAAAACAAGAGAGTGGAAGCCCCTAGTTATGCTTGATTTCCATAATCAATGGTCCTAGCTTCTGTAAGGATAAAGATACTCCAGTAAAGAGAGAGAGAGATAGAGATAAAGAGATGAATTCCCTTTCCTCTCTGTATCATTTCATCCATCCATCCCTCAATCCATCCTCTTTCCTAATTTCCTTTCCTTTTCCTTTTCCTTTCCTTATCCCAAGATCCAATGATAAGATAAGATCTCCCCAGAGCTGGGATTGAGAGCACAGACTTTATGCCCACCCTCTCAACCCTTACCTAAGTACAAGCCCAATAACAGCCCAACAACAAATGAAAAAGAAACCCTAAGCCCAGAACACTAGCCTAACCCTAACCCATTCCCTGCCAGTTACCATTGCTTACATCAAGTTTGTCCTTCCAATGATGCACCCTCTGCCACGCCCTACTTGGAGCCCCCCCCCTGTCCATATTGGCCTTGCATGCTGCATGCTCTTGTGCCCCGCGGGTTGGCCTGCGCTTGCGCGCACCTGGCCCGTTCCTATAGCCTTCCCTATACCGCAACCACCCTCAATCCTGCCTACCGTTACACACACCTGGTTTATCCTTCTTATGACCTGGCCCTCTGCCGCACCTTACTTGGAGGCCCCCACTTGTCTGTATCCACCTTACATGCCACCTGCTTTCCTGCCCTGCGGGTCAGCCCATGCTTGCGCTCTCCCATAGCCCCAATCACCCCGCTCTAGCCTCCCAAACTAGCAACCCAGGGTATGGTTCCCAATCCAAGGCTATATGAAAACACCACATCCCCCCCTAACTTGAGTTCTGTCCCCAGAGATCTTCCCAACATTACCTTTACCATACCCACCTGTACCCATTACACCCGTCTGTAGAGAAGGAAAAAGATAATAATTTAAAAAATAGGGAAATGTTAAATTCACCGCTCATTGAGCCTTGTACAAGACTCTGTACATGGCTCTTTCAGTTTTGCAAACAGATCAATGAGCCATGTGGAACCCTACACAACTCAAATGAGCTGTGTGGAATGCTACATGGCTGAAATGGGCCGTGTGGCATGCTACACAAATCCAATGGGCTGTGTGGCATGCTACACGTCCCATTTGAGTTGTACGGCAGGCTAAACAACTAAAATCAAGTTGTGTAGCCTCCACTATATAATAAATGATAAATAATAAATAATAAATTATGAATAATAAATTATAAATTATAAATAATAGATAATAAATTATAAATAATAAATAGTAAATAGTAAATAATAAATAATAAATTATAAATAATAGATAATAAATAATAAATAATAAATAATAAATAATAAATAATAAATAATAAATAATAAATAATAAATAATAAATAATAAATAATAAATAATAAATAATAAATAATAAATAATAAATAATAAATAATAAATAATAAATAATAAATAATAAATAATAAATAATAAATAATAAATAATAAATAATAAATAATAAATAATAAATAATAAATAATAAATAATAAATAATAAATAATAAATAATAAATAATAAATAATAAATAATAAATAATAAATAATAAATAATAAATAATAAATAATAAATAATAAATAATAAATAATAAATAATAAATAATAAATAATAAATAATAAATAATAAATAATAAATAATAAATAATAAATAATAAATAATAAATAATAAATAATAAATAATAAATAATAAATAATAAATAATAAATAATAAATAATAAATAATAAATAATAAATAATAAATAATAAATAATAAATAATAAATAATAAATAATAAATAATAAATAATAAATAATAAATAATAAATAATAAATAATAAATAATAAATAATAAATAATAAATAATAAATAATAAATAATAAATAATAAATAATAAATAATAAATAATAAATAATAAATAATAAATAATAAATAATAAATAATAAATAATAAATAATAAATAATAAATAATAAATAATAAATAATAAATAATAAATAATAAATAATAAATAATAAATAATAAATAATAAATAATAAATAATAAATAATAAATAATAAATAATAAATAATAAATAATAAATAATAAATAATAAATAATAAATAATAAATAATAAATAATAAATAATAAATAATAAATAATAAATAATAAATAATAAATAATAAATAATAAATAATAAATAATAAATAATAAATAATAAATAATAAATAATAAATAATAAATAATAAATAATAAATAATAAATAATAAATAATAAATAATAAATAATAAATAATAAATAATAAATAATAAATAATAAATAATAAATAATAAATAATAAATAATAAATAATAAATAATAAATAATAAATAATAAATAATAAATAATAAATAATAAATAATAAATAATAAATAATAAATAATAAATAATAAATAATAAATAATAAATAATAAATAATAAATAATAAATAATAAATAATAAATAATAAATAATAAATAATAAATAATAAATAATAAATAATAAATAATAAATAATAAATAATAAATAATAAATAATAAATAATAAATAATAAATAATAAATAATAAATAATAAATAATAAATAATAAATAATAAGTAATAAATAATAAATAATAAATAATAAATAATAAATAATAAATAATAAATAATAAATAATAAATAATAAATAATAAATAATAAATAATAAATAATAAATAATAAATAATAAATAATAAATTATAAATAATAAATAATAAATAATAAATTATAAATAATAAATAATAAATAATAAATAATAAATAATAAATAATAAATAATAAATAATAAATAATAAATAATTAATAATAAATAATAAATAATAAATAATAAATAATAAATAATAAATAATAAATAATAAATAATAAATAATAAATAATAAATAATAAATAATAAATAATAAATAATAAATAATAAATAATAAATAATAAATAATAAATAATAAATAATAAATAATAAATAATAAATAATAAATAATAAATAATAAATAATAAATAATAAATAATAAATAATAAATAATAAATAATAAATAATAAATAATAAATAATAAATAATAAATAATAAATAATAAATAATAAATAATAAATAATAAATAATAAATAATAAATAATAAATAATAAATAATAAATAATAAATAATAAATAATAAATAATAAATAATAAATAATAAATAATAAATAATAAATAATAAATAATAAATAATAAATAATAAATAATAAATAATAATAATAATAATGAATAATGAATTATATATAATAAATAATAAAAAATGAAAAATAAAAAATAAAAAATAAAAAATAAAAAATAAAAAATAAAAAATAAAAAATAAAAAATAAAAAATAAAAAATAAAAAATAAACAATAAAAAATAAAAAATAAAAAATAAACAATAAACAATAAACAATAAACAATAAACAATAAACAATAAACAATAAACAATAAGCAATAAACAATAAACAATAAACAATAAACAATAAAAAATAAACAATAAAAAATAAACAATAAAAAATAAACAATAAAAAATAAACAATAAAAAATAAACAATAAACAATAAACAATAAAAAATAATTAATAATTAATAAGTAATAAATAATAAATAATCAATAATCAATAACAATAAACAATAACAATAAATGATAAATTATAAATTATATGGAGTAGTGTATGGGCCCCCACGCGTTGAGGGGCCCTAAAAAACTCCCTCAGGCTGTGTGGGGCCCTACACAACTCCCACAGCCTGTGTGGGGCCCTACATGGCTCCCACACAACTGGAGCTGTGTACAAGGCTACCACACAACTGGAGCCATGAATTTAACATCACCCTAAAAAAAATTTAAAGTTTTTTTTTTTTTTTGCATTGCTCCTCATCCCACTTTCTGCTCCACCTTTCATTTCCCCCGCAGGTCTTTTCCTAACATATAAGGACCTGGCATCCCGCCCTGCCCGCTTTCCTGCAATTTTACAACCTAAAGCCAGTACCAATCCAAGAACCAGATCAAATCAAAGAAATGAGAAAACAAACATTCTGGGGTGTCTAGTTGTTCCATCTTTGAACCAAGTAGAGCACCCCCTCACCAAATCAGGCTTCCTCTTCTTTCCTAGCACCCCCCTCCCCCAACTTGGCAGCTGTCCCCAGCGGTTTGCAGCCGTCTGTTGTGGAAACCAAGAGGGTGGATTCCCCTAGTTATCCTTGAGTTCCGGAATCAATGGTCCTAGCTTCTGTAAGGATAAAGATGCGTCAATAAATAGAGAGAGCAAGAGAGATAAAGAGATGAATTTACTTTACTTTCCATATCCTTTGATGCATCCACCCCTCAATCCATCCTCTTTCCTAATTTCCTTTGCCTTTCCTTTTCCTTTCCTTGTCCCACAATCCAATGATAAGATAAGATAGTCCCTTCCAAAGAGGTGATATCCTGAGATGATGAATTACCAGAGCTGGGGTTGAGAGCATGGACTTTATGCCCACCCTCTCAACCCTAACCTAAGTACAAGTGCAATAACAGCCCAACAACAAATGAAAAAGAAATCCTAAGCCCGTAACCCTAGCCTAACCCTAACCCCTTCCCTGCCACTTACCGTTACTTACATCCAGTTTGTCCTTCTCATGATGCAGCCCTCTTTTGCGCCCCAATTGGAGCCCCCTGCTTTTCCGTATCTGCCTTGCATAACACTTGCTTTCCTGCCCAGTGGGTTGGCCTGCGCTTGCATGCACCCGGCCGGTGTGGAAAGAATAAAGGTTATCCCCCTATAATTCTCCCAAGGTTTGGAAGTTAACGGTTCCCTGCGTTTGAAAGGAGATGGGGATGCCGGAGTCGCACTTGAAAATGAGAGATAGAAATAAGGAGATAAAAAGATAAAGAAAGGTAGAGAGAGAGTGAAATTGCCAATCCTTCAACCCTAAGAACTTTCCACCTGGATGTGTATCTGGTATGAGTTCCTTTAATCTCCTGGTGAGACAAGTCATCCAATCTGACAATGTGATGGTCTGATTCCCTTCCCCCCATTCCCTTTTCTCCCCTCCTCCCCAACCCGGAGTTGAGAGTGAGGATAAGTCCTCCCCCTCAACCCTAACCTAAGTACACGCTCAAATAAAAGTATGACAAAGAAACAGAAAACAATCCCAAAACAGAAACCCTAGCCTCCTCTCCCCCCCAACGTCCGTACGCCGTTCCGTCCATCCGGTTTGTCCTTCTCATGACACAGTCCTCGCACCATGCCCTACTTGGAGCCCCCCGCGCCTGTCCGTATCAGTTCGTCCGCGCCCATTGTGGGTGTCTGGTAATATCTGGCATGATCCGCACGCTTGCACGCGCGCTCCATCCGTTCCTTTACAGCCCGCGGATTGCTCCGCCCCTACGTATCCAAACCGGCGCGCCTGCAAGCCTAGTCGAGCGCACTACCTTCCAAATCCAATCTCTGGGGCGGATTGCCGCCCACGCCGCATTTGATGCTGAGCCCAACCCGTCCACTAGGTGCGGAGCCAAAAAGCGGCTGCTGCTGATCCAGCAGCTGCCGCTGCTGAGCACTCCGCATACCCTAATGCTGAGCCCGCCTGCCTCCAATGCTGAGCGTGCAGCCGCAATGCAGTTCCCAATCCGTGTCTATAAATTGACACCACACCCGCTCCTATAGCCTTCCCTATACTGCAACTGCCCTCAAGCCCGCCTACCATTTCACACACCCGGTTTGTCCTTCTCATGATGTGGCCCTCCACCATGCCCTACTTGGAGCCCCCCGCTTTTCCGTATCCGCCTTGCGCTCTGTGTGCCTTCCTGCCCTGCAGGTCTTCCCATGCTTGCGCACGCCCGGCACACTCCTATAGCCCCAATTTCCTAGCTCTATCCTCCCAAACTAGCCACCCGCGGTACTGTTATCAATCCAAGGCTATATGACAACACCTCACTGGTGGGGGAAGAGGAGGAGCAGGAAGCGGCTGCCAGGGTCAGCAGTGGAGAAGCAGGATGAGGCCTCCAGCGGAAGCAGAGGAGGGGGAGGCAGGAATCAATCTCCAGAGCTGGCCTCCTCATCCTCCTCCTCCTCTGCTGCCACCCACAATGAATCAATTGCTTGCTGGCGGTGGAAGAAGAGGAGGGGGAGGAGGCCGCTGCTGGCAATCAATCAATTTCTGGCCGCGGAAGAGGAGGAGAGGGCCGCCGCTGGCAATCAATCAATCTCCAGAAGCAGGAGAAGAGGAGAGGGCTGTGATCAATTGATTGTTGGCGGTGGCCTCCTCCTCATCCTCTGCCGCCGCCAGCAATCAATTGATTGATTGCCAGTGGGGGCAGAGGAGGAGGCTGCTGCCAGCAGGAGCAGATGAGGAGGTGGCCGGCTGGCAATAAATCAATTGATTGCCAATGGCAGCAGAGGGGGAGGAGGAGGAGGAGGCCACCAATGGGGGCAGAGGAGGAGGTGGGGGAGCTTACCTGTCAGATTGAGCAAGGAGGTGTGGGTGGACCTAGAGGTTTCATGATCACAGAATCAGGAACCAAGGAGGGGCAGGAAGAGGAGGAGGTTGAGGAGGAAGGGGGGGCTTAGCAGGGGTGACAAACAAAGGAGGAGGGGGGGGGGTGGTGGGTGAGGATGTTTGGTGAGCAGGAGGAAGGAGTGGGGTGGTGGCTAAAAGCTCAGTCAGCTTTTTTGTGTTTTCAACTTTCTGCTGGGAAGTTTGATTGGACATGATGAGAAGGATGGTGATGTGATGTGGGGTGATGAGATGATGATAAGGTTTGTGTGAAGCAATGGAGATGTGAAGCAATGGAGATGTGAAGCAATGGAGATGTGAAGCAATGGAGATGTCAAGCAATGGAGATGAGATGTGTGTGATGCAATGGAGATGGGATTGGTATGGATTTACTGATGTGGAGGTGTGGATGGGTGTTTTGCATGGGATGAATGGTGAATGCATGATGGTGCATAATGGCAGGTTTGATATTTGAAATCCACCATATTCATGAAACCCACCATTTTGAAATACACCAGTTAGGGGGTATGTGTATTTCAGAAACCCACCATTAAAAATGGAGGGTTTGGTCAAAAAGATTGATGGGTTTCTAATGGCCGTTTTGCTAACTTTGATATGCCCTAATAGGTCATATCAAATCATCAATCCCAAACCAAATTTAATTTAATCTACCTTAGATTACTTATAATCCACTCTTGGGTTCAATACTGTTTCTATATACATATAAAAATTTCCCAACTCATTTTGGAAGGATTATTAATTGGTCATATCAAATTCTAAATTCTGAAAGGATTTAAACAACTGTTTTTCTTTTCTTTTCTTATCTCTTTTTTTTTTCTGCAGATGAAATCATGAGTGGCTTTGATTCTTTATTTTCATTAAAAAAGGAGAAGTGATAAATTCATGAACCTGAACTGTGAATGGGCATGAAAAAACATTCAAAACACACACAACCCTTGTTCACAACCCAAACAAGTCATGAAGAAGTAATACACAACCCCCCTGGGGGGCTGTGCATGTTGAGATTGACACTTTTGGTTGATTTGGGGCAAAATAGCCTCAAATGGGCCATCTTAGGGGCTAATTAGGGGTACCTAGGCACCCCTGGACTATATTTGAGTGCCATCAACCCAAATTTGGGGATGTTGCCTTTCACAATTTCTTTTAGTTTTTTTTTTCAACTTTTTTTTTTTTTTTTTTTTGATGTGTTTGATGTTTTTGTTTTTTTGTTTTGTTTTTCTTAGTTTTTTTTTTTATTTTAAACTATTTTGATTTAATTTCATTCAATTTTTTTTTTTGGCTCACAGTCCTGGATTTGTGAACAAGTTCGGACTGGCATGCCACAACTTCAAAGGGTTGTGTGTCATGGCTCACAACCCATCTGAGTTGTGAATGGCTGTTCACAACTCTCTGGGTTGTGGGAAGCTTTACACAACTCAAATTGGTCGTGAACCCTGCCACACAACCCATTTTGAGTTGTGTATGGGTTGTGAAGGGTTGTGAATTTATCACTTCCCAAAAAAAACACCTCCTTTTAAAACTTTGTAGTTTTCTTGAAATGGGGTATATAAATTTTCCAAATCTCTAACTTTGATCCACCCTAATGAAGTAATTTTACTTCATTAAATTAATCAACATCAGATCCTAATCACAAGTTTTACTTGATGGTCCTTTTTTTTTAGGAGGGGGGATCTATTAAGATTCTTTTTTATAAGATCATAAGCCAACTCATCACCATTAGATCATCACTCAACATTTTATTCCATTTTGGTGGAAGATGACAGTGTTACTATTGACTACTATTGATATCTAGTTTAGAATAATTTCCTCTATTTTTGGTTCTTGCTTCTTGTTTTCCTTTTTTTTTCTCTCTCTTCAATCTTTGTTGCTTACATGATCCAGATTTTTTTATCTTTGCTGCTAGCTCAATAAAAGTATTCACATGGTTCTTAGTCATCAATTATCCTAGCCTTCATGATATAGATAACCTTTTTTTTTTCTCATAATGTATTCACAATATAGTGCGCTATCTGAAACCAATAGCACTTTTTTTTAATCAAAAAAAAAAAAAAAAAAATAGACTTCAAGTCCCCCTTGGAGAGGCCCGATCGGAAAAGTATTTATTTAGGTTTGGCTAGGCTCACGTCTATTTTTTTTTTTTTTCTTTTTTTTTTTTTGAAAAAAAACAAAAGAATAATTGCAACTTGACTCACGCACGAGATGTCATGATGATGACACTTACTGAACATTAAGCCTGAAGAGGAAATCGAAGGATCATTAGTTTCCTTCCCACCCGGTTCTGCACCGATCCCCTAGGTACCACGCTCATGAATCCTACGAGGAATACGACTCGATCTCGACTTTCTATGTTGGATTGGATTTCCCATCAGTAGTCACTTTGGCGATCGAATATGTCCCAGTCAGGGGGTGCATCTCGATCGATGGATTGGGACCGATTCGATGGTTTTGGTCGACACCATGGTTCAGGTTCGGAGTGGTCATGGATGATGATGCACGACGATGATTTGGCAGCCTAGGATTCTTCCCTGGCCATCCTGGATCGAAGTGGTGATGGTGATGGTGATGGTGATGGTGATGGTGATGACGATGCATTTTAGAGATTACCCCTGATGGATATGATGTACCAGGTGCGCTAGCTCTCGAGTACCAGTTTGATGGGAGTACTCAACCGGGAAAGGCATCCTCGAGCCATTCGTAAAATGACCCTTGATGAGGCTATGGCTGAAGGAGAGCCTTACATCGATCACCACGCCCCCAAAAGGGAAAGGCAAGAGGTGCTTCGGATCGAACCTGGGCCCTGGAGAGACCCTGGTTTGGATGAACCTTTGAGGTCTTCAACCACGATGTTGCAGTATACACATATGTATGGATATATGTATGTGTGTATGTACAGTACATCTTTTCGGATGATATTGATGCACGCATATGTCCCCGTACTTGCATCCAATCTTAAAAGAGCTGCCATGTCAATACCAACCCAACCATTTACATTTGGCAAGTCAGTAATCCTTGATCGATGCCGAAATCCACCAGTGCCCTATGGTCATGAGTCATGACCCTGATCAGGAGGCCCTGAGAGTCCCGAGTGGGCGGGTACTCACAACATACGTCGAAAGCTGATTTCCTCAGACTCGGATGGCATGTGGTGACCCAGGGAGGAGTCTAGTGAAAGGGTGTCGTGAATGGTAGGATGTCATGAGTTCTGTATATGGTTCTCTATCACACCACCGATCATCGACCAGAATGAGTGAGGAAGTCGTTATGATCGACTCGGATGGTCATTGCAGGTCGAGCGGATACTATGATGAGGGAGTCTGACATCGAAGGGGGACAGTTGGGATCGATCGATGGATCAATCTTGCGTGATATCAAAGGGATCGACGAGATAGTGATCTTGTAGAGTGTATGGGAGTTTATGATTGGTCAGATTTGGGGGAATACATATTATATTATGTTTTTGATACTTGGGTGTTTATGTAAGTATGTATATACATAGCTAGTGGCTCTGACGGTGGTCACGGATGAAAGAATGACACGCAATGTTGAGGGTGTGTATGTACTTATGTATTCCGGGGGGGGGGTGTCGGCGAGCGGGGAGGGCCCCCGGAGGGATTGGGCAGACCGGAGGGGGAGGCATACTAATCAGGGGAGGGGGCAGTGACGGGAGACTGAGACAGAAAAGAAGCTGAGTGGGAAACGAAGAGGGAAGCAGAAGAGCGAGAAAGGGGAGAGAAAGAAAGAGAGAGAGAGAGAGAGAGAGAGAGAGAGAGAGAGAGAGAGGGGGGTGAGAGTAGGATGGTAGAATACATAAATACATCACGAGAGCAGCAACGACGATAACGATAGGAAGAAGAATAAGAAGAAGAAGGAGAAGAAGAAGGAGAAGGAGAAGAATCTGGAGTGGAAGTTGACATCAGATCATTAGCCTGTTGACCGACGCCCAGTTTGGTTGGGTGGTCCGAATGATGTTGAGTAACGAGGAGGAGTAGTGGTGGAGATCATCATCGATCACTCTTACATATCTCGTGAGCTCGGTGGGTGGTGAGACCCATCCATCCATCCATCCATCATCATCCTTCCCAATCCGCTAGTTATCCTAAGCCTCATTGACGAGAGCATCGAGATTAGTGGAAGACAGTCCTCCATACCGCTGATCGATCGATCATTCGAGTACATACCATCCAAACATCATCCTTACCTTACCTACTTATCTATCATCTCATCTCAGCAACTTGAATACTTTAATGTTTCTCTCTCTGCCTCCATCAAATTCTTTATTATCATCCTCCACAACTCAATTCGATCGATCGATTCGACTTTAGATCATCATCATCTCATCGGTCTCGAAACCCATCCTCATCAATCCTATCGAAAGACCCCACAGGCCATCATCGGCACATTTGAGTAGAATCTTCAAGATCTCTGTTCAACAGACCTAGTAGACTAGCATCCACCGACTCGATCTAGACTACTCCGACGAATAGAGAGATCAAACTTGAACCAATTGCAATCCATCAACCATCAAAGGACTCAAAATCAAACCACTTGATTCGTTAAAGTCACCGTCAACTCTCCCTTCCTGATTGATTATAACACGCCATCGAAAACTCATCCATCGTTGAAGATATCATCAGTAGTTAAACATTTACTCCACATCTGCAGACACACGTCTGTCTGAGTAGATACCCATGTATAAGTACATAATACATACATCCATTCACTATCTGTATATGTATGCGACTAGTCCCTACATCGATACACATACACATATTCATTTAGCTACCGATTGACGGACGACTCATCACTCACCTCCCAATCCATCCACATCCGGCTTGATACGTATTTATTTACTTATCTCCAATCCATCGCCATCGCCATCGCCATCGCCATCGCCATCGTCATCGTCATCGTCATCCCAATCCATCCATCCTCAACTTCAAAAGACTCTCTTCAAATCATTCAGATAAATATAAACTCGATCCCATTGATCAAGAACCAACCCACCATCACCTCAAATCCCTCAACCTCAACCCCAACCCATGGTCACCCAGACTCAAACTCAGACTGGTACCATGGTCTCACGACCACTCGAACATCATGCCCAACTCAAGCTCGATCTATCCGAATTATCATTCTCAAAAGCTTCTCAAGCCTCTCTCGATCGTTGGAAACTTGATCTCAATAACCTCCTCAAACACGCCAGCCATCGTTTCGCCGATATCTCCTGGGCTCCTCAGTCTGGTGCTCATTCTGAGATCTGCGCTCACAAAGGTCAGTCTCAATCTTCATCAAGGCTCGGTTCATACTTCAGATTATCATCTTTGATTCCTTCCTTTCTCCCCTCATCCCCTCATCCTTTCATCTTGAATAAAACATTTCATACCCTAATCAACCTTGCCAAGCAAAAAAAAAAAAAAAATTACATCAAATGCCAGCTTGGTTATACAATCATCACAACTTGGACTGCTTATCCATCCCTCCTGGCGCCTGTAATCTATCTTGACTGACTGGTTTCATGGTTCGATTTTTTTTTTTCTTGAACAAAAAAAAAAAATCAACTCGGAATACTTGCCCTTTTTCCCTTTAGCAATTATCTACGCTCGAGCCAGTGGCCAGTTTCAACTCAAGTATCTCTCGGGTCCCGCTCCATCTCCTCATTCTCGATTGCCTGGTCTACCTTCAACATCCTCCGTCTATCTCAATCCCTCAGCTCGTTCGACAACCCCTCAATCTGCTATCTCTCATCCTAGACCAGCCTCTCCTAGCGTAGCGAGCCTCAACTCAATCTCCGGCTCCGCTAGGCAGGTCGCCCTTCTCAATGGTACCGATCCTACCCTCTTTCAATCTATCCTCGAAGCTCTCTATACTGCAAACGGACTCTCAGAAGTTTTTGCTTTTTTATTTGATGATCATGCCGCTGGTGATAGTCCCGAGGCAAGGACGGATAAACTACGAAAAGTAGGATCTTTGATCGCTCAACAATCCTCCTTCCTATCTCATCACACACACTCCAGTTAACTAACCCTTCCTGGTCGATCCGATCCCCTAGGATTTACTTTACATGTGGCGATCTAAACTTTATGCCGATTGTCAGATAGTTTTAATCAATCAGCAACACGTTGACAATCCCACCGAAAACCTGACGTACGAGCAAGAGGCCGTCTTCAGTGCTCACCGCTCAATCCTCTGCAGTCGTTCACCTTACTTTGCATCTCTATTACTCGATCCTTATGCCGATTCTAACAACCGTCTCTTCACCCTCGCCTCACCGCCCTTCACACCCGCCTCTTTACACTTTTCCCTCGGATATCTCTACTGTGGTACTCTGGATTTCTCCAATCGAACCTTTGATCTTTCTACAGCCATGCAAATCTGGAGAAGCGCTCAGTATCTCGGCCTCGATCTACTCCGAGAAGAGGTGGAAGCTAAGATCTCAGACATGTGTCACAACTTCAAGGATACCTGCAAGTCTTGTATCAGTCGGATCGGGCGAGTCTATGCATTCTCACTCTCCCCCGACGTAGCTAGCAAGCGACTCCAGAAGGCTGCCGAACCATTGGTCATTCAACATTTCGGTCTCATTTGGAACCAGGCCATCGGTGAACTTCACTATGAAGCTCAGACTCATGTCGTCGATCTACTCTGCTTGACTATCGACCCAAATACGGTGATCGATGCCGTTCGAGGTTCCAAGCGACTCAAAGAAAGACTTGCCAACGAACGATCCGAGTGGGCCGATCATCTGCTTTCGATGCTCGAACCAGTCGATCAACAGATAGGTGTCGTGTTGCAGCAAAAATTTCCTGCTGTCGTGACCTCCAAAGGCTTTCTGGAGCTCTTCGTGGGCGTGGGTTTCTCCAATGATATAGTCGAGAAAGCTTTGATGCTGGTGGTAGATCATCTAACAGATGAAAATGCCCCCGAAACCTATCAAGTTTTGGTTGGTCAAGTCTTGTTACGCGAGGAAGGCTTACCGATGGACGCCCGAGTGTTTGTGGAAGATGCCAAGTCGGGCGTATTGAAATATATCAAGTCACACTGGACGACTATACGGTCTCTGAACGGTTTCGATCCTCTGGAGAATTGGGCATTAAAGGAGATTTCGGATGGTATGCCACTCAGTATTGAACCGGTTGATCCAGCGCTCATTCCTGTATTCTGACTTCATTCCTCCTCTCTCCTAGAAATCGAGATACCGATTGATGATCTTCTTCTTTCAACACCCCTACCTCGACCTTGTACCAAAACCGGATTACAGGTTGCGCCGACTACTACCAAGTTGAAAGCGTCGGAAGATGCCAAAAGTACAAGCCCGGCCTCCTTGCGGGCCTCCGTATTAAGCCGTAGTGCTTCTCGAGCCCCACCATCGATGCAAACTGAGAAAAGCCCAGACGCTACTCTCAAACCTCGCCCCCCGAGACTCACTATGCTTAATGGTAATAGGAATAGGCACACTTCGGAAAACTCGTCTTTAAACTCACCTGTTTCTGCTACGCCTCGGATGAGGAACCAATCCAACTTGATCAAATCACCCTCATCGGCGATGCCCAACCCACTGCGACCAGCCGAAAATCGCGTCTCTTCCTCCAGTGGAGCTGAGCCAAAAGGACCATCTCCCAAGACGTTGAATAGCTCGACTGCTTCTCCAAAAAGCTTGGCGTCACCCAAATCTGATGAAACTCACTCCTCCAAAACTAGTCATGATCACAAGACTCCTAAAGCTGGTACCAGGTCAGGTGTTCCATCGTTGACCTCCAACTCTCATCCCACTCCGACGCCAAGAAGAACTCGCCCTTCTCGCCCTGCCAGTCCAGCACCGAGTGCCACTTCTGTAACCAGACGAACCACTTCGCAAGCCGGCCTAGGTAAAAAATCCGATGTCAGTACTACCAAGCCACCCAAGACTAGGCCGTTTGGTTCTGTTTCGTCAACCTCTACTGCTTCAAAAGCTCTATCAATCTCATCTGCACACCGCAAAAGCGTTGCGAACACTAAACCTCCCGTGGTGCGGAAAATGCCTTCGACTATATCGATGCGATATGATACGTCCACTGCTCCAGTTGGCTCCATGCCCTCACGTTCAAGCCACACTCCTCATAAGCCAATCCCCAGTGTGAGTACTCAGAAGCCAACGCCGGCTTCGAACCGGAAAACGCTCCTCAGTCCCGCCAACATCACTTTTTCACCCAAGTCCGATCGGCTTCGGACGACTAGCGCCACGACTCGACCTCATGCTGCTGTTAGTATACCGACCACTTCACCTGTCTCCGGAGGTAGACGCCCTAGCTCTGTCACCTTCCTGCGAACAAGCACATCGACCAAAATCCCTAGGTATCCCCAGACGATCACTTCACCCAACACGACGGGCACCACGGGAGCTACCAAGGTCCCCAAATCAAAGGCCTCCGTAGTGCCACCTCTGCCATCCACGAGTCCTTCCAACTCAACAGGCCGACCATCATCAGATCTTGCTAGCAGCGATTCCTCAACACCATCACCATCGGGGATCAATCCATCTGGGGAGATGGCGGACGATACCCCATCATCCGATCCAACCGAGATCCTTGCTGAAGTTCCGATCCTCGCCGATCTCACGGTCTCCTCTGAAGTTAGTGATACACCATCGCAGCGTTCGCAGAGCTCTACGGTTTCAAACTCGACCATCCGATTACCATCGGCCAGTAAGTCCTTGACACCGACGCATGACGGACCACTACCATCGAATACGATTGTCGTTACACCATCGTCCTCCCCAATGATTAGTCAACTAGCTGGCGGCCCGAGTTCGACCCTGGTCCCATCCACGGCAGGTCAGTCGGCTTCAAAACCGCCAGGAACGGTACTATTGATCGGGATCCCATGCGTCGTTGCGACGAATATCACCTTAGACGATGGGTTAGTCCAACCGGTCAAGTTTCGAGCGGTTGTGAAGTACTTGGGCGAGACATTCTTTGGACCTGGACAATGGGTTGGGGTCGAAGTAGCCGAAAAGGAGGAGATGATCAAGAAGGAGTGGAACGATGGGACGGTAGATGGAATTCGATACTTTGAATTGGGACAAGAGTCGAAGGAATCTAGGTCTCGATTGTTTAGGAATCTATCGGCTACTCCATCGGGTGGCGATCGATCGCATTCATCCCACTCCTCCTACCTCGGCTCGAACGTGGAAGATGTCGGCAGTGTGAACTCTCTAAGGCCGTCGTTCGTCAGCAAGGCTTCCTCTCATCGTACCCAACTCTCTCACTCTAACGAAGAGGAACGACCGACCCGAGGATTATTTGTTAGACCTCAGGAAGTGATTTTTGTCTTTTAGTAGAGGCCTTTTGATTTACCTTTTTGAATACTTCTTTTATTCGTTTCGGTTTTTTTATTCGTTGATTTGTTCTAACCTTGGTTCCTCGAACCAATTTCCCCAAGTCGAATTTCTTGTAATGTCTTTTTTTTTTTTTTTTTTTTTTTTTTTTTTTTTGGTTGGTTGGTTGGTGCTTTTTTTATTCCTCCTTGCATGCATGTAATGATTTCCGTCTCGGCAACAATCCACGTCTTTGCACCACACCCACCCACCCATCCACACACACACAAACATGCACATACACACACACATATATATATATATATTTAGTTTGTCAAGTTTGTATGATGATTTCAACCAACTTACTATACCTTTTTCTTTTGTTCTCACTTTTTGATAGATTTCCTCTACTTGATTGACTCCCTCGGTCACGTTCGAGCTATTTTTTTTTGTCTTTTTTTTTTTTTTTTTTTTTTTTTTTTTTTTTTTTTTGGTTTTGATTTTGGTTTTAGTCTTCTTATATTTATTTATTTATTTTTGGTTCATTTGATGGGCTCTAGTTGACCCAATTTTCCATTTTTTTTTTTTTTTTTCTTTTTGGACTTGATAAGTTCCTTCATCCCCTTGCCTCCACGCCTCTTGAGATCGCACCATCAACGGGATCTAGTCGTTGTCTCCCGCCCGTCCCTTTCCCTTCGATCGATGGACGAACTGGGTCTCGTGCTGAACTTCCTGATCGGTGGTTAGTGGGTGGAGTACGTACGTATCCTTTGTGCCTAAGGTCACTAAAACTCCCAAAAGCTCAATTCCAGGCACCCAAGCAGGAACTCTATGCCACGTGGGAGGAGAGCGGAGGGTGTTTCACCTCCCACAACACCGTTCCTCACCATTCTTCACTATCAATATTTTATTATTATTATTATTATTATTATTATTATTATTATTATTATTATTATTATTATTATTATTATTATTATTATTATTATTATTATTATTATTATTATTATTATTATTATTATTATTATTATTATTATTATTATTATTATTATTATTATTATTATTATTATTATTATTATTATTATTATTATTATTATTATTATTATTATTATTATTATTATTATTATTATTATTATTATTATTATTATTATTATTATTATTATTATTATTATTATTATTATTATTATTATTATTATTATTATTATTATTATTATTATTATTATTATTATTATTATTATTATTATTATTATTATTATTATTATTATTATTATTATTATTATTATTATTATTATTATTATTATTATTATTATTATTATTATTATTATTATTATTATTATTATTATTATTATTATTATTATTATTATTATTATTATTATTATTATTATTATTATTATTATTATTATTATTATTATTATTATTATTATTATTATTATTATTATTATTATTATTATTATTATTATTATTATTATTATTATTATTATTATTATTATTATTATTATTATTATTATTATTATTATTATTATTATTATTATTATTATTATTATTATTATTATTATTATTATTATTATTATTATTATTATTATTATTATTATTATTATTATTATTATTATTATTATTATTATTATTATTATTATTATTATTATTATTATTATTATTATTATTATTATTATTATTATTATTATTATTATTATTATTATTATTATTATTATTATTATTATTATTATTATTATTATTATTATTATTATTATTATTATTATTATTATTATTATTATTATTATTATTATTATTATTATTATTATTATTATTATTATTATTATTATTATTATTATTATTATTATTATTATTATTATTATTATTATTATTATTATTATTATTATTATTATTATTATTATTATTATTATTATTATTATTATTATTATTATTATTATTATTATTATCATTATTATTATTATTATTATTATTATTATTATTTCAAGGGAAATAGGATTCTTATCTCAAAATAAAATAAAATATGAAGGGGTAAAAATTGTGAAAAGAAAAAGGGGATAAGTTCTGAGAAAGGAAAAGGAAATAGAATAAGGAAATGGGATGAGATTAATGGGAAGGAATGGGATGGAAATGTGGAATGGGATGAAAGGAATGGAATGGAATGGGATTTATGATTTCCAATTTTTGGAAGGTTAACTTGCATGGAAGTCTCAAAACAAATTGGAAGATTTGCAAAGGTGATGGGCTGGTTCCCACAAGGTGCAATATTTGTTGGACTGGAAGCCAGTCCATTCAACAAGGTATTGAACCTTTGCTTTGCATAACCTGGAATCCAGGATATGGCTTACTTCCCACTCTAAAGGATCTTGGATGCTGACCGGTTCAGGAGGAGGATGGGTCTTTCCTGGGTATAGGACTCAAGTTGGCTCTAGGAGAGACAAGTGAAAGACCGGGTGGATACATTTCCAGTTAGCAGGTAAGGTGAGTTTAAAGGCGCTAGGGGAGACAATTGATTCAACTTTGAAGGGGCCAAGCTTTCTTTCAGAGATTTTAAAAGTTTGGCAAGTACTAAAAATATTGCAAGCATTGAGCCATACCCAATCTCCTACTGCAAAGGTTGGGGCCAAAGTGCAAATTCAATCTGCTTGTTCCTTGTAGCGCTGGTTTTCTGCTTTGAGGTTGGTTCAAATTTGCAATTGTAGGGATTGGATGTGTTTAAGGTAATCAGTAGCAGGTTGAGAAGGTGCTACATGAAGGGAAGAGAAAGTTGGGTTTCTACCATAAAGATTCTGGAAGGGGGACTGTTTTTTGGAGGAATGAGTGGAGTTGTTGTAGGCAAATTTGGCTAATGGGAGCTATTGTGACCAATTTTCCTGTTGGTAGGAGACGTACATTTGAAGATACTGTTTGAGGATCTGATTGATCCGCTTGGTTTGCCCATCCGTTTCCGGGTGGTAAGCCTTTGATAGATTGGGAGTTATCTTCAAATGTTGGCACACCAAGGTCCAGAAGCTAGAGACAAACAAAGATCCACAATCACTAATTATGTTATCAGGGAGACAATGCTTTGAGAATACATATTCTATGAATAAATTAGCTAAGTCTTCAGAAGAGGCCTTCACATTACGGAAAAGAAATAAAGCCATCTTTGAGAAGCAATCTACTACTACTAAAATAGCATCATAACCACTAGAAATAGGTAATTGCAAAATGAAATCCATAGAAAGCAAGTGCCAAGGAATTAGAAGAATTGGAAGTGGATGGAGCAGCCCATACTTCCAATGTTTCAAGGACTTGTTCCAATTGCAATCATAGCACGCGTCAACATAGTCTTTTACTTCATTGGTCATACCAGGCCAATAGAAGTCTGGTGCAATCAATCTGTAGTTTTATCTTGCGCATAATGCCAGAAAGTGGAGAATCATGCCTTGACTTGAAGATATCAAACTTCATGCAAGGATTATCTGGTACTACTATAAAATTTCTATAAACTAAATAATCATTTTTGTCAATGCTATAATCAATATCTAAGAAGTTTGCATTGTTGCAAAGTTTGCTACAGTTGAGGTTTTTAAGTTGAGCTTGTTGTAGTTCAGAAGCTAGATCTCAAGGGTGAGTGATGATCAAACTGAGTTTGGAAGACTGGTTTGAGAAAAGTGTCCTAACGTTTTCAGGGTTGTTGTTGGCAAAGGTGCTCCCCCCTCCTGGGTAAAATTTGTTCCAACGTGATAAAGCATCAGGGACTACTGCTTGTTTCCCAGGATGGTACATGATGGTTCAGTTTAAATTGGAGAGGTATTTTGCCAAATGCACCTGTCTGCGTTTAAGGAATTTCAAGCTCATGAAATATTTAAAGAATTGTGATAAGTTAAGACCTCAAAAGGTTCCATAAGACTCAAAAGGTATGAATGCCATTTTTTCAAGAAATAACCAATTTCAAGAAGTTCCTTTTCATGAATCTTTTAATTGAGCTCTGCAGCAAGGAATTTTCAAGACTCAAAAGCTACAGGATGAAAGAGAGAAGAAGAGGAGGAAAACTGCAAGATTACTTCTGCAATTTCATAGTTGCTTGCATCTGTTTCTATGATAGTACAAGCTAGCTCATTAAAGTGAGGGAGTCTTAAAGCAGTGGTAAATGCTTTTTTCACAGCTTTGAACTCCAAAGCAGCTTGTTCTGTGAAAACAAAATGAGTGTCTTTTTGAACAAGATTAGTAAGGTTTACAGTTTTCATGGCATAATGCTCAATAAACCTTCTGTAAAAATTACTGAAACCAAGGAAAACCTGAAGGGATTTAACAGAAGAAGGTGAGGGCCAGTTCAATTTGCGCTGGCTCTTGGCTGGATCCATCAATATTCCTTTCTGCAATACTATGATACCTAGAAATTGAAGACAAGTAGTATGGAATTTGCACTTAGATACTTTTGCAAACAGGTCATTCTTGCAAAGTTGCTGAAGCACCTCTTGCACATGTGCAATGTGATCCTCAAGAGTATTTGATTAGACTAGTATATTGTCAAGATACACCACAAGATATTTCTCTACAAGGTCAGAAAAAATTTCATTGACAAAATGTTGAAAAGTGGAAGGAGGGTTGCAGAGGCCCAAAGGCATGACGGTATACTCATAACTGTTGGAATTATGGCAACTAAGTGTCCTCATTCTCCTTTTGATTTAAATATAAAATAAATTATTAAATAAAATACTATAAAAAATATGAGACTGTTCTCCGGTATTATGGGCATCATAAAAGTAGCTTGTTATGATCAAATTTTCTCTCATTTCTCTAATCAGTAGTCCCTCCTACTGTTGAATATTTCTAGGTTAAGTCATGATTAAGTCTGAAAGAATGCTAGTTCAAGTAGTCTGATTTTCCATTACTTATCAAACTCTTGTAGTCATAGAACCCTGAGTCACTAGTTCTTTTAATGGACTTCTTATCTCTAAGAACCTCCTTTCTTATCTTGATCTTTCTTAATTTTAATGTTTGTTGAATCACCGAATCAGCTTGAATTAACGCCTCAGTTGTATTGTACTTGTCACTCTTCTTTTGATAGCTTTTATGTCCTGGCTTATGGCCTGTTGTGTCTCTGCCTTGTTGCATACTGTCTTTCACTGATTATGTGACAGTTCTTTGGTTGCTTCTTATTCATTATTCATTATACTTGTTATTCTTAAAACCACATTTTGATCATGTTGATTATGGCTTGTATTTACTATTTAAATCCTGCCAACTTGAACTGAAATATCATCATCCGTTCTTACTCACCTTGAACTTGAGTGCCCCCCTTGACTCTCCGATCCGCTCCTCTTGGCAACACAAGATTCCTCCTCCTCATCCTCTGACTCAAATCTGACCGGAGCATTCTGCTGAATTTTTAATAATAACTGCCAAAAAATGTTCTCATTGCGGTCAAATACCCATGACCTTTTTCAATGCAAACTAGGTTATAGGTGCCTCAAAGTTCCAACTTTGAGAAATAAGCAGCTCCATGGAAGAGAGTGAGGAAGTGAAACATAGGCGGTAATGGGTAGGCATTCTTCCAGGTTACATGGTTCAGTTTCTTATAGTTGAAACAAAGGCGATTTCTCCATCTTTCTTTTGCAAAAATAAGACAGGTGAACCATTGTTTGAATTGCTTGGTCAAAGAAATCCTTTTGATAAATTTTCCGCAATGTATTCTTGAAGCGTGGTTGATTCCTTCTTTGAGAGAGAGTAGACTGGTCCGGGTGCCCATGGTGGGCCAGTAAGTTAGATTTTATGATTGCAAGAATGGGATGGAGGAAGTTTATCTACCTTTACAGCTGAAAAGACGTCAGCAAAGTCATGATAAACCAGAGGTAAAGACTCTTGAATGATTTCTAAATCTTCAATCTTGTTATCTTTGAGCACGGGGTTTGAAGTGCTTTCATGATGCCAGAGGATTAGGGAGCTTAAAATACACCATTTGGTTGGTGCCTGTTTCTCTTCAAAGAAACAAGGAAGAGGTAAGTTGGACAAATAAGCAATAAATCCTAAATCTGAAGACAGAACTTGGGAATGAAGTTTGTTGAAATCTGATCTCAATTGTCACCTTTGCAGTTTACAGATCTTGCTGTTCAGTTAATTCTTAATCTCATAGCCTATTTCTTTGAAGCACCACGTGCCGGTTACAATTAGTCACTTGTTATCTTCTTATTTCTGTTGAATTCTCATTTCTTCCTTTCTTTCATATGTCCCATTTTCCTTTATCCTCTTGTCATGCGGGCGCGGACGCCGTCCGCTGTG
The DNA here is from genome assembly GCA_025617555.3 of Puccinia polysora. Lineage (NCBI taxonomy): Eukaryota > Fungi > Basidiomycota > Pucciniomycetes > Pucciniales > Pucciniaceae > Puccinia > Puccinia polysora. The sequence goes on along the minus strand of CM062616.1, from coordinate 43,067,966 downwards.
GCAACTCTATCTGCGGTCAATGCTACAACAAGATAGCTGACCGATCTCACAAACAACAACCACTACGGACGGAGATGAAAGTGAAGATCAATCCAACCTGGTACTGGACTCAGAACAATGATACCTTTGTTGACATTGACACAATCAAACCTCCAATTGCATCAACAAGAAGAACGCAGCAGCCAGTCAGAATCAAGTAAGAGCAATCGTCGCAACTCACCAATCAGTGAACTGATCTGACGATCCTCTTTCAGAATCCAATCTTTCAAGGCACTGTTGATCCTTTCCATTCTCAACATCATCGCTGGCTGAACTTGTTGTCATTCCTTGGGCTGATAGTGAATCCTCCCAACTAACTCCTTCACCAGCGAGCTGTGACTGATCAGCTTATATTCTCAGATTATCAAATCATTGCTTGTCTCCTATGTTTCATATTTGATTCTCAACTTACAGCCTGTCTCACCCTGTTGGTAGTCCCAGCTTGTTCTTCTTTTGATCTCATCTCTTCATATCTCGTCTGTGATCTGATATTGATGCAATTCCACAGTTTGGTCCTGGTTTCCAATCCAGATTTTATCATGGTTAAAAGCCTGCGCCAATGACCATGGAATGGCCGGGAACCTCTTCCACGCCAGGACCAGGAGGGGATGCGACAAACTACAAGTCCCTAGCTATCAAGTCTCTTATTGAATCAACTCCTCTACTCACAGCTGACAATTACAGCATGTGGCGAAAAAAATTTGAAAAACTGTTCAAGCTTTGGGGGATATTCAAAATCATGAACAATCCTGACAAAGAAGCGGAATTGGACGAGGACACCAATCAGGTGTTTGTGGCGCACATCATCGCGAAATTGGACTCAAACACCTACAACAACATCATTGACAACATAAATGAGGACAGCGCTAAATTAATCTGGGCCTCCACTCAGTCTCACTTTGCGTCCTCTCAATTGGCAAACAGGGCAAGGGTCTTCAACGGCTTCCTTCACTTATCCATGGAGACAGACATTGACGCGTTTGTGACGTCCGTGAAAGTATACTTGAAGAAAATGACAGAAGTTGGAATCGATCTTCCCTCGGACATAGTCGCCTATCTTGTCCTCTTCAAATTCCCTTCCTCCATGCTCAACATGAAGTCTCAAATCATGCATTCCACCACCAAAATGAAGATCGACATTGTACTCAACCACCTGGTCCAACACAAGAACAAAGCCATGGCTCAGGGAGATCGACCCAAACCTGTTAACGTTGCGCTGTACAGGGGACCAAGGTGTGAGAATGGTAAACATAACCCAGCAGTAACAACTCATCCCGCAAAATACTGTTGGTTTGAATTTCCAGAACTGAAACCACCAAATCTCCACAATTGAGGGAAAAAGTCCAAACGGAAAGACCAACCCAAAGCCCACTTCTACTCATTTTTCTGCGGGATGAACGCCCTCAACACCACTGGCTCCAATCGGTTCATCTTGGATTCAGGTTGCTTGATACACATGTTGATTGACAAGGAAAGATTTCTCTCCCTGAGTGACAGCACAGAAAAAAAAGAAATTCAAACGGGAAAGAAGGACACCTCAATAACTATAGAAGCAATCGGAGAGGCTGCCCTGATCACCAAAGACTCAAACCTCAAACTGTCAAATGTCGCTTGGGTGCCTGAATCCACCGTCAACTTGATCTCTCTGGGTGCTCTCATGTCACAAGGGGCCAAACTCCTAGTCAACTCCAACTCCTGTCCCAACACCTTTTGGGTTACGTTCAACAACACTGTTCTACTGTCCGGTTCCATCCTCAACAACCTTTTTATAATAAATGTGAACAATAAAAGCGGGGAAATTCCGCATCAGGTCCACTACTCAAACAACGAGCTTCACTCCATCCACCGCACTCTGGGTCACGCCAGTGTTGAAAGAATCGAGAAGTATCTGAACTGTACTCTACCGACTGCACTGAAAGCTAACTTCGAGTGTCTCAGTTGCGACAGAGCTAAAATCACTTGCAAACCCTTCAATCACATACAACCAATAGCTCAGAAATGTTTTGAAAAAATTCATCTCAATCTGATTGGACCTATCAATCCCACGTCTAAAGGTGGCTACCGATACATTCTCAATCTTGTAGATTCCCACTCAGGCTATATTGCCTGCTTTCCCCTTAAGCACAAAAGCGACACGGCGTAAACTCTGATATTCATCATTGAAAACCAACATTGTAAGACAAACCAATATCCCAAGGAAGTGTGTTCGGACGGAGGCAGCAAGTTTGTTAACTTCAAGCTGCTGACTTACTACCAAACGCATCAAATCAACCAAATATTCAGCGAGCCATACCACTCTCAACATAACGGTTGAGTGGAACGAGCAAATAGGACAATCATGGAATCAACAAGAGCAACCATTTCCGAGGCAAATCTGCCTAAATCATGCTGGCATGAAGTAGTTAAGGGATGCTGCTTGATGTTGAATCAGATTCCCAAACAGATGGGGAATGAGTCACCTTGGAAGCAAATGCACAACTCTGAACTGCCCAAAGGTTACGTCAAACCATTGGGATCGGCGTTGACATATCGACTCACCGGCTTAGAGATAAGCTCCAAAATCAATGAGAAAGGAGCCCCCAGAATATTGGTTGGCTTCAACCCTAAGTTACTTTCCTACAAAATTGTCACTCCAACCGGTAAGATAGTAGAAACGAAACATGTCATTTTCAACAACCAAAAGCCAAATTCCATCTCCATTGAAGAGGACGCCGAGAATTCCACTGTCACTCATCCGCAATGCACTGCTCCTGTAGCTCCCCAAGACCCAGAGACCACTCAGGATCCACCTTCCGAAGAAATCATTATGTCTTCAATCAAAAGGGAAATGGATACGGAATCTGAAGCAACCTCATCTGATGATGATTCTACTATTGAAACCACCCTGAGACCAAACTTGCGAAATTGAGACACATTGGTCAAGCCTCAAAGATATGGATTTGTATGTGAAATGCTACCCAAGACTCTTGAGGGAGCTCTAAAAATACCTGAATGGAAGGAATCCGCTGAGAAGGAATTTGGGAATATGGAAGAATTGGGAGTTTGGGAAGAGGCAGAGGATAAGGACGTAACTAACCCTCTCAACACTGTTCCAGTATTCAAAATCAAACGCAATGCTTACAATGACTCAATTGTACTCAAAAACCGTCTGTGCGTTCAGGGTTTCAATCAAAAATATGGACTTGACTATTTTGAAACATACGCACCAACGGGGAAGGCAGCCTCTCTACGGGGTATTCTGACATACATTGCCGACAAGAACCTCAACATGATTCAGCTCGACGTAAAGGGAGCTTTCCTGCACTCTCAACTCAACAAGCAGGTGTTTATCAAAACTCCAATCGGTTGTAATCGGAAATCCAAATATCTCAGGCTGAAGAAGTCTCTATACGGACTCAAGCAAGCCCCCAGGAACTGGTATCACATGCTCAGTCAGTGGATCAAAGATCAAGGCTTCTGCAAATCAGACTGTGATCCATGCCTGTATATTGGAGATGACAAAAACTCTGTTGTGTACTTCCACGTAGACGATCTTCTGGTGGCTGGCAACGTCAAGAGTTTCAAGGAAAACTTCCTTGCCAGATTCAAGGACTCCACAGCCCACTCACCAAACACCTTACTTGGGATGAAAATCAAGAGAAAAGATGGGCTGATCCATCTCTCTCTTCCGCTTCATATTGAGAAAGGACTGCAAGAATTGAATCTGCTTGATTGCAGGCCTGTCTCTACGCCTCTCACTCCAGGACATCACCTCTCACCGGCCGAAAAAGAAGATCAAGACAATTTTGCTTCCTTAAACGTCAGCTATCGATCTCCAATAGGTCGTTTGAACTTTATTGCCGGTTTAGCTCAACCCGACATAAGCTTTGCAGTATCCAGTCTAGCAAAACACTGCAAACATCCAGGTCTCAGCCACTGGAACGAACTCATGCACGTCTGGAAATATCTTTCGGCCACGAAGGACCTAACCCTGACAATTGGCCCCAGATCAATCTCAGACCGGCTAGTGTGTTTCAGTGATGCAACTTGGGCTGGTGACCCAGACTTGAGGATGTCTCAAAGCGGATATCTTTGTACATTCAAGGGAAGTCCGCTGTACTGGACAAGCAGAAAGCAACAATGTATTGCACACTCATCAACAGAATCCGAGTGCATATCGCTATCCAGCTGTCAACTAGAGGCTTGCTGGCTGCAAAAGCTCATCCAAGGCATTTATCAAGTGCAATTCAAATGTCCTATCCACCTGATCGATAATAAAGGACTAGATGATAAGATAAAAAGATTTGGATCAAACTCGAAAGCAAAACATATAGACCTGAAAACCAAAAGCCTGAGGGACGACTTCAAACTGGGTCTGATCGAAGTCAAGCTAATATCATCTTTGTCTATGACAGCCGACGCTCTCACTAAAGCTGCGAACAAAAGTTCAAACACTCGACTTGTGAATGCTTTTAGCTCTCTGTTCCACTGATTTCCGAGTTGAGGGGGCGTGTTGAAATCTGATCTCAATTGTCACCTTTGCAGTTGACAGATCTTGCTGTTCAGTTAATTCTTAATCTAATAGCCTATTTCTTTGAAGCACCACGTGCGTGTTACAATTAGTCACTTTTTATCTTCTTATTTCTGTTGAATTCTCATTTCTTCCTTTCTTTCATATGTCCCATTTTCCTTTATCCTCTTGTCATGCGGGCGCGGACGCCGTCCGCTGTGGCAACTCTATCTGCGGTCAATGCTACAACAAGATAGCTGACCAATCTCACAAACAACAACCACGACGGACGGAGATGGAAGTGAAGATCAATCCAACCTGGTACTGGACTCAGAAAAACAATACCTTTGTTGACATTGACACAATCAAACCTCCAACTGCATCAACGAGAAGAACGCAGCAGCCAGTCAGAATCAAGTAAGAGAAATCGTTGCAACTCACCAATCAGTGAACTGATCTGACAATCCTCTTTTAGAATCCAATCTGTCAAGGCGCTGTTGATCCTTTCCATTCTCAACATCATCGCTGGCTGAACTTGTTGTCATTCCTTGGGCTGATAGTGAATCCTCCCAACTAACTCCTTCACCAGCAAGCTGTGACTGATCAGCTTATATTCTCAGATTATCAAATCATTGCTTGTCTCCTATGTTTCATATTTGATTCTCAACTTACCACCTGTCTCACCCTGTTGGTAGTCCCAGCTTGTTCTTCTTTTGATCTCATCTCTTCATATCTTGTCTGTGATCTGATATTGATGCAATTCCACAGTTTGGTCCTGGTTTCCAATCCAGATTTTATCAAAGTTCAGGATATTTCAAATCTCCTGGCAGAAAAGTGTCATCCAATTCAATGACAGTGTCAGGTAGGCTGTTTAATTCCTGTTTTACGGAAGAGTTAGTTTCCTGGGGTTGCAAGGTTTGAAGGTTAATTACTCCTTCCTGCCAATTGACATCTGGATTTCAGTGGACTAGGAAATCATGGCCTAGAATGGTATCATCCATTCTGGGAATATCAAAGACAAATAAATCACATTCAAAGCTGGGGAAATTAGAAAATGCAAAGGTGCATTTTGACTTTTTGGAAACCCAACAAGACTGCTCAGTTGCACTACTTAATAAATAGATAGGGAGGCTATCTATCTTGGAACGCTTAATATTTTTGGAAGTGGCAAAAGATTCACTTATGAAAGAAACATTAGCCCTCAGGATTGAGTAAAACTTGATAAGGGGAGTTGTTGGAATGGAAAAGGAAAAATCTCAAACTTGGAGCACCTAGTGACTTGCAAATGCAAAGATTGACTCGCTGTAATTTAGATAATGTGTAGTCTTCCTTGAAAGTTTCAGGAATACTACAAGCTAATTTTTGACTGTTTAGCTGCTTCACGTGCTAGCTGCTTTTCACAACTATTGACATCATGTTTACCTCCACAATACATACATAACCCATTATTTTCCCTCCTTAACTGTTCCTCATTTTGGAGAATCCAAGTTTCTTTGTCCAGGAACTTCAGAGTTTTGGTGAAGGGCTTTCCTTTTGGGTTGGATTTGGTCTGGATTGCTTTGGATTCTTCAAGGATTGTTTTGAGGGGTCTTCCGCCTTTGGAGCCAAAGTTTATGGTACAAGGTTGTTTTGTCAAGAGCGGTTCTTGTGGTGATAACCATATCAAGCTCAATCACCCGGTTGATTAACTGCTGAAGGGAGGTTGTCTTATGTCCCCCAACTACAAGTTGTTTGATTAGGCATTCTGGTAAACCTTATTGAAAATTAAATAGATGGGCTGCCTTGTTCCATTGGATGCAAGACTGAAGAGTTCAAAAATTGGAAATATAAATGGAAGTTCTACTATTTTCCTTCATGAATAGATTATTGAGTTTGTATTCAGCGTTTAGAAATACACTAGGGTTGCCTAGCAGGGTGAACAGCTGTTACTCAAACTTGTTCCAATTCTTTAGAATCCAAGTGGGACTAGTGTTGTCTAATAGTTCAAGGTAGGGTTAAAACCAATGCAAAGCTCTCCCACCAAGGAAGGAAGATGCATACATAACTCTAGGGCTATCTTTAGGTAAATTGTGAGGATTGTTTTAGAAGATGATTTTGCAGGACTGTAGGTAGGATCTAAGCTTATGAGGGTGCCCCAGTAAAATGATCAGGCTGCTTTGTGCCCGGGGGTACTAAAACTAGGACCACTCAGACCAGATTTCAAGGCAGTTTGGTTAAGCACCTGGATCAGGGCCAAGAGTAGGGTTGAAGTGTTGGGTTCTGGAGCATTAGTGCAAGCCTGCAATCTACCACAAGTCAAGGTTTCATTGGAAGATTCTTTGATTTCTTTGAGAGGATCCACTTCTTCCCAAGAGGAAGCAAGGGGATCATCAAGAGGTTTGACCAAAGGAGATTTAGAAGAAGGGACAGGGTCTAAATTTTGTCTGGCCCAAGAAACGCTGGATCTCCCTACCCAATGGATATCATCATTGTAAGGGGTGAGGGAAGCCTTCCAAGTTGAGCAAGTATGTGAAATTGTAAAAGAAATCTATTATAGGTTGGCAAGCTACAATAGATGGGTTCAGTTATTTAATTTAATGTCACACAACCACCCCAGGTACTATTGGGAAATCTTAGATGATTGTGAGCGCAAAGGAGAAGCTGAGTGCAAGGGCAAGTGCAAGGTAGCAAGAGCTAACTGCAAAATGCAAACTTATGGTGGAGTAACTCAAAAAACAGCAAGAGGGATGAATGTTACAATGGAAGGGAACCAAACCCAAGCCCAATGTGATGAATGGATTTAGAAAATGCAAGAAAGTATGAAATTAACTAACTGAGGAGACAATGCCCAGGCAAGCAGCCTAGCCTTTATGAGGTAATCCAAAATGACTAGATACAACCTGATAGATGGTCAACTACAGTTATGAGCAATGAGGAAATGAATGAAATGAATTGGAGTACAAAATGATATAATAGTATGAACATTTCCAAGGTCTTAGCGTAAGTGCAAGACAATAGAGGGAAAATGTATTGAAGTGTAATGGTTGAGACATGAGGGAGTGACGTCAGAGGCAATGCAAATATGAAGATGTAGTTTATGCAGGGTAAGGGACTAGTCCATTTGCAAACTATACAGTTGAGGTGGCTTGACTAGCGTGGGTGCAAACTAGCAAGAGCATGTGATTGGGAATGGGAACCCAAGGTTTATTGATACCCAGGGTGAAGGAGCAGAGCCCAAAAGGATGGTTGACTGAGGTAGAGTTGACTGCAAGTTTTGCAAGTGGGTGCTGAGTCAGTTTCCAAAGATGGAAGGTTTTTTTGCAAGCCAGAGTTAGTAAGTGGAAGGCACCATTGATGTTGAGCTTCTATTTTTTCACACTTATGGACTAAGGTAGGTGGTACTGAGGAAAAGGGTATGTCAAAGTGGGAGGACAATAACCCTTAAGCTCAAAGGGTGAAAAAAAAACCGGGTTTGTGTAAGGGTAGGCGGGCTGGAAGATGATTGCAGCATGGGAAAGGGTTAGCGTTGGGCTAGGGTTCTGGTTTTTAGGTTTCTTTTCTATTTTTTGTTGGGCTTTCATATTGCTTGTACTTAGATGAGGTTTGAGAGTGTGTGCATAAAGTCCTGCGCTCTCAACCCCAGCTTGGATACATACACATACATACATGGATAGATGGCTTAGGATATGGCTTAGGATTATGGCTTAGGCTTATGGCTTGGGATAACAGCAGAGGATATGGCTAGGATTTGGAAAGGAAAGGAAAGGAAAGGAAAGGAAAGGAAAGGAAGGAAATTCATCTCTCTCTCTCTCTCTCTCTCTCCTCTCTCTCTCTCTCTCTCTCTCTCTCTCCTCTCTCTCTCTCTATCTCCTCTCTCTCTCCTCCTCTCTCTCTCTCTCTCTCCTCTCTCTCTCCTCTCTCTCTCTCTCTCTCTCTCTCTCTCTCTCTCTCTCCTCTCTTCCTCTCTCTCTCTCTCTCTCTCTCTCCTCTCTCTCTCTCTCTCTCTCTCTCTCTCTCTCTCTCTCTCTCTCTCTGAACTTGAGGACAACTTGAGGGAGTGTCCTCTCTCTTGTTTCCCACATCTGGGGGTCTGGCCGGTGTGGTGCTCCAAAACCTAACCTATAGCCATCAGACTTAAGTTTCTAGTATAACTAAAGGTCCAATCATCAAACAGACCTCAGAATTGGATTCTAAACCAAAAAAAAACCCTGCACCAACCAGTGAAATTTCATGGACATAACCTGAAAGCCTTCAAGTACATACCACATTCAGGAGAACCATACAGCACCAAACAAACCTGCAGCAGTGTACATAATTAATATACGCAAAACCCTGCATGCAGCACCAAACAAACCTGCAGAAGCATAAATAATTAATATATGCAAGAACCTAAATGCAGCACCAAACAAACCTGGAGCAGTATACAAAAGAAATATATCCAAGGCACTGCATGCAGCACCAAACAAACAGCTGTATACAGAAGGAAATATATGCAAGGCACTTCCAAAAAACTGACCAACCACCACTATAGAGAAATCATCTATGCACGGGGCACCTGTATCAATGCAGCACAGCAATGCATGCAAGGGTGTACATGCATGAAGATCCTGCGCAGCCTCCTCCTTTGACCAGCAAAAATGCTCATGAGCTGTATTCACTGTACTAGGGAGACCTTCAGGGGCAGCCCTGAGGGCATGATTTTCTATAAATAGAGGGCCTCTCTCCCCCATCCAGGGCCCATCAGATCCCCAGGGGCAGTCCTGAGGGCATGATTGTCTATAAATAGAGGGCCCTCTCTCCCCCATCCAGGGCCCATAAGATCCCCCCATCCTCCCCCCATGGATCACCATGCCTCCTAGGCACCCTTCACCCATACTTTTACCATCCTCAACCATTATCCCATGACCCATACTGTGACCATCACCTATCCCATATCCCATACAATCACCATCACCATCATCATCATCATCAATCATCACCACCAACCATCAACCATCACCATTACCCTTGAACATCCACCATCATCAGCACATACTTTTGACCCTGCCAAATCCAATAACTCATACTTTTGAACATCCACCACCACCATTATTTACCCAATACCCCATACCTTTGAACATCACCACCATGTCCCCATAAATTGAAAATCATCATCATCAAACACCACCAACTCTCATCATCACCATCCATCATCATCACCTATCTTGAACATCATCATCCATCATCACCACAAACCTTGACCATCATCAACTATCATCATCACCTATCATCACCACCTCCATCACCCTCAGTTATCAACTATAAGGCTCAACCATTTCAACCCTTATTCAAACATCAACTGTATCATCAAAGAAGCATCCATCAGTAACCAATAAAATAAATATAAAAATATAAAAAGGATAAGAATAGAGAAAAGATTCTTCCCTTACTCAGATTCATTCCTCCAAGTCCACTATCTGTTCCACCAATTTTCCTTATTAAGCTTGAATACATTGATCCTAGGTCTGATAGATGACTACTATATTAGCAACTCTTTCTGAAAATTAGCCACCAATCTCTTTTCTTTTATTTTTGTGAGATTACTATAGTACCTAGAGGGGCAGGCAATTCAAAAACCACCCTAAGTCTTCATCTATCTTATTTTTAGTTGTAGAACTAAATTCCCCCTCAAGTGACTTCCAGAAAGCTATTTGCTACCTTTACCCAATCCCAAAGTAGTCTCTACACCGGGAAATTCTTTTTTCTCAAGTCTTCTCAAAGGTAATCAGGATGCTACCAGCAGTCACTTGTCCTTTTTCTTCCTCCTCCTTCCATTTACACATTGACCCAAAGGATTAACCTCACATTTGATTCAACACTGTGGATGTGGAGAAATTCATCTCACAATATGAAGTTATTTCATATTCTGAAGGCCCATCAGATTCCAACAAGGCAACGCCATGTTGTCCTGTTCATCATGGACACGGAAGACTTTGGGACACAGAAGAGATGGAAGGCTACCAAAACCTTGATTGGCCAAAACTGAAGGGGGAAATGCTCACAAGATGGGGAAGTGCAATCCTTGTTTCCGGGAAGTCAATTTCAAACAATCCACAGCGGAGGCAGGAAGGCATGGCAGGGTCCAGTTCCAAGCAGAATTTCATTACATGGCAGCGTGTGATCTGGCCCCACCATGGGCAACCATCCCTTGGGTTGGTGAACTCACAGAGTTGGAAAGGGGACTTCAAGATCTTTATGAGTCAGATGTTGCAGCACTGGGGTGGTTTTCCACCTTGCGCGGTGGAGGGTTTTCAGCTCCCGAGCGCGCCTGCGCCCTGGGTGTGCACAGATGGTGATGATAACAGCTATTGGCGGTTGGGAAGTGGGAACCGGACAATGGATTCAAACATGGGATTGGTTTCCCCAGCAGAGACAGGATATGTGTTGGGAAAGCAGGCCTTGGGGGAGTTGAATCAGCCCATTGCTATGAAGCAAGCAAGGACAAGGGGATGGGAAGTGGAACAAATGGCAGCAGAGGGAAGGGAAGCTGCAGGAAATGGGATGGGAGCGGATGTGGGGGAGCAGGCTTCTCCAAGGCCCATTGTGCGCAATTTGGGAACCAATGGGGAGCAGGCAAGTCTTGCAGAGAAGGGGATGGGAGCAGATATTGTGCGTGATTTGGGAACCAATGGGCGGCAGGCAATTCTTGCGGAGCAGGGGATGGTAGCAGATACTGCCGGCGGCTTGGGAACCAATGAATGGTGGATGGGTCTTGCAGAGAGGACAGGAGCAGTGGGAGAAGGAATGGACCAAGCCTTGAAGGATTGCAACCAAAGTCAGACCCCTCCAACGGCGGCAAGAATGCAGGCAGAATGGAAGGACGTGGAGAGAATGGAGTGCAGGATGGATGGGCAAATGGTGGGCCCGTCGCCATGACAGCTAGAAGAGATTTTGGCATTGGTGCATCAGAAACGCCCGGACGGGCTTCAGGTGAAGAATGGGAAGGGATTGGGCGTCAATGGTATGGCTGGGGAGAAGGAGGTTGGGGTTGCAAAGGATTTGAAAATAGAAGGCGCTCCTGGAAGGAAGTTTTGGAAAAAAGCCTTTGGACACAACCAGCGTTGGATTGGATGAGGCTGTGCAAATCTCTCCTGGCCAAGTGGAAGGTTGCAAACCATTGGGGACAGTGGCTAGGCATGGGGGGGACAAATGGAAGGGATAGTATTGCAGGAATGTGGGAGAGGCCCAATCAGGGTTGGTATACGCAAGGATGAGCCTTGTGGTGGAGAAAAAAGGTGGAGCAGAAAGCAGGAAAAGGATAGCTGAAAAAAATCTCTCTCTTTCCTTTCTTTTTCCTTTTGTGGTCTGGGTTTTTTTGTCTTTTTCTCTTTATATGTTTGTTTTTCTACAGAAAGGAGTAACTTGGAATGGGTGCAGAAGTATGGTTGGGACATGCACAGGACAAGCTTGATTTGGCAAGGGGGTATCCTAGCTGGTTCACAGCCAGAATGCCTAGGCACCCCAGAATGTCAATTTCCCTTGTTTTCTTTATCTATGGTGTTTGTGCGCGCACTGGCAGCTTGTCTGTTTTATTTTGTAGGACAGGTATGGTGGAAATGTGTGGAATTTTGTCTGGGGTGGTCCAGGTACCTCACAGAGCTCTTGGATACTCAAAAAGGCGCAGGCTTGAGCGTGGTGGGAGGACTCGCGGTTTTGCAATTGCGTGTTGGGCAAAGGGGGACTCAGTTTTTCTCACTCACTCACTCAGAACAGGGTTTTTTTCTCACAGGACTACTAGCTTAAGAAGGAACGTGTGCGCAGGAAACATGTATTTCTTTAAGAGCTAAGAAAGGCGCTGATACAAAGAATAGAGAGAGGAGAAGAGGAAAGGGGGGGCAAGGCGTCTAAGCCATTCTCATCATTTCCTCCATTTCTTCCCAAGCCGGCGCTAACAGGGCCCAGAATGATTTCAGGAGCTTGCATTGGGATTTGAAGGATTGAGAGCCAGGAGCCACAAGGAAATTCCACAACATCAAGGTCAACCGTTCAGCAAAGTTCTCAAAGTTGGCTGCCAAGAGGGCCATCATGGTGGAGACCTCCTGAATCTTGGGCAGGGTTGGCAGAAGGGAGGCAGGCTGCAAGGAGGGGACTTCCAAAGGACCACTTGGGGGGCTTGGTCCTGGAGGAGGCAACAACGCAATCATGATTGGGGACGGTGGCGGAGGGGGAGTGACTTGCGGGCTTGTGGGCCCTTTGTCTGAGTCCAAAAAATAACTAGAGTTAAGCTCCGGTGCCAGAGCAGAAGTAGGTTGCAGTTTTTAAGGAGGCCTTGGAGGAGTAGCCAGAGGGGGAGCTGCACGTTGTTGGAGTATCTCCTTGATGTGCATGTCCCTTGCACCTTGCGTGACCCGGACACAATTGGCCCAGTATTGCAGGGCATCCCGCCCAGAAAGCCACAAAATTTGGGAAGTCCTCCTTCTGGGGGGGTACCGCGCAATGGAGGGGCAAGACTGAGTTTCAAACCTCACTTGGAGAAGCACGGCAAAGGGGCAAGCCAGGCAGAGTCCACAAGTCCTCAGAGATTGTGTTGTTGTCCAGAACCATGAATGGGTCTGGTTGAGCCCTCTTGCGTGGCCTAGGGCAAGAGCCAGATTGGGGAGGATCCCGGGGCATTCCCTTGCTAAGAAAGCAGCGGCGGTGGCCACAACAGCAGGCGGTGCATGCGCAACGGCCAAGGATCATCAAACACACATGGCCGTTTGGGTTGCAGAACCTGCAGGGTGTCATGGTGGCAGATGAGAGGAACAGTTGGCGGTGTGTGTGAGGAGGAGCGCAATAAAAGGGTTTTATTGTTTTGGGAGGGCGTAAAGATGGTCAAGGTAATGGTGGGAAGACCTCTGGGGACAGAGCTCAAGTTGGGGGGGATGGGGTTTTGTTATATAGCCTTGGATTGGGAACTGTGATGTGGTTGGCCCGCTCATTGCAGCCTGCTTGGAAATTGGAGACACAAGAATGGAGCCAGCCCAACCGGGCTTGCAGGCAGCTATTTTGGGAAGATAGAGCGGGGAGATCAGGGATATAGGAGCGGGCCAGGCGCGTGCAAGCCTGGGCCAACCCGCAGGGCAGGAAATCACGCGGCTCCCCAGGCCAATATGGACAAGACGGCAGAGGGCCGCTTCATGAGAAGGAGAAACCAGGGGTGTGTAAGGGTAGGCGGGCTGGAGGATGATTGCAGCATGGGAAAGGGTTAGTGTTAGGTTAGGGTTCTGGTTTTTAGGGTTTCTTTTCTATTTGTTGTTGGGCTGTCATTGCGCCTGTACTTAGGATAGGGTTGAGAGTGTTGGCATAAAGTCCTTGCTCTCAACCCCAGCTTGGATATATAAACATACATACATGGATAGATGGCTTACAATTATGGCTTAGGATAACAGCAGAGGATATGGCTAGGATATGGAAAGGAAAGGAAAGGAGGGAAATTCATCTCCCTCTCTCTCTCCCTCTCTCTCGATCTCCCTCTCTCTCTCTCTCTCTCTCTCTCTCTCTCTCTCTATACGGGCGCATTCTTATCCTTACAGAAGCTAGGACCATTGATTGCAGAACTTCAGTACAACTTCAGGGATCATCTCTCTCTTTTTTCCACACCGTTCAGACTATAATTTGGAGCAGTTCTATCATTGCTTTGTTTATTGAGATACTTCTGTCAGTTTTGTAATTGGTTGGGTCTTCAATCAGTTGGGAAGCAAATAGCACAAGGCCACTTGATCCACTTGTGCTTGAGGGTGGGGTCTTCAAGCTTGTGTATTTATTGTTTTTAATCTCTATTTTGGTGTTTGTTGTTACCAGAACTTCTGGTGGGTCAGGGGGGGCAGAGGGGGCGGGGAATGGCCACCAAAGGAGAAAGATAAAGAGTATCAAAGCATTTTTATGGGGGTGAAGGAACAGCAAGATTGTAGTTTGGTGGTTTTGGGGAGCAGGTGGTGATGTTGTGGTACAGATAATGATCCTCCTGAGACCTGGGAGCGGCTGGGTAGCCAGGAAAGAGTGGCAAGATGGATGAGGGAGAGGAAAGGTAACAAGATCTGAGGCTGGAGATGGGTATGACCCCGGGGGAGTAGGAAGTTAGTTGGGGTGTGTGCATTGGGTTGTGCATGTTATGAATGTTATGTGTTAAGTCAAACTAGTCATGTTATGTCACAGACAGATATCACATACTTTAAGAAACTTTTAAATACTATATATAACTTGCGCGCAGTCAAGACTGGAATAAAAGTATGTATTCCTTATTCTACCATTCTACAGGTTAAAAGCCAGCTCATTTTCCTGGTCACTCCAGTCATCTCTTATGTTCCCCAATTCTTCTTTGGCAAGGGTAATAATTAATCCCTGAATTATTATATGCCCTGTTTTTTCAAAGCAAGACCTGGCAGACCTGGTTAGACTTCTGAAAAAAAGAAAAATTCAGGTGGCAATAACAAGAACTTACCTTTGCTGCATACCATGGACTCTAAAACAGTACCAACTGCAGGGCAAGTGGTGTAGGCAAGGTGAAGGCAAGTTTCTTGTCCAATTGGATGGAGTATGTGTCTACTATGGAAAGGCTGAGGCATGACAGCAGCAACATTGACAAATGAATTGAGGGGATCAACACAATAGGCCTCATGTTTTTTGGTATCAGCAAATTTACTCAGAAAATTAGTAACCTGCAATCCCTATACAAAAACAAAAGCATCATTGTTTGCATCTTCTTTACCCTGACCATTGAACAGGAACTATAGACCCTAATAGCAAAGGAGTTAAACACTGCCAACGCTTTTGAAACAATAAAGAAAACCATTCAGCTATCAACCCAAACCCCTCAGATTGAGTTATGGGACACACTCTTCTACATATTAACAACAATGGAAGGTAGAATATTTTCCCATCTCAGGCAGATTTTACAACCTATTTGTTGAACTGGGGCGCCTTGGAATGCCATTCCCCAATGAATGAGTCTTGCTTGTTATGCAAGTCCTCACCCCACCCCCACCTGGATCCTCTTGGACCCAAATGCTCCAGAATTTTGCACCTCAACTTTATTTCCTTGACCAACCCATGGCGGCCAACACACAGTCCATTTTAACCTCCTTCTATACCAAGATTATGTGTGAAAAATCTTCCAACAACACTCACTTGGTTTCGGTGGTCAACCCTTGGTAATGACCCACACCAGAGCAGGGGCGCTGTACCAAACACCATCCTAGAAATAACTCCACTTTCCCTCCACCTGGTACTTGTGCAGCCCACCATCAACAAATGGCAGCCAATATCCAAGCAGCAAAAAACATCATTGCAAGGTAACTGGCCAAATTACAACAAAGTACAGGTGCCTCCTGCATCTACTGCAGTTTGCCCAATCACTGGCAAGGCAACTGCCCACAGCTCCAAATTGATTCCCAACATCAGCCTCAGGGTGTGGTGCCTGTCAATCCAATCCATGAAGCACCTCATCTCCGTAAGCGACGTGCCTTGCGGACAAAACTATTCAACACAAACTGGATCAATAGCATGGGGGGCACAACCAAGCCATTACTTGTGAGGCTTTCCCTAAGAAATCTGTTGTGTGATTGGTGGTGGACCTGCATACGCTGGTAGTTGACTCTGGGGCAACCTCAATGGTAAGTGGTCTTCTTGCTTCATTCACCTCCTATGTCCCTTTCTCCTCCCCCATCCTGCTGAAGCTGGCGGACACTCACACCAAAATTCTTGCCATTGGTAGGGGGACCATACATCTGGTGCCAACTCTGTATGGGGACCATGGGGCCCCCCTTCTGAATGAAATCCTATATTTCCCAAGGGTGCAAGGAACCCTTGTTTCTCTGGGAAACCTCATTGACCAGGGCTACATTCCATTTTTTCAAGGCTCAAATCTTTTTTTCTCTTCTTAATCTCATTGACTGTTGGCTTGCTATGATAATAGGACATGGACCATTTTTTCTACTTCTCCTTCTTCTCAATGGGTTTCTTTGCCTTCCCCTGCTATCCATGTCACTACACTTCCCCCTCTCTCCTTATCCCCCCTCCCCTTTTTTTCCCCCTCTTACTTTTATCATTTTTCACTCAGCCATGTCTCAGACTGTTTTGTGAAAAGCTACCTCAAATCCCATTTTCTGGACTTTGAACTCAAATCCTGGACCCCATTTTTGTGCAAGGAATGTCAGACTTCAAAAATAAAACGGCCCTGTGAGGCTCTCCTGGAAGCTATCCCAACTGACCATGCTCTTTACCTCCTTGTAACTGATGTACTTGGCCCCCTCCCATCTGATATCACTGGTAACTGGTACCTCCTCACAATCTGCAATCACCACTTTTTATTCATCTTTGTCCACACCTTCAAGCTAAAATCCAAGGTCCACAAACTGCTACTGAAAATGGTTACCTTCCTGAAGAACCACCTTGGTAAAGCCCCTTTCCACATCTGTTTCAATAACAAAAAGGAGTACCATTCCTCAACCCTGTCTGATCAACTGGCCGCTATTGGATCAAAACTTTTGTTCACTTGACCTTATACCCCAGAACAGAATGGTGAGGCCAAGCAGGTGAACCAGACACTAGGTTACATGGCTTGCATGATGCTGGCTTACACACATCTCCCTGATTTGTTCTGGTCATTTTCCTACTGGCATGCATGCTTCCTCCATAACCACCTTCCAAACAACCAATTTTCACCAGCATCTTCGTTGGAAACTCTCTATGGTATCACCAACAAACCATTTCCCTTAAATCCTTTTAGTTCCATTGCACTGGCTCAAATATGGCTTAAATTGGAAAACTTTGCGGAGAAGATGATCTTCCTTAGCTATCAGGACAGCCACTGCAGGTTTGTTCTGTGGAGTGTCCAGAAGCAATCTCTCAACTACACCAATTTGACCAAATTCCCCAATTCTGGGCCTAAGCCCTTTTTCCTAATCCCCACTACTATCAATGATATTTACCTGGAGCTGTGGGCTGTTGATCTCCATCTGGGGGAGTTTCTGAGCAATCAAATTTGTTCTGAGAAAGATGGTCAACTGGAGTCCCTACCTAGGGTTACCAACCCTGGCATACCTACCTCAATTGCCCAGGCACTTTTGGCGACTGACCAACCAGTCTGGCTACCCCTTTGGAGAAGGAATTCAATCAACTGTTCAACAGGTGGGTATGGGAACCGGGGGATTGCAAAACTGGGATTAAAATTATTGGGGCCAAGTATGTATTCAGCGTTAAAGAACAGTTGGTGGGTCAATCAACACCCCAAAGCGCAATATGTTGCAAAAGGCTTCAACCAGAGATTAGTGGTTTATTTTTACAAGAAGTTTGCACTAACAACCTCCCTCTTTTCTCTACAGCTACTACTTGCGCTAGCAATTTCCAGGAAATGACACATCCACAGCTTTGATTTATATGCAGCCTACCTCCATTCACCAATCCATGAGAACATCTATGTCAAGCCTCCAACCCATGTTTTCCCGGAACTTCAAGGCATGGTAATGCTTCTGAAGAAGTCACTTTATGGAAACTGGGAGGCTTCTTGATGCTGTTGGCTGTTCTTCTGCAGTGTCTTGAAGATTCTTGGTTTTGAAGGCGGATCAATCAAACACACCTTTAATCTATATTGGAATGGTGCAAAGGTTGTGGCTATATGGTTGTATGTTGACAATGGTTTGGTGGTGGGAAGAAATGAGGGTACAATAAGCTCTTTACAGGAACTCATGGAGGCAAAGGTAAAATTGAAGTGGGCAGACCAGTGTGACCAAATAGTACGAATACAATTAATGCAAATTGGCAATTCCTTAGTCCTTGACCAACGTTTTTCAGGGGAGAAAATATTTGATAAGTGGGCTTGTACACACTCTCAAGTACTATTATCAAATACAACTCTACCAGATACGGAACTTCTTACAAATGATTTGTTGGATGGTATTGACATTGAGTAATTTCAGAGTTACTTTTGTTCAATCAATTACCTAGTACTTGGTACTTGGCCTGACATTTCCTTTTCTGTGAGCTACCTGTTTCAGTTCAGCAAATTCTGGGATTCCTCCCACTGGGTAGCCCTCAAGCATCTCATCTGCTACATCTCAGGAACCATGTGCAACCAGTTACTCTTCAAACCCAATGAAACTGGCATCTTGTTATGGGCTGATGTGGACTGGGGGGGGGGGTGAGTTCCATTGGTCAACTTCCAGTTTCCTGGTTCTCCTTAACAGGTTCCGGTTTTATGGGCTTCCAAAAATCAAAAAAAAAGGTTGCAAAATCAACTTGTAATGCTGAATTGATCTCACTGGTCATGGCGGTGGATTTTTTTTATCTTCATTCAATGGTATTGGACCTCTGTCTCCCTTTCAAATCTTCCTTATATTGTGATAACTGTTGGGAAGTACTGGTTGCAAACAACAATGGCCCACGTACAAGGATGAGGCATATGGTGCACAGTTTTTTCTTTGTTAATGATGTCATATGTGAATTGGAGATAGATGTGAGATGGATAGAAACATCTGGCCAACTGGTGGACATCATGACTAAGAGGTTTGGCACACATAAAAAACTTCTTTTTTGTCAATGTTTCTCTTGAATGACTGGTTTTTGGGGGGATGTTATGAATGTTAAGTGTTAATTCAAAATAGTCATGTTGTGTCACAGATGGATATCACATACTGTTGAAAGGAAATCCCTCAGTTCCTCCTCTGCTCTATGCTCAGCTTCAGCTTCAATTCTGCAAAA
This sequence comes from Puccinia polysora, assembly GCA_025617555.3. Lineage (NCBI taxonomy): Eukaryota > Fungi > Basidiomycota > Pucciniomycetes > Pucciniales > Pucciniaceae > Puccinia > Puccinia polysora. The sequence continues at coordinate 43,048,741 of CM062616.1, read as the reverse complement.
CTTTCCAGAATCACACATCTGTCACATCCCCTTTCACAATTCCTCTGACTGCATAAACTTGCTCCTTGCTCCATTTGCTCCCCACCCTGCATCTCATCCTTGCTCCATTCCTTGCATCCCATCCTGCCATCAAATCTTCCCTCCGCTCAACATCCACATCCTTGCACTTCTTAACTTGCTCTTGCTCCCCTTACCTTTTGGTAAACCTCTCAACCTTGCATCCCACCTTCATCTCATTTTTCCGACTATCATCACCTCATCAATGCTCACCCTACAAACTTGACCAACAATCAACCTAAAATTTCCTTCCCTTATTTGTTCATCTGTGAGATTGCCTCCACTTCAAATTCCTTGAAAACAATGGCTCACGTGTCTCCACCCTCTAAGACTGCCCTCCTTTGCTGTCCTCTCCTGTCATTTGTCATCCAAACTCTTCTCCTTCGGTTGTCCTTCAGAGTGAGAAACCTACTCCTTGTTACTTCATTCCTTTCATCATTCCACCCTTGTCATTTTGTTGAAAATCTCCTCTTCAGTCTGTTGGTTCAGGTAATTCCACAATATTGAACTCTTCACGGCTAATGTAAAAATAAAAAGAGCTTGGGCTTCAGTTGAATTGAAGATAAAGAGAAATGAATGAAAGGAGCTTATACCGTCAAGCGTAATGGACCTGAGATCAGGAGGAAAAGGACACTCTGGTTGATGTATTGGCTGAACAGATGATGAATTCCACTTGAGAGCACTGGTGTTTATATAGACTAAATACACTTTAGGCTGACAAGTGATTGAGTACAAAATGAATAAGGTAAAATTAGCATAAGCAGTTTAAGTGACATGGTAAGTTAAATGCTATGCTTGAAAAGTCTGACAATCACTACTGAGAACACAGCCTAGTTATATTTTAGCCATTATTTTAATACTTCAATAAAAACAATAATATAAATCAAATCAATCCAATCAATGATACTTTGAACTCCAGTGGAAGTCACATATATATAAGCTCAAATTCTAACAGTTAGAAGCAAAAAGGACGCTTTCACTGACCACTCAAATTACCAATGGACCTGTCACCTGGACCAGCAGATTTAAACCATCACTGCTCAAGACCATCACCAACTCCATACCAATGCTGACTGAATACAACTTCTCACTTTGGCGCTCCAAGCTCATGACAATATTTGCACTTAAAGGAATAGCCAAATAGATTCACTCTTCAGAACCCAAAAAATGCCCAGTCAATGTGAATCTTGACCTTGTTGGATAAATTCTTGTCAAACTGGAAAACAGGAATTAAATCAACTGTGTCAAAGACCATCATCTAACTAACGGCATCAAACTATGGAAGTCAATCAAAAAATTCTATGCCTCTTCCCAGACAGAAAATTGTTCACGGGTTTTCTTTAACTTCTTGAACCTCCAATTCAATCCCAAGTTTGTTGACAAATTCATCACCAAAGTGAGGTCCTGCCTAATCCAAATCTCCAAAATAGGAATTCAGATGGACAACAACATTAGGGCATACTTAATCCTCTATAAATTTCCTCCTCAACTCAAACATCTCAAAACCACCATCACATATTCACTAGGGGAATCTAAGATTGATGGTGACCTGGTGCTTCAACATTTGAATCAAATCAAAAAAAAAAATTATGGCCGGCACCTATGCTTGGCCACAATGAATAAGGCAAGCAGGCAAGAAGTTGTCAAGTGCAAACCCACCTGGCACAATCCCCAGTCTTCTCATCCAAACAACTTGTGCTGGTGGCTGTATCCACACCTGAGACCAGGACAAAATCAAGGCTCAAGTGATAGCAATAACTTTGCAAAGTATTCCAACACCAAGACTGCCACTGCCAATCTCTCTTATACTTTTGCAATGACCAACTCCCAACAATTGACCAAAGAAACCATTGTGTTGGACTCAGGAGTCTCCCAATCAATTTTAAACTCAGTCAATTTCTTCAAAGATCTGAAGGAGGACAACACTGCAATTCAAACCAGAAAGGAAAGCATCTTGCTGTCTGCTGAAGGGATTGGGACTGCCAAAATAATATCAGAAAAATGCACAGTTTAGCTCAACCAATTTCTTTTTGTGCCTCAACTTGCAGTGAACTTAGTGTTGCTTGGACAACCATTGAAATGAGGATGCTCCCTTCATTGATCAGTATTTAATGACTTTGTTGTGAACTTTGAGGGAAAAACTGTCCTTTTTGGACAAATTGAGGACAATCTTCTAGTCATCAAGGACTTTGCACTCCCAAAATCCAAGGTGGCCCACTCCTTTATCAGCCTCTCAACTATCCATAAATGTTTTGGACACATCAACACTCCACTTACACCAAGCATTATACTCAAGCCCGCTACCAACAAAGATGCCTCTGACTACTCAGATCTAAACATCAATTACTTCTCATCTTCCCGCTATCTAAATTTCATTGAAACCAGAACCTGACCAGACCTCTCCTATGCCGTCTCCTCTCTGTCTTGATTTAACGCCAAGCCTGGCCTCACCCACTGGACGGAAGCAAAGCAGGCCTGGTGATACGTTGTGGAAAGAATAAAGGTTATCCCCCTATAATTTTCCCAAGGTTCGGAAGTTAACGGTTCCCTGCGTTTGAAAGGAGATGGGGATTCCCGGAGTTGCACTTGAAATGAGAGATAGAAATAAGGAGATAAAAAGATAAAGAAAAGTAGAGAGAGAGTGAAATCGCCAATCCTTCAATCCTAAGAACTTTCCACCTGGATGTGTATCTGGTATGAGTTCCTTTAATCTCCTGGTGAGATGAGTGATCCAATCCAATGATGTGATGGTCTGATTCCCTTCCCCCTCTCTCCCCTAACCTGGAGTTGAGAGTGAGGATAAGTCCTCCCTCTAAACCCTAACCTAAGTACACGCGCAAACAACAGTATGACAACAAAACAGAAAACAATCCCAAGACAGAAACCCTAGCCTCCTCTCCCTACCTCCATACCAAACTCCCCCCAGCATCCGTACGCCTTTCCATCCATCCAGTTTGTCCTTCTCATGACGCGGTCCTCGCACCGCGCCCTACTCAGAGCCCCCCGCGCCTATCCGTATCTGTTTGTCCGCGCCCGTCATGGGTGTCCGGTAATATCCGGCATGATCCGCAAGCTTGCACGCGCGCTCCATCCGTTCCTTTACAGCCCGCGGATTGCTCCGCCCCTACGTATCCAAACTGGCGCGCCCACAAACCTAGTCAAGCGCACTACCTTCCGAATATGATCTCTGGGGCGGATCGCCGCCAACGCCGCATTCAATGCTGACCCCAACCCGTCCACTAGGTGCGGAGCCAAACAGCGGCTGCTGCTGGTCCAGCAGCTGCCGCTGCTGAGCACTCCGCATACCCTAATGCTGAGCCCGCTGCCTCCAATGCTGAGCACGCAGCCGCAACGCAGTTCCCAATCCGTGTCTATAAATTGACACCACATCCCCCCCAACTTGAGTTCTGTCCCCAGAAGTCTTCCATTGCTTCACCATACCACCACCCCCGCTACTTCCACTCCCACCCCCACCACTCCCACTACCGCCTTCCCCTGTCCTCCACCCGCTCAATCGCCACCATGCTCCCATGGGAGTTCTGCGCCCGGAAAGGGCACGCGTGTTCAATCATCCCTGGTCAACGCGCCTGCGTTGCTTGCCGTCGCGGCCACTGTTGCTGCTCGCTTAGCAACAGCATTCCCCAAGCTCCTCCCCAATCCAGCTCTTGCCCCAGGCCGCGCAAGAGGGCTCGTCCGGACCCGTTCGTGGTTTCAGACAACAACTCAATCTCGGAAGGCTTGTGGACACCCCCCGGTTCACCTCCATCCCGCTGCCCCCGAGCTCTGTCACCCACCACCTTGCACGTGAGCTGCGACTTGGCATCACCTCTCCGCCGGGCCGGACCTCCGCAAAGGAGCAAATACAAAACCTTGGAGGAATGGCGCGCGGCGACCCGTGCTTGGGCCGCCGCTGTTGGTGTGAACCAAACGGTACCGGACCCAAGGCTTTTCGGACAACCTGCAGCCGCGCCAGCACCCTCTCCTCCTCCTCCAAAACCGCCAACACCGCCCGTGCCACCAGCGGCCTTGGATGAGAGGCCTACAACCCCCAACGTCCCTCCACCTCCGTCACCCATTGTCGTCCCTGTTGAGACTGTGAAAATGAAGATGTGTCTGGTGGGATTTGAACCCACGACCTCAGATAGACTGAGACACATACTAGAGTGCTGCCTTTACAAACTAGGCTACAGACGCTTGTGGCTGACAGGGTTGTTTGGTATTACTGGTCTAGGTTCAACTGCACAGCCTCCGTACTGTGGTGATACATCATGTTAGCAGGTTTAACCTCAACACCCCCCCTTGCTACGTGATGTAGAAATGGGTACGGCAATACCCAGGTGAAAGATTGATCAGTGCGGGGATTGAACCCGTGATCATGGGGTAGGCTTACAGGGGATTATGGTCTTACAGGAAGCATTCACATCTTATTCCAGTCTCTTATGTAAGCAAGTATACGCTCAGGTAACCTCTGGGCTCATAACCTGTTGAGACTGTGAAAATAAAGATGTGTCTGGTGGGATTTGAACCCACGACCTCAGATAGACTGAGACACATACTAGAGTGCTGCCTTTACCAACTAGGCTACAGACGCTTGTGGCTGCCAGGGTTGTTTGGTATTACTGGTCTAGGTTCAACTGCACAGCCTCCGTACTGTGGTGATACATCATGTTAGCAGGTTTAACCTCAACAGTCCCGTCATTGCCTCCGGCTGGACCGAGCCCCCCTGTTGGTTCCCCGGAGGCCCCATCTTCACCGGCCGCTCCTCCCCCTAGCCCTCCCAAGATCCTGGAAATTCCAATTGTAATGGCACTCCCGGCGGCCGGCTTTGAGGTTTTTGCGGAAAGGTCGACCACGATGCTTTGGGATTTCCTTGCAATCCCCGGCGCTCAATCCTTGGAATCCCGGCGCAAGCTCCTGGCATCCTTCCGGGCCTTACTGGCGTCATCAAGGGCGGAAATGGAGGAAATGATGAAGATGGCTTAGGCGCATCGCCCCCCCTTTCCCCTTCTTCCCTTTCTTTCCTTCTTTTCTTCTTTTTGGTTGTACCACGCTTCCCTTTTCATTAAGAAAATACACGTATCCGCGCGAGGCCCTGCCCTTCTGAGAAAAAGTGCGTGACCACGCTTTGTGAGAGTGAGCTTGAGATTGAGGTCCGCGTCCGCGCGCTTTGCTTTGTGAGCGACCGTAAGTGACCAACCGTTCCAAAAGAGGCACCTGGACCGCCCCAGAAAAACTGCCACACAGTTCCCCGTACCCTTCCTGTAAAAAACACAACAACCAAACACCAGCGCGCGCCACCGTAAGGGAAGAGAGAGAGAGTAAGAGAACGGACATTCTGGGGTGTCTAGTTGTTCCGGCTGTGAACCAGCTAGAGCACCCCTTCACCAAATCAAGCGTATTCTCATACCAACCACCCATCCTTGAGATATCCTGAGAGAAAAGAAAAAGAGAAAAAGAAACCAACAGAGAAGGAAAATAGAAAAGAACACTTTTTTTTTTTTTTGCACGACGCCCGTAGACCGCCCGCAAATTGCTCTTCATCCCGCTTCCCCCTTTTGTGGGATTGTCCTTGCGTCCCGGTTCTGCGGGGCTTTTCCTTGCTTTTACGGACCCGGCTTTGTGCCGCGCCCGCGTTTCCTGCCAAAACCCCAAGCCAGAAAAGACCCCACAATCCAGATAAGAAAGAAACATAGAGAAACAAACATTCTGGGGTGTCTAGTTGTTCCGGCTGTGAACCGGCTAGAGCACCCCCTCACCAAATCAAAACTTATCCTCTACCCCCACCACCTCCCCCCCCAACTTGGCCACTGTCCCCAGCTGGTCACAACCGCCACGTCCGGTTCCTCCTCATACTCCAACACTCTCCTCCGCTTTCCCTGCCTGTGATTGCAGATAGTTGTCTCAAACCTCCCTCCGGACGAATCCTCCACCTTCAATGCCTCCGTTCCCACCCCAGGATCAAAAACAATGCGTGCTTGGAACCCAAACATGAACGGCCTTCCCAAAATCACATCCCCACAATCAACCAAAAGGAAAGAAAGCGGCCTCCCACCCTTGCAACCTTGACCTCCTCCTCCTCAACTACCCCATCCACACAACACTCCCTTCCATTAAGCGCGCAGAGACCCATCACACATTTCCGCCAAACCAACCCCAAATCATCCACCATCCCCAATGGCAGCAGTTTCACCATTGAACAGCTGTCCACCATAGCCCACACCTTCCTCCCCGCTATGACCATTGGAACATAAGCAAGCGGAGTCAAAACCAATATCAACTCACACTCCTTGCGCCCCTCCTCCTTCGGCGCCACATGAACCCGCTGCACCATCTGAGGTACCCGGCCCTGACCGCAATCCCGCAACAGACGCAGTTCCCAATCTGTGTCTATAAATTGACACCACAACGTCAAGAAAATGCGCAACCTGGGGCTCCACCTCAAAAGCGATTCCTCTAACTATGATCTTGAATCCTGGAGCAATTCAGACGGCAGAAACAACCCAATCTCAAGGAGAAGTCACACCGGTTACATCATTCTGCTTTACAGCTGCATTGTCTCCTGGCACAGCATACTTCAGCCAGGAGTTTTGCTTTTGTCAACCAAAGGCAAGCTTAAATCCCTGGTTCTGGCAAAGCAAGAAAAAATCTGGATCCCAAATCTATTGAAAGACCTAAACCCCTCAATCTCCCTTACACACTGCTCCCACATTGACAACAAATCCTTGAACAACCTAGTCAACTTCAAATCTCACCACAGCGCACTCAAACACGTTGACATCCAACTCAAATGGCTTCAAGAGCAAAAGTTGTCAGAAATACTTGTCACAGACCTTGTGAACTCCAAAAAAATGCTGGCTGATTCCCTGACAAAGCCTGCCATCAAGCCCTCCTTGACCAAACTGACATCCTCCATTATTCAACCTTTCACCTGAACACAGCGGCGTGTTGGAAGGAGATCTTTCTGTTCCTCCTCTGCTCTATGCCCAGCTTCAGCTCCACATGCGGGCAGTCTCCTCTCCAGTGGTCCGGCAAACCGCAGTAGACACATGAACCGCCAAGGCCTTGACGGACCTTGGCTGGAATTGGTTGGTTACCATTTGCTGGGACATTCTGGGCTGCCTGGATGTCCGCAGCGGTTGGTTGGTGAGGGGATGCCAGGTACCAAGGGGGGGGGAGGTTCTGCATGTTTCTGGAATGGTTACCGGGACGGCGCCCTTGGTCCGGGGTAGGCCAGGTCCAGGTGTTGACCGCAGCAACCAAGTACAGATTGCCGGACAAGGTACCGCGCGTGATCTCGGTATAGAACAAGGTTAGAATTGACTGGGTATTGGCCGCCTTGGGTTGGCCAATACAATCAAGCTGCGGCCCAATGCTTTGGAGCATTTGGGTACAAGACAATCCAGGGGGTGGTGGAGTAAGACCTTGCATTACAAGGGAGACACAATTGTTGGGGACCGGTGTGGAAACTTAAGAAGTGTTACCTTTGCAAGTTGTCCTGAGTTCCGGAAGTTATTGGTCTAGCGTCTGTAAGATGATTGGGCGCGATGAGTTTTAAGAAGAGATAATGATGATATGATGAAATTCCTTCCTTCTCCTTCCGTTAGGTGATGATGATCCTCCCCAACCCAGAGTTGAGGGTGAGGTCTTGAGTCCCCCCCTCAACCCTAGCCTAAGTACAACCACAAACAACAAGAACAAGTGATGAAATACAACCCTAAGCCGCAGACTCCTAGCCCAACCCTATCCCTCCATCCCTTGCCATTACCCGCGCCCTTTGGTATTAATGTAGCCCGGTTTGTCCTTCTCATGGCGTGGCCCTCCGTTGCGCCCTACTTGGAGCCCCCCGTGTTTCCGTCCGCGCCGTCTGCGGATCCCGCAATCCGCGGGTCGGCCCACGCTTATGCCCGCGCGGCCTCCCCAGCGCGTATAGCCCATGATCGCCCCGCCCTCGCCTTCCGGACTAGCCACCCGCAGCTTGGTTGGGCCGGCTCCATCACTTGGTCCGCTTCTTCTGGGCGGGTCGCGGTCCGGCGCCGCCTAAGGTAGGACCAACCCATACCTGGTGCTGAGCCCCGCAGCCCCTACTGCTGAGCCCGCAGCGGCTGCTGCTGAGCCCCCATCAGGCACTGCTGAGACCGCATGCATGCCAGATGCTGAGCCCGACCTACCCAACTGCTGAGCGCGCAGCCCGCGACGCAGCTCTTGATCCGGGGTTATAAATACGACACCACACCGGTGTACCAAGACGGCCTAACTTGATGAACATGTTTGAGATAAGACTGAGGTGGGAGGATATGCTGCCATCCATTGTGGTCAGTTTATAGAAAAGTTTGTCCCAAAGCTCAATTTGTTGGGTTTGGGTTGACAGCTGAAAGTTCTTTTTAATTGTTTTAAAGGCACCAGCAGCGGTGACCTCCTTTGCTATGAGGGTCCGCAATTCCCGCTCAATCGTCAGAGTGAAGAAGAAACAAAGGATGATGCTTTTGTTCTTGGTTAGGGAGCGTAGGTTATCAATTTTGTGAGTAAATTTGCTAATACCAAACACCATGAGGCCAACCGTGTTAATACCTTCAATCCATTTGTCAATGTTGCTTCCATTGCGCCTTACTTTTTTGACCTTCGATACATATTCCGTGGGGTTGGATAAGAATTGTGCCTTAACGGTGGTTTTGACGGTCCTGGTGGCCGGCATTGCCTTTGCATCCATGGTACGTGAGGTGGTCGGAGTGGCCCCTTTATTGCTATTGCTGTCAGAGATAAGATTGTTGGAGGTGGTACCACGCCTTCCGGGTGTTGCTCTACCACGCTGGGGCATAAACTAGTTCTGGAAAGACAAGTCAAAGACGGAAGATCAGGAAGAAGGTAGACCGGTGTTGGAGTAATGAGGTATCGGAAGTGTTGTCGGGATTGAGCTGGCTTTTAACCTCTAAGAAGTTAGGAGCAGGAATCCTCATACTCTTTTTCAGGGTTGACCGCGCGCAAGGTAAATATAGTATGTACAAGTGTCACAGGATGTGTGATATCCGCCTGTGATATATTATGACTAGTTTGACCTAACACATACCAATCACAACACGCATGACTGCCCAGCATCACGCATCTGTCACAACCCCTGTCACAATTCCTCTGACTCCACAAACTTGCTCCTCGCTCCATTTGCTCCCCACCTCGCATCTCATCCTTGCTCCATTTGCTCCCCACCTTGCATCTCATCCTTGCTCCATTCCTTGCATCCCATCCTACCATCAACTCTGCCCTCCGCTCAACATCCACGTCCTTGCGCTTCTCAACTTGCTCTTGCACCCCTTACCTTTTGGTCAACCTCTCAACCTTGCATTCCACCTTCATCTCATTGTTCCAACTATCATCACCTCATCAACGCTCACCTTACAAACTTGACCAAAAATCAACCTACAATTTCCTTCCCTTTTTTGTTCATCTGTGAGATTGCCTCCACTTCAAATTCCTTGAAACCAATTGCTCACGTGTCTCCACGCTCTAAGACTGCCCTCCTTTGCTGTCCTCTCCTGTCATTTGTCATCCAAACTCTTCTCCTTCCATTGTCCGTCAGAGTGAGAAGCCTACTCCTTGTTACTTCATTCCTTTCATCATTCCACCCTTGTCATTTTGTTGAAAATCTCCTCTTCAGTCTGTTGGTTCAGGTAATTCCACAATATTGAACTCTTCACATACTTTGTGACACTTGTAAAAACTATGTATACCTTGCGCGCGGTCAACCCTGGAATAAAAGTATGGATTCCTGACTCTACCATTCTACAGTGCGGGAGTAATACGCGCGCTGTGAGGTGACTGCGCACTGTTGGTAGAGAGGTTGGAGTCGTTAGCCGACACAGGATTCTGTCCAGAGGATAACTATCAAGCGCTATTGAGTGCATAATGGTGGTCTCATTGGAAAAATCCTTGATAAGTCCACTTATTGAGTGGACTTATTGAGACAGTGGTGGATGCTCTAACAAGGGCTTAGCTATCAAGAAGTTATCAACAATGATTGCGGATGCTCTTACTCCAGTAAAAAGCGGAGATGGCTCATAACCTGACACAGCTTTCAAAAGGTAAAGTAAAACCTACCACCTTCCACACTTCTTAACCAAGGTTTAAATAATACATACAACAAGGCTGGGCCGCAGTAGAGAATGGTAACGGCAACAGTCTCTTGTAACTGCGACTACACGTCTGTCGTCTGCGCAGTCGTTTGTAGAATTTGTGCGAGTTTATACTCCAACAGCACGGTGCTAAAGTAAAAAGACTAAAAAAGTATTCCAGCGTTTTTGAGTATTTAATCTTCTTAACCAGTATTGCAATTTTATTCATCTTAAGACTGAAACGCCGATTTCTCACAACGGGCCGTTAGTCCCCTCATCTCCTGCGGTCTCAGGCTTGTGGTTGATCTCCAGCACTTACTGGAATGACTGAAGTGCAGGGGTATACCGTATGAGTAATGCCCCGTCGGGTCGTATGAATCCGTCCGAAGTAGGAGTGATGTGCAAGCTTCAGCGGTTAGGTCACCGCATCATCATTCAACTTTTCAAACCAGTACTATAATTGGACCTGACCCCCTGGCGATCACATGATGGCACAGGTTTGGCTCGCAGCAACCGCTAGCATGGAAATTTCGCATATTTAGTCTTGCTGTTCAACCAACTTTAGAGGACCATTGCCTTCAACTTGTTCGATTTGCCACTGCTCGAATGTCGACGAGAAATACTTGGTCTTGCTTGTTGTGGAGATGTCTGAACATACAGTCGTTGCAGTTCCTGCCAGTTTCCAAGGCAGCAGCTATGAGCTCAGGATCAGACAAAGGATCATTTTTGGTAGAGCTCGTAAAAATTAGCCCGGAAGTTCCTCCGGTCATTGACCACCGAAAATTTGACCCCGATGAACAAATAAATCAAGTTCGATGGGATCGGGGGTATCATTATGAACTTCCACCGGCCTCCAATATGCCCGCGATCTTTCCTCATGTACAAGATCCTTTGCATCAATCTAGTTTTTTTGAAGAAGGAAGTCCATCTGCAAAACGTGCACGCTTTGAGATGCCTTTAACCAATCTCAATTGCGACAAGACTCATCAAAACCCGAGTATCGCGGAGGAGGAAGCTAAACGCCTCCATGAATGGGGAAGTTGCTTATCCCTCAGGTTGGACCCGTCCTTAGCCCATAAAGAAGGAATCTCAGAGGTATCATCTTTTTCTGCTAAGGGAGCTGTTTTCACTGAGCACAAAGCTGGCATCAAAGCAGAGGTAGGCCCAAGCTCGCAACCAGAAAGGGTGGTTGAGGACACTTTAATCCTGGCTCACCAGCCGACCCACCTAGCCTTCCACCAAGAACTCAATAATGGCAGTGATACATTAGATATTGCCCCTTCCAATCAAGAATTTCATATCCAATCTCTTCCAAACAAGAAAAAAATTAGCCTAAGTCCCGTCACAAATGGCTTCATGAGCAGTTTCATAGACCAATATGCAAGTATCATTGAAGAACATTATCTTCAAGGAGAGGAAGTTTGGAAGAATCCAAGGTATGAAAACTTAAATCAAAAGGGATCAATTATGATTCCACTGAAGCCGGTTGAAAGTGGTGATACAGAGGGATTGACATTTTTGGTAGATGCCAATGGAAGAATTTTGAGTCTGATTGAATTTTCAAAAAGATTAAACATTGTGAATGAGTGGATTTTTTTTGTTCATCATGTCTTATCAACAAATTTTGGCATTCAAGATTTTGATATTCATGAAAACTATGTAAAATTATCAAATTGGCTTCTGAAAGAAGTTTTTGATAACCGTAGGAATGGGATTCCAGTCTTAGGTAGAACAACTCTTAGGAAATGGAACAATGGAATTTTTTCAGGGGTTCAAAACTGGATTTTCAGACTCATGAATAATCAAGAATCATTAGGAGAATTAGGAACAGCTATTGTTGGGATATGGTTCAAAAAAACATACACACAATGGAAAAGTGAATTCAAAAAAGATGATGAATTTTGGGAAAAAGTACAAACCTCACTTTCACAGCTTTCAAGAGATGATGAAAAAAATTTCATACACAAAATTAGATTCAAAATATTATTACTTGATGAAAACCTTAAAGAGATTAAATGATAAATTAATTAAGGAAATCATTCCAAATCATCGAAAATCAGCACATTCTTTAGCTCAAAACAAAGAAAAACATGACCATACAGTAAAAACAAGATATGTTTCATTAAATATGATGCAATTATTTTCAGAAATGATAAAGAATGATAGCAAAATGGAAATGATGATGCAAAATTGGAAAAAAATCAAGTCAGAACTGAGTCTCAACAGTAATACAAATGATTTGTTTTTTGGAAAATCAGATTTTGTTGTCCAGGAAATATCAAATTCAAAAGCTGGGCAATAACTTTGAAAATCTATTGATTGCATTGGAAATTTACCCTAAATGTGTACTATCAAATCTGAGCTCTAAAAATGGAAAATTAAGCTCAGATGATCATCCAGAATTTTTGAATTGGTTTTCTTCAAAGCTTTTTGGAAATCCAAAAAAACAAAAATCAGCACAATTTAAAGATGTAGAAGAGATTTATCAGATAAAAAATCAAACATCAGACTTTCTTCATAACTCTAAAATCAAAAAAAATGAAGAATCACATATTTGGAGATACACCTATTTTTCTTTGGCTCTCTTGGGCTCATGGATGAAGGAGAAGGACAAGATTCATTGGTACATGCATTTTGGAGGTCACATGGAATATATGAAATTCTCTCTACTATCTGTCAAATCTCAAATTTTAAGATATGAGTTTATTGAACAACTTTCAGTGGTTGAGGCTTACATTTCAAATGTTATTGTTTGCAAGATTGGAAACTTCAAGCTTTGGGACAGTTCCTGGAGAAGAAAATTGTCACTTTCTCAAAGGTTTTCACTGAGTTGGTTGGGAAATCAGGCTAAGATTACTCTTCATCAGATTCAATCAAATTATCTTAGTAATTTATTGGAAAATAAAAATAAAGAATTACAAAAAACAAGAATTTCAAATTATGAATCATTTAAAGAAATCCCTGAATTGAGTATTTGCATAAAAAGGCTCCAAGGATGTAAGGATAAATTTTTGATTTGTTACCGCAGGAATTACTCAGATAGTGAGTCTTTTTCCACTGTAAAGAAAGGCCTGTCAAGACTTATTCCATATCTGGAGATATATCCAAGATTATTGTATTCAAAGCTAAAATTAAATGGTAGTTATTTTCCAAATAAAATCAATCAAGAATTTTTGCTGTGGGTTTCAGAAAGGTTGTTTGGAGGAAAATTTAATCTTCCTATTTTTGGCACATTCAAATTGGAAGAGGATTTGATTGAATCAATTTCATTATTTGATGAAGTACAGAAGTTTATTATCAATGTTTTACCCATACATTCATCTTGCAAGTATCAAGTTTCTTCACTGGCACTTCTGGGATATTGGCTTAAGAACTATTGCCATGAGATTTGGAACTTAAACTTTGAATCTGATAAATTTTATGGTGAATTCATCATGAAAGAACTCAAATTCAATTCTTTTTATAACTCAGAATGAAAGAAATATGAATCAATATCAAAATCTGATTAATAAATTTGTTTCTTAGACTGGCTGAACTAATTTTATGCATGATTTGGTGTTAAATACTGACACCTAACTCATTCTACCCCCAGAAAAATTAGTCCAACCCTCAGTCTAATCTACTTACCAAAGAACTTCAACCTAAGTTCCTAAGGGGAATGACCTCAGTATATCCTCAGTAACTACATATCCTCAGTATCTATATGCATTGTATATCTACATGTAATCCAACCTCATATAGTATAAAGCTAGAATCCATAGGCTTGCACATACTGAATCTCCCTGGCCTCCATATCCTTGGCCTCAATCACTCTTTATATCCCATTTTACCTCATGGTTTATCCTTTGGGAGTCCTCATGTAAATCCTCCTGTAAATTTTATTTCAGAATATCTCTACCTTATTAAACAGTTTCATGAGTCCCATGTAGTACACTGTACATCCTTCAACTTTACACTCCCAACATAGACATCTCAGGCCTGTGGAGTTTCCCCAATGTAGCAGACAGCCTATCCCAATGTAGCAGCATTACCTGAATATTCTTCTCTGTTACCTTGACTGATCTGGTCATTAAATATGTAGTCTGAGCCCCTCAACCTGTTTTACCTCTGTTGTAGCCCTAGACCTTTTTCTATATAAACTGGAATCCTCTTCCTCCTTCCTGGTTGTTGCACAAGAAAACATTTTACACTTCTTACTATGAAATCCATCCCAGAAAGTGACATCAAAGCACTCTTACATTAATCTGCCAATTTCTCTGCTCCCTGTAGCAGCCTTCAGTAAACTTTGGCCTAAAGCCTTCTGTGAGTAAATTAACCTTGTGCCAAGACCCGCTTGAATGCCAGAAGTGTTAAAATACATATGCACTTACGCCTGTGCTAGGTATAAGTGTAATCCAAATTGGATAGACATATGGGCCTCTCCGGCCCATTGGACACTCACACAGACCAAACGGGCCTGTGTGGATGTCACTGATTTGGGGAAGCTGGCCTCAAAACGTGTGAAACAGGCTCATTGGTACATGGGCCCTAATGGTGTGGTGTTGTATTTATAACCTTGGATCAGGAGCTGAATTGCGGGCTGCGCGCTCAGCAGTTGGGTAGGTTGGGCTCAGCATTTGGGGTGTGTGCGCAGTCTCAGCAGTGCCTGCTGCCGGCTCAGCAGCAGGGATTGCGGGGCTTGGCACCAGGTGCGGGTTGGGCCCACTCTGGGGGGCGCCAGGCCCCAACCCGCCCAGGGAACGCAGAGCAAGTGATGGAGCCGGCCTGACCAAGCTTGCAAGTGGCTAGTCCGGAAGGCAAGGGCGGGCGGTCAGGGGTTATACATGCTGGGGAGGTTCGCGCGGGCTGACTCATGGATTGGGGGATCTGCAGACGCGCGCAGACGGATAAAACCCGGGGGGCTCTGAGTAGGGCGCGGCGGAGGGCTGCGCCATGAGAAGGAAAAAACCGGACGTACGTGATATTAAAGGGGAGGGTTTTGGACGGGGGTGGGTGGTATGGGGTAGGGTTAGGGTGGATCTAGGGTTCTGTACTTAGGTTCATATTTCATCTATCTTGTTGCTTGTGGTTGTACCTAGGCTAGGGTTGAGAGGGAGGACTCAAAATACCTCACTCTCAACTCCAGGTTGGATAGATCAGGATATCATGTATCATATATCATCATGACCCTCTCTATTTTCTGAAATTCATTGAATCCAATCCCCTTACAGACGCTTAGACCAATAACCTCCAGAAAGTGAGGAAAACTTTGAGGGGTACCACCTCTCTTGTTTCCACATCTGGGGGTCTGGCCAGGAACAATCTTTTGTCCAGGTCTCTCAAGGCTAGCGGGTGCAATGTTGCCAACAACTACTCCAGGATCAAATGTTCCACCTTTGTTCCCTCTCCAGTGGGTAGCTGGTGGGCCAACATCTCCACCACCCCCAACTATTTGGTCCGGCAGTTTTTCTCCTCCTCAGTTGGAGCATTTGGAGGCAGCTGAGGTTCTGTGATGGGTATGGCTTAGGCCTCAGAACTTTCCCCATCTCCGGTTTGACACCGCGGATATTGGGCGCTTTCTGGCAATGTTCAAGGATATTGCCAACTCCAAACACGCAACAGGAAAGGATAAGGTCCGTAAGGTTGTTCTCTTTATCATGGACTGTTAGAATCAACGCTCACTGCACTATCTTATTGCTTTAACTCTCTATTTATAAGAATGTTATTAATGCAGTTATCACAATATATGTCCACATATTTTCAAGAGAACACAACTGCATTAGTGCGTGCTCTTATTTCCTCATTTCTACTTTAATTGTGTACTGAGCGCCCTTCCTTTGTTTTATTTCCTTATATTTTCTCATTCACCTTTCCACTTCAATTGTACCACGCGGCTACCCGCACTCCATTTTCCACATGAACTGGTGGAGAAACTCTTACCATCAAGATGCGTAGACTAAACTTGTCAAAGACTCAATCAATCAAAGTTTGACACACTTCAACGGTCCCACCACCAACTCCCACTTTGATTGTGCCATTGACAGTTCTCAAGAAACAATCTCAATCTCAACACAACTCAATCAAAGATACTCTGCAGCCAGCTTGTCTAATTGTAAGGATGTTAACATCAACGTCAACTCAACAATCAGCAATTGCTCATATTTTCCTCCTTTCAGATTGTTCAAGGCGCTCGAGTTCATAATCTTCCAATCACAGCTGGCTTATCCGGTTAAATCGATTGGCCAACGTAATTGCTTTTCACGCTAGTGCCGGTATCACGCCAGCTGCTTATTCACATTTTTTTCTTTCTACAGTACAGGAGTTTGTTTTCTCATCATCTTCATCAACTGATCAACTCCATAACTTTGCCAATCATCTCACCCGTTGGTTTATCTTCTTTATACTCTCTTTAGTTCAAACTCATATCTTAGTTATGACTCATTGTGTTCTTCTCTTATATGCAATTAAAACACAGTCTGGTCTTGATTTCCACCTCAAACCTTCACATGGTTAAAAGCCTTCCGCTTGTAATGGACGATTGACCGGGACCTTCTTCTCAAACGCCAGGACCAGGGGGGGACTCAACAAACTACAAATCCTTAGCCATCAAGTCTCTAATCAAATCCACTCCCCTTCTAACAGCCAACAACTACAGTATGTGGCAAAAGAAGTTTGAAAAGCTGTTCAAACTATGGGGAATTTTTTCTATCATGGAAAATCCTGACCCTTTGAATCAATTAGAGGATGATACAAACCAGGAATTTGTAGCGCACATCATGGCAAAGTTGGACTCGAATACTTACAACAACATCATTGACAATGTCAACAAGGATGACGCAAAGTTAATCTGTATCTCAACTCACAAGCATTTTGCTTCATTGCAATCAGCTAATAGGGCAAGGGTCTTTAATGGATTCTTACACCTAACCATGGGCGCCAACATTGATACTTTCTTTACTTCCATTTAAGTCTACCTCAAGAAGTTGACAGAAGTTGGCATAGAGCTACCATTGGAAATCATCGCCTACCTTGTGCTGTTCAAATTCCCGGCTTCAATGCAAAGCATGAAATCTCAAATCATGCACACCACCACCAACATAAAGATTGATGTGGTGCTCAATCATCTTATTCAACACAAGAATGAAATCATAGCTCAAGACAATTGGGCTGAACCAGTCAACGTGGCGCTCTATTGAGGACCTAGATGTGAAAATGGCAAACACAATCCCAAGGTCACGTCACATTTGGCCAAATCATGCTGGTTTGAATTTCCAGAACTCAAACCCCCCAATACGCAAAATTGTGGCAAGAAATCTAAACCAACTCACGAGAAGGAGGCGCAATTCTACTCATTCTTCTGCGGTCTGAACTCCAATGTTGATGTCGCGCCAAATCAATTCATTTTGGACTCAGGATGTTCCATACACATGATAACTGATAAGGATCAATTCAATCACCTCACCTTAAGCAATGGAGCTGGAAAAATCCAAACCGGCAAGAAAGATGCGGCCATCACCATTGAGGGATCCGGAGAGGTGTCACTTGCTACCAGTGAAGCCTTCATCACACTATCAGATGCTGTTTGGGCCCCCAAGTCCACTGTGAACCTAATCTCACTTGGAGCCCTTATGACCAAAGGAGCCTTGCTATGTGTCGATTCTTCAATCAATCCAAGCACTTTAAAGCTGTTCAAAGGCAATTGCTGTCTCCTCTTGGGTTTGATCATCAACAATTTATTTGTGATAGATATGGTTCAAAAGTCAAACTCATGTTATTTCTCCCAAGCCAAGCTGTCAGAAATGCACCGTTCGTTGGGACACGCCAGCATTGCAAGGATGGAGAAGTTTCTGAATCAGACAATTCTGCCCAACCTCAAAGACAAGTTTGAATGCCTGAGTTGTCACAAATCCAAGATCACTGCTCAGCCCTTTAAGTATCAACAGGGTGTTGCTGAGAAAGTCTTTGACAAGATTCATCTGGATCTCATGGGACCCATCTTGCCAACTGCCAAGGGAGGGTACAGGTACATTATGAATCTTATCAACTCATTCTCTGGCTATATCTCCTGCTTTCCTCTCAGATCCAAAAGCGACGTGGCGGACTTGATTATCTTCATCATTGAAAACCAACATTGGAAAACCAAACGGTATCCCAGAGAGGTATGCTCCAATGGAGGGGGAGAGTTCGTGAACACCAAACTCCAATCCTTCTACAAATAACACCACATAAATCAAATAACAAGCAAACCCTACCACTCACAACACAATGGAAGAGTCAAATGCGCTAATCGCACAATCATGGAGTCCACCCAAGCAACTATATCCAACACTGGACTACCTAAATCAGTCTGGCACAAAGTTGTTCAAGGATGTTCTTTGATGCTCAATCATATCCCTAAATTAAAAGGCAATGATTCTCCTTGGTTTAAGATGCACGGCAAGCTCCTACCTGACGGCTATATCAGACCTATAGGCACCTTGCTCACTTACAAATTGAATCAAACTGAAGTTCGGTCCAAACTTGACAAAAAGGGAGTGCCCGGTATCTTGATTGGATTTAATCCCCAACTGTTATTGTGCAAGATCGTCAACTCATCCAGCAAGATCATTGACTCTAAACATGTAATCTTCAACAATCAACAACTAATAACCATCCCTCTCATAGATCTGGAAACTGAACATCCAACACTGACTCTCGGACAATCCACACAACAGCCCAAGGTCAATCCAGTTAATCAAATGCCGCAGGTCATCAAAGAGGAATCCAAGGCGCCACCCTCATAATCAGAAACAGAGTTGGACAAATCTACGGACGGCGGCTCATCCATTAAATACAATCTTCAACCAACGCTTCAAGACCAAAGCCAACTATCCAAACCAGAGAGGTATGGCTTCTTATCTGAAAAACTTCCCAAAACCTTGTAAGAAGCCATGAAGATCCCCGTATGGAAGGATTCAGCTCTTTGCGAGTTCAACTCAATCAAAGATCAAGAGGTATGGGAAGAAGCAGAAGATGATGAAGTCACCAATCCATTGAACACCGTGCCAGTATTCAAAATCAAGCAAAACACCCATGGAGATCCAGTCACCTAAAAGACTCAACTGTGCGTTCAGGGTTGCAATCAACGCTATGGTCTCAACTAATTGGAAACCTACGCGCCTACGGGTAAGGTGGCCTCCTTGAGAGCTGTTCTCACTTATGCAGCTGAAAAAAACCTACAACTACTTCAACTTGATGTCAAAGGCGCCTTCCCCATTCAACTCTTGAAGAACGCGTCTACATAAAAACACCATTTGGCTGTAACAGAAAATCCAAATATCTCAGACTGAAGAAATACCTCTACGGTCTGAAGCAAGCACCCAGAAACTGGTACCGCATGTTAAGCAATTGGATCAAATCTCAAGGATTCAAGGATTCAAAAGGGGATCCTTGCTTGTACATTGGCACCGACAAGATTTCAGTTGTGTTCTTCCATGTCGACAACCTCATTGTGGCCGGAGATGTAAGTTGCTTCAAGGATGCCTTTCTATCTAAATTTTGCAACTCTTCAGCCCACAAACCCAATACCTTACTCAGTATGAAAGTGGAACGTCGTGACAACCTAATCCAACTGTCACTGCCTCTACACATTGAGAAGGGACTGAATGAACTCAACATGGCAAACTGCCGACCCGTATCCACGCCTTGCACTCCAGGACTCCACCTCCAGCCAGCTGACAATGAAGACCATAAAAAGTTTTTGGAGCTCAATATCAATTATTGGTCACCTATTGGGCAACTGAACTTCATCGCAGGCCTTGCGAGACCGGACATCAGCTTTGCCGTCTCCAGTCTGGCCAAATATTGAGATTGACCAGGTCTGAGCCACTGGAATGAAGTTCTACACTTATGGAGGTATCTCTCAAAAACCAAGGATCTCACCCTGACTCTTGGTCCTCGTTCAATCTCCGATCGACTTGTGTGCTTCAGCAATGCCATTTGGGGCAATTACCCGGTCTCAAGGATTTCCCAAAGCGGGTTCATCTGTTCATTCAAAGGAAGTCCGCTATACTAGACCAGTAGGTGCCAACAATGCATCACCCACTCCTCTACCAAATCGGAATGGGTGGCTCTATCAAGTTGTCACTTAGAAGCGCGTTGGTTGAAAACACTAATTGAGGAGACATACAGATCGCAATTCAAATGTCCTTTGCACCTCATTGACAACAAAGGGCTAGATGACAAGATAAAGAAGTTCGGCTCAAATTCAAAAGTTAAACATATTGACCTAAAAATGAAAAGCTTGAGAAACGACTAGGAGGATGGGCTTATAGACGTTTGGCTCATTCCTTCCCTCTCCATGACTGCCAACGCTCTCACCAAAGCAGCCAACAAGGTCTTGATAACACGACTTGTAAATACATTTAGCTCTTTATACCACTGATTCTTGAGTTGAGGGGGGGTGTTAGAATCAAGGATCACTGCACTATATTATTGCTTTAACTCTCTATTTCTAAGAATTTTATCAATGCAGTTATCACAACATATGTCCACATATTTTCAAGAGAACACAACTGCATTAGTGCGTGCTCTTATTTCCTCATTTCTACCTTAATTGTGTACTGAGCGCGCTTCCTTTGTTTTATTTCCTTATATTTTCTCATTCACCTTTCCACTTCAATTGTACCGCGCGGCTACCTGCACTCCATTTTCCACGTGAACTGGTGCAGAAACTCTTACCATCAAGATGCGTAGACTAAACTCGTCAAAGACTCAATCAATCAAAGTTTGACACACTTCAACAGTCCCACCACCAACTCCCACTTTGATTTTGCCATTGACAGTTCTCAAGAAACAATCTCAATCTCAACACAACTCAATCAAAGATACTCCGCAGCCAGCTTGTCTAATTGTAAGGATGTTAACATCAACGTTGTGGTGCTCTTTTATGGAAGCAAGTCAGGAAAGGGCTGCAGGCGGCGCGCTCAGAAATGGGAAGGGCCTTGTCGCAGCTAGCCGCGCTGCGGGCTCAGCAGCAGTCAGGTAGGCCCAGCAGCGGTTGGGTTGGGCTCTGCACCTGGAGACGGGAGACGACGGATTGCGCGGACCAGAAAGCTTGCACGGATCGGAAAGCTTGCTTGGGTCGGAAGGCTTGCGCGGATCGGAAAGCTTGCGCGGATTGGAAGGCTTGCGCGGATCAGAAGGCTTGCGTGGATTGGAAAGCTTGCGCGGATCAGAAGGCTTGCGTGGATTGGAAAGCTTGCTTGGGTCGGAAGGCTTGCGTGGATCGGAAAGCTTGCGCGGATCGGACGGCTTGCGCGGATCAGAAGGCTTGCGTGGATTGGAAAGCTTGCTTGGGTCGGAAGGCTTGCGAAGCTTGCGCGGATTGGAAGGCTTGCGCGGATCAGAAGGCTTGCGTGGATTGGAAAGCTTGCGCGGATCAGAAGGCTTGCGTGGATTGGAAAGCTTGCTTGGGTCGGAAGGCTTGCGTGGATTGGAAAGCTTGCGCGGATCGGACGGCTCGCGCGGACCAGGCGGACCGCGCATTGCAAGACGCGCGGATTGGGTCACGCGGGTACGCGGATACCTGGAACGGGTTGTTGGGCGGACGCGCGCGGGCAGGCAAGCTGGGCGTACGTTGATATTGAGGGGCATGGGTTATGGGGCAAGGGATGGAGGGGTAGGATTGGGCTAGGGTTCTGTGCTTAGGGGTTGTATTTCATCATTCTTGCTTACTTGTGGTTGTACTTAGGTTAGGGTTGAGAGGGAGGACTTAAATACTTTGCTCTCAACTCTGGGCGTAGGGGGGGGGGAGGGGGAAGCACTGGACTTCACGGACTGGACTGCACTCGAGGATATCACTTTTTATGGCATCGGATTGGATTGGATTGGAAAGGAAGGAATTCATCTTATTATTTCTCTCTCTCTCTCCCTCTCTCTCTCTTGAACGGCTGCATCCAATCTCCTTACAGACGCTTTGATCAATAACTTCCGGAACTTGAGGACGACTTCTGGGGTGTTGCACCCCTAAAGTTTCCACATCTGGGGGTCTGGCTGGGAAAGATCTTTTGTCAAAGTCTCTCGAAGGTACTCAAGGATGCTACCAACAGCCGCTTCTCTTCCTTCCTCCTCCCACGGCTTCCGCGCTACCCCATGGATTTACCCGCATATTCGACTCAACATTGCGGAAGTGGAGCGATTCATCTCGCGGTATGAAACAATTGCGGACTCTGAAGGCGTTTTGGATTTTGAGAAGGCGCGCCATGTTGTCCTGTTCATCAAGGACGTGGAAGCGCGCCGGGATGTGGAGGAGATGGATGGCTACCTGAACCTGGATTGGCCGGAACTGAAGGAGGACATGCTGGCAAGATGGAGGAGGCGCGGTTCTTGCTTTCGGAAGGACGATCTCAAGCCATACGCGGAATTGGGTTACAAGGCAGGCCCGCGCGACGGGACCCAGTTGCAAGCGGAAGTGGACTACGCGGAACTGGAGTACTACAGGGCAGAGTATGTTCCGGCCCCACCACCGGAAACCATCTCTTGGGCTAGCGAACTTGCAGAGGTGGCAAGGGGCCTTGAGGCCTATCTGGAGAGTATTCAGTCTCCCAGCGCATCTGCGCCCCGCATGTGCGCAAATGGGGAGGACGACGACCATTGGCGGACGGGAAAAAAGGGACCAGAAAGTGGATTCAAACGCGGAATTGGTTTCCCCAGTGGGGGCTAAGAACGTGTTGGGGAAGCGGGACTCGATGGAACCGGTGCGGCCTACTGACAGGAAGCGGGCAAGGACAACGGAACGGGAAATGGATGCTCCGTGCGGACTGGGAATTGGCAAGCGGCGGACGGATCTTGCAAAGAAGGTACACGCGGCGGCGGAAGAGACGGACCACGCGTTGAAGAATCACGACCCGAGCTGGACCTCTTTGGTGGCAGGGAGCGCGCATTTGGAAAGGGTAGTGGCAGCAATGGAAAGGACGGGCGCGGAATGGACAGACGGTGGGGCGGAGCGGAAGGGTCAAGTGGTCACGCGCGGTCTGGCAAGCAGGGAGAGGTCAGAAATCTCCGGAGGGGAGAACAAGGCCGCAAGAAGGGCAAAGGGCAAAGGATGTTGTGTGGACGGGGTGGGGAAGAAGAGAGCTGGGATTGAAAGGGTTTCAAAGCCTCTTTCCTCCTCCATGGCGGGTTGTTGTAAGGACGTCTGGGGGTGTTCGCTTTTGTTTGGGTTTTGCGCACAGATGGGCTCAAATTTCAAAGGATGCAGGAGGGTCTTGGCGGCGGGAGGTGCACCTAGGCGGTCTGGGACAACAATTTGCAAACAAGGTCCCTGCGGGATTGGTTGAGGCAACGCTCCGCGGATCTGGCAATGGGTGGGGCGCGGTCGGCTGAGGACAGCGGCAAAGTTGGGGGGGAGCTAGCGCGGGGTGGAAGGTTGGAGTTGGGACGCAGGACGCGGGCTCAAAAAAAAAAAAAAAAAAAAAATCTCTTGTTCCTTCTTATCTATTCATTCTTCCTTTTCTGTCTACCCATGTACTCTTGCGGATACTCTCACTGGCGCGGATTTCTCACCTTCAGACTCTCACTGGCGCGGATTTCTCACCTTCAGACTCTCACTGGCGCGGATTTCTCACCTTTTCCGACTTCTCACTGGCGCTGATCTTCTCTCTCCAAGGCGCGGATATTGCGCGCGGTCCTTATTCTTGCTCAGGGACTCACAAGCCCAAAGGCTACTCAATCACGCACAACGTATGTCTTTTTTTTTGTGTATAGGCGCTAAATACAAAGGAGAAAGGATAACTACGGAAGGTGAGATGGTGGGAGATCTCTGGGGACAGAACTCAAGTTGGGGGGGGATGTGGTGCTCTTTTATGGATGCGAGTCAGGAAAGGGCTGCAGGCGGCGCGCTCAGCAATGGGAAGGGCCTTGTCGCAGCTAGCCGCGCTGCGGGCTCAGCAGCAGTCAGGTAGGCCCAGCAGCGGTTGGGTTGGGCTCTGCACCTGGAGACGGGAGACGACGGATCGCGCGGACCAGAAAGCTTGCGCGGATCGGAAAGCTTGCTTGGGTCGGAAGGCTTGCGTGGATCGGAAAGCTTGCGCGGATCGGACGGCTCGCGCGGACAAGGCGGACCGGGCATTGCAAGACGCGCGGATTGGGTCACGCGGGTACGCGGATACCTGGAACGGGTTGTTGGGCGGACGCGCGCGGGAAGGCAAGCTGGGCGTACGTTGATATTGAGGGGCATGGGTTATGGGGCAAGGGATGGAGGGGTAGGATTGGGCTAGGGTTCTGTGCTTAGGGGTTGTATTTCATCATTCTTGCTTACTTGTGGTTGTACTTAGGTTAGGGTTGAGAGGGAGGACTTAAATACTTTGCTCTCAACTCTGGGCGTAGGGGGGGGGGGGGAGGGGGAAGCACTGGACTTCACGGACTGGACTGCACTTGAGGATATCACTTTTTATGGCATCGGATTGGATTGGATTGGAAAGGAAGGAATTCATCTTATTATTTCTCTCTCTCTCTCCCTCTCTCTCTCTTGAACGGCTGCATCCAATCTCCTTACAGACGCTTTGATCAATAAATTCCGGAACTTGAGGACAACTTCTGGGGTGTTGCACCGCTAAGGTTTCCACAACGTCAACTCAACAATCAACAATTGCTCATCTTTTCCTCCTTTCAGATTGTTCAAGGCGCTCGAGTTCATAATCTTCCAATCACATCTGGCTTCTCCGGTTAAATCAATTGGCCAACGTAATTGCTTTTCACGCTAGTTCTGGTATCACGCAAGCTGCTTATTCACATTTTTTTCTTTCTACAGTACAGGAGTTTGTTTTCTCATCATCTTCATCAACTGATCAACTCCATAACTTAGCCAATCATCTCACCAATTGGTTTATCTTCTTTATACTCTCTTTAGTTCAAACTCATATCTTATTTATGACTCATTGTGTTCTTCTCTTATATGCAATTAAAACACAGTCTGGTCTTGGTTTCCACCTCAAACCTTCACATGGACAAGAATAAACTCTGGGATGTGGAGGATATGTCTTGCTACAAGGCTTGAGACTGGAAAAGGCTCTGGAAAAAGATGATGGCAAGGTGGGGGAAGCATGAGCCCCGCTTCCGGGAGACGGACTTTGAGCGGGCGGCGGCAGAGGCAATTTTGCAAGGTGGGGTGCGGACACAGAGTGATTTTTCCAAATAAAAATCTATGTTTGACCGCATCTACAGCTACCTAGAGAAGAACCAGGTGGTAGCGGATCAAACAGGGGCAATGAAGCGGGCGTTTCTAGGGGGGCTTGCGCTGCAACTTTGTGCGCGGGTCCAGCGGTATCCATTTGAACAGGGGTTTGTATTGCGGTCAGTGGATTGGAGTGTCACCCTTCTTCCAAACCTTAGCGTGATCAACCAGGCGGTAGAGAGCAAGATTGATTTGGAAGAAATGATCAACAATACGGCCAGGTTGTTCCTGACAGGCTCAAGGCAACCAACGGCCTCTACCACTCCGGCTCCAGCGCAGGTACCGCCTGCGGGATCATCAGCAATGGAGCAGCCAGCAGCCTCTGCGCAGTCAATGGAAGTACGAGTGAACAAGGTAACAGATATTTTAGGGGACCTACGGATACATCTGAATTGGATAATGGCCCCGCCAATGACTCCGCCTCCTCCTCCTCTGCGCAGAGTGCCGCCTCACATGGGGGGGGCTTCCAGCCCAGTAGCAGACCGTTGAGCGGGTTTTTGGTTTGCATGTGCACCTATTGCGGCAATAAAGGTCACTGGAAGTCTGGTTGCGCGGTACTGACCAAGGACATGGACAAGGGGTTGTTCTGCATGTCCGGGGCGACTTACATATTGCCAACAGGAAAGCTGCTGGATCTTGGGGCTGGTCAGCCACCCCCGGTGGAGCAGGTTAGGGCAAGATCCCGGCCCGCAGGGGCCGCTTGGGTGTCACTTGGGATTGTCACCAGGCCCAATACGTGGCAAGCTCCGCGTGTGGAGGAGGAGGTTAGGGCATTGGTGGCAAAAAAGAAGATTGTGTTGGAGAAGATGGACATGGATGTCATAGAGCAGCCATCAACCCAGGACCCAAAAACTGGTACTCAAGGGCTGGTAGGCAACGCGCCGTTGACAAGTTCCGGAGGAAGGAGGAAGGCCGCAGAAATTGTGCAACGGGTGATGGGGAGCAAGGGACCAATACCCCTCACGCTACTGCTGGATTTCTGGGAGATTGAAAAAGAAGAAAAGAACTTAAAGAGGGCTAAGAAACAAAGATCATCAGCTAAGATTAAAACAGAGATGAGAGGAAGAAGCAACAGACAAGTGGAGAGAAGATGAGAAAACAATCAGGAGACAAACATCAAGACAAAAGATTCTGAGAGGGTTGATCTTGAATGTGATTGTTGTGGATTTGAGTGACGTTTAGGTTAGTTGAGTAGTTGAAGATCTTAAGAAAACAGAGTCAACATGAGTTATTTGAAGAGAAAATAGCAGGGGTCGAGACCACAGGGTGAACAGTCTTACCAGACAGAATCTTGTATGGTTGAGGTAGATCGAGATGAGTCAAGAGTGGGAAGCAAAGGAATAATGACGTGATTAAGAAGGATAGAAGACAGATGAGAGAGAATGAAGAGACGGAAGACAACAAAAATAGTTAAAGAAATCGAGGAGGACCCCCAGGAGAGAGTCCCTGATCAAAGAGTCAAGCGGGGCCTCACGTGTGAGCTTAGGTTTGGTGACAAGAGTGTGACAGCACGATGAGATGAAGAGTGAAGCGCGCTTTGCTTTAGTGACATAACTGAAACTGTAAGGAAAGAGGAAAAAGAAGAAGGACGGAAAGGAAAACTTAAAAGGAGATGAAGAAATATGAAATTGGAATAGGCTATATCTTTAACATTCAACAGCTACGGGAGCTGGCCACAGTCTCCTCAGTGGTTTTCAAGGAAATGGTCCAGGTGCTGAGGGAGCATGGGGGCGGCAGGGTTCCGGCCACAGTGCAGCGCGTGAACACGTTGGGGGAGGAAGGGAAACGCGAGTTTTGCCAATCCAAAGCTGTGTCGGTGCCGCTTGCCCAAGTCCCAATGAAGATTGCGGGCAGAAAGGTGTGGGCAATGGTGGAAAGTGGGTCAATGGTCAATCTGCTCCCGTCAAAATTGGTGGATGAGTTGGGGCTGGTTCAAAGGAAGTTTGCTATGAGATTACAGGAGCTCAATGGAGGGGAATGTTGGGTGGATGGGGTGGTGGAGGAAGAGGAGGTGGAGGTTGCTGTTGTTTCTCTTGGTTGAGTGCAGCAACATAATTTTGGGTTGACTGTTTATGTTTGGGTTCCGGGCCTGCATGGTGTTTAACACGGAGGAATGAACGGAGGCGCTGAAAGTGGAAGACGCGTCCAGGGCAAGGTTTGAGACAACGATCTGCAACCACAGGAAGGGGAAATGGGTGCAGCCAGCGGCATCTGGCAAAGAGGCAGAATCCGACAGGGGGGACGACCGTGAGGGTTGCCCGCAGGGTATTTTGCCTAGTCAACCGCGGGTACCGCGCGGGACAGGCTCCGGTTTTGTGCGGGCGGTCAAATAGGAAGCAGCAGGAGGAGAAAGGAAGCAGGCGGAGGGCATGGGGTGCAGAAGTCATTCCTCTTCCTCAGTATGCATCATCAGAAGGTACTGTGTTTCAAAAACCCTACCATAGTGCCACGCTTGTGAGCAAAGGCAAGAGACATGGGTGTCACCCTTTGCACTTAAGGATTATTGTCTTCACCACTTTGACATGTCCTCTCCTCAGTACCATCTACCTCAGTCTAAAAGGGTGACACAAATAAAAGCACAAAATCAATGGTTCAATCCGCTATTTCCTCTGGCTTGCGCTAACCTTCCAATCTTGGCGACCAACTCAGTATATACTTGCAAACTTCGCAGTTAACTCCATACCAGTCAACCATGCATTATGAGATCCAATCTCCTTCCCTGGCCAATCAACAGCCTTGGACTTCCATCTTTGGTCATGCATTGTTTGTTAGTTTGCATCTACGTCTAACCAAGCCATCACTACTGTATAGTTTGCAATTGGACTAGTCCCTACCCTGCATACACTATTACCTCTAATTTTCATTACCTTCAACGTCACTCGCTCCTATCCCAATTTATCATGCAATTGTACGCTCAGATTCTATTGTCTTGCACTTACGCTAAGACCTCGGATCTATACCACTGCTTCATTTCCTATTCCATTCCTGTCATTCATTTCCTCACCGCTCCACCTGTAGTTAGCTCATCACCAGGTTTTATCTAGTCACTTTGGATTACTTTATAAGGGCTATCCCCTTGCCTGATGATTGTCTCCTCAGTTAGTTAATTTCATACGTTCTCCCATTTTGCTGCAACCTGGTTATCACATTGGACTCAGGTTGAGTTTCCTTCTTCGGAACACATCTCATTCATCTCACCTTTTGTTGAGTGGCATAACCAAGTTTGCACTTCGCAACTGAGTCTTGCTATTTGCACTTGCCCTTGCACTTGGTATTCCTTTGCGCTCACAATCATCTAAGAATTGCCCTATTGTACTTGGGGTGGTCGTGTGACAGTAAATTAACTAACTCAACTCATCTATTGTAGCCTGCCAACCTATATTAGACTTCTTCTTTTTCAATGTCACGTACTCGCTCAACCGGGAACGCTTCCATTGCCCCTTAAAATGATGAGATCCATTGGGTAGGGAGAACCAGCGCTCCTTGGGCCTAACAACCCTTAGATCCAGTTCCTCCTTCCAAATCGCCATCTGTGGAACCTCTCAATGATCCTTGGGCTCCTCCACGGGATGCTCCGACGGACCCTCTTGCGGAATTTGCAGACTCCAACCATTCTTTCAATGAAACCTTGACTCGTGGTAGACCAGCGGTTTGCACTACTGCTCTCAAGCCCAATTCTCAGACCCTGCTTCCAACATTGATCCAGGCCCTCACTCATGGTGTCTAGCAATCTAGTCCAAGCACTCCTAGTTTTTGCACTCCGGGCATGAAACAACCTGATCACTTTACAGGAGAACACCCTCATAAGCTTAGATCCTACCTACAGTCTTGTAAAATCATCTTTTCAAACGACTCCAACGATTTCCCTTCCGATAGACATAAAGTTATGTATGCTTTGTCCTTCTTAGGAGGTAGAGCCTTGCAGTGGTTCGAACCGTACCTCAAAATTTTGTCCAACAACAGTCCCACTTGTATTCTCAACAACTGGGACAAGTTTGAGCAACAATTGTTCACCCTGTTTGGCGATCCCAATGAATTTTGAAACGCCAAATACAAACTTAATAGTTTAGTTATGAAGGAGAATAGTAGAGCTTCCGTTTATATTTCTCATTTTCAAACCTTGCAGTCTTGCATCCAGTGGAACAAGGCCGCTCTTCTATTCCATTTCCAAAAGGGTTTACCGGCACGCTTAATTGAACAGCTTGCAGTTGAGGGTCATAAGACAACCTTGCTTCAGCAGCTAATCGATCGAGGATTGAGCTTGATAATGGCTATCATGACAAGAATTGCTCTTGGCAAAACGACCATGGACCATCCACCTTGGCTCCGAGGGTGGACAAATCCTCAAAGAAAAACACAAGGAACCCAAAACCATCCAAACCAACCCCAACTTTGAACTCCAACTCGAAAGGGAAAGCCGTTGCGGAAACTCCAAAGTTCTTGAAAAAGGAAACTGGGATGCTTCAAAGTGAGGAATGAATGCAAAGGGAAAAGAACGGGCTGTGTATGTATTGTGGAGGTAAACATGATGTCAACAGCTGTGCAAAGCAGTTAGCGCATGAAGCGGCTAAGCAGTCAAAAAATTAGCTTGTAGTTTTCCTGATACTCGCAAGGAAAACTACACATTATCTAAATCACCGCAAGTAAATCTGTGCACTTGCGAGTCACTAGGTGCTCCAAGTTCAAGATTTATCCTATTCCATTCCAAAAACACTCCTTATCAAGTATTACTTGATTCCGGCGCTAATGTTTCCTTCATCAGTGAATCTTTTGCCACTTCAAAAAATCTTACGCCTTCCGAGATAGATAAATTTCCCATCTATCTAGTAAGTAGTGCAACTGAACCGTCTTAGTGGGTTTCCCAAAAGGAAAAATGGACCTTTGCATTCTCCAATTTCCTCAGCTTTGAATGGGATTTATTTGTCTTGGCTATACCCGGAATGGATGATATCATTCTGGGCCATGATTTCCTAGTTCCTGGAATCCAGATGTGAATTGGCAAGAAGGAGTAATTAACCTTCAAACCTTGCACCCCCAGAACGCTAACCTTTCTGTCAATCAGGAATTAAACAGCCTACCTGACACTTTCATTGAGTTGGATGACAATTTTCCGCCAGGAGATTTGCAATATCCTGACCTTCATTCTCAAATTCCCCCTTCAGATTTAGGAGTTATTGCTTACCTATCCAGCTTACCTCTTTCCTGTTCCTTCAAAGAGAAACAGACACCAACCAAAAGGTGTATTTTGCGCTCCCTAATCCTCTTGCACCATGCAAGCACCTCACACCCGGTGCTCAAAGATGATGAGATTGAAGATTTAAAAATCATTCGAGAGTCTTTACCTTTGGTTTATCATGACTTTGCTGACGTCTTTTCAGCTGCAAAAGCAGATAAACTGCCTCCATCCCGTCCTTATGATCATAAGATCAAACTTACTGGCACACCTCCGGCACCAGGATCAGTTTACTCTCTCTTGACGCAAGAATCAATTGCGCTTCAAGACTACATTGCGGAAAATGTAGCAAAAGGATTTCTTCAACCAAGCGATTTGAACACCGGTTCCCATGTCCTATTTGTACCAAAAAAGGACGGCGGACTTTGCCTTTTGTTGAATGCAGGAAAATGAACCAGGTAACCCGGAAGAATGCCTATCCAGTACCGCCTATGTCACATCTTCTTACCCTCTTCCATGGAGCTACTTATTTCTAAAAGTTAGACCTTTGAGGTGCCTATAACCTAATTTGCATTAAGGAAGGTCATGAGTATTTAACTGTGATGAGAACCTGGTTTGGCAGCTATGAGTATACCGTCATGCCTTTTGGCCTCTGCAATGCTCCTTCCACTTTTCAACATTTTGTCAACAACATTTTCTCCAATCTCATATGAAAATACCTTGTGGTATATCTCAATGATATACTAGTCTACTCTAGAAACCTCAAAGATCACATTGCACATGTGCAAGAGGTGCTACAGAAAATTTGCTAGAATGACCTTTTTGCAAAAGCAAACCCTAAGGTTTATTGGGCGTTATGCCAAAAAAACTGTGAATCTTACTAACCTTCCTCAAAAAGACACTCCTTTTGTATTTACCAAACAAGCTGCTTTGGAGTTCAAAGCTCTGAAGAAAGCATTCACCACTGCTCCAATACTTGCTCACTTCAACGAGCTAGATTGCACTATTGTCAAAACAGACCCAAGCAACTATGCAATCGCAGGAGTCATCTTTCAGTTTTCTCCTTCCACTTCTCTCTTTCACCCCGTAGCTTTCGAGTCTTGCAAGTTGCTCGCTTCAGAGCTTAACTATGAGATTCATGACAAGGAACTTCTTGCAATTGTTCATTGCTTGAAGAAATGGCGTTCATACCTTTTGAGTCTTAGGGAATCCTTTGAGGTTTTAACTGATCATAATTCTTTGAAGTATTTCATGAGTTCAAAAGTCCTCACACATAGACAGGCACGTTGGGCCAAATACCTCTCCAAGGTCCACTTTACGATCACGTACCGTCCTGGGAAACAAGCGGTAATTCCTGATGCTTTATCACTTTGGGACAAAGTTTACCCAGGGGGGGGAGCACCTTCACCAAAAACAATCCTGAAAACGTTAGGACACTCTTCTCAACCCAATCTGCCCAACTCAGTTTGATCATTGCTCACTTACAAGATTTGGCTTCCAAACTCCAACAAGCTCAACACAACAACCCCAAGTGCATCAAAATTTGCAAAATTGTGAACTTATTAGATAGTAGTTACAGTATAGATGATAATGACTTTTTAGTTTATGATAATTGTATAGTAGTACCAGATAATTCTTGCATTAAGTTAGATATCTTCGAGTCACGGCATGATTCTCCGCTTGCTGGTCATTATGGGCAGGATAAAACCTACCAATTGATTGCACGAGACTTCTACTGGCCTGGTATGACCAAAGAAGTAAAAGACTATGTTAGCGCGTGCTATGATTGCAATCGTAACAAGTCCTTGAAACACCGGAAGTATGGGCTGCTCCAGTCACTTCCAATTCCGCCTTGTCCTTGGCACTTGCTGTCTATGGATTTCATCTCTCAATTACCTTCTTCTAGTGGATATGATGCTATTCTAGTAATAGTAGATTGCTTCTCAAAGATGGATTTATTTTTACGCAGTAATGTGACGGCCTCTTCAGAAGACTTAGCTAACTTGTTCATAGAATATGTATTTTCGAAACATGGACTCCCTGATAATATAGTTAGTGATTGTGGATCTCTGTGTGTCTCAAGCTTCTTGACCTTGCTATGCCAACATTTGAAGATCACTTGCAATTTATCAACGGCTTACCACCCGGAAACGGATGGGCAAACCAAGCGAGTTAATCAGATCTTCAAACAATATCTTTGAATGTATGTTGCCTATCAACAAGACGACTGGTTGCAATGGCTCCCACTAGCCAAATTTGCCTACAACAATTCCACTCATTCCTCCACCAAACAGTCACCCTTCCAAACTCTTTATGGTAGAAACCCAACTTTCTCTTCCCTTCACGTAGCACCTTCTCAACCTGCTACCGATTACCTTGAACAAATTCAATCCCTTCAATTGCAACTTCAAACCAACCTCGAAGAAGCAAATCAGCGCTATAAGGAGCAAGCAGACCAATCTCGCACTTTGGCTCCAACCTTTGCAGTAGGAGATCAAGTATGGCTCAATGCTTGCAACATTTGCAGCACTCGCCCAACTCGCAAACTCTCCGGAAGAAAGCTTGGCCCCTTTAAAGTAGAATCAGTCATCTCCTCTAACGCCTTTCAACTTACCTTACCTGCAAAATGGAAAGATATCCCCCCGGTCTTTCATGTGTCTCTCCTAGAGCCAGCTCGAGTCCTATACCCGGGCAAGACTCATCCCCCTCCTGAACCGGTCACTGTCCTTGATCATCAAGAGTGGGAAGTAAGCCGTATTTTGGATTCCAGGATACACAAAGGAAAACTTCAATACCTTGTTGAATGGTCTGGCTTCCAGTCCAACAAAGATCGCACCTCATGGGAACCAGCCCATCACCTTTGCAATTCACCCAATCTGATTTGAGAATTCCATGCAAGCTACCCTTGCAAACCTCGGCAATCATGATTCTTTCCCATCCAATCCCATTCCATTCCATTCCACATTCCATCCCATCCCATCCCATTACATTCCATTCCACATTCCATTCCATCCAATTCATTCCATTCCACTCCACATTTCATCCCATCCAATCCCATTTCATTCCACTCCACATTTATCTTACTCAATCACATTCCATTCCATATTCCATCCCATTAAAACTTATCTTATTTCATCATTTAATTCCTTCATCTCACTGTGTTATTCTTTTCTCATTTTCCTTTCATTTCCACTCATTATTAAAAAAAAATAATAATATTTCTATTTTTAATAATGAATAATAAAAATATATATATATATATATATTAAACTACAAAGTTTCTTTTATTTCTTTTTCTGCATCCTCCCAATTCGCCGTCAATTCCGCAACCATGGACCAAAAGGTATCAAGGTCTTCATTGTTGATCAATGCGGACATTATTCAAAGTACCAGCACTTCCGTTACAATGGGCCTTTTGAAAATCTCCTCGCATCTTGCAACTCGAGCTCGCTTTGGCCAAGCATTCCATCTGCCTTCCTCCAAGAGCTCTTCATACGCTCTCTTCCTTTGGCCACCCGACGTGCCTTCTCCGATATTGTCCGTCAGGCGCCTTGCATCCGTTTTGACTGGCAATACGATTGGCACCAGATCTGCTTCGCCTCGGCCCTCCATCCCTTCCGTCCCAGCCAATTCCTCCTTTCCATCTCCTTCATTTCCTTCTTCTAATTCACCTGCTTCCTCTTTGTTCTCTCCACTTCTGTTTCCTCCATTTTCCTCTTCTCTTTCTGCTGCGTTTTCTTCTCCCTCCCTTGCTTCCTTGGTTACAACTCCTACCGGTTCCGCACCGGATACCTTGCCTTGCACCTGGGCATTCATCTGGGTCCCTGGGTTTTCAGTCTGCGGTCCCCAGTAAGGTGGTGGTGGTGGTTGTGTGTTGGTAGTATATCTTTGAAAACGAGGCAACACTAGCAAACAAGCAAACAATTAGTTATTATTTAAAGATCATTAGTTAGTCCTGATTAGTACTCATCAGGCACTCGAGTCCCCAAGTATTTGATCTCCGGCAATGGTGGTATCTTGTAATTAACCCTTGGCGCGGACCTACAACTTTGCATCTCCCTTGATGATTCCGAAGGACCCTCAACAGTCGACTTGACATTTATAGGGAAGTTGCACGCCACCTTGCAAAGGCAACATTGCTCGCATTTTTCTCGGAGACCTTGGACGGCAGTACTGGGAATACAACGCTTGTTGCGGCAAATACAGTTTTTGCAACGGCGGGATGACGATGACAACATTCTTACAAAATTTATAAAAATCTATTGGGTAATGAATTAATTAATGTATAAGGGTATACAGTGATAATTAAACAACTTGAGATCAATGGGAAAATTTACCTGAACGCTTGCAGGAGCTCGCGTCTTTATACCCGGGCAACTGTCACGCTTCGCACTTAAGGATTATTGTCTTCACCACTTCAACATGTCCTCTCCTCAGTACCATCTACCTCAGTCTAAAAGCGTGGCACAAATAAAAGCACAACATCAATGGTGCAATCCGCTATTTCCTCTGGCTTGCGCTGACCTTCCAATCTTGGCGACCAAATCAGTATATACTTGCAAACTTTGCAGTTAACTCCATACAAGTCAACCATCCATTATGAGATCCAATCTCTTTCCCTGGCCAATCAACAGCCTCTGACTCCCATCTTTGGTCATGCATTGTTTGTTAGTTCGCATCTACGTCTAACCAAGCCATCACTACTGTATAGTTTGCAATTGGACTAGTCCCTACCCTGCATAAAATATTACCTCTCATTTGCATTACCTTCAACGTCACTTTCTCCTATCCAAATTCGTCATGCAATTGTACGCTCAGATTCTATTTTCTCGCACTTACGCTAAGACCTCGTATCTATACCAGTGCTTCATTTCCCATTCCATTCCTGTCATTCATTTCCTCACCGCTTCACCTGTAGTTAGCTCATCACAAGGTTGTATCTAGTCACTTTGAATTACCTTATAAGGGCTATCCCCTTGCCTGCTGATTTTCTCCTCAGTTAGTTAATTTCATACGTTCTCGCATTTTGCTGCAACCTAGTTATCACATTGGACTCAGGTTGAGTTTCCTTCTTCGGAACACATCCCATTCATCTTGCCGTTTGTTGAGTGGCATAACCAAGTTTGCACTTTGCAACTGATTCTTGCTATTTGCACTTGCCCTCGCACTTGGTATTCCTTTGCGCTCACGATCATCTAAGAATTGCCCTATAGTACGTGGGGTGGTTGTGTGACAGTGGGTTGATTATTGCCAGTAATCACAAGGATGAAGGTGGACGCGTAAGGATGTTCAGGTCCAACGCAGGACAGTAAAAGCCCGTGGCACAAAAGGTTTGGCCCCGGAACAAGCCAATGCCCCAGGGACTGAACGGGCCTCTGAGGCCAATTTCCTGGTCTTGGGATCCCTGTGTAGGTCTGTTGAAGAAGTCCGGGTGGGTAACAAGGTTGGCGCAGATCATTGATGAGCGGATGGAGGCGCTTAATTTTGGGCCAACAGAGTTGTTGAGTGCAGAGGAGAAGGATTTTCTGGCATTGGTGTTGGTGCTCCGCAAAAAAGCCCTTGCCTTTGGGCCGGACAAGCGCGGATTGCTGAGGAGCAAGGTTGGTGATTCCTATGTGATCCCCACGGTGCTGCAAAAGCCCTGGCAGATCAAGCCAATTCTGATCCCTTGGACCATGCGGGAACCCTTTTTGGAACTGGTCCGGGAGCGCGTGAGGACGGGGTTGTACGAGCAGTCCACATTGAGCTACTCTAGCCCAATCTTTGCAGTTGTTAAACAGGATGGAAAGTTGCTTAGGATTGTTCATGACCTACAGCGGCTTAACTCATTCACCATCCCGGATGCGGGATTGCCACCGCGTGTCAACAAGTTCCTGGAATTGATGGCGGGGCGCATGTGTTATGGATTACTTGATGTAATGGGGGGGTATGATCAGTGCAATCTCCATCCCAAGTCATGGCCGTTGACCGCGTTTGAGACAGGATTGGGGAGGATGCAGCTAACAGGGTTTCTGCAGGGCGCAAAAAACTCTGTGGCTGTTTATCAGGCCCAGATGATGTGGATCCTGCGGGAAATTATTCTGGACAGGGTTCTGATTTTTATTGATGACGCAGGCATCAAGGCACGAAAGACAGATTACGGGGGAGCGGTGTTAGGGGAAGCCCCAAAGATCCGCTGCTTTGTCTGGGAGTATGCTCAGACATTGGAGCGGGTCTTGTTCCAAATTGAGGAGGCAGGGCTTACAGTATTGGGGAGTAAGTTGGCAGTTTGAGTTCCGGTGCTGGAAGTGCTAGGACATGTGGTGGCTTTTGATGGCAGGAGAATCGGGCTGAAGAAATGGAACAAATTCCTCAAATGGCCAACCCTGTGGTCGCCTTTGCATATCCTCCAATTCCTGGGACTGTGCAGTTACGTTTGCATGCGGTATCCGCAGGAGGACCCGTTTGAGGTGGAGGAACCCCTGGAAGTGGAGTCTCCAGTTATCCATGTAGGTATTGTGGAAGCGGAGGTCATCCTTCCGCTGCAGCAGTCCGGGCATTACGCAACCTTGTGCTCCTTTTTGCAGGATATTTGGTTTCCCAAGGGTACGTCAGGGGAGGTAATTAAATGGGCAAAGCGGCGGATGACCAACTTCTACTTGCAGGAAGGGCAGCTGTGGCGGAGGAGTACCCCAGTTCCTTTGGTGGTTGTGACATGAAGGAAGGACCAGGAAATGATTCTGAGGTGTCTTCACAACAACCTTGGCCACCGGGGCAAGATCAAAACAAGGAGGCAGGTGAAAGCAAGGTTCTGGTGGCAGGGTGTGGTGCGCCTGGTGTGTGAATGGGTCAAGTCTTGCAAAGCGTGTCAACGGCAGAGCTCTAGGCTGCCCAGGGAGGTGGGTCACCCTACGGGAGAGGACGCGCTG
Source organism: Puccinia polysora (assembly GCA_025617555.3). Taxonomy (NCBI): domain Eukaryota; kingdom Fungi; phylum Basidiomycota; class Pucciniomycetes; order Pucciniales; family Pucciniaceae; genus Puccinia; species Puccinia polysora. The sequence goes on along the minus strand of CM062616.1, from coordinate 43,011,307 downwards.
TTTGGGCGGGTCTCCCTTGACGTGGTCCACATAAAGGTGGGAAAGTTTGTATACCTGCTGGCCCTGCGGGACAATCTATTGGGTTGGGTCAAGGCTTGTCCTCTGGTGAAGTTGTTGGCAGAGAAGTTTGCTCAGTTTCTAGAGGAAGATTGGTTTGCGCAGTATGGTTTGCTTTGCCTGATCACCGTCAATGGAGGCGCGGAGTTCCGGGGTTGTTTGATGATGCTGGTCCAGAATTGTGGAGCTAGGTTTGGGTGGGTCACAGAGTACTATCCAGAGGGTTATGGGATGATTGAAAGCGGTCATCAGACTATCAAGGATGCCCTGGTAAAAATGTGCGGTGAGGACGGCAAGCGGTGGCAGGAGGCCCTTCTGGTGGTCCTCTTTGCAGACAGGATCTTGGTCAAACGCTCAATGGGCTACTCACCTTATGAACTTCTCTACGGGCAGCGTCCGGTGCTTCTGGTGGACTTTGAGCTGGAAACCTTCTTGGGAATGGACTGGTGGAAGGTGAAGACATCCGTGGAGCTTGTGGAGGCACGCGCCAAACAGCTTCTCCGACGGGACAAGACCCTGTCAAAGGCTGCGGAAAGGTTGTGGAAGACTAGGAGGGCGTTGGTTGGCTATTGGGACAAGTGTTGTTCCCATTGCCTCTGGGATCTGTTGCGGAAGGGGGACTTGTTCTTGCTGTACAATTGGATTCTGGAGTCCCAGTGGGGTAAACTTTTTGCCAACCAATGTAACGGCCCCTTCTGCATGGCATCCAAGTTCGAGGGCGGGAGTTATCAGCTTGAGGAATTGGATGGGGCACCACTCAAAAAGAAGGCCGCGGCTTTGCACGTGAAGAGCTTCTTTGCACGCGGCTCCACCTCCTTTTACAAGACGGCTGGCGATGGCACGGACGCAGGGTACGGTGTTGGTGGTTCAGGATTGGTAGACAAAATGGGCTCTTTGGCTGAGGAGGAGCCCGTGCACAACGCGCCGCTTCAAAGGAGCAAGAGGCTACAAACCTCTGGGGACAGCTGTCAAGCTGGGGGGTACGCAATTAGGTTAAAAGGCAAGTAGGGTAAAAGGTTTATTTGTTGAGGGAATGCTCTAGCCAGTTCACAGCTGGAATAACTAGACACCCCAGAATGTCCGTTTTCTTATTTCTTGAATACATTGCTTTGTGAGTTGGTACTGGTTTTGGTTATGATTTGTTGCAGGGACGCGGGCGCGGCGTGAGCCAAGTCCGTAAACGCAAGGAAAAGCCCCGCGGTTGGGTAATGAGGGGATCCTTGCCCGGCGTAATTAAAAAAAAAAAAAACTTTTTTTTTTCTTTTTGGGTTTTGTTTCTCTTTTGGGGTTTGATTATTTTCTCTGTCTTCTCTTTATCAGTCATCTTCTCCTACAACTTGATGGGTGCGGGGTATGCGTGGGACACGTACGGGACAGGTCTGATTTGGTGAGGGGGTGTCCTAGCCGGTTCACAGCCGGAACAGCTAGACACCCCAGAGTGTTTGTTTCCTTAACTTCTTTTCCTCTCTTGGATGACTGTGTGCGCGCGCTGGTGGAGGGTGGTTGTGTTTGTTGCAGGATGGGTACGGGGAACTGTGTGGCAGTTTGGCTGGGGTGGTCCAGGTACCTTTGGTGGAACTTTGTTGGCTCAGGACGCGGGCGTGGATCTCAATCTCACTCTCATTCTCACCAGGGCGCGGGCGCAGATCTCAATCTCACTCTCATTCTCACTTGTGATGCGCAGACGCGGAAATTTCTTTAACACTCAATCGGGAAAAGGGGATGTTTCCACAGGACAACCTGCTAGGAAAAGACGTGCGCGCAGAAATGTGTATTTCTCTAAATCAGTGGAAGCGTGGTACAATGAAGAAAAAAAAACGCAGAAAGAGGCAAGGGGGGAGAGGGGGGGAAATGCGCCTGAGCCATTCTCATCATTTCCTCCATTTCCGCCCACAACAACCCCAGTAAGGCCCGGAAAGACGCCATAAGCTTGCGCCGGGATTCCAAGGATTGAGCGCTGGGGGTTTCTAGGAAGTCTCAGAGCATCGCGGTTGACCTTTTGGCAAAGACCTCAAATCCGGCTGCTGGGAGTGCCAAGACGACGGGGATTTCTTGGATCTTGGGGGGGCTGGGGGGAGGTGGGACTGGTGAGGAGGGGGCCTCCAGAGGACCATCTGGTGGGCTTGGTCCAGCAGGGGGCAACAATGAGACAACAATGGGTGACGTGGGTAGTGGAGGGGTGCTCAGGGAGCTTGGGAAGGGGCCGGGGCTGGAGCAGGAGCCGGGGCAGGGGCCGGAGGAGGAGCCAGGACAGGAACCAGATTAGAAGCTGGAGGAGGAGCCGCGCAATGTTGAAGGATTTCATTGATACATGGGTCCCTCGCGCCTTGCCTAACCCGGATGCGGTCCGCCCAGAATTGCATAGCCGCCCGGAAAGCCGCAAAGTTGGGGAAATCCTCCTTCTGGGGAGGTCCTGTGCAGCGGAACGGTCAAGAGGAGCTGCGGATCAGGCTTGAGGGGGGGCGGCAAAGGGGTGATCCGGGCAGAATCCACAAGTCTTCCGAGATGGTGTCATTGTCCAATACCAAAAACGGGTCTGGACAGGCCCTCTTGTGCGGGCAGGAACGGGAGCCAGATTGAGGGGGAGGCTGGGGCATTCCCTTGCTAAGCAAGCAGCAGGGGTAGCCGCAACAGCAAGCGCTGCAGGCGCATTGACCAGCAACAATCAAACACGCATGCCCGTTCCGGCACAGAAATCACAGGGGATCATAGCAACGACAGAAGTTGGAGGGAGGTGAGGGGCTAGTAGGTGGGGTGGACTGGGAAGCAGGGGGGGTGGTCCGGTAGTGCGGTAGGGTCAAGGTAGTGATGGAAGGACCTCTGGGGACAGAACTCAACTTGGGGGGGGAGGTGGTGTTGTATTTAAAACCTTTGATTGGGAGCTGCGCCGTGGGCTGCGTGCTCAGCAGTTGGGTGGGTCGGGCTCAGCATTTGGGGTGTTCAGGGTCTCAGCAGTGCCTGCTGCGGGCTCAGCAGCAGGGGATGAGGGCTCAGCAGCAGGGATTGCGAGTCTCAGCACCAGTTGAGGGTTGGGCCTACTCTGGGGGGCCCCGGGCCGCAACCCTCCCAGGGAACGCATACCAAGTGATGGAGCCGGCCCAACCAAGCTTTGCGGGTGGCTAGTCTGGAAGGCGAGGGCAGGTAGGTCAGGGGTTATATACGCTGGGGAGGTTTGCGCGGGCATAAGCATGGGCTGACTCATGGATTGTGGGATCCGCAGACGCCCACATACAGATAAAACCCGGGGGGCTCCATGTAGGGCGCGGCAGAGGGCTGTGCCATGAGAAGGAAAAAATGGACATACGTGATATCAAAGGGGAGGGTTTTGGATGGGGTGGGTGGTATGGGGTAGGGTTAGGGTGGAGCTAGGGTTCTGTACTCAGGGTAATATTTCATCTATCTTGTTGCTTGTGGTTGTACCTAGGCTAGGCCTGAGAGGGAGGACTCAAAATACCTCACTCTCAACTCCGGGTTGGATAGATCAGGATATTGTGTATCATATATCATCATGATCCTCTCTATTTTCTGAAAATTCATTGCATCCAATCCCCTTACAGACGCTTAGACCAATAACTTCCGGAACCTGAGGACAACTTCAAGGGGTACCACCTCTCTTGTTTCCACAACGGGCCCGGTGGGGGATATGGGAAAATACAGCCAGATGGGCTTGAATGGGCATAATTGGGCCCAAGGTTTATTTTGGACATACTTGGCCAGACGGGCTGGCCCGCCAAAGTGTGTTTTTCTCAGGTCTTGGGCTTTGCGTGGCCCATTGGGGCCGCCGACCATATTGCAGCCTGTGCCAGGGTCCGCTTGGGGACGCTTATATCCCTTGGTTTGGCCCACGCGGGGCTGTTTCAGGGCCAGACTGCCGCGCGGGGCTGTTGCAGGGCCCAACGGCCCACGCGGGGCTGTTGCGGGGCCCAATGGCCTGCGCAGGGTTGTCGCGGGGCCCAATGGCCCGCGCAGGGCTGTTGCAGCGGCCAAGAGATCCCGCGCGGGCCCGGCCAGTTGCAAACGGCCGCCACTGCCCTGGGAGCAAGGGCCAGCAGCCCATGCTCCCTCCCCCTCCCCTTGCTTGCCATTGCAAGGGGGAGGGGGTGGCTGGCTGGGTTGAACCAGCCAGCAACCAACCACAATGAGGCGGTCTGTCAGCCATGAGACATGTATTGGTGTCCTATAGGCTGCCCAACTCACAAGTCTTGGTAGTATAGTGGTTAAGGAATGTCTGAGTACCCTTCGGAGTACCTAGGTAGTGTTTTCAAGCCTCCATTAGTCCATTACATATCCATATTTTTGACATATAAAGTTTCATATAATCATATTTTTATAGTATGTCTTAATATTAGAAATCATCCCATAAAACCTTGAAGGTTTATATTATAATTTATGGGAGATCTTATAACTTTACTCTAGATTAAAATCCTCTGGAAGCGTCCAATTGGATGTAAAATTAATGTCCTTAAAGATTTCCCTCTGTGGAAACTATTTTCTGTAATAATCCTTATCTACCATAACCCAGATTGTTAGGTGAATTGTGAATTATTTTCTAAGAAATCTCCTTCCAGCTTGTATATAACTTTCAAGAAGTTAATCATGCTGGAAAAGCTTACACTCAGAAGCTAGGAAACTCCCCTGGTGCAGATAAACTCTGTGGGAATACTTGCCCAGAGTATACATATCTATGTGGATTAAGAATATCTAATAATATGGTTTTAATTCTTTGAACACCTGCTCTAATAGATCTACAGAGAGTTAGAGGGTAATTAAATTGATTCTGAAGCCTTGAGAGCTTCCTCTTGAAGGAGAATAAGTGACTGGGGTGATTCCCCCTCATCACTTTAAACTTCTGAGTAAATAAATTACAACCTTACCTCAAAAATAGACCCCAATGAGTATGTAAATGTAATTATACATTGGGGATGATTTCTTGGGGCTCTGAGCCACTGGAGACGAAATCTAGGACAGTGGTGTACTCCCCTGATGATGCCCTGAGTCCCCCTGAGGACTCTTTCAATATAAAAGAGGAGGGTCTTGTCCCTACAAGACCTATTCCTCATTGTATTTTATAAACCAGATAGTGCATATTAACAAGCCCATCCAACTTAGTCCACCAAGAGGATTGACTGGGGCCTTTTAATTCAACATCTTATTATATTATCAATCAAACAATCAACTCCAATTTTGAGTCCAAGGTCCTATTGGATTTATAGTCCTTTTTAGGCTATCATAAAGGGTGTGAGCTTCCTTGTGTAAGCAAGTCTCCTTTGAGCTTTATTTATTAAAGCTAGGCCCCTTATCTCTTTAGAGGTTCAAGTTGTGGCTTTTTTACTCCTGATGACTTACTATCAGTTGAGTTTTTTTATATTATCAGTGTAATCATTAAAACTGATATTTGGCAATTATTATTATTTTCTTTGCAGGTATCTGCCACAGCTACTATAGCAATAGAGGCAATACTCTGACAATTGGGGGCCTCATCTCCTTTTGAACCAAATTTTCGACTTTTTTGCCTGTTAAAGTAAGAATCCCTGTTAATCAACTTGAAATTATATTTCAATTACAGGAAAATTTATAAAAAAAATATATATATATATACTAAGAATAACCAAAAATTTTCGAAATTTGGTGTTAATTTTTTAGATTTTTGCTGAAGTGCTTTAAACACTTCAGTACTAGTTTGAGGTTTTCTCAGATAACCAGTAAGATTGAATTTTTTTTTGATATAAAATTTCATTTTTTTTAAAAAAAAATAAATATATAAGAAATATATAAATAACATAAGTAAATTGACCAAAATTTTCGAAAATTGTTTTCTTGTTTTTAGAAAAACAAAATTTTTATAAGCAAAGTAAAAACTTGGTGCTGTTTAAATTGTCTCAAATCAAGCATTATAGTGAGTGTGGTTGATTGCAGAATTGTTTTTGAAGAATAAGAAATAAAACAAAAATAAACTTATAAAAAAAAATTTTTTTTCGAAAATTGATTTTTTGTTTTTTATAATCTTTTGATCACAGAAAAACACTTGTAACTTGTTAAAGTTTTCTCAGGTCAACTTTGGGGTGAGTACTATCGATTCCAGAAATTATTTTTTTAAGAAAAAAAATAGTAAGGAGAAAAAACAAAAAGAAAAAACATTACAATCAAAATTATAAAAAAAAAACCAAATTCTTTAACAAATTTTTTAAAAAAAAAAATTTTTTTATTTTGATTGGTTTTTTAGATTGCTGAAGTACAGGAAACGCTTAGCTCGATTGGGTTTTTCTCAGATCACCATGAAAGGTGATTGCCAAAGACAGTAAGTTTTTTTTTAATAAAAAAAATAAAATAAAAAAAAAATATAAAAAATAAAAAATAAAAAATAAATAAATTAAATAAGAAAAATCAGTACTGTGTTTTGATAATTTCAACACTGATTTTGTATTTAATTATGTTTACTAGGAGCAAGGTAGCTGACCTTGTGCCAGCTGGAGAGTTCAGACGCCAGAAAAGACAGCCCTCCACCAGGAGTGGCAAATCTGCTGACCTGCCACACCAAGAACAAGATGAAATATTTGGAAGCAGTGGAAGCAGACAACGTGCAGAATCAGGCAACTTACCTGAATCAGACTCTGGAAACTTACAGAGCTTTCCTGAAGATAATAGGAAGGGTACAACTGATGAGGGAGACATAAAACTGGGATCCAACAAAGATCAAGAAACCAATGATCCCCAAATCAAAGGTAAAAAGATTGAGTCCAGTGAACCAGTCAGCTCAAGCATCAACCTCCCAGGTTCCCTTGGAGAGTCCATCCCACCCTCATCAAGAGAGAACCCTCATCAAGAGAGAAATATGAGGATGAGAAAGAGAAGGGAACACAGGAACTCCATTTATGGAGAAATGATGAGGATGGCCAGGTCTCTCCAAGGAGGTTATCAATTCTTGGAGGGGGAAAGGGCCAAAAGAATGAAGAAGTAATTTTGTCCTTAGATTCAGAATAATGTTAGAGAAATTTCGTGATATTTTCTTTAATGAAACTCTACATATTAAAAAAGCAGTAATACATGCCAACCAATTTTGTATAGATGGTTTTGCTTCCATGGGTCATAAATATGATAATATTATGACAACTAGTATGAATTTTAAATCTGTTTTGGCTGCCTCAATAAAAGAATTAGAATATGTGACCAAAAAAATTATGGAGCTTGATTTAACTAAGGTGCATCATAAGGATTTGAACAAGTTGGAAACAATCATAGCAGATTTGAATGAAAATTTAAAAACCAATAAATTATCCACTGAGGACATGAAAGAAGGCACTGATTCTTTGAAATCAGCTGTTATACAGTTAAGCAATTCAATGGAGCTATTGGAAATTAAAGTAAAGGATAAATTCACTTTACTTGAAAAATAAATTTCCCTGCAGAGCTCTAACTCTAAAGAGTTGTTTAATAAGTTTAGTAATAGTATAGCACAATTGAATGACAGACTGGATAAAAATATGCTAATGATCTCCAATAAATTGGAAGATACCAAACATATAAGACATAGTGTACCACTTTTTCAGGATAGTAAGCAAGTTATGAGTAAAGATAGAGGTGAAGAAAAAATTTAATTACCTCATGAACAACCAGGAAAAAATAGTGAGATATTTAAGCATATTCTGCAAGTTCTGCCCAAGATTAGTGAGTGGCCTAATTTCACTGGGGAAGGAGCATATGATCACACAGAATTCATATCTTGGATTGATACCTTGCAAGAAGATACAGGTTTACCTGATACTTTAATCACTAGCAGATTGAGTATCCTGTTTAAAGCTATAGCTTCAGATTGGTACAGAGATAGAAGAAATGCTGTTGGAGTACAAAGTTGGAGCTTCTGGAAAAAGGAATTGCACAATAAATTTGGTACACCAAATTGGAAAAGGAAATGTATGACTTCATTTAATAATGATAATTTTGTAGCTGGTGTCACTAGTCCTGCTAGTTGGTTCACAAGGCAAAAGAAAAGGCTAAGAGCTTTTGACCCAATGCTAGATCAAGATAGTATTAACTTTAAGCTGCTTTCACTAATGGAAGGTGAAATTTCTTTTGCTGTCAAGACAAGTATGAAAGTTGATGGTGACTGTTCTAACTTGATTAATATATTAGAGGACATAGTGGAAGATACATCTTTGGGGAGAAAGAATAATTATCAAACCAAAGATAACAATTTAGTCAGAACAGAAAGGGAGAAAACTACTAATAAAAATCCTACTTCCAATACAGAGATATCTTGTTATACTTGTGGTAAAGTAGGACATACCTCAAGGGTTTGCCCGCAGAAAACAAAGAAAGTGAATAACATTGGTAGTGAAGGTTCTAGTAGACAGGATAATTGTATTGAAAAGACTGAGTCGGATAGTTCCTTCAAAGATGATGATGAACCTATCATAGGTTGCATAAATTCCATCAGAACATATAATGAATTAGTCACTATGAAATTTTGTGATAAGCCTTGTAAGGTCCTACTGGACAGTGGAGCATACAAATCCATGGTAAGCAGAAACTATATGGATAGCTTCTGCCCAGATTGGAAAGAATCAGTTATAAATGCTCCTGCTATTAAATTCAATAGTTGCTCTGGACCATTGATTTCTTTAGGGACAGTAAAAGCCAAATTATTATTTGCTTCATTTGTGTTCATAATTAAATTTGTAGTAGTTGATAATGCTCCCATGAATTATTTCATAATAGGAAATGACTATATGAAAGAATATTCTTTCAATTTGTTTCACAGTAAAAAGTCTTCATATTTTACTGTTGGTAACAGTGTTAAATTCTATTTTAATCAAAAACAACTTGATTCTGTCAATCACCTTGGTAAAGATAATTTTTGTAATGAAATTATCAATGAATCTAAAATCAATTCCTCACTAAGTGACCAAGAAAAAAGTAGTCTGCTGAACACTTTATTTGACCATAAGGAAGCATTTGCTACTGTTGATGAACCTTTTGGATCCATTGTAGGTCATGATGTTAAAATAAATTTGACTATTGAAAGGCCTTATCCGCCTGCCTTAAGGAAACATCAATTTCCTGCTAGCCCTAGGAGCAGAGAGGCGCTTAAAGAACATATAAATACTTTGCTGAAATTAGGGGTCATCAGAAAAGTAGGGGCTAATGAAGATGTTGACATTACCACCCCAGTGATAATTGCTTGGCACAATGGTAAATCTAGAATGGTTGGTAATTTTAGAGCATTAAACTCTTACACAACACCAGATAGGTATCCAATACCCAAGATTGTCAAATCATTGAGCAAATTACACCAAGCAAAATATGTCAAATAAAGCACTACAAATCACCTTCCCTCATATTCCTTCTTTTTCTTTATCCCTTTTTATTTTCATTTCCTTCAGTCTCTGTTCACGATCTGTCCCTGTCAAGAGTCAATGGTTAAGTGTCACATCCGCGGGTCTCTGACCACTGTCACTTGTCAACTTCCATATTTCACATTTGTGTTGCTTGATCTTTCTCTTCTCACAATCCTCTCATCTACGATACTTAAGGAAGCTTCACAGAGGCTCTCCTTGTTATCCTTCCAGAAGGACTCCTTCAACTCAACTTAATCAATTGTCCCTCAGCAACAACCTCTCCGACTCAAATCTTTTCCTACATCCTTCAGCGCTCTCTTCTCGTCATCCTCACTCTTTCCTTCTCTCTTAATTCTTTCTTAAGCATGACTCAACTATTATCTCTTCATCAATTCTCTTAATCAAATCCTCCAGCTTGTCAAGTTCTGACTGGTAAGAACTCAACCCACCTTGTCTGCCATTCAACTCACATCAATCTAATTATAAAAACTTTCTCTTTCAAGTCTTTTATTTTCACCTTCACCTCTCTTCCTCAAACACTCACACTCTTGAACTTGTCAAGTTCTCAATTCTACACCATTGCTCAATGTCTGTTTTTCTTCCTTTAATCTTTCTTTTTATTCACTATTTTTCTTTAAGATCTTTGTTTTATTCTTAACTAATTTCTTTTATGATGCAGCCCTCTTGGTTCTTAATTCATTCAAGTCTTTCACATTAATTCATCACAGTTAAAAGCCGAAGGTCCGTTTGACAAAACTAATCAAAACAATGGAGTGATCCAGCAACAATGGATTTTGACAAATTATCCTCAAAGCCGCCCTTGAAGCCGTTCCAATCCTTTCTGACAAAAACTACTCAATTTGGAAGGACAAAATTTCCATGCTTCTCGAACTCAAAGGCATCAAGGAGGCTCTTGACGATGATTCAAAAAGCCTGAGTCCGGCCGATGATATGGAGACGCGAGTAATTCTACTCTCTCAAATAGATTCATTTACTCATAAAAACGTAGTCAATCCGGCGAACATCTCTTCAGCTTGACTACTCTGGAAAACTATTAAAGAACGCTTTGCTTCCTCTCAAACCGCAAATAGAGCCCGCATCTTCAACGAATTCCTTTACCAACAATTCAAACCCAAAGCTATCAATCTCTTCATCACCAAGACAAAAGTATCTCTTAAGAAAATGATTGACGTAGGAATAGATCTTCCAGACAATATTCTTGCCTATCTCATTCTCTTTAAATTTCCACCCTCTCTGCATTCCTTACGCCAACAAATAACGCACTCGGACAAAGTCGTCACCATGGATCTTGTCATTAATCACCTCACACAGCTTGATAATGAGACTAAGGTTAAACACAAGGAACCTAAACTCAATGACACTGCTCTCCTTTCTTCCAAACCTATCAAGAAATCCGTACCTGTCAAATTCCGATGCCAAAGGGGTTATCATAATCCACAATCCCTGGATCACCCCGAAAACAAATTCTGGCATCTACACAAGTGTCTAGCCCCAGACTGGTGGAAAGAATCTCAGATACAATGAAGAGCTCAACTCCATTCTCAATCCAAATCTAAAGAAGTCGCCCACTACTTTGATCAAAGAAATTAATCCGTCAAATCGCATCATCATGGACTCAGGTGCCTCTAGTCATATGTTCAACTCCAAACTTTTCTTCACTCAACTGGACAAACAGATTCCCAAAGACTTCATCAACACCGGAAAAGAAGGAGCCAGAATGCCCATTAAGGGTAAAGGTGTTGTCCAGCTACCGTGGAAAGGTTCCTCTATCACTCTCAACAATTGTCTATACGTCCCAGATCTAGTGGTTAACTTAATCAGTCCCGGCGAGCTTATCTCCTCCAAAAACTGCTCCTTCTCTTCTTCCAATAATTGATTTGTCCTCTATGCTGGCTCTCAGCAAGCCTTTTCTGGATTCATTAAAGAAAACTTATTTCTTCTTAATCCACCCTCTCGAATTGGTCACAATTCAAAATTTTGTCATCTCTCACTACAGGACTCAGACTCATCTCACATCAAATCCCTACACCAATCCTTTGGGCACGTTAGTCCTCCTCGCCTCAAGAATATTTTTCCATATTTAAACTCCAAAACCCTCTCAGAATTTCAGTGCGAAGATTGTGTCTTCTCCAAAATTGCAAAAACCTCCTTCAAAAACACTTCAAGACTCGCTTCCAAACCGTTCAAACAAATCCACATCGACTTAATTGGTCCCATATCTCCACCTTCTTGAAACAACATGAACTACATTATGGCTGTAGTCGATAACTTTTCGGGATATATTTCTGCTATTCCACTTCAATATAAGTCAGACGCTTGTCAACAGCTGAAACTTATCCTTAATCACGAAAGGCAGAAACGCGATTGTTTTCCAGCTACCATCTGCACCAATGGCGGCGGAGAATTGAGCTCTTCTGAACTCAAAAGTTATTTCAACACCAACTCAATTCAACATCTAATCACAGAGCCTTATCATCACGAACACAACGGAAAGGTTGAAAGAGCTAATCGGACTCTTACCTAATCTATGAGAGCCATTCTCCAAAGCTTGAATCTTCCTCTCAATCTTTGGGCCGAAGTTGCTAAGGCCGCCTGTCTTTCTCTAAATCAAATTCCAAAAACAACCAATTCCCCTTCTCCTTATCTTCTCTTCACAAATAAATCTCTTCCCACCAATTACTTCCATCCTATAGGATCTAAGTTAGTCTACCTCAACCACAAAATTAATTGAGGCAAGAAATTTAAGGATCACGGACTTCCTGGTATCCTTGTTGGTCACAACCCGAGTTTTCTGTCATTCCGAATTCTTAAACCTGATAGCTCTATCATTTCTTCTAAGCATGTCTTTTTTCTCAAAACTAACGATTCTTCCCAGGTTTCCCCAAACTCCAAGGCCGTCGAAGATCATCTAATAGTCAAACTTGACGATGATCTCTTTGAGATCCCAAATGTTCCTCCTTCTTTGACTTCCCCTGTCTCCGTCTCCCAACCTTCTTCCCCTATACTCAATCATTCTCCTCCTCCAATTCCGTCACCCAACCTGCGCGAAAAATCATCTTCCAATTCCAAATGTATTTCCTCTGACAAACTTGCGCAACAATTGGTTCCCAAATATAGTCTTCGCGATTGCTCCAGTTTGAATCCTCCTCAACAATACGGCTACCACCACTATTACGCTCCCAGAACTTATGAACAGGCAAAAACATGTACCGACAGCCCAAAATGGGAAACCTCTATGGATGTTGAACTTAACGGTATTGAGGCACTCGATGTGTGGGATGATTACGAAGGTCCTGATCCATTGAATCCTCTCAACACTACATGGGTGTATCGTCTCAAGGACAACTGCCATGGAGATCCATTGGTCTATAAAAGTAGGCTCTGCGTTCAGGGTTTTGATCAGATCTACGGTATTGATTTTCAAGACACCTTCTCACCCACTGGTAAAGCTGCATCCCTACGCATCGCTCTTCTCTTTGGTTTTTACCATTCTCTTCCGATCTCCCAATTTGATGTAAAGAGCGCCTTCCTTCACGCGCCGCTTTCTGACAAATTAATCATCAAAAGACAGAAAGGCTCAAACCGCAAGTCCAAATATCTTATTCTTTGAAAATCTCTTTACGGATTAAAACAAGCCCCTGCTGATTGGTTTCACACTTTCACGTCGTGGATTTGAGAGCAATGATTTAACAAATCAATCTCTGATCCATGTCTCTACATTCATTCAGCTTTGAATTCTGTCCTGTTCTTTCATGTAGACAACCTCATCCTGGTTGGTCTTGGGGACAACTTCCAAAAGAAATTTCTAACTAGATTCCCTAATTCCAATCACCATGAACCTAAAACGATTCTTGGAATGAAATAGGAACAAACCAGTAATAAAATCCTACTTTCTCAACCCAAACATATAGAGCACGGACTTGAAGAATTAAATATGCTTGACTGCAAACAAGCTTCTATCCCTCTAACTGCAAACATCAATCTAACCACTGCTAGCGATGAAGAACACAAAGAGTTCAAAGCATTGAATATCAATTATCGTTCTGCAGTCTTCTTAATGAATTACATAGCCGGTTTAACTCGTCCCGACCTCAGCTTTGCCGTATTGAGTCTTGCCTGTTTCTGCAAAAAACCCGGAATTCAACATTGGAGAGAGGTTAAAATATGTTGGAAATACGTAAAGGCAACATAGGATCTCAAACTCACTCTACAAGTCAACCACACCAATCTTCAAATTCAGTGCTATAGCAATGCCTCCTGGAGTGATGACTTAGAGACCAGGCAATCTCAATCTGGTCATCTCTCTCTTCTCTTTAACTCACTTATCTCCTGGAGCAGCTACCGTCAACAAAATGTCACTCACTCCACTACCAAAGCCAAACTTAATCCTCTTGTTGATTTGTTTCTTGAAGCTATTTGGATGAAAGGACTTGTGGCTGAACTATGGAAATCAAAAATCTCTCCCAGCAAACACTTCATCGACAATAAGGGTCTTGACGACAAACTCAAGAAATTTGGCTGAAATTCTAAAACCTGCCACATAGACATAAAAACAAAAGCTCTTTGAGAGGAATTGAAACTCAAAAATCTATCTATTGAGCTTATCTCCACTAACAACATGAAGGCCGACGGTCTTACCAAAGCCCTTCCTCTTAACTCTCTAACCTCTCTACTTCTTCTTATAAATCCTTCCTTTACTAATCCGGCGTCAGTCTTACCAGTCACAGGGGGTGTCAAATAAAGCACTACAAATCACCTTCCCTCGTATTCCTTCTTTTTCTTTATCCCTTTTTATTTTCATTTCCTTCAGTCTCTGTTCATGATCTGTCCCTGTCAAGAGTCAATGGTTAAGTGTCACATCCGCGGGTCTCTGACCACTGTCACTTGTCAACTTCCATATTTCACATTTGTTTTGCTTGATCTTTCTCTTCTCACAATCCTCTCATCTACGATACTTAAGGAAGCTTCACGGAGGCTCTCCTCCTTATCCTTCCAGAAGGACTCCTTTGACTCAACTTAATCAATTGTCCCTCAGCAACAACCTCTCCGACTCAAATCTTTTCCTTCATCCTTCAGCGCTCTCTTCTTGTCATCCTCACTCTTTCCTTCTCTCTTAATTCTTTCTTAACCATGACTCGACTATTATCTCTTCATCAATTCTCTTAATCAAATACTCCAGCTTGTCAAGTTCTGACTGGTAAGAACTTAACCCGCCTTGTCTGACATTCAACTCACATAAATCTACTTATAATAACTTTCTCTTTCAAGTCTTTTATTTTCACCTTCACCTCTCTTCCTCAAACACTCACACTCTCGAACTTGTCAAGTTCTCAATTCCACACTGTTGCTCAATGTCTGTTTTTCTTCCTTTAATCTTTTTTTTTCTTCACTATTTTTCTTTAAGATCTTTGCTTTATTCTTAACTAATTTCTTTTATGATTCAGCCCTCTTGGTTTTTAATTCATTCAAGTCTTTCACAGTAATTCATCAAAATATATCACTTGTATGGATTTCTTGAAAGGGTTTCACCAAAATGTTGTACATGAAGAAAGCAGAAAATTTTTGAGAATAGTTTGTCACTTGGGCGTTTTTGAATATCTAAGAATGCCATTTGGTATCAAAAATGCACCATCTCAGTCCAAAGAATGATGGACACTGAAGTTCATGAAAAATTGATGCAGAATTGGTTAATCATATATATAGATGACATTATAATATTTTCTGAGACATGGGAAGAGCATATGTCAAGGTTGTCAATTGTTTTGAAGAAAGTGATTAAAATGAACATGAAAATTTCTTTAAATAAGTGTTTGTTTGGTTTCAATGAGTTAAAAGCCTTGGGAAACATTGTGTCCTTAGGAATAGATCAGAAGAGAGTGGCAGAAGTTTTGTTGAAACCTAATCCCAATAGTGTTAAAGAAATGCAAAGCTTTTTAGGCTTTGCAGGGTATTACAGGTTACATATTAAGGATTTTGGTATCATAGCCTCTAGTCTTTATAAAATCTGCAGTCCCAATGTTTCTTTTGAAATGACCACAGAAAGAATGGAGGCCTATGAGTTGCTGAAAAAGTGTTTAACAAGTGCACCTTTAATTTTCCACCCAGACCCTAAGAAACCATTTAAATTGTATGTAGATGCATGTATGGAAGGTTTAGGAGCAGCATTGCACCAAGTGCAAATTGTTAATGATAAACCGGTCAAAGGACCTATATGCTTTATATCTAGGCAACTTAAAGATAGTGAAAAGAGATATGGTGCGTCACAACTAGAATGATTGTGCTTGGTTTGGGCCTTAGAGAAATTGTATTATTATTTGGATGGGTGTAAGTTTGAGGTCATTACTGATTTTACAGCTCTGAAATCACTTTTGAATCTAAAGACACCTAATAGGCACAAGTTGAGGTGGCAGATAGCTATCCAGCAAGGGAGAGGGTGCATGACTATAGTGCATAGAGAAGGATTAATACATAAAAATGCAGATGGGCTGTCTAGGTGGGCTTTACCCAATAACATTGATAATCCAGCCTATGACCCAGAGGATAATGTAGATAAATTACCAATTATGGGCATTTCAATGACAAATCTTCCTGAAAGCTTCTGGAACTCTGTAATTGATTCATATACCAATAATAACAATACTTCTTTGCTCCTTGAGATATTGAAATCTAAGTCAAGTGCAAAAGATCTGATTGAGGGATTAGATGCAGATTGGAAAAAAGGTTATATGGAAGGAAGGCTTGTCCTTTTAGATGGTTTTATATATCATAAATCTGCTCATTGTTGCTCAATAGTTTTAGTACATGATGATCATATACAAATGATTTTGAGTGAATGTCATGATAATGTTTGTTCTGGAAATCTTTCAAAAGATAGAACTATTGAAAGAGTTAAGATCCTAGCATGGTGGCCAAACTGGAGACAAATTGTTGGATCATATTGTGAATCCTGTGAAAGATTTCAAAAAGCAAATAGGTCTACAGGTAAAAGATATGGTCTGATACAGACCATAGAAGAACCAAAAGAAAGGTGGCACACTATTAACATGGATTTTGTATCCGGATTACCTCAAGGAGGTAAGGATAATTTCAAGTGTGTTAGTAGTGGTGGACAGATTCTCAAAGAGAGTTAGATTCTTACCATGCTACAAAGATAGCTCTGCAATGGACATTGCTATGTTATTTTGGAATAGTATTGTCAGTGATTTAGGATGTCCAAGAAATATTATCAGTGATAGAGATCCAAAATTAACATCTGGATTTTGGCAAAGTCTTTTTAATTTGTTTGGAACAAAGCTTTATTTCTGAACAGCTTATCATCCTCAAACTGATGGTCTAGCAGAAAGGATGATACAAACATTGGAAGACATGATCAGGAGATACTGTGCTTATGGCATTGAATTCAAGGACAGTGATGGATATACTCACAATTGGGTATCTCTGTTGCCAGCTTTAGAATTTGCCTACAATTCCAGTAAGCATTCTACTACTAATATTTCACCTTTTGAATTGGAAAGAGGGTGGATACCTCATATGCCTAGAGACATGTTGCTAAGCAAGACTATAATGTTACACCCTTCTGCTGACTGTTTTAGAGATATGATGAATAAAGCTGAGACATATGCTAGTAAGTGTGTTAATGATGCAGTAGAGTATAATAAAAGTAGATGGGACAAGAGCCATAAAGATCATGATTTCAAAGTAGGTGATATGGTCTTAATCTCTACTGTTAATTTTAGTAATATTTCAGGACATAGAAAATTGAGAGATTCTTTTGTTGGTCCATTTGCTGTAAAAGCACTTCATGGTAAGAATGCAGTGGAAGTTATTTTAACCAAAGAATTTGAAAGAAAGAATCCTACTTTCCCAATTAGTTTGGTTAAAAGGTTTATTGATCCACTTAAGTCCTTTCCTAGTAGAAAAGTTCCTAAGGTTTTCATACCACCAATGGAACATACTGATGAAAATATTCCTCATAAAATACTACAACATAAGATAATTAGAAAAGATTGAAAAGATGTAAGGTTATATTTAGTTAGGTTCACAAATAATTAGCGTATAGTGATCTTTGGCTAGAAGCTAAAGATATTAAAAATGCTGAAGTTATTTTAAGAAAGTATAGGGCTTTAAATAGGTCTAAAAATTCCTCATAGAGTAATTTTTTTTTTTGGAGGGGGGGAGTGTCAGCCATGAGACATGTATTGGTGTCCTATAGGCTGCCCAACTCACAAGTCTTGATAGTATAGTTGGTAAGGAATGTCTTAGTACCCTTCGGAGTACCTAGGTAGTGTGTTCAAGCCTCCATTAGTCCATTACATATCCATATTTTTGACATATAAAGTTTCATATAATCATATTTTTATAGTATGTCTTAATATTAGAAATCATCCCATAAAACCTTGAAGGTTTATATTATAATTTATGGGAGATCTTATAACTTTACTCTAGATTAAAATCCTCTGGAAGCGTCCAATTGGATGTACAATTAATGTCCTTAAAGATTTCCCTCTGTGGAAACTATATTCTGTAATAATCCTTATCTACCATAACCCAGATTTTTAGGTGAATTGTAAATTATTTTCTAAGAACTCTCCTTCCAGCTTGTAGATAACTTTCAAGAAGTTAATCATGCTTGAAAAGCGTACATTCAGAAGCTAGGAAACTCCCCTGGTGCAGATAAACTCTGTGGGAATACTTACCCAGAGTATACATATCTATGTGGATTAAGAATATCTAATAATATGGTTGTAATTCTTTGAACACCTGCTCTAATAGATCTAAAAAGATTTAGAGGGTAAGTAAATCGATTCTGAAGCCTTGAGAGCGTCCTATTGAAGGAGAATAAGTGACTGGGGTGATTCCCCCTCATCACTTTAAACTTCTGAGTAAATAAATTACAACCTTACCTCGAAAATAGACCCAAGTGAGTATGTAAATGTTATTATACATTGGGGATGATTGCTTAGGGCTCTGAGCCACTGGAGAAGAAATCTAGGACAGTGGTGTACTCCCCTGATGATGCCCTGAGTCCCCCTGAGGAATCTTTCAATATAAAAGAGGAGGGTCTTGTCCCTACAAGACCTATTCCTCATTGTATTTTATAAACCAGATAGTGCCTATTAACAAGCCCATCCAACTTAGTCCACCAAGAGGATTTACTGGTGCCTTTCAATTCAACATCTTATTATATTATCAATCAAACAATCAACTCCAATTTCGAGTCCAAGGCCCTATTGGAGTTATAGTCCTTTTTAGGCTATCATAAAGGGTGTGAGCTTCCTTGTATAAGCAAGTCTCCTTTGAGCTTTATTTATTAAAGCTAGGCCCCTTATCTCTTTAGAGGTTAAAGGTGTGGCTTTTTTAATCCTGAAAACTTACTATTGGTTGAGTTTTTTGATATTATCAGTGTAATCATTAAAACTGATATTTGGCAATTATTATTATTTTTTTTGCAGGTATCTGCCACAGCTACTATAGCAATAGAGGCAATACTCTGACACGGTCGGTCAGGGCAGGGGGGATTTCATCACCCCCTTGCCCAAAGGATGACAAGGCCAGCTGCAAGGAGAGAAACTGGCAGTGGGGGGGATGTGATCACCCCTCCACCATCAAAGCAAAGCAGAGACCAGGAGTGCTCCCCCCCCCTTTACCAAGGGGGAGGAGCAATGGGGCTGAGGGGATTTGACCACCCCCCAGCCCACTTCCATTGACAAAGCCCTGGGGGTATTGACCCCCACGGCCCCTGGTAGGGGAAATTTACCACCCCCTCCAGGGATCTGAGAGAAAGAGGGGGGGGACAGCATGTCCGCTGGTCACACCCCCCCATGTGAGTCTGACACCGGACCCAGGTGTGTCCTGGGTCCCACCTGGCCATTTGTATGGTCAGGGGCTGGTTGCATGAGGCAACCAGCCAGTGTGTGAGGCAATAGGACCGGTTGTAACAGACAACTGTCCCAGGGATTGAACAGCACAGGGGATGGTTCAGCCCCATAAGGGTGGAAACACCAGAATGGACCGGAACGGGCTGGTTGTAAAGGTTCAGGGACTGATGCCATGTGGGCTGATGTAGCCCAAAACAAGTAACAAGGCCTGTATAGCCTGTAGAGCTCTTTTGGGGCGGAAAATTTGCCTTTTGGCTTGTTGTATCATGGGCTCACAAGAGGCCAATCTTTTGTACTTGAGGAGCTCTTCTCCCTGCTGCTTTCCATCCATTCATTCATCATCCAATCAAATTCATCAGCAATATCATCCAACCTGTTTCCCCATTTGTGAGAGACCATCAAGAAATTATTGACAGAAGGTGTCCAGCATTTCTTTTTCTTGAAAAACTGCTCATTTGCCTAAGCTAATTGCTGGCCATAATTATAACAAGAAGCCCTTTTGAAAGTCACATATCCTCATTTAGAACAAACTTCTGAATTATTTTTCATTTATATTGAATGATTCCATTCATTCTTTCATGCTATTTTTGAATTCTTTTGACCTAAAGATGGTAGGATTCATGCATTCTTGAAAAACTGACAATTCCTTTCTGAAATTTGGGAACAAGAAAGAATAATAAAAACTGTTAATTTATTAAAAATTATTTATTAATGAAAAAAGGGACTAGTTCAGAATTTCTTGTTTTAAATTGATTCATTTATGCAAGAAGGAATTAGTTTAAAATTTTATATAACGTGGGGATAGCATTTAAAACTTTATGTCAAAGACATAAATCTTTAAAAAAAATGATTTAAATTGAGATAAAATATTCAATTCTTTTGGAAAATGGGAAATTTATGACCAACATCCCTCAAATAAATTTAATTTTGAATATTTTCTGAGAAATCCTCCATTCCAAATCATTCTTCTATAATTTCCATGAATCTATAAAAACTGTGGATATCTCCATTCTTTCTATGTTTCATGATTTGAACCCAAAACCTCTTTTTCAAAATTTAATTTCAAAATTAACAATCATATCCTTGGTATTTCCTTAAAAGGTTTGAACCCTGAAACCAAAACAAGGAAAATCACTAGTAACTCAGTGAACTCTTCAAATAAAAGCATGTATCAGAGTCAGAAAACCTGCTATTTTATTAATTTTGTGTTTGCATCCAAAGCTGAAATTTCAAAACTACCATTAAAAAATGAAAAATAAACTTATTTCACATTGGGAGTGTCAGATTTACTTTCAAATAAGTTGGTTTTTTCCAATATTGTTATAAAGTGAAATCCATCCCATTCAACCTCTAAATCAATCAATAATAACCATCTATCTTCACTTGAAGATTGAATCATCAATCATTTCTCCCAGTTTCTTTTTTTTTTTGAGACAAATTCAATGAATCTCATTCAAAATCTCAAATTTTTCCTCAATAAATAAATTTTTCCTGTTGAACTTGAACCAGGTTTCTCCTATCATTCTAAATCATGAATTCCTTCATCAAAAAAAAAGGGTGATGATAAATTCAAGAATCCAGTTGTGTGATAGTTGTTTAGGTACCTACATGGCCCATTTGAGCCATGGGAGCCCATGAATAAATACAAAAGGCTGTTCAAAATACGCGCAACCCACGGGGGGTTTTATAGGAGCCGTTTACCCCCAAAAAACGGCAATTGTACCCCCATACATGGCCAAAATCTGCCCTTTTCGGGGGTAGCCACCCCCTGGAGGTTGTGCGAGAATTTTGGGGACCCCCTGGACCACATTTGGGTTCCCTCAACCCAAATTTGGGATCAATGTATACTACTTGGGACTGCTAGGGAACCAACAGTGAAACCAAAGTGAAAGTAAAGTAAAATTTGAAAACCCACAGTGAAAGTAAAGCAAAACCAAATTGAAAGTAAATTCAAACGTGAAATCATATAGAAACCTGCAAACAATTTTTTCTCAACTCAAAAGTGAGCAAAATTTGTTTGTTCAATTGAAAGTTGGATTGAATACTGAAGTATACCATTGCATTTTGTTTGCATGGGAACAGTGGAAAGCCCTCCTTATGAAATTGCTGAGTTGAGAGACTACATCAATGGTGCCATTAAAAAAGCTTTTTAAAAAAAGGATTTGGTTAATGAATAATTTGAAGCCCCAATTGCAACCTCATCTAGGGTTACAATTGAGGAATAAAATGTTTCAAAGATGGATTTGACCTCTGGTTTTGAGTAACATTTTATGTTTTTCAGCTTGCTACTATTGCAGAGCAAGCAGCAAAATAAACAGCAAATTAAAATAAGAAACAAAAATAAATAATAATATATTAAAGGAGAAATAATATTAAGAATATTATTTTAAATTATGATTTTACATAAAATTTAAGATAGGGTCACCAACTGACACCTACCTCAAATTCCCACTTGTTATAATTATAAATAATTTATGAAAATTGCCAAAAGGCATGGCCTTGATATTTTGGCCATTCTAATATTTCATAGGCAACTCTACATATATGTTTCCTAGTGAAAATTAAGTCAGAATCCCTCAATTATGTGAAATGGAGGAGTTACAGGTCAAAATGTGATTTATCACAATTGCTGCACGCAGCCGCGGCAACTGATACATCTGCGCACGGCTGAGCAACAGCACTGTTGCCCCTTCTTCCTATCCTGAAAAGCCAAGTATGCAGTCCTGGGAATCTGACAAGTACACAGCTGCGGGAACACCGGTGTAGAGAATCCTTTTGGATTGGGTAAAAAGTAGCAGATAGCTTGCTGGCAGTCACTTGAGGGGGAATTTAGTACTGCAACTACTGATAAGATAGAGGAATACTAAGGGTGGTTTTTAATTTTCTGCCCCTATAAATAATATATTAGTCTCACAAAAATAAAAGAAAAGATATTTGTGGCTGAGTTTTAGATAAAGTTGCTACTATAGTAGTCTCTATCAGACCTAGGATCAATTTATTCAAGGTTGATAAAGAAGAAATGGTGGAACAGATAGTTGACTGAGGCTATAGAAGCTGATTAAGGGAAGAATCTTTCAGCTTGTATTATCTTATTATATACTTTATTATTGTTTGATTGGTTAATGATGAAAAATCCTTTGATATTACAGGTGATGATTGATAAAGTTGAAATTTTTGAGCCTATACTTGATACTGATGATGATGGTTGAAGATGATTGATGATGATGATGATGGATAAGGTAGGTGATGATGATGGTGGATGGTGATGGTGATGGGTGATGGTAATGGTGGATGATGGTGATGATGGTGGATGAGGTAGGTGATGATGATGGTTGATGATGATTGATGATGATGATGGTAGATGGTGATGGTGAGGATGGATGATGATGCTTATGGATGGTGATGATGATGGATGGCCAAGGTATGTGGTGATGCTTGGTGATATTCAAGTTATGGGGAAATGGTGGTGATGTTCATAGGTTTGGAGTATTGGGTAAATAATGGTGGTGGTGGATGGTGAAAGGTATGGGTTATTGGGTTGTTGCATGGTCAAAAGTATGTTTTGATGATGATGATTGATTACAATGATGATAAGGATGGTGATGGTGATGTTGTTGGTGTGGGATAAGCAATTAGAGATGGTCACAGTATGGTTTATGGGATAATTAGTTGAGGATAGCCAAGTATGGGTTAATGGTGCCTAGGAGGCATGACAATCCCTGGAGGGGAGGATGAAGGGATCTGATGGGACCTGGATGGGGGAGAGAGGGAATCTATTTATAGACAATCCTGCCCTCAGGGCCGCCCCTGAGGGTCTTCCTAGTACAGTGAATACATTTCATGAGGCATTTTTGCTGGCCAGAGGAGGAGGCTATGCAGGATCTACATGCATGTACACCCTTGCATGCATTGCTGTGCTGCATTGATACAGGTAACCCCTGCATAAATTATCTTCTGTATAGTGGTGTTTGGTTATTTGTTTGGTTCTTCATGCAGTTCCTTGCGTTTTTCACTTCTGTATGGTGGTTCACAGCCTCTTATCTACTGATTCATGCAGGATCTTGCATATATTTCTGTGTGGTGATTTTTTTGGTGCTGTATTAATTGCTTCTGTACTGCATGTGCCTGCTTGCATATATTGCTGTGTACAGATGAGTTTATTTGTTTTGTGCTGTATTGATTGCTTCTGTATAGGCTGGTGAAAATTTTGGGTGATTTATGGGTTTAATTTATGTGTTATGTACTTGAGGTCTCCCAGAGTATATCCATATGTCCTTCACTGAGCTGTGAAACCTGATTGAGCTGTATCTTCTAATCAATGGGAGATAGAGGGGTACTTTGGCTGGGAGACTATAGGTTATTTTTGATGTAGAATCCATTTTTGAGGTCTTTTTGATTATTTGAGCTGTCATTATATGAGAAAAGTGATTCTGATGGCTCTAGGTTAGGTTTTGGAGCACCACACTGGCTGAAAGGCTGACAGACAGCATGAGAAGCTGAGGAACCATGTAAAGGTACTACTAGTAATATTGGACTTACCACATATCCAATAAATGTCCCTGTGGATATTAGCTATTCTAAAAATAAATAAAATCGTATAAAAATACTTAAATCAACTTTCTTCATATTTGTACAAAATATAATGAGAAAATACCAAAATGTCAAAAATAAGATAACTAAAGCTTGAGAAACATCTGAAAATACTTTAAAAATAAAATTGAAAGAAATTCAAGATATACATATATCTGTGACATACTGATAAAACTGAATATTTCAAGAAATTACATATATTCCCATAACATATATTTTTAATTGTTTATTTTACGCAAATCAACAAAATTTTGAAAATAAGAACCAAAATCATTATTGTTATTTTTCTCCCATCATCTAATACATAATGAGAACTCATCTGACATCAGATTACCCATAGGAATCTCTATTAAGAAGACAGAATAACAACATGGGAATATTTACTAAGGATAATTAATGATATAACAATCATGTGGATAAATAGGTGTTATTCACATGCCAAAACATCAATCAAAAAGTAGAATAATTACCATACCCTGTAAAATTAGATGCTACCCGTGTTATAGCCCCAAGGACACATGATGGGATACCACTGGTTACCCTTCTAGCCTAAGAACCTGTCCCTTTGAGCCCCTGTAGCCCTCAGAAGAACAGAAATGGGACCCAAAAGGATATAAATAAAGAGACCTTCTTTGAGGTTATTGATACCCCAGACCCAGTAATATTTACATCCAGACACCTTCCCAATGTAACCAAATACTTATAAGAGATTATTAAGTGATTTATGGCTTTATTCTGATTAATATTATCTGTCCCAAACCTTTTTTTTATCAATTTAAACTGCTGAACAACCTTTTTATCACAGATACAGGTTTAAACCATCAGTACACATCCCAAAAATTTACCCAAAGGATTAATTAACATACAAGTGATTTTATTATCCTTTTTCAGTTGCGGAAACTTGGTTAAAAAGCCCTGAAACTCCATCAAATATTTTATATATATATTATCTTTGGGCAATATCTCCTTTAATAATATAAATTAAAGGTTCCAAAGTAACCAGGCCTACATGTTTTCAAAGTGAATTCACAGAAGAAGAGTTTTTAAAGATCCCCAATATTATTTTTGCCCCTCTTTTTATTTATTTAAAAATCAATTTACTAATATTGATTAATAATATTCAATCATAACCAAACCATTACACCTTGCAACTGCTTTATCCAAAAATTTTAAGGATTTTTTCTGCATTTATTGAATAATATATTTATTATTTATTCTATCACCTCTGGTAGCTAAAGGATAGCAAGGGTATTTGCATCCAGGATTCTGAAAATGTTTCTGAGGTCTTTGCTGGATTTAATTTGATTGAAACTAATGGGTTGCATTTAAATGAAACTATGACTTAACCAATGAATGTTTACTAGATCCACTTGAACCACCTCCTGTGAGAGCTTTTCCTACTAGGGAATAGGCAAAAATTTTTTTAAAACATGGGAATGTGAAGCATTTTTATGCTCTGACACTTTTTAACTTGAAGAAAGATAGATATGTGGATTTAGCCTGTGATAGACATGGTTCCTAGTTGGGGAAACTCCTTACCAAATTTTCCAGTAAAAATCACAAAAGGAAGGTTGGGTGAAAATTTTCAATCTTGGCAAGTTCTACAAAGGCAGACACCTTGTGGAAACTCTCCTACAAAGACACTCAACATAACCATCAACCATCAGAACATCCCTCTGTGCATCCTCAACTGAGGAGAATCTTGGGGGTAGCCTTAGATAATCTAAAAGAAGGCATGAAAGATGGGCTCAATTCAATAAAACTGAAAAAAATTTTAGCAATACTGATGGAGGTGATTTGTCATCTTGCTACTATTGCAGAGCAAGCTGCAAAAGTAACAAAAATCACATAAAAAAAATAATACAATTAACCTAAGAAGGAGTGGGAAAACCATAAATATTATTACAGAAATGGATTCTCCACACAAAATTAGGTAGGGTCACTCACTGACCCTACCCTTGAAATCCAACTCCTTAGATTTTTAAATAATTAAGGAAAGAAAGACCAAAATACTACGGCTCCACTATTGAGCTTTTGTTCAATTAAATATTTCACACACATTGTCACATATAGGTTTCACACCTAAAATTCAGTCAGAATTGAGGTGTTGTGTATATTTTAGGAGTTACGGACGGAAATGTGTTTTGTCACAATTCCCACACGCAGGCGCAGCAGCCAATGCGCCCGCGCGCGGCTGAGATACAGCCCTTTCACTCCGTCAAGGTTGTGTACGCAGCCCCAGGCCTCTGACAAGTAGGCAGCTGCGGGACTACGGGTTGACAGAGTGACAGGCGGCCTGAGAGGCTTAGGTACCAAGTAAACATGCTACAACCCACACGGGAACATTCTAAATATGTAATAAATGTTCCCGTGGATAGTATATAGTCTAAAAGTACATAATATTATTTAAAAATACTTAAATAATCCTTATACATATTTTTTATTTAATATAATTCAAAGAACCAAGAATGTCGAAAATAAGACAATGACAACTTCTGAAAATATATTAAAATACTTTAATATACTTTTATGAGAATTTCTAGACATAAATATCATTGTGAAATACTAAGAAAACTAATGATGTAAAAACATTTCATGAATTCCCATGACTTATATTTTTAAGCAATTATCTTAGTAAATTAACTGGAACTCGAAAATAAGGAGTAAAATCAATATCATGACTTTTACTCCAGTTATATAATACATAATGAGAACTCACCTGACATCAGGATTTCCTTAGAAATGTCTATTTATATGATTATTAAATTACTGGGAACATTTACTAAGGATAATTAATTAAATAATACATAAATGGGACTGATTATTGTTATTCACATGTCCTAATATCTATTATGAAGTAAAATAATTCCCATACCCCGAGGAATTAGATGCTACCCGTGCTATAGCACCAAAAACACATGACAGGCTACCCCTGGTTACCCTGCTAGCCTTAGTGTCCGTCCCTTTGAGCCCCTGCACCCCTCAGAAGTACAATTTTGGGACTCCAAAAGCTATAAATAAAGAGCGCTTTTGAGGATATTGATGGGCAGAGACCCAATTATATTTATATCCAGACACCATGCCAAGGTAATCAAGTACTTATAAGAGATAAGCAAGTGATTTATGGCTAAGTCTGATCAATAATATCCATCCTCAACCTCTTTTTTATCAATTAAAACTGCTGAACAACCTTTTAACCCCAGTATACAGGTTTAACCCAATAGTGCACATCTCAAACAGATACCCAAAGGATTTAACAATATACCAGTGAGTTTTATTATCCTTTCTCTGTCGTCGCAGCTTGGCTAAAAGGCCCTGCCCCTCCACCGTGTATTTTATATAAATATTATCTTTGGGTAAAATATCCTTTAAGCTAAGGAGCCCAAAGTAACCAGGACTACGTGCTTTCATACTGAAATCCCTGAAGAAAGGTGTTAAAGATCCCCAATATAATTGTGGCCCCTCTACAAAAATATTTAATAATCAATTAATTAATATTGAATTAAAACAATAAACCATAACCAAACCACTTGACCTTGCAACAAGCTTAATCCTAACATTTTACGGATGTTTTCTGCATTTATTCAATAATATATTTATTATTTATTCTATCACCTCTGGTAGATAAAGGATAGCAAGGGTCTTTGCATCCAGGAGGCTGACATGATTATGTTTATGACCCAAAAATCTATAACACTTAACGGAAGGTAGCGCCTGCTGAACTGAAGGGGAAAGGTTTATGGAGGTAATCTATGAACAGCTTGAAGAAACAAGTTTGATTCATTGGTCAAAATTCAGTGGAGAGGGTCACTTGGAGGCCCTGTACTTAGCACACCCAGAGTCATTAAAGATTTGTAAACAATGCCATCATATTGCTATGTTGGATTGTACTTGTAAAAAAAATAAGTGATAAAACTGATAGAAATTTCTTTGAGAGAATGTATAAAGAAAAACCAGGCCAGAATCTTGATTGAAAGACAAGGTAAATGGACGGAGTGAGGAAAACTGAGAGACTGGCTAGTGGAGGCTCTGAGGTGGTACAATGGCGCATAGAAAAGGTAGCATGGTGTTATTGAGCCACGGTTGAAGAATGAGAGAAGCAGATGAAGTTGTTGATGTAGGAGTTGTGAGTAACTCTTTCTCACCAAATAGAGCAAGGACCCGAAGACGTCCACAATATTGATGGGCGGTAGGAGTGGTCTTGAAGTTGTAGCTTGATCTGGTTCAATTGCGTTGATGTTGGTGTTAGGCGTCAACAGTGGAGAGTTGTGACAGGCGGGTAACAGGGAGAGTCTTGTGCGCGCTCTCCAGTGAACTTGGCATAGAGAACATAGCAGAGAGTCAACACGCCAGGATATTTGGTCAGTTAAGAGTTGGAGAGTTGGCCGTGAAAGAACGCCAATATTAGTTTGGAGAGAGATGTGGAGGAGGCTGCCTTCAAAAGTGGATTGGCAATCATATCCGAGGAGCTGATAAGCTTGACATCTATGTTTCTGGAGCTGTACTGCTCTCAAATATACTTGATTTTTATGTCAAGGTGTTTTTTTTTGGCGTTTGAGCCGAATTTCTTAATTTTGTCCAGAAAACCCTTATTATCAATCTGAAAGATAGATGCAAGGGGAGAGGAACCCCAAAGCTCACTGACAACGTGACTCAGCCACTGATTCTCTTGAAGTCCGTCGGATAACGCGTTCATTTGGGACTCAGTTGACAATAAGGTAATGTTTTGCTGTTTCTTGCTTTTCCAGATGATATGGCAGCCTTTACATAGACAGATAGATCCGCTCTGGGAGGTGCGATTGTGAAGATTGCTTCCCCAGGTCGCATCAGTGAAAAAATGGAGTTGGTTTGGCAGGGAGAGGTTAGGCGAGATTGCAAGGGTCAGAGAAGAGGTCCCTTTTAGGTATTTCCAGCAATGGATGACTTCCTTCCAACCAGTCAGACCAGGTCAATGATTAAACCTATACAGTATTGACACAGCAGCTTCCAGGTACGGGCAAGTACGGCATGATAGGTAATTAAGCATGCCGGTGAATTGTTGGTAGTTAATGTTCAGTTTTTCAAAGGCCTTAAGGTCATTTTCTGAAGCGGGTGTAAGCTGCACGTTAGGTGTCATAGGGGTGAGTACCGGCCGGCAGTTTTGGAGATTCAGAATTTCCAATCCTTTATTGATGAGACCATTTTGGGAAAGGAGGCAGGAGGTTTTTGTTACTTTGATATCCATGCCTAGTAGAGTGTTGGGTGAGTGCGCCAAGGAGTCGGGAAATTGAGCCAGAAATAGTTCTTGAAAGCGTTCCACATTGCCAACAACAACCAGGTCATCAACGTGAAAGAAGAGGTAGGAGGATGATTCATGGTCAAGGAAAAGACACGCGTTGGATTGAGATTGATGGTAGCCAATAGACTTCAACCACTCGGTCAGGGTGTTGTGCCAATTCAGAGAAGCTTGACAAAGACCGTATAGGGATTTTTGTAGCTTAAGTAAAGGGCTTTTTCTTGAGGACTCGGCAGGAGTTTTGATAAAGATATTCTCCTCTAGTGGAGCGTAGAGGAAGGCAGTTTTTACGTCAAATTGCCTGACTGGAAGACCTCTTTCCATTGCAAAGCAGAGAAGAAGAAGGAGGGAGGGAAATTTACCAGTTGGAGCAAACTTTTTGCCAAATTCAACTCCCGGGGCTTGATCAAAAAATCCTTGGATGCAAAGAAGAGCTTTAGTCTTTTCAGGAGTGTATTTAGTAGGTGGTTTGTCACGAATAGCCCAAGTGGTTCTCAGATAGCGATCAGGTACTCCGTCCTAGTCTTCCCAGACCTCATGATCTTCTATGTTTTTTAGCTCAACCTCCTTGGTGGCAAGAATCTTGGGAGTTTCAGCAGCAGATGAAAAGTGAATGTATTTTTCAGGTTTGACGCTGATGGTTTGTTGGCAAATTACACTGCTGCTTGGTTCAGGAGAAGTGGGAGGAGAAGCTTTGTTTGGAAGATCAGGTTTGATGCTGTCTGTAGAGGGTTCTCCAACCGTCTCAAAGTTGAGAATGGTTGAATCACCTTCAGATGATTCAGATTTCCCAGAAGGTTTGGCAATGGGAGGTATAAAGAGTGCAAGATTGTCAGATCCGGAGGATGAGACTGAAGAATGGTCCGCAGGGCAAGAGAAATCCAGAAAAGAAACGCTCTTGGTGTCCACAATTTTTCCGGTTGGGTTGATGATTTTGAACAACAGAAGATCAGGATTGTATCCAACAAGCCAACCTTTTTTGCCAGGAGGATTGAGTTTCCCTCTGGATGATTTTGGCTGAATCAGGAAAGAAACTGAATTGCCTATGGGGTGGAAGTAGGAGAGAGGAAGGAAACAATTTTTAAAAAGCTCGTAGGGCAACTTTTTGGCCTTGAAGGAGGGGATTTGATTGAGTGTAAGAGTGGATGAGAGGATTAGTTTGTGCAAGAGGCAGGAAGGAAACCCCAAATCGTGGATGATAGTTCTTAATGATTCAAGGATGGTCCTGTTAAACTGTTCAGCAAGTCCGTTTTGCTGAGGGGTGTACGGATCAGAGAAGGATTGCTTAATGTGATTCTTACCACAGAAATCAGTCATCTGTTGGTTAAAAAATTCAGTTCCTTGATCGGAGTGGATGACAGATGGTTAGTAGCCAAGTCATTTTTCTTCCAATTCTAGGCAGCTGATCAGCTTCCCAGGGATCTTTTCTTTGCTCCTCATGGGCAACGCAGCACAGAATCTTGAGTAGGAGTCAACTACGGTGAGAAATTACTTATGACCGTCAGAGGAAGTGGGTAGAGGTCCAACAGTGTCAAGGTGAACTTCTTCAAAAGCTCTAGTGGCTCTGGATGAATGGTCTTTGAAGGAGGCATGAGTAATCTTTTACAGGGAGCAGGATTCAAATCAACTTTCCTCCTTGGCAGGTATGTTCAATTTGTGTCGGATTTGATGGTAGCTTACGTGTCCAAGGGATTTATGGAGAAGTTCAGCAGAGGAAAGATGAGAAGAGAAGTTGGGAGAAGGCTCAAGGTTAAGGTAGGGAATGTGGTCAAAGTAGAATCCATTGCAAAATTCCTGAGAATCTCTCTTGATTGAAAAATGGTGGGAGTGAAAAGACACATCAAACTTGTCAAGTATTAGACAATGAAGCAAGAGCAGGCTGGCTGAAATTCCAGGAACAAGGAGAAAATCTCCCAGGAGAATGGAAGAAGAAGGAGAAGTGAGTCTGATAGAGCCTGTTCCTTTAATCTCCAGTTTACCAAGACCACAGCTCGTATTTACAGATCCTTGGTGCTTGTTGTCTAAGAATTCAAAGAGATTTTTGTCAGCCACCAAGTGGTGTGAGGATCCAGAGTCAAGAACAAAGTGAAGGGGATCAGAATTGCAGGTGTATGACAGAAAGCTGACACTTTCAATTCCATCTTGATTGGAAGATTGCAGGTGAAGGTGAGGATAGAGCATCCAGCACTTATTTTTGGGATGGTTTGCCAGAGGGTTGTGCTTCCTGGGATTGAATTTTCTGTTAGCTTTGGTAAAAAGAGAAAGAGAAGAGCTTCCTTGCAAGACGCTGTTGGCCATCTTCTTTTTGTTGAGATGGATCCTTAGGTGGTCAAGGACTGCATCCGGAGTAATTTCAGATTCAACTGCCAAGTGTGTAATCAATTGTTGAATGGCCTTCATAGCAGGGTTAGACGGCAGTTTGTCTAGTATCATATAGGCCTGGATGTTGGCAGGGAGTACAATTCCTATCTCCTGAAGATGAGTGATGCCTGTTTTTATCTTGGTTATGACTAGTTGAATGTTGGCCTCATCAAAAGTGACAGAGGCAAAGTTTTTGTAGACTTGGGCTTGATTGGCGGGCTTTGATGAGACAAAGTGGTTGAGAAGATCCTTCTATATAGCTTTAGCGTCTTCCTTGTTAGCAGCGGTGATGATGTTGGAGTGTACGCTGGGAGAAAAATTAGATATGATGATGGAGGTAATTATAGCATTGTTGTCCGGGTCTAAATCGTTGGAGAGGCTCATGAGGTCCTTTAGTTTATCCAGGTTAAGTAGAGATAGCATTTGAGTTCTCCAAATGGTGAAGTTGTCCTCAGTGAGTAAGTGAATAGCCTCAATAGTTGTTTTGAGAATCGTAGGATTGATAGCGTCCATAGTGGCCTGGTTCTTAGCTCAAAATTTGACTGTTAATTGTGATAAAACTGATAGAAATTTCTTTGAGAGAATGTATAAATAAAAAACAGGCCAGAATCTTGATTGAAAGACAAGGTAGATGGACGGAGTGAGGACAACTGAGAGACTGGCTAGAGGAGGCTCTGAGGTGGTACAATGGCGCATAGAAAAGGTAGCATGGTGTTATTGAGCCATGGTTGAAGAATAAGAGTAGCAGATGAATTTGTTGATGTAGGAGTTGTGAGTAACTCTTTCTCACCAAATAGAGAAAGGAACCGAAGATGTCCACAATATTGATGGGCGGTAGGAGTAGTCTTGAAGTTGTAGCTTTATCTGGTTCAATCGCGTTGATGTTGGTGTTAGGCGTCAATGTTGGCATTAGGCTCAGTAGGAAGTAGTGTGAAGTAGAGATGAGGGAAGGAAAAAGTAGAGATGAAGGAAATAAATAGTGAGAGAACAAAAGAGAATAGTGAAGGAGAAAGAAGAAGCAAAGTCTGGTGTTGGGGAATTGAGGAAGAGGTTGGAAGAGGTCAAAGACCAGGCAAAGGATGAAGAAAGTGGAGAATTGTGACAGGCGGGTAACAGGGAGAGTCTTGTGTGCGCTCTTCAGTGAACTTGGCATAAACAAAATAGCAGAGAGTCAACAATAAGTACAAATCCTTCTATTGCATGTTGTAAGAATGACAGCAAACCAAAAGACTTTCAAAAAATCCCTTGTTTTCATAAAAAAATAAATTTTTGAGTTCTACAGTTGTTCTGTAAATGCATTAAAGGATTTGGATTATTCTCCTGAGAGACTTCCAAAAGTCTTTGTGAGGGACCATGAAAAATATCTTATTTGTGCAATTTAATCTAGTTTCCATGAGTGATTAAGACAATTTTGCACCTGGAAATTGTCTAAAAACATACAAGCAAACTGTAAAGCACACTTTGTTAATGAATTTGAAGGATGGAAAAGCTTTATGACTCTGTTGGAAAAGTATGGGACCTCAAAGACAAACGAGGAGGCAGAGTTCAAATATTTGGAACTCAGAGTGGATCCAAATAATTTCTTCTTATTCTTCCTAGTTTTTGGAGCTGATGTCATGACTTGTATAGTGTTTCTTTAAAGAAATGAGGATGTGCTTGAGTATATGGAAAATAACATTTTACCTATCAAAGAGACATTTGTGACAGCTTGAAATTGTATAAACCCAGAATTTGGAAACAAAAAAAATTCTTGGGTTGAAGGGGCCCATTTCAAACTAAAACAATTTCTTGAAAACTATTTGGTAAGCATATTTTATTTTTGGAAAGACCTTGATGGAACAGCTTCAAATCAAATTAAATCAGTTCATGCTTCACTTTATAATCTCAAATTAAGTTAGATACAGTTCTTCCCCCTGAACTGTTACCATTGGGATAAAACTTGTCTTTAGAGGAAATTCGGATTTTTGGGAAAAAATTCAAGCAATTCAAACATGACCATGATGGAATAGTGTGCATCAAGTCATACTCCAATACTATGGGTTTTCTCTGTTCCAACCAAATATTTGACCATCTACCATTCACAGGATCTGTGGAACCTGAAGATGTTCATCCTCAGTCAAGTTTGGAATATGACCCTTGCAGATCTAGTTCTGTCAGTTGGTTTAAGTGGTATTTCTAAAATCACTTTGTGATTAATGATTTTTGTTTATTATTTCTAATTTACTAATTGTTGATCCTTTTGAATTTTTGAAGTGCAACCTCAAAAAATTGCTGAGCAATCCTCAGTTACATGAAAAGTCAATGCAATGATCTTGGAGTCTCCAGATGATGGTAAAGGCGGGTTATTGAAGTAAATAATTTGGAAGATTGCAGCATATTGGTCAAAAAAAGACTTGAACCTAGAGTCTTACAATCAAGTAGTGGCCAGCCTAAATTGACAGATATGCAATAGAACCATCTTGGTTTGAAAATGTTGAAAAACAACTCAAGCAGGAAAATAGGATGAGAAGGGCACCAATCAAGAAAAGATGAAAGATTGTAAGTTTTTTCTTTGGAGACATGTTCATTTTTTTGTTTTAATGAACTGATGATTTTAATTGTGAGTCAAACTTGGCAGGATCTGAATCTGAATTTTATAGTTCAGAGGAAGAAACTGAAAGTGAATCAACTTCACTTAATTTTGCATCCGAATCCTCTTTTGAGGAAGAGGTCATTCAGGAAGGCTCAACCAGAAATTCATCTTTGGTGATTATTCATTTCATTTTTGTGATTAAAAAAATGAATACTCAGTTAGTTTTGATGATAGGAACCAAATTTGAAATACCTCAATCAAAGACCTGGGAAATTCCATAAATTCTTGGGTGAGGTTTGGGATCCAATTGGAGATGGGAATTGCAGATTTAGAGTCATTGCTAAATCTCTTGGTTACAATGAACATGGATGGTTTAAAGTTAGGAATGAAATGATTGAAACATTAGAGAAAAATAAAAAATGCTACATTAAGATGCTTGGTGGTGCAAAAGAGGTAGAAAATATTTAAAAAATTCTTGATGTTGAAGAAATCAATCAAAATATTCCCTCTTTAAAATGGCTGGCTAAACTAGATATGGGACAAATATTAGCAGACACATATTCCAGACCTATATGTTTTATTTCATTGGAGTCATGTTGTTCTTATACTCCAATGAAAAAAGGTGTTACAGATCAATCAGACCCTATTTATATTTCCTTTGTAAACAATAAAAACTGGGTTCTATTAGTACTTGAGGGAAGAATGATTCCAATCTCACCAATTTTAGCAAAACCACATTCCTTGATTTCTCAAAAAGCCTCTGGTTGGTTTTATCATCTCAAAGATCAACTGAAAATGTTTTCTAGATTATAATAGACTTTGACTTCATTTCATCATAGGGTTTCATATAAGTTGTAATTGTAACACAGCTTACTATTTCTATTAATATAAAGGGTTATCACATTTTGAACATCATTATGATGAGTGTTTTGAGTTAACATCATTATATTGAGTGTTTTGAATGAGCGTTTAATTTTAAGTCAGTTCAACTTGTGTTGGGCTAATTCCATCATAAGGAGTATTTTACTCCTTTGGTGGGATTATCTTTACACAAGTTGGACTTGTTTTTTTGGTGTTTTTAGTTTAGGGCTAGTCCAGTTACTTGTCTTTTTCTTGTGTTTCTAATTTAGGGCTAGTCCAGTTAGTTGTGATTTTTTTGGTGTTTTTAGTTTAGGGCTGGAGCAGTTACTTGTGTTTTTTTTGGTTACTTTTACTTTAGGGGTATTCCATTGGGTAGTCCAAGTTTTTTTTGTTTTTTATTTATTTTTATTTTGTTTTCATTTTTTCATTTTTTTGTTTTTTTAACCAGAAATTCAACATTTTTTGATTTTTTGGTTGCTTTCTGTTTTTTTGAATGCTCTTTAGTTTATGAGAACCCTTAATTTATTTTAATACCCTTTTTTTCTTATATTATTACTATTATTATTTTTTGAGGCCCACTACAGTCCAGTGTTGTGTGGCATCCCCCACAACACCAGACCGTGATGTGTGGGCTGCCCAACTTTTTGAGCCTTGTGGAAATGTACATTGCTCAAATTTAGTTGTGTGGCGTGCCACATGGCCCATTTTGAGTAGTTTCCACGGCTCAATGACTTGTGAATTTAACATTAAACATAAAAAAAACCTGTCACAACTGTCCCTGGCATGCAATGGGTGGGGGGCAAAGGCACTACTTCTTACAGAAATCAGAATAGAGATGATAGGATTTTTTCTAGGAAAAGTGATGAAGTAATGACAAGGATAAATTAAGGTAAAGTTCAGATGAATCAAGGAGTAAGGCTCTTGAAGGAAGGCTGGTTGAATCAGTTCTATAGGAGTAACACCAAAGGGATAGGTGATAAAAGTAAGGTAGTCTGGATGGCTTTCTTGTGCTGATATGACAACTATTGGAAGGCACTACAAAATAAGAATTAGTATACTAATTCCTTGGGGGAATTATTTCAGGAATGGATGAGAGGCCAGAATAAGTGAGAGCTGAGATGGAGGCCTTCAGGAGGGATGACTGGTGCTGGGACTGAGATTCCCCATGGATTACATGTTGACCTGATGGGATGGAGGTGGTAGCTTGACAGATTGATTAATGGGCCTTTCCACAAAGGTGGGTCATTTACTGGACTTGAAGTACGGTTTTTACAGCCAATACTATGTACCATATTGGATAAGCAGTATGAGATCTGCATGTAAATTTCATACCAATTGAGTTGAAGGAGAGGTGGAGGATGAACTAAGCCATAGAGAGAGGGGAAGATCCTGGGAGATTGCCTAGGACCTGCGGGGAATGCAGGGAGAGGTTCAGGAGGTGCAGCTAGCAGATACAGGGGTAGAATGTTTATTGTACTCAGGGTTATGAATGACTGAGGAGACTGAGTATAGAGAGTCAAGTTGTGGTTATTAAATTACCCCCCCCCCCCCAGAAGAGGAAGGGTTAGCTCCTCATAACCATAAGAAGAGGCTATAAGTATGTTGAGTTCATCACCATTTCTGATTTTCCCTTCCCTTCACCATATCCATCACCATCACCACCTGACAGCTTTCCCTCCTTATCATCCTACAACAGATTACCCACCATATTGTTTACCATGGAGAAGACCAATGGCTACCATCCTGTCAATCAAGAAGTCCCTCCCTTTTCCAAATTCCTTATGATCTGAACCACCATCATCATCCCCAAGTCTTAAAAGTGTGAATACTGTAGACTGTAAAAGAGAACCTGTTCTTCAGCCACTGAGGTTGGAAAAAGGTGCTTGGCCCAGTTTCATTGGCAAAGGATGATGTTGGAGGAATATTTGAATTGAAGGAGACCCCTGAGGACTCTATTGTATCCTTGGAAGTATCCAGCCGCGTAGGTCCATTGGATTTTGAGTGGTCCTGTTGCCTTCTGATTTCTGCAAATCTTTCTCCTGAAAGAGGTGTTATTCATCTGTTCCAAGTGGAGGCTCCCCAAGGGAAGAAAAAAATAATGGAGAAGAGAAGACTGGAATTGAGGAGGTAGGTGCAGTTGGCTTTGGATGGCACAAAAATTAAAACCCCATCTACTTCAAAGGAGTTGAATATTCACTTGAGTATACCTTATTTGTCTTCCGTAAGTTTGATTGAAGAACCTGAGGACTTAGGAGTGTGGTAACACCTGCATCAAAGCACCATCAAACACATAAAAGCAGGCCAAACCACTGTTAAACTGGTCAAAGTCAATCAAAGCACTGTCAAACCAGTCAAATCTTGAAAGGCTCAAGTCAAATCAGTCAAATTTCAAATATCACAAGTCAAAAAAATCAATTTTTTTCATATTGATGTTGAATTAGTCAAAACTTATGCTCCTGGTGAGCCCAATGACAATGAGCAGGAGGAGGTAGAGAGGATTGGAGTTTAAGAAGAGTAAGGAGAATAAGAGGAAGAAGAAGAAGAAGAAGAAGAAGAAGAAGAAGAAGAAGAAGAAGAAGAAGAAGAAGAAGAAGAAGAAGAAGAAGAAGAAGAAGAAGAAGAAGAAGAAGAAGAAGAAGAAGAAGAAGAAGAAGAAGAAGAAGAAGAAGAAGAAGAAGAAGAAGAAGAAGAAGAAGAAGAAGAAGAAGAAGAAGAAGAAGAAGAAGAAGAAGAAGAAGAAGAAGAAGAAGAAGAAGAGGTGGAAAAAAAGAAAATGTAAAGGAAGAGTGGTGGAAGAATTTCATAATTATGACACAGATATTACTTGGATTATGTAATAAACCTTAAGTGATTAGTCATCTTTTGAATTTTTATTAAAATTTTACAGAAACAATGTATCACAGGTTGTAAATATCATTATATAAACCCAACTAATTCTATGCTTACAATTCCTTCCTTATGAAGTTTATTCTAATTGTTTAGCACCCTGAATTTCAGTCTACTCCATTTTTGGAATCCTCCTCATAATATTACCACCTTGACTCCACCTTGACTCCTCTTTGGGTCTTTACCCATTTTGGATTCTTCACTCTCTCTTCTGAATCTTCAGCCTGATCCATCTTGGATCCCTTCTGGTCTAGTCTTCTTCCTACTGTTAGTGCATTGCCTTCCTGGCTTTTGTTAAAGCCTCTGTGTGACAAGAAGTGGAAGAGGAAGGCTCTGTACCACGATCTGTGGGATACTTTATTGGAAGGATGTTTGCCAGAGATTGAGTGAGAGGCAAGGAGGGATAGGAATGATCATGGCTTTTATTCCAGATCTGGTGGTTCAGATGCTGCTGTGGAAGAGAATCTACTAGAATTCTTGAAAACTATCAAGGCCCAGATTTGAAATTTAACTAAGAGTTCTAGAGCTATCATGATCCTTGGGTGGGGTTTGGGTGATGCTGAAGAGGTGGAGAAGAAAGAAAGAAGCAAATATGTGAATAAGGAAGTGACCAAAGAGCTTCAAGATTTTATTTATTTTTTTGGGAAGACGTATGAGATGTGAGCTAAAGCTAAAGATAGGAAGGAATATGAAAATGGGAAAATAAAGTTAGCTAGTATATGGGTTACTAGGATTTCTGAATTTTTTGCTAAGATTCAGGAGTTTTTGAAAGAGATTCTATATATTTTTCTTTTTTATTTTGATTGGAAGTGAATATAGAGGAAGGACGAAATAGAATAAGATGGATTTTTATTAAGGATGTGGAGTAAATAGAATGAGACTGAGAGTGATGAGAGTATGATTGTGTAAATTATTGGTTATTGGAAGAATTATGATTATTTGGGTTTGGAAGGATAGAGAGAGAGTGGAAGCTGTGGAGTAGGGCTGACCAATAAGTGATACCAGAGGCTGATTCCCATGAGATTCTTTTGGATTCTTCTAAAGAAATTTTCCATTCAACCAAGTAGAGGAGATTACCATACCTAATCTTGCATTCCGGTATCTGAGACACTTACCATTCTTCTTTTCCATCAACTCCTACTGGTTTTGGAGGTGTTTGGTGGCTAGGATACTTTTTCTCAGTTGATTGGTGTTTTAGAAGTGAAACATAGAAGACTGGGTGAATTAAGGATCATTTATCAGGGAGCTGGAGTTTGAAATCATGAGGTCCTATCTTTTTGGTGATCAAAAATGGACCCAAATAACCCTCAGAGAGCTTCTTTGGATTTCTTTCAGTATTGATATTATTTTCAGATTACCAAACTTTATGCCCAGGAGAAATACCTTTTGGGATGTCATTTCTTTTAATTTCAGCATAGTGATTTTACTTATCCATAGAATCTGGTAATTATTTCTTTATTTCAATCTGGTTCTTCTGAATCTGAATTAGGTAATTACTGGAAGGCTGGTTTTCCAACACATGCATGAAAGCAAAACTAGTATGCCTTCCATAGATGATGAATAAGGGTGATTTTTGAGTACAAGAGTGAATACTTGTGTTTTAGGAAAACTCTGCCAATGGGAGAAAAGTATCCCAGTCATCCTGGTGATATCTTATGTAAATTTGAAATTATTGTTCTAGTAATTTATTTAATCTTTCATTTTGACCATCTTTTTTGGGGTGGATATCTGTGGAGAGATTCCTTTGGATCTGCAATTTTTCACCAAGTGCTTTCCAGAAAAAAGAGATCCACAAGGAGCCTTGGTCACTTATGATGTCAGCTGGAAAGCCGTGCTTATAAAAAAAACTTTTGATAAGGAGTTTAGCCAATGCTAATGCAGCCATTGTACCATTTTTTTCAATGAAAAGGGCTATCTTAGATAAAATTTCCACAATAACAACAATAGAATCAAATCCATGGGAGGAAAGGGGTTGTGAAATGAAGTCCAAAGAGATATAATTCCAAGGGTTTTCAGGGATTGGAAGGGTTTTTAGTAGAGCTATTTTTGTTTCATGCATTGTTTTATTCCTGTTGCAAAGGTAAAAGGATGAAACCAAGCTCTTGAATTCTGTTGAAATTCCATTCCAGGAGAAGGCTCTTTTGATAAGTTTCAGATTATTCTGTTTAAAAGGATTACCTGCAGAATTTAAGTCATGGAAGTGATGAATTATCTTCAATTTTAGATAGTTAGCTTTTTCATTTATGACCACTTTACCATGAAACAGGAGTAAGCCAATAAAGGGGCCTAAGGAATAGTCAGTTACTTCTTCCTTCTTATTCAATCTTTGGGTGATTTTAAATTCATGGCTCCAACCATGTGGTAGTTTTGTAGGGCCCTACACGGCTCAAATGAGCCGTGGGGGCCCATAGACGACTACAAAGGGCTGTTTCAAACAC
This sequence comes from Puccinia polysora, assembly GCA_025617555.3. Classification (NCBI taxonomy): domain Eukaryota; kingdom Fungi; phylum Basidiomycota; class Pucciniomycetes; order Pucciniales; family Pucciniaceae; genus Puccinia; species Puccinia polysora. The sequence continues at coordinate 42,971,033 of CM062616.1, read as the reverse complement.
ACGCGACCCCTTGGGGGTTTTGTAGGAGCCATGTAACCCTCAAAAATGGCTAATTTGAGCCGTACACCCCCCTAAAGGTCTCAAAACTGCCGTTTTTGGGGGTTCCCAACCCCCTGGAATTTGTGCCAGAATTTTGGGCACCCCCTGGACCACACTTGGGTTCTGTCAACCCAAATTATGGATCAACGCATACTTTGTGGGATTTTTGTTCCACACCTAGCAATTCCAAAGAGAATTTAAAGTGAAACCAAAGTGAAAGTTAATTCAAAATTGAAATCATATAAAATTCTGTGAACAATTCTTTCTCAACTCAAAAATGAGCAAACTTTGTTTTTTCAATTGAAGGTTGGATTGAATACTGAAATATACCATTAATTTTTTTTTGCATGGGAACCGTGGCAATCCCTCCTTCTTCTGACATGGCTGCATGGAAGGTCTACATTGATATTTCCATCAACAAAGCTTTGGAAAAAGAAAAATAGGATTTGGTTAATGAAACATTGGAAGCCCCAATTGCATCCTCATTAAGAGTGAAAATTGAGGAACAAAATTTATCACATTGGGATTTGACCTCTGGTTGTGAGTAACATTTTATGTTACTGGTCTTTGAGCGATTTAATTTGATTGAAACTGATGGAGTGCGCGCCATCAATATTACTATGTAACTATGACAGATCCACTTGACCCACCTCCTGTGAGAGCTTTTCCTACTCCGGAAGAGGCACAAAACTATTTTCAAACATGGGCAATGAAGCATGGTTGCACTTTAAAAGTTTTAAACTCAAAGCATGACCAATATGTGGATTTAGCCTGTGATAGACATGGTTCCTATTCAGGAAAACTTCTTACCAAACGGTCTAGACAAACTCACACAAGGAAAGTTGGGTGCAAGTTTTCAATCCATGCAAGTTGCACAAAGGCAGACCCCTTGTGGAAAATCTCCAATAAATAAATGCAACATAACTATCAACCATCTGAAAATTCCTTTTTGCATCCTCAACTGAGGAGATTCTCTGGGCAAGCCTTGGTTTTACTTAAGGAAGGCATGAAAGATGGGCTCAATACTTTACAACTTGAGAGAAAATTGAGCAAGATTGATGGGTGGTATTATTTGTTAAACACCTTATAGTAAAGCACCCATAGAGCGCGCGCATAGACTAAACCCACATGAATGCAGATACTCTAACTACAGAGTGTGATCCAATCTCATGAGCAGTCTCCTTCACTCAAATCTCACCCTAGAAGGAGGATTAGACTGGAGATCAACATCATAATCGCAACCACTACCTGTCTTGAATCATAACCCTCAACCAACCTCTTCAACACTCATCTCCAGAGAATTCAACCAGTCTCTCATCAAGCACTCAAACTCTTTCTTCATTCATCACCACGCTTGAATCTATCTCACTCAAATCTTCTCATAGTTTTCCATCTATTCATACCTCTTCCTTTATTAACTCACCATACATTAACTCATCATCCTCACATCCCACCTCTCATTCATGCTCCGTGTGCCCAGTGAGATTCCATCCTATCATGCCATTCTTTGACGATTATCCTAACTCATAGAAATCTGCCTGTTCTCAGTCTCATCTCATTTCATACTCTCAATGATCCTCTAATCCTCATGTCCATCAATAACCAGCTACTCGAAGCCTGATTTTCCAGTTCTCTTAGTGCAATCAATTCTTGCATTCTATTACGGTTAAAAGCCAAAGGAAAGATGCTCTCAACCCTACAATTCAATCTTATGAAAAGAGAACTGCAATATGGCGGCCTCAGAGGGATTTCGTCAAGCAATGCTGAAAACCGCTCTGGACACTATTCCGAGGCTAAGCAAGGATAATTATGGCGTCTGGAAAGACAAAATGGACGCCATACTGGACGTACGAGGATGTGCAAAGGCCCTCAATGATGAATTCTCTACCCTAGAAAGCGACGTGAACGACCAGATCAAATTACTTATCATCTCACGACTAGAATCATCAACACACAATAACATAGTAACTCCTTCAAACAAAAACTCAGCAAAACTACTATGGAAGGCTATCATAGAGAAATATGCATCATCGCAAGCATCCAACAGGGCTAGGATCTTTAACAACTTCCTTTACATAAAATTTAAATCGGACAAAATCGAAGAATTCATAACCAGGATTAAGGTGTGTCTGAAGAAGATGCTGGAGGTAGGAATCACGCTTCCAAACGATATCCTGGCCTACCTTATTCTATTTAAATTTCCCAATAACATGAAGGATTTCAAGAGGCAAATCATGCACACGGACAAAGAACTGTCAGTCGAATATGTACTTAACCATCTTACGCAATTGAACAATGAATCGAAAGCACAAGGCCCACGTGATGGACCAACTGATTGATCTGAGATTGCTCTGACAAATACCAAATCTTCGACCGGAACCTCTACTAATGGGGAGAATAGAAGATGCACTGAAGGATGGCACAATCCTAAACAAGACAGACTGCATACTGCCGATAAATGCTGGCATTTACATCCAGAGCTAGCACCCGAATGGTGGAGAGAGGATCAGAATAAATGGAAGGCAAAAAAGACTAAGACAACCGCGTCGGCACATTATTTAGCACTACTCACTTTGTGGATTGACTACGGTGACCCTAAATCCAAATTTATCCTAGATAGTGGAGCCTCACTACACATGGTGAATGATAGCAGGTACTTCGTAGACATGGCACCCTGTGTTGAAGATAATATCAAAACCGGGAAGAAAGGAGCCGAGCTGGAAATCAAAGGAAAAGGCACAGCGGTCTTCAACTGGAACAACTTCACACTAGAATTGTCAAACGTATACTACGTACCAAGTCTGACCATAAACTTGCTAAGTGCTGGTGCGCTCAACCAATCTGGATGTAGTCTAAAAGGAGAAAAAGACAGGTTCGATGTCATGAGAGGAGGTCAAAAACTGTTTGGCGGAAAGATAGTTGGCAATCTATATACGCTAGAAACACCCAAGTTCAATCGACCCAATCCAAAACTAGCAAACCTGACTTACTCATTAGAGGATGATCTGATGGATATTCACAGAAACCACGGACATACTTTGATCATCAGACTTGAGAAAATCACTAAACACATACCAACAGAAATCAAGAAGAACTTTGAATGCATACACTGCATCAAAGGAAAAATGACCAAGTCCACCTTCAAAGAAACCTCAAAATTGGTAAGCAAGGTTTTCAAACGAATTCACTTAGATCTTATGGGCCCTCTTAAACCGCAATCAAAGGGCGGCCACCAATACATTCTAACACTAGTAGACAATGCCTCCGGGTACATTGGAGCCTTCCCAATGAAATCAAAGGATGAGACATCCGAAATCCTAATAGACTTGATGGAAAAAGAATATAGGAAAAGAGGATCCTATCCGTCCAAAGTATGCAGCAATGGAGGTTCAGAGTTTGTCAATCAAAAACTCAAGATGTTCTACGAAATAAAACACATCCACCAAATCACATTAGAACCCTATCACCCAGAGCACAACAGAAAGGCCAAGCGAGCCAACAGGACCTTAATAGAGTCAACGAGGACCATGCTCAAAGATGCTTGACTTCCCGCAAACCTCTGGCACGAAGTGATTAAGGCAAGTTCCCTCATGCTTAATCAGATTTGTAGGGACGGACAAGATGAATCACCATGGGCGAGAGTTCATGGGTACAAACTTCCTTCAAGTTTCATAAAACCAATTGGCAATTCTTGCGTCTTTCTCCTGTCTAGACGGGAGAAAGGTAAAAAGTTTAAAGATAAGGGAGAAGAAGGAATCCTTGTAGGCTTCAATCCCCTTCTTCGCTCCTACCGTGTTCTGACCAAATTTGATTTGATTATTCTCACTACGCATGTCAAGTTTCTCAAGATGGCGAATCCTCAACAATCAAATCTTCTCCTCTCCGAGGATGAAGTGTTCACGGGAAAAGACAAAGAGAAAGTTGATGACCCGTGCGGTAATCAATCCCTTCAACCCAGTCCCGTCACGAACAACCCAGCTTATACGGAGTATCAAGAATCAATTGAAGAATTATCTTCCGCAGAATCAGAGGACAGCTCGAACTCTGACTCGGTAATATCAGAGGATCCCAATACCTGCATTCAGTCAAACCCAACACCTACAAACCATCAACCAGACAGATTCAATCACTCAAACTCTCAAACAGAAGCAACAAAAACAACTCAATCATCTAGGACTCTCAGAGAACATTCCTCCCTACGCCCACCGCAGAGATATGGATTCTTTCATTACTATGAACCAAAAAATTATGAAGACGCCACCACGTGCAAGGAAGGAGAAAAATGGGTTAAGGCCATGGATACGGAACTGAGTTTGATCAAATCGTTGGAGGTCTGGGAAGACTATGATGGACCAGACCCACAGAATCCCCTACAAACAGTGTGGACATATAAACTTAAGGAAAATTGCCATGGCGACCCCATCAAATACAAGGCCCGGCTATGTGTACAAGGGTTCAAACAAATAGAGGGATTAGACTATTTCGAGACCTTTTCCCCCACTGGAAAACCATCGTCGCTTTGAATGTTACTTGTCTATGCGCTGAAGTCAAAACAAAAAGTGCAACAATTCGATGTTAAGAGTGCATTTTTGCACTCAAAAATAGACGAGGAGGTAATTATCAGAACTCCGAAAGGCTCAAATCGAAAATCTTGATTCCTCAGACTTAAGAAATCATTATACGGCTTGAAACAAGCCCCGAAAAATTGGTATGAAACTCTTACGTCATGGTTAAAGGAGATAGGGTTCCAAGAATCAGTATGTGATCCTTGTTTATACTTATCTAAAGATGGCCAATCAAGACTCTTCTTCCATGTGGATGATCTGATCCTGGTCGGGGATGGACAGGATTTCGAAAGGAAATTTCTCAATAAATTCAATGGGTCGGAAAGTAGAGATCCGGACACACTACTGGGGATGAAAATACAAGTCGAACAGGATCTAATTCTACTAAGTCAGCCCAACCACATACAGCACGGTCTCGAGGAACTGGGGTTATGTGACTGTAGAGAAACGTTCATACCTCTCACTCAGAACCTACAACTCAAGCCTGCAACAGACAAAGATCACAAGGCATTCAAAGAGCTCAACATAAACTACCGTTTGGCAATTGGGATGCTGAACCATATAGCCTACTATACTCGACCAGATGTCAGCTTCGCGGTGTCGAGTCTTGCAAGGTTCAACACGAAACCAGGACTTACTCACTGGAACGAACTAAAGAAAACATGGAAATACCTAAAAACGACAAAAAACAAATGTCTCCAACTCACCTGTCAACCTGAACTCAATCCCTTGGAGGTATACTTGGATGTGTCATGGGCAGATGATCCGAACACACCCAAATCCCAAACGGGGTATTTATGCATGGTGTTTGGTAGTCTTGTCTCATGGAACAGCTGCAAGCAACGTAACATTACGTGGTCTTCCACCGAGGCAGAGCTTAATGCTCTAGTTGAATCATTCCACGAAGCCACGTGGATCAAAGCACTCCTAGTAGACATCTTTACGCAACCCATCAACACCATCTCAATGCACATAGATAATAGCGGTCTAGAGGACAAAATCAGGAAATTTGGTTCTAATTCAAAGACTAGACACCTCGATCTGAAAACAAAAGGTATGAGAGAGGAACTCAAGGCCAACAACATAAATCTAACGTTGGTTAAGTCCTCATCAATGATTGCGGATTCCTTAACTAAGGCTGCCTCAACACAAAGTATCAACCTACTATCTCGTTTCTTTTTCTTTCCTTAATTATAATAGTTTGTATGTTACGTAGTTCTTTTCTAGCTTTCATCTCACCAAGCATGGAGGGGTGTTAAACGCCTTATAGTAAAGCACCCATAGAGCGCGCGCATAGACTAAACCCACATGAATGCAGATACTCTAACTACAGAGTGTGATCCAATCTCATGAGCAGTCTCCTTCACTCAAATCTCACCCTAGAAGGAGGATTAGACTGGAGATCAACCTCATAATCGCAACCACTACCTGTCTTGAGTCATAACCCTCAACCAACCTCTTCAACACTCATCTCCAGAGAATTCAACCAGTCTCTCATCAAGCACTCGAGCTCTTTCTTCATTCATCACCACGCTTGAATCTATCTCACTCAAATCTTCTCATAGTTTTCCATCTATTCATACCTCTTCCTTTATTAACTCACCATACATTAACTCATCATCCTCACATCCCACCTCTCATTCATGCTCCGTGTGCCCGGTGAGATTCCATCCTATCATGCCATTCTTTGACGATTATCATAACTCATAGAAATCTGCCCGTTCTCAGTCTCATCTCATTTCATACTCTCAATGATCCTCTAATCCTCATGTCCATAAATAACCAGCTACTCAAAGCCTGATTTTCCAGTTCTCTTAGTGCAATCAATTCTTGCATTCTATTATTATTTTGATGACCAAACAATCTATAACATTAAGCAGAAGGTAAAAATTGCAGAAATAAAGGGTAAAAGTGTTCTGGAGGTACTCTATGAACAGCTTGAAGAAACAAGTTTGATTCACCAGTCAAATTTCAGTGGAGAGGTTCACTTGGAGGCCCTGTACTTAGCACATCCTGAGGCAGTAAAGCTTTCAAAACAATTACATAATATTGCTATTTTGGATTTTACTTATAAGACAAATAAGTAAAAAACCCCACTATTGCATGTTGTAGGAATGACAGCCAATCAGAAAAATTTAACAAATTCTCTTGTTTTTATAACAAAAGAAACGTTTGATTTCTACAGTTGGTCTGTAAATGCATTAAAGTAGTTGGCTTATGATTCTGAGAGACTTCCAAAATTCTTTGTGGAGGACCATGAAAAAGCTCTGATGTGTGCTATTTAATCTAGTTTCCCTGAGTCATCAAGACAATGTTGCACTTGGCACTTCTCTAAAAACATACAAGCAAAATGTAAAGTGCGCTTTGTTAATGATGTTGAAGGATTGAAAAGCTTCATGACTCTGTGGGAAAATTATGAGGCCTCAAAGAAAAAGGAGGAGGCAGAGGTCAACAATGCAGAACTTAGAGTAGGTCCAAATCACTGCTTCTTATTCTTCCTAGTTTTGGGTTCTGAAATTTTGACTTTTATAGTGTTTCTTGAGAGACTATGAGGATATACTTTAGTATATGGAAAATAACATTTTCCCTATCAAAGAGACATTTTTAATAGCGTGGACTTGTATAAAAGCAGATTTTGTAAACAAAACAACATCTTGGGTAGAAGGGGCCCATGCAACTCTCAAACAATTCCTAGCAAACTCTTTGGGAAACCTATTGGATGTTTGAAAAATCCTTGATGGAACAGTTTCAAATCAAATTAAATTGGTTCATGCATCACTTCATAACCCTTTAATTAATTTAGGGAAAGTTCTTCCACCTGAACTGTTACCATTGGGTTACAAATTGTCTTTAGAGGCAATTTATCTTGTTAGGGAACAATTCAAAAAATTCAAACGTGATCATGATGGAAAAGTTTGCACCAAGTCATATTTCAAGACTATGGGTTTGCCCTGTTCCCACCAAATAGGTGACCGTCTAGCATTCAGAGGATCCATGGTACCCAAAGATTTTCATCCTCAGTGGAGGTTGGACTATGAACCTTGCAGTTCTAGTTCTTTAAGTTGGCTTAAGTTGTATTGTTCAAATCACTATGTGATTAATGCTTTTTTATTAATGATTCCTAATTCACTAATGGTTGATCCTTTTGAATTTTTCAATTTCAATGTCAATGAAATGCTAAGCATTCCTCAGTTACGTTGTGGTGCCCCATCCTGGACACCCTGGCCGCCTTAAGACCTCAATTCATAAACTGTTGCGCAAACGTACCGCCCGGCTGAACAACTTATCCTCAGGCTCATCCAACTATTATTTACCCGCGCGCGCGCGCCGCGCTGCGCCGCGCTGCGCTTCCATTATCCGCGCCACGCCGCGCTCCTTTCATCCGCGCGCGCCGCGCGTTCTTTATCCATGTTGCTTCTCATCTCCGCCGTTGTTATAGAACGTCCTCATCTTTGTTTGTTGCGTGTCTTCATCTTTGTCGTTGCGCTTCCCAATCTCCTCATTGCTACCGTCGTGCAACGCTCATTCATGATCTACTGAATCCATCCCGACCGCACCCGCAAGCATTTGGCAGATCCTTGACCAACACGAGTGACCACATGGTTGCCTTCCCTTTTCCGCTCTATTTGTAGAATCCGTTGTATATAGTCTAACAGGGCCTCCTGCCCATATAAGGAGGGGCTCTCCCCTGCCGTTTGGCCGATGATCCCACCATCATATCATCAGATCATCCTATCATCCCAGCATCGCAGCTTTCCAGCATCCCATCATCATAAAGCAATTTATCCGTGGGCATCCTTCCCCACTTATCTGAGCAAATTATCCGGATATATCTATGATTGCCCCTTGATCCTTTGAGCCTCCATACTCAAACTCAGTCCTTTGTGACCTTGATCCTTATCACCAACCAATAGCCTTGCTGGTTGAAGAAGAATTCCTGTCTGCCTGAATTCTTGAGTGTGTTATACCACTCTGATCCCTTTTTCCGACCATACTGGTCTTGATCTCTCCTTGATCATCTTTCTGGAGCCAATCACGTTTGATTGAAGAGGTTTTATTAAGCTTAAAACCTGGAGTGTTATACCTCCCTTCTTCTTTGGGGTTGAATTTCGCCACGCTATTCTTGAGTTCCTTGAGAAGTGTTGGGATATTCTTGCTCAAATTTGTTATTGATTTGCTTCTAGAACTTCATAAACAAATTGCTTTTGTTTTGTTCAGCCTCCCACAGTTATCTGGTACCCTTCAAGCGCTTGATTGCGGAGAGTTGGGCAGGTTCATTGAGAACCTGGAGGTTGGTTGGGATTGAGTTGATCTTTCCTAATCAGCTGCTGACGACCAGAGTTATTAGATTGCGGGCGTTGTTACTTACAACTGCCTTGTTGTATTGAACTCTGAACAAACCTTGACTTATTTGTTCAAGTCTTTCCCTGCACCATCTTGTCTCAGATATTGTTGTTTCCATCGCTACCGACAACTCTTATCCTCTTCTCTTAGTTTGATTTCTCATCCATAAGGTTCTGGACCTTGATTCCGGTTACATTAAAATATTATTGTAACTCCTAGGAGGGCAGCCTAAACAGCACCTTTCCCCTCCACAGAACTGCCACGGCTTAGCACCGTTTGGAGTCTTACATTTGGTCCCCCGGGCCGGGATCGAACCAGCAACCTTGGGATTTACAGTCCCAACTTGAAGAATCAACTCCGAAATCCTATCCAATTTCTCTGTCTTTTTCTGTTTGTTCTTTTTTCTGATCCGTGGAGGCAGCTTGGTCTAGAAGTAAGTCCTCCCAATTTGTGCACCGCTCGGGCAAGATACTTGTCGTTTTTGGCGAAACCCTACTCTTGCCACACTCGTGAGCCACTTTGGAAATCTGCTCTTTGGATCCCCTAGGAACTCTGTTATTCGATATGGCATCTCCCGCTACTCCAACCACCTCTGTCCGACCTAAGATGGTAAAGATCAAACCCCAGAACAAGAACTTAGGCTTCAACGGTACAAATGTCGAGTGATTCTTGGACTCCTATGAAATGGCTGCTGAAGTACATGGAGCTAGTGAATTCGATATGGCTTATCAGTTGCGATTCTTTATCTCCTCAGATGAAGTTATGGAGGTAATCGAGTCTTTTGAGGGATTTGAATCCCACAACTGGACGCTTCTCAGGGAGGCTATGTTGGCATACTGGGGTAAAATAGATGTGGCTAGGTTTACTCTGCAGGATTTGGATGCTCTGGTTTCTCAGTGGATCTCCAATGGTGGTATTTCTTCAGCCTCTGACTATCAGATCTTTAGGAAGTCTTGGGACCCCATTCAAAACTATCTTATCCGAAACAATCACATTGACACAGTGGACGAAATTCAAGCAAAGTTCTTCCAATCTTTTTTGTTGGCTGTGCAGGAAAGGATTAAAGAAGAACTGGTCAAATCTGGATCCACGATTACTACCAGGGATAATCGATTCAAGCTCCCTGTTTTTCTTACCCTTAGGAGTACTGTGGATAAAGTCATGAAAGGTCAAACTGCTCTTACCTTTGAAAAGCCTAGAACTACTGAACCAGTCCATGCTCCTTCTTTTAAAGAGTCAAATGATATTATGATTAAAATGGAGGCAGATCGTAGGCCTAAAGCAGATCCTAATTCCAATCGAGAACCTACTACTATAGATGAAATCACCAAGTTACTTAGGGCTTTTGAGAACAAGATAGATCAAAAGATTTCTTCGCTGGCTGCTCCTAAAACTCCTTCTTCTGTCCCCAAATCAACTCTGGTCTGTTACTACTGTCATAGGGAAGGCCATGGAACCGGACAATGTCAAGAACTTCAGAAGGACCTAAAGGAAAATTTGGTAGAGCAGAGGGGAACAATTACTTCCTCCCTAATGGTGCCCTCATCCCTTTTGACTCGTCTTGTCCTATCCGACATGTGGTGGCCTCTTACCAGCCATCACCTCCTGTGAAAGCATCTCTTGCTTCCTTTGAATTTCGATCATCCTGTGGTACCCTCCAACCTTGGTATCCTCCAGCTATTTCTTCCTCTAGTCTTGCTGGGACTACTTATCAATCTTATCCAGCCAGGAAACGACATGAGGAACCAAAACCTCATAAGGCTCCTTCCTTGCCAACTTCAATCCTTCAAAAACCCGTTAAACGTCGATCAACACTTGAGCCTCCTTCCTCTGATGTAGAAGACATGGAGGTGGAAAAGGAACCACTCATGGAAAGGTTCCCAGATCACCCTGATCCTTCTCCCTCACCTCAACCTTCTAATCCTATCTTAGATTCTGTGTCACCTGAACTTCCTCCCCCCACCCAGCCCAAAGTTCGATTCAAAATAGGCATCTCCAAGGATCACCCCAATGCTGTGGAGGGAGTATTAAAGAAAATTTCTGATCTCAAAATTCCTGATCTATCTGTGGCTGAACTCCTATCAATCTCTCCATCTGTTGCTGAAGGAATGAAGAAATGGGTCTCTTGTCGATGTGTGGAAATTGGCCCTGAAGAACTCAAAGTCTCCTCTGGCACTTTAATGGAGGACTCTGGTGGAACCAGTCCTTCTATAGAATCCAATCTTTATTCCTGTCCTCTTGGCTTTCTTCCTTGTTATCTTGGTGACTCAGCTAAAACTGTTTCTCCTCTTGTGGATTCTGGATCTCAGCTTAACCTAATCTCGGATGCTATGGCCTGCAAGCTCAAACTATGTCCTAGGGTCAGCTTCAACTCTGCAGTATTTGGGATAGGAAATCAAGCTTGTGAACTGGTCGGTATTGCTGAAGATGTACCAGTCAGGATTGGTCCAAATATCGTTGGAACCTGCCATTTTTGGATTACTTGTTTGGACAGTCCTATGATCTTGGGACAACCCTTCTTAATGGACTTTGGTGCAACCCTGATGTTTTCTGATCAAGTTGGGGAGAGAATTCTTCTCCCTGATGCTGATGGCAGAAAAATTGAAGTTCCCCTTTGCTCCTTGGATTCTGGTCGTTGGGAAAGAGATTTTCCTGGTCATTCTCCCAAATCATCTTTTAAGGGGAAGCAGAAGGATAACTCTAGTTCCTCTCATTTTTTAGGGGAATAGTTGATCCTACCAATGATTGTAGTTCTTTTCAGCCTCAGACTGAAACTCAAGGGTCAACTTCCATCCCTCAGGCTTATTTTTCATTCCTTTCAACATTCTCTTCTGAGCTCAAGAATATTAAAAAACAAAAACATATCAAAATAGAAAAATCCAAAAATATTTCTCCTCCATCTCCTTCTCTCTCTGGATCTGTTGTGTCTCCTTTTCCTTCTACTTTTAAGTCTGATCAATCTTCTCTCAGTTCCGGTTTGAATCTCCGCAATGAGTCTAAACTAGATCCGAATTGCAATTTCGTTTTTGGTGATTTTGGTATGAAGGAATATGGGCTGCAGTGGAGGCAATTTGGGGTACAAGTAAGTCCTCCCAATTGTGCACTGCCAGGGCAATCTTTTACCGTCATTTTTGAAACCCTACCTTGTGCCACACATGTGAGCAACGTATTATCTCCTGGTTCTCCTTTTATGGAAAAGGCACCCTTCAAGGATATTGCAGAACATTGGACTTGGAAGATGTTGGAACTTGGACTCAGCTTTCGTAACCAAGTCTCTCTGGTCAACTCTAGGAGGAAACAAGAACTTCTCTTGTTTGCCACTAAGTATAAACCAGTTGCTAAGAAGATCCAACCAGTCAATCAGCCTATGCCTCTCAACCTCAATCCTCCCCTTATGCGTCCTCCTCTATCTCGCAATCCTTACTGTGGTCTTCCTCAATCTCTTGCTGGTCCCTTTGTGCCTAATGGACGGGTCACTGAAGAACGTCTGAAGGTGGTCAACTTTGGTCCAGATGGATGGCTTCTTCCTGATGAGTTAAATTTAATCAAAAATGTCTTATCTCTAAGAGAAAAATCTATTGCTTTCTGTGAAGAAGAGAGAGGTCTCTTGCGGGAATCCTATGGCCTCCCTTATATCATCCCTGTAGTTGGACATGATCCTTGGCAAAAGAAAAAGATCCCTATCCCTGCTGCTAAAGTCAACGAATTCATCAAGTTGGTCCGGGAACGAGTTCGAACTGGCCTGTATGAACAGTCAACTTCGAGTTACTCCAGCCCCGTCTTCTGTGTCCTCAAGAGTAATGGTAAACTTAGAATAGTTCATGATCTTCAACCTCTTAATAAAGTTACTATTAAAGACTCTGGTATCCCTCCTGCTACTGAAGAATTTGTTGAATCCTTTGCGGGAAGAGCTTGCTATGGTCTAGGGGATATTATGGGTGGCTATGACGAACGATCCTTACATCCTATTTCTCGTCCTCTCACTACTTTCGACACTCCTCTTGGTCGATTTCAACTTACTTGATTGCCTCAAGGAGCCACCAACTCGGTTGCAGTCTATCAGGCTCAGATGATGTGGATCCTCCAGGATGAAATCCCTGATCATGCTGGTATCTTTATTGAAGATGGCGGAATTAAAGGACCAGTATCTGACTATGATAATGAGCTCTTACCTTGGCATTCAGGAATTCGTTGTTTTATCTGGGAATATGCTACTACCCTTGAAATGATTCTGTTTCGAATTGAGGAATCTGGCCTTACTGTCTCTGGATCCAAACTGGCGGCTTGTGTCCCTGCCCTGGAAATTGTTGGTCATGTGGTCTGCAAGGAAGGAAGAAGGATGGCACCAGCCAAAGTCAACAAGATCATCTCTTGGCCTACCCCAATCAATCCAACTGAAGTTAGGGGCTTTCTAGGTGTTGTCACTTATGTTAGTATCTTTATCCCATCTTTATCCAAAATCTGTGCACCCTTGCGTCATCTAACCAGAAAAGATGCTGAATGGATTTGGACCCAAGATTGTGAATGTGCTTTCCAGCTACTCAAAAGGATAGTTGGTAAAGACATAGTTTTGAAAAAGATCTCTTATGGACCTGGAGCTGGCAAGATCAAGCTGGCTGTTGATTCTAGTTATCAATCTGTTGGGGCCGTCCTTACTCAGGAAGATGAAAATGGTTGGGACCGTCCTGCTCTTTATGAATCTTTGTTGTTTTCAGATGTAGAATCTAGATACTCCCAGCCCAAACTGGAACTCTGTGGTGTGGCTCAAATGATGAAGAAACTTCAAACCGTTCTCTGGGGCCAACATTTCAAATTGCAAGTTGATGCTCAATCCATCATTGAAATGATCAACGCTCCCAGTCTTCCCAATGCTCCTATGACTCCTTGGGTGGCCTTTATCCAGCTTTTCTCTTTTGATATTGTTCACAGGCCTGGAAAATCTTTCACCATGCCTGACGGTTTATCTCGACGACCTCTTGGGGACAACAAATCTGATGTTGGAACCAATTTCAATGAAGAGGAACCTTTAATTCGACCTATTTTCTCTTTTTCTTCACAAAATTATTCTGGCTTTCAACAAGGCTTCTGGTTTAAATTAGAGCAGTACCTTTCAACTCTTCAAAAACCTCCTGATCTCTCTGCTAAGGAATTTCGATCTCTTAAACAAAAGTCTTCTAATTTTTTTTTTCAAGGCTCTAGAATTATGAAGAGGGGCAATCCTTGTGCTCTTATTGTTGTTACTATTCCCTCTAAACAAGATTCTATCCTTGAAAGTCTCCATGAAGGCCTTGGTCATCCTGGGGAAACTGAAACTTATCGACGATTATCCAAACGATTCTGGTGGCCATCTTTGAAGAAATCCGTCTCCCAATGGTGCAAGAGTTGTGAAGTTTGCCAAAAACGTGATCTTAGGCGCCCAGCCAAAATTCGTTATCCTACTGGGGAGTCCACTGTCTTTGGAAGGATTGCTATGGATGTGGTTCATATTAAGGCAGGTGGTGCTAAGTACCTCATTGTGGCTAGGGATGATTTTTCCGGATGGGTTGAAGCAAAATTTCTTAAGAACCTTAGCTCTGAATCAGTGGCAGCTTTCCTCTACGAGACCTGGACAATGCGTTATGGCCTGGCTCGATCTTACTCTACTGATGGTGGCTCTGAATTTGGGGGCAAGCTTGCTGAAATGATCCGATCCCTTCCTGGACAACATAGAGTTACTACTCCTTATTATCCTGAAGGCCAAGGCATGGTGGAACGAGGCCATGCCCCTTTGAAGGCTGCACTTGTTAAACTGGCTGGTGAAAGTGGCAAGAATTGTCGCAAATTCCTTCCTCTTGTTCTCTTTTCTGATCGAATCTCAACCAAAAGGACTACTGGCTACTCACCTTATGAAATCATCTTTGGTCAAAGAGCAGTCCTTCCTTTGGATCTGGAAATGGAATCTTTCTTGGGTATCTCTTGGGAAGAGGTGTCCTCAACCACTGATCTGTTAGTTGCTAGATCCAAGCAACTGGAGCAAAGTGAAGACGTTCGTGATGAAGCTTATCAAACAATGATGGAGGCCAGAGCAAAATCCGTCCAGTATTGGGAGGACAAGCACTCTAATCGAATCAGGGAGCCCTTGAACCCTGGTGACCTAGTTTTAGCTTATAATCGATCTTTGGAAACCCAGTGGGGCAAGCTTTTCTCTAATCGTTGGAATGGCCCTTATCGAGTGGTTCATCAAGTTAGAGGTGGATCTTATGTTTTGGAGGAGCTGGATGGTACTCGGTTGGCCAGAAGGTTCTCTGCTGATCAAGTCAAGAAGTTCCATTGTCGTGGGGGCAACTTATCTCAGAAGTAAGTCCTCCCAATTGTGCACCACCAGGGTCATTTGCTGCGTTTTTGTTGTAAAACTCTACTGTATGCCACATATGTGAGCACCTGGGACGCCCTCCTTGTTCTATTCCTGCCGCTTCTAGGGTTCATTTGGAAGAATCAAGATATTTTCCTCAACTCTTCAACCACTCTCAAGATCAAAATGGCCATTCTCTGGTTTCAATCATCTGCCTTTCCTTTCTTTTCTTTCTATGGCATCAAACTCGGGAGCAGACTAGGGACAGTCTGTAAGTTGGGGAGAGATGTGGTGCCCCATCCTGGACACCCTGGCCGCCTTAAGACCTCAATTCATAAACTGTTGCGCAAACGTACCGCCCGGCTGAACAACTTATCCTCAGGCTCATCCAACTATTATTTACCCGCGCGCGCGCGCCGCGCCGCGCCGCGCTGCGCTTCCATTATCCGCGCCGCGCCGCGCCGCGCCGCGCTCCTTTCATCCGCGCGCGCCGCGCGTTCTTTATCCATGTTGCTTCTCATCTCCGCCGTTGTTATAGAACGTCCTCATCTTTGTTTGTTGCGTGTCTTCATCTTTGTCGTTGCGCTTCCCAATCTCCTCATTGCTACCGTCGCGCGACGCTCATTCATGATCTACTGAATCCATCCCGACCGCACCCGCAAGCATTTGGAAGATCCTTGACCAACGCGAGTGACCACATGGTTGCCTTCCCTTTTCCGCTCTATTTGTAGAATCCGTTGTATATAGTCTAACAGGGCCTCCTGCCCATATAAGGAGGGGCTCTCCCCTGCCGTTTGGCCGATGATCCCACCATCATATCATCAGATCATCCTATCATCCCAGCATTGCAGCTTTCCAGCATCCCATCATCATAAAGCAATTTATCCGTGGGCATCCTTCCCCACTTATCTGAGCAAATTATCCGGATATATCTATGATTGCCCCTTGATCCTTTGAGCCTCCATACTCAAACTCAGTCCTTTGTGACCTTGATCCTTATCACCAACCAATAGCCTTGCTGGTTGAAGAAGAATTCCTGTCTGCCTGAATTCTTGAGTGTGTTATACCACTCTGATCCCTTTTTCCGACCATACTGGTCTTGATCTCTCCTTGATCATCTTTCTGGAGCCAATCACGTTTGATTGAAGAGGTTTTATTAAGCTTAAAACCTGGAGTGTTATACCTCCCTTCTTCTTTGGGGTTGAATTTCGCCACGCTATTCTTGAGTTCCTTGAGAAGTGTTGGGATATTCTTGCTCAAATTTGTTATTGATTTGCTTCTAGAACTTCATAAACAAATTGCTTTTGTTTTGTTCAGCCTCCCACAGTTATCTGGTACCCTTCAAGCGCTTGATTGCGGAGAGTTGGGCAGGTTCATTGAGAACCTGGAGGTTGGTTGGGATTGAGTTGATCTTTCCTAATCAGCTGCTGACGACCAGAGTTATTAGCTTGTGGGCGTTGTTACTTACAACTGCCTTGTTCTATTGAACTCTGAACAAACCTTGACTTATTTGTTCAAGTCTTTCCCTGCACCATTTTGTCTCAGATAGTGTTGTTTCCATCGCTACCGACAACTCTTATCCTCTTCTCTTAGTTTGATTTCTCATCCATAAGGTTCTGGACCTTGATTCCGGTTACATTAAAATATTATTGTAACTCCTAGGAGGGCAGCCTAAACAGCACCTTTCCCCTCCACAGAACTGCCACGGCTTAGCACCGTTTGGAGTCTTACAACGTGAAAAATTGAATGCAATGATCTTTTAATCTCCAGATCATGAGAAAAGCGGCCTATTAAAGCATTCAGAAGATTAAAAAATATTTATCAAAGCCAAGACTTGAACCTAAAGTCTTACAATCAAGTAGGGGCAGGCCAAAGTTGACTGATACGCGGCAATAACCATCTTGTTTTGGGCATGTTGAAAAACAACTCAAGGAAAAAAAGGGACTAGAAGGGCTTCAAACAAGAACAAAAAAAGATTGTAAGTCTTTTCTTTTGGGATATGTTCATTTTTTTGGTTTAATGAACTTAGTTACTAACTAATGATGAATTTTTAGTCAAATTTGGTTGAATCTGAATCTGAATTTCATAGTTCAGAGGAACAGACTGAAAGTGAATTGGGATCACTCAATTTGGAATCAGAATCCTCTTCAGAGAAAGAGAACATGCAGAAAAGCTCAACCAAAAGCTCATCTTTTCTGAGTATTCATTTGATTGATCTGATTAAAGAAATCAATACTAAGTTAGTTTTCATGATAGGAACAAAACGTGAAATACCTCAATCAAATATACAAGAAATTCCATAAGTTCTTGGGTGAGGTTTGGGATCAAATTGGAGATGGGAATTGCGGATTTAGAGTCATTGCTAAATGTTGGAATTGCAGACTCAGAGTCGCTCCAACCCACTTCTTCCCAATCTTCTCTTACCGGGAAAACCCGCTCCCGCTACCCAAATTTCTTGACTGCCTTGTTCCTACCTATTTATTCCTACTTCTTCCCATTCTTCTACTTGATCTATTCATCTTTTCACCCTGTCCGCTCCTATCCATTGCTTATCTCCTTTCTTTGTTTCACCACTACTCTTCTCCTTCTCACATAACTCATTCCTCAATCCATTCCTCGTCCAATCTTCACAACTTCTACGCTCATCCACTCTCTTCTAAAAATCTCCTTATCAATTATATTCCAGTCCTTGCCTTATTTGGTGAGATATCAAACTCCTCAATATCCATCTTCTTCCTTTTAATTTTATACTCATCTTCTTCATTCTGTTCTTTTGACCAGCCTTCTCCAGATTCTCCCTGCTCTGCTATTGTCTTCCTCTCCTTACTAGTCCTGTCTCAGTTGTCTCCTGTCAACTCTTGCGGTATGTTTCTGGTCTTCTTATCTTCAACCAGCTTCACCAAATTTCTGATGTTTGATGTCTTTAGCCTGGTCCTTGTTTCCTTGTTATCTTGAAATCCAACTTTTAATTTCTTCACTATTAACAGTCAAAACGCGCTTACCGGTCACAAAACTACTCAACCATCTCCAAAAGGACCAGACGCTCAACATGGATGAAATCAATCCTACAATTCTAAAAACCACTATAGAGGCTATTCCTCTACTATCTGAAGACAACTTTACAATTTGGAGAACTCAAATGCACACTCTGCTTAACCTGGCTAATCTCAAGGACTCTATGACTGGAATTGAACCTCTCTACAAGGAAGACAACACAATCTTGACCTCTATCATTATCTCAAAACTTTCACCTGCGGTTCATTCTAACATAATCAACTCCGAAAACAAAGAAGACGCCAAAATCATCTGGTCCAACCTACTTAAACACTTTGTATCCTCTAAACCCGCTAACCAAGCCTGGGTCTATAAAAGCTTTACGTCTATTTTGTTTGACGAGTCCAATATACAACAGTTTATTACAGATATTAAAATGGGTCTGACTCGCTTGCAGGAGATTGGCATTTTACTCCCAACTGACGTACTCGCTTACATGGTCTTGGACAAGCTCCCTTCAACTCCGGCCATGAATAGCATCCATCAATCTATAACTCACTCCAGAGTGCAATCTGAAATCACTCCCGATGCTTTCCTAGATCATCTTAGGATTCATCTTAATGAGAAAAGAATGTCTAATCAGTCGACTTCATCTAGCTCTACCCTCTCTCTGTTCACCAACGCGTCTGGCAAATGCAAACCTTGGAAACACAACACCTTAGCCAATCATCCCAAGAGCAAATGCTGGATGTTATATCCCCACCTCCGACCTAAGCCAACTGGATCCAAGAATGATGAACCTGTTAGATTTTTTTCTAACACTCTTCAGACTAACTCCCTTCTCTTTGTCTTGGAATCCGGATCATCTCACCACATGGTTGCTAACAAAAATTTCTTCATGCACCTAGACCTCGACCACCAAGGCTCTATAAATACCAGCTGTGGAAATGGAACCTTGTCGGTGGAAGGAAAAGGGTCAATAAATCTTACAATGGACAGAGTCAATCTTGTCCTATCTGATGCTCTCTATGTCCCTAACATTGCCGCCAACCTACTTTCTGTCCATTGATTGCTAAGTCTGAATTACCATTTCGTCTTTCTACCTCACAAAGTCTCCATTGTCAAGGATGACTGTCCTATTCTAAAGGGATTCTAATGTAATGGTATTCCCTATCTGCAATTTTTATCACCATATTATTCATCTCACCTATTTTCAGCCAAACTACTTCATAAGTCATTAGGACATGTGAGTTATCACCAAATTTGTCAAAAGTTGAACATTCCTGTTAAACCCAACATCTCCTGTGAGTCCTGCGCTTTGTCAAAGATTACTAAGGCATCCTTCCACAATTTTCACTCTCGAGCCAAACAGGCCTTTGAAGAACTTCACCTGGATACAATTGGTCCTCTTCAGTCCTTGTCCAATGGTAACAAATACTTCATCACCATTGTCCACTCGTTCTCCCGGTATTGCTCAGCTCTTCCGGTCAAATCTAAGGATTCTATCAGTGATTGTATCATTAATTGTGTCAATCTGGAAGCCAAGCGGTTTTGCCATTATCCTACGGTCATTCACTCAGACAGAGGAACCAAATTTTTGAATAAAAAAATGGCTGATTTCTGTATCAAACAAAAGATAAAGCATAGAGTGGCTGATCCCTACACTCCTCAGCAAAATGGATTGGCTGAACGGTTTAACAGAACCATACTGGACTCTATGAGGACCATCCTTCACAACTCGGGTTTGACTTCCAACTTCTGGTACATTTTTTGTCACACTTCCACTCTCACTTTAAACCAAATCCCCTCCTTCAAATACAGAAAATTTCCCTATGAACTTTTCAAGGGTCGCTCAATACCTCTCTCATTCTTTAGACCGCTTGGAAATCTGTTCTCATATTTGCTTCAACCAAAGAGTTTGAGAGGTAAACTTAGTCCACCAGGCGAAAAATGCCGACTCATAGGATTCAATCCTGAACTGCTTTTGTACAAGATTCTCACCAGTTCAGGAAAAATTCTGGATACTAAAAGTGTCACCTTCCTCGACTTCCAGCAAGATTCTGATTCTCAACCAACCAGTTCCCAAATTGATCTCCCAATCATTCCAATCAGCAAAACTCTATCCGGTCCCCCATCCAATGGATCTGATGACAAAGCTTCAGTACTTGATGATGATCCTCAGGAAAACAAGGATGTTAACAAATCTGTATTAGAGGAGAATTCCCCCGTCAAAACCTTTGAATCTCCTCATGTGGTAGGACGAGTTCTTAGGGAAAGGACCTTACAAGTCAAGCCCACCAAGTATAGCTACCTGTCAGAATCCTCAAAAGATGCAAACATACTTCTAGCTAAACAAACCAAACTGCAAAATATCAAAGATCATGATGTATGGGAGGATTTTCTGGAAACACCTGACAGATATTTGACGACCACCTGGGCCATTTGTGACAAGCCAGCCACTAAATCTGCTCAAGCTAAAACCAAAGCCAGACTATGTATTCAAGGATTCAAACAGACCCCCGGTGTGGACTTTGGTGATACCTTTGTTCCCACTGGGAAATGGTTGTCTCTATTAGTTCTTCTGACATTTGCTCTAGAACGCAATCTAGAGATTCGCCAATTCGACGTCAAGAGCGCCTTTCTGTTTTCTCCCCTCAATGAAGATATATTTATAAGAACTCCAAAGGAATCGCATAGAACTAGCAAATTTCTCAAGCTAAAAAAATCCCTCTACAGTCTCCGACAGGCTCCTCTCAATTGGCACAACACTCTGGCCAACTGGCTGGGATCGATCAATTACAAACAATCCACCTCAGATGCCTGTCTCTTCATACACAAATCGAATCAGTCTTATCTTTTCTTCCATTTTGATGCTCTTGTTGTCGCCAGGGATGTGGAATCCTTTCAGTATTCTTTTCTCTCTTGATTTCCTGACTCCTCTTCTCACAAACCAGACTCTCTTCTAGGCATGGATATTCAAATAGACAACTCCGGATGTTCATTATCGCAATGGGCTCTCATTGAAAAAGGACTAGACTTACTAAATCTTTGAGACTCTAAGCCTGTAATCACTCCGCTAACTCCCAATGTCCAGCTCACCTCAGCTACTGATCAAGACGCAGAAGAATTCACCAAGTTAAATCTTAACTACCGTACCTACACCGGAATGCTTAACTACCTAGCCTGTCGCAGTTGACCCAACTTGGCTGCTGCTGTCTCCATCCTGTCTGGCTTCAACCATCAACCCGGGCTGACCCACTGGAAAGAAGTACTTCATTGCTGGAAATACCTAAAAGGATCCATTGACTTGTGCTTGAAACTTTCACCTGACGCTGATGCTCCTAATAGGTTAATGTTCTACACAGATGCCACTTGGGGAAATGACCTGGATGGTCAAACCTCCCAAAGCGGATCTGTCTGCTTCTGGAAGGGTTGTCCTATCATGTGGAAAAGCAAAAAACAAAAAAACATAACTATGTCCTCAACCAAATCCAAACTGAGTGCGCTCTCCAACGGCGTACAGGAAAACCAATGGCTATTCAATTTCTTCCAAGAACTATGGGGCAAGGGAAACATTCTTCCTTCCAGATTCCACATTGACAACAAAGGCCTCTTAGATAAAATAAAAAAATTTGGATCCAACTCCAAAACCAAACATCTCAATATTAAAGTCAAGTTCATTAGAGAACTTTTCAACAGCAATTTGATCAAAGTACTACTTATCAGCTCCTCCAACATGATTGCCGACTCTCTAACCAAAGCTTCATTGGCTGCTTCACTGTCTCTTCTCGTTAACTCCTGTTTTGCATAACCGTGTTCTCTCATCTCACCAAAAAACCTGGCGTGTTGGAATTGCGGACTCAGAGGCGCTCCGACCCACTTCTTCCTGATCTTCTCTTACCGGGAAAACCCGCTCCCGCTACCCAAATTTCTTGACTGCTTTGTTCCTACCTATTTATTCCTACTTCTTCCCATTCTTGAGTCTCATTTGATTCCCATTCTTCTACTTTATCTATTCATCTTTTCACCCTGTCCGCTCCTATCCATTTCTTATCTCCTTTCTTTGTTTCACCACTACTCTTCTCCTTCTCACATAACTCATTCCTCAATCCATTCCTAATCCAATCTTCACAACTTCTATGATCATTGACTCTCTTCTAAAAATCTCCTTATCAATGATCTAACTACCTTACTTCAGTCCTTGCCTTATTTGGTGAGATATCAAACTCCTCAATCTCCATCTTCTTCCTTTTCATTTTATACTCATCTTCTTCATTCTGTTCTTTTGACCAGCCTTCTCCAGATTCTCCCTGCTCTGCTATTGTCTTCCTCTCCTTACTAGTCCTGTCTCAGTTGTCTCCTGTCAAATCTTGCGGTATGTTTCCGGTCTTCTTATCTTCAACCAGCTTCACCAAATTTCTGATGTTTGATGTCTTTAGCCTGGTCCTTGTTTCCTTGTTATCTTGAAATCCAACTTTAAATTTCTTCACTAAATCTCTTGGCTATGAAGAACATGGTTGGTTTAAAGTTAGGAATGAAATGATTGAAACATTACAGAAAAATGAAGCTTGCTAGATTGAGATGCTTGGTGGTGCAAGGGAGGTTGAAAAGATTAAAAAAAGACTTGATTTTGAACACATCAATGAAAAGATTCCCTCCTCAAAATGGCGGGATAAATTATATATGGGTCAAATCATAGCAGACACATATTCCAGACCTATATGTTTCATTTCATTGGATTCATGTGATACCTATTGTTTACAAAGAAAATAAGATTGGATCTGATTGATCAGTAACACCATCTTTCATTGGATTATAAGTATCACATGACTCCAATGAAATGAAACATATAGGTCTGGAATATGTGTCTGCTATGATTTGACCCATATATAATTTAGCCAGCCATTTTGAGGAGGGAATCTTTTCATTGATGTGTTCAACATCAAGTTGATCAGTAACACCATTTTCCATTGGCGTATAACCACTGGTTTCTATTAGTACTTGAGCAAGAAATGATTCAAATCCCGCCCATTGTAGCAAAACCACCTTCCTTGATTTCTAAAAAAGACTCTGGTTGGGTTGATCATCTCAAAGATCAACTGCAAATTGATTCTAGATTGTAATGGACTTTGAATTCATATCATCATTGGTTTTCTTTCAAATTATAATTCTAATGCAGCTTACAATTTCTATCAATATAAAGGGTTATCACATCTTGAGCATCATTATGTTGAGTATTTTGAGTTAACATCATTATATTGAGTTTTTTGAATGAGAGTTTAATGGTAATTCAGTTCAACTTGTGTTGGGCTGATTCCATCACAAGCTTAAATTATGTTAAGCTTGGTATGGGATCAGCTTAACACAAGTTGAACTTGTTTTTTTTTTGGTGTTTTTACATTAGGGCTTGTCAAAAGACTTATATTTTTTTAGGGCACTTTTACTTTAGAGCTGGTAAAAAGACTTCTTTTATTTTTGGGCCCTTTTACTTTAGGGCTAGTCAAGTTGAAATTACTTTAGGGCTTGTCAAGTTAAGTTTATTTTTTTGGTATTTTTACTTTAGGACTTTTCAAGTTACTTGTCTTTTTTTTGGTGTTTTTACTTTAGGTCTTGTCAAGTTACTTTTATTTTGTTGGTGTTTTTAGTTTAGGGATATTCCAGTCACTACTGTTTTTGTTGGGTCTTTTTACTTTTGGGCTAGTCCATTGGATAGTACCAGTTATATATATATATATATATATTTATATTTTAACCAAAAAATGAACATTCTTTGATTTTTTGGTTGATTTCTGTTTTTTTGGAAGGTTTATTTAGTTCATGGCTAATTTTAGTACCCTTTCATTCCTTTTTTTTTGGATTGCCGCGGTCTGGTGGCATGTGAAATTCCACACACCGGAGGACCAGGCTGGGTTGGCTGCGCAACTCTTTGAGCCATGGGGGTTTGTTCACGGCTTGGATTGGACCTTGTGGCATGCCACACGGCCCTATTCAAACCATTTTTATGGCTCAATGAGCCGTTGATTCAACATTTACCTTAATCTTTTAATGATGCCTTGAATTAACTTTTCATCTTGTTTACTAGAATTCAGTTCATTCATTTGATCATCAATTATGTTAGCAGAGAGGGATAGAAATTAATTTAGAGGCTTCAGTCTCATTTTGGTTCAGAATTTTTTGAAAATTTCCTGGATTCTTTTTGGAATAAGGATTTCCCCCCCTGGATAAAGTTTGTTCAAAAATTGAAGGATATCTGGGATGTTGAATAATCTTCCAGGCCGGTAATTAAACATTAAATGAAAGCCAGAGAGAAATTCTGCCCAATAATCTTGTCTTCTGGTGAGAAACTTGGAAGAAATGAAGTACTTCAAAGAATAATGATCAGTCAAAACTTGAAAGGGGTCAGTAACCCTTAAGAGTAAAGCATTGCACTGCTGAAGAGGAAATAAAATTTCAAGGAGTTTCTTATCATGGATTTCATAGTTTAGTTCAACACTAGTCAATTTTTCTGCTTTCAAAGGCAATAGGGTGTTTAGTGTTAGCAGCAGTTACCTGGTTCAGGAAAGCACCCAAGGCATGATCACTGGCATCGTTTTCAACATATGTTCTCATCACATGATGAAAATGGTGAAGGAATATAGCTTGGTTGAAGGATTGCTTTATGCTTTCAAATTCCTGCAAGTCTTCAGGATTGATGAGAAAAGGAGAGCTGTTTCTGGTAATGGAAGTGAGATGGGAAACCTCTTTGGAAAATTTCTTGAGAAACCTGCAATAGAAGTTAGAAAAACCAAGCAAAGACTGCAAGGCCCTTCTGTTTTGAGGGGTAGGCCAGGAAGGGATGGTCTTTATTTTTTTTTGTCCATGAAGATTCCATCCCCTGAGATCACATAGTCAAGTTAGTCTACATAAGTTGCATGAAATTTGCATTTGGAGGCCTTTGCAGAGAGTTTTTTCTTCCTCAGTATGTTTAGTAATTCACACACATAAGAAATTTGTTCCTGTAAGCTCTTGGAGATAATAAGGACATCATCAAGGTAAAATACCACATATAATTTGAGGAGATCAGATAGGTTATCATTGTTAATCTTTTGGAACAAAGCCAGGGCATTAGTCAGGCAAAAAGGCATAAATAGGTATTCATAGCTCCCAAACTGATATCTGAAAACCATTCAATTTTCTTCTCCTTCCTTGATGTGAAAAAGTTTGTAATAACCTCTCAGTTTGATTTTGGGGAATATGTAAGAACCTGAAAAGAAATTCAGTAAAAAATTAATTGGAGGAATGGGATATTATTCTTCCTTGTAACAGAATTAAGCTTAAAATAATAAAAAAATAAATGCAAATTCCAATACTTATTTTTGACAGAAAGAACGGGTGGTCCAGTGCTTGAAGTTCTGAAATGGATGAAAACTTCCTCTACATCCTCTGCTATGTAGGCTTTTAGGATTTACTTTTCAAATTTGAGATAGAGAATATACTGGCCCAGCTGGATGCAACTGAACTTCCAGTTTTATGTGATGATTTTAAGTGCGGTGAGGAGGAATTTTATCTGCTTTAACCTTGGAGAAAACATCTAAAAAAGAATGTTAATCAGCAGGAACATTTTTCAAAAAACTTTCTGATTATTGAGGATGTTTTTCAATATCAAACTCATCTCAGTCAGCTCAATAATCCTTCTGGACATTAACAGAACTGTTATAAGAAGCAACCAATTTCATGATATGCAATGATGAATCCCTATATTCTTCCTCTAAAGAAATATTCAAGGGACCACGGAATATCCAAGCAGGATGGGCTATTGTTGAGCTCAAAGTGAATTGCATAATTTTTTAGGATTAAAAGGTTCTGAAGTTGGGGGTAATGCATTGGGCTGCAGTGCCAAAGGAGGAGTTAGGGAAAAACAAGTTGAAGGTAGGTTGGCCATTTTGATTGCAACAAAGTTGGAGGAAAGGTCAATGGCTGGCTGGCGTCTTAGAGGGATCTTCCCAATCTTCAAGTTCACCTCTGTTTTTACAATGGAGGAGAATGTTGATTCCCAGAATAACTTCTTCCAAGAATAGTTAATTTCTCAGAAGGAATTCCTTTTGAAAGCTAGGAAAAGAAGGTAGTGAGACCACCAATTTTACCTTGTGAGTAATTAGCTGAGAGGGCAACTTTTTAGCACTGGAATTGAAGAGAGGAATAGTTTATCCCAGAATAATGGGCTGAAATTTAAACTGAATCATAGTATTAGTAATCAAAGATTGAGTAGCACCCAAATCAATCCAAACAATATAACTCAAGTCCTAATGGAAAAGAATAAAATATAAGCCTTTATAAATTTTTTCAGAGTAATTTTTTTGAATCTTTTATATCCAAGCATCAGTAGGGAAATAATCATGGATTAAAAAAAAGAACTATATAATTTTTTGTTTGCTTTTTGGAGAGATTGGAGGATTTGGAGTGGGAGGAAGGATTTTTGACAGGCTTCTTTTACAGTTTTCTGTCTTCTGTTTCCCACCACAATACATACATGGTCCCTCCTTATCCCTTCTTTCCTTCTCTTCAGCCTTGAGATTGCTGTCAGGACCTAATGTGAATGTGTTTTTGGTGGAGGAAGCTGTCCTATTAGCAGATTTGTTTTCTTCTTGGACTTACTTACCTTTTCCCTTGTCAAACTGAGTTGAGTTGGTTTGAGATTGAGAGGTGCCTTGTTCATTAAAGTGGATGGAATGGGAAGACTTCTCCTTGACTTGTTGTTGGTACCTAGTGCACTAAATCCATAAGATCTTGGTGGTTATCCACAGAACCATTTTAGCCAAATAGTTGGTCCAGAATTCAAGAGGGGAGACTTTCACAGAAATTGAATTAAAAGGCTGTATCACGCCATGCAGGGAATTTAGTCACAAGGGATAAAAATTCTGTGATTTGGGTGGAAGCATAACCAGAGTCCTTCATTTTCAAGCTCAAAAGTTTATTTTCAGCTTTGAAAACTTCAATCCAAATTCCTGAAAAGAGTATGTAATAAAATATGTAGGCACTTATGTGTGGGCCATGTATAGGTTTAATCCAAATTGGATGCACATATAGGCCTCTACAGCCCATTGGAAAACCACACAGACCACATGGGCCTGTGTGAATGTCACAGATTTGGGGAAAGGGACCTCAAACCATGTGAAATAAGTCTTTGGTACATGGGCCACCACGGGCCCATTGTCATTGATGGGCCACCCCAGCTAAATGAGCTTCTGTGGGAATTATTGGGGCCATGGTTCATTTTGGACATACTTGACCAGCCAGGCTGGCCAGCCAAAGTTTTCAAATCCTGTGTTTTGGGCTGGGGAGGCCGTTTGGGGCAGTCACCTGTGTTGCAGCCCGCGCAGGGCCACTGTTTTAGGTGTCTTTCCCATTTAGGGGCCCAATGGCCCACGCGGGGCTGTTTTAGGGGCAGAGGGACTCTGAATGGAGTACCCCCACCCTGGTTGCAGGTGCTGCAATAGCCCAAGGCTGGCAGTTAGGGATGTGGGAGCTGTGGCTGACGGCCCCGGCTCCCTCCCCTCCCCCTGCTTGCCATTGAAAAGGGGAAAGGGGGAGGGAAGGAGGCTGGTTTGTTAGAACCAGCCAGTGACTGGCCACATGAGGGAACCATTCAGGGTGTGGGGGATCTCATCACCCTCCCACCTATGCAAGTTGGGGATCAAAGAACAAGCAGGGCGCTCTCCCCCCCACCCTGTTACCAAGGAGGAGGCACCAAAGGCTGGGGCTACTTGTTCCCCCTCCAGCCCACCATCTTCAACGGTCCGCCTGGGGTGAAAGTTATCCCAGGCAACCAGCAGGGGATTTGACTGCCCCTGCTGGTCACCTAGGTAGGAAAGAGGGGGGGTGGGGCATGTTCCCAGGTTATACTCCCCCCCCCCCCCCCTGTGCAAGTTTGAGACCAGACCCAGGTGAGTCCTAGGTCCCACCTGGCCCATATGTGGGGCCAGGGGCTGGTTTAATGAGGCAACCAGCCGGAAAGTGAGGTTACAGGGGTAACAGGGCTGGCTGTGAGGACAGAAAGCCCCAGTAATTGAACATCCAAAGGGCCAGTTCAGCCCAATGAGTGTGGAAACACCAAATTTGACAAGAACAGGTTGGTAAAAATGGTTCAGGGGCAACTGACATGTGGGCTGATGTAGCAAAAACCAATTAACAAATCCTGTAGAGCCTGTGGAGCCCTTTTGGGGATTAAATTTTGCCTTTTCACCTGTTGTATTTTTTACCCACAAGAGGCCAATATTTTGTACTCAAGGAGCCCTTCTCCCTGCTGTTTTCCACCTCATCCATTCAAATTCATCCAATAAATTATCCAACATATTTCCCCATTGTGAGAGACCATTAGCCTTTATAGACACAAGGTTTCCAGTATTTCTTTTGCTTTAATTACTGCTCCTCCTGCCACTAAGCTAATTTCTGGCCATAATTTTCACAGTATGAAGTTTTTCCCAGAAGTGGTCCCAGGATTTGAGTAAAAATCAGGGCTTATGATTGGAGAGGTGGGTCAGGTAGGGTTGTATCCAATGATTTTTGCTCCCAGGTAAGTAATAAACTGAAAACAGAACTTCCCTTTGATCCACATGGAAGGTCCCCTTGTCATTGGAAAAGATGAATTCAAAAGCTTTTAGAAATGGTCTGAGCTTAGTGGGTTTATTGATTTTGAACTTCTCAGGTGGGTTTATAAATGTAGATTTGAATGTTACAAAGTGAGAATTACTGGTAGTTGGAGTTTGAGAAAGTTTTTCCACAGCTAAATTAATGGTTTGGAGTAAGGCTAGGAGAGTAGGGTGCACAAAAGGTGTTGTTGGAGGAACCTGACTTTGGGGGACAGGAATTTCAGTAGAAGCAGATGGTTGAGAAGCTTCTTCCCAGGTTCCAGAAGGTTTTAAGTTAAGTTTTCTACTGATACTTGATTCAAAACCTGAGTCTTTTCTCTCTTCCTTGTCCACAGCTTCAGGGAGTGGGATCATGCTGGGATTGTACAATGGAGAATCTAATCCTTAGTCTGGTTGGGGGTATTGACCAATTAAAAAATTAGCAAAAGGTATGAAAAAAGAAGGAGCAGTGGAAAGAGAATCTCTTGAAGGAGCTGGAGGAAGTATACCAGTTTCCATGATATTGGATTAAATTGATTTTGGGAGGTTGGAAAAGGTCCTCCTGCATCCAAGGTCTTGAGGGGTTTATTGATTGAGATATTTCAAGTCTAGAAATAAACTATGTCCTCTGGCTTCCCTAGTTAAAGGTGTATTGATTATTTTGGAAGTTTTTGCACGTCAAATAGGCATGGTTTCCAATTATGCCATAGGTAAGTGACTCAAAAATTGCCCATAGTATTGGATTCAAAGGAAAATATTACATGCAAAAGGGGTTTTTAAATTTCTGCAAATTTTCAAAAAGAACATTGAATTAATTCAAAGCTGTCCAAAGGGGGTCAAAGCAGTCAAAGTGGTCACAGTTTCCAAAGGAGTCAAAGAAGTTTAAAGTTGTCAAAGCTGGTCAAAGTGGGTCAAATGGTTAAATTTTGATTCTAATTATTGAAGTTCTGTCAAATTTGTCAAATTACTTTCAAAGTTCCATCAAAGCTGTTGAATTTCTGTTGAGCGTGAAAGTTCTGTTGCATTTCTTTTGAAGTTGCATCTAAAGGCCAGGAAAGTATTTTGACGGAGCTGGATAAATTCTGCAGGTTAATCCTTTGGAAAAATTAAAGGCCACACACTGTTTACCCCAATCACACACTGGTCCAAAAAATTCGTAGGCAGTGATATCCAATGGATGAGATGGTTTCACATGGTGGTATGTAACACCATAACAACTGAAAATTGAATGGTCTTTCAGCCAGTCTCATAGCCTTTTTCTAAGGCCTTGCCTCTCAATTGGGTTTCATTTGTGCAAGGTATGAAAGTAGACCGGCTATTCCTGTTTCAGGTTCAAATCTTGATTGGGAAAAGCTTGAGGGGTTGCTTGTTCTGTGAAAGTTTTTTGGTTTTCTGCCCATCAACAGAAAGATTCCCAAGTTTTGGTGGCTCCTTATGGTGTTCAGGAGTGTTTCTGAATGTGGGTCCATTTTTTATTGTTGCATGGTTTAGTACCACCAGCCATAAGCACTTTGGTAAAAGTTCCCTTAAATCTGGGGGAAATGTCACACAGTGGTATTTGAAACCATAACAACTGCCAATGGACGGCTCTTTCAGCCAGTCTCATAGCCTTTTGATAAGGCCTTGCCTCTCAATTTTTTTGAGTTTTTGAAAGGTATGAAAGATGGAATGGATTTGGTTGGGTTGTATATGAATGAATAGATATAGAGAAGGGTATTAATTAAGGTAAGGAATTAGTATAATTTGACATCTGTCCCTGGTGTGGAACTGGTGGAAGGAAAATTAACTAATGCTAAAAGAACTCAGTATAGAGATGATAGGATTCATTGCAAGGAAAGGGGATGAAGTAATGACAAGGATGGATTAAGGATAAGTTGATATTAATCCAGTGGTAAGGCGCTTGAAGGAAGCCTGGTTGACTCAATCCTATAACTGTAAAACCAAAGTGATAGGTGATATGAGTAAGGTAGTTTGATGGCCTTTTTTTGCTGAGATTACACCTATTGGAAGTTACTAACCAATAAGAAGTATTATACTAATTCCTTGGGGGGAATTTGTCCAGGAAGGGAAGAGAATCCAGTATATGTGACGGCTGAGGTGGAGGCCTTGATGATGGAGGACTTGTGTATGACTGGTGCTGGGACTGAGATCCCCAGGGAATAAAATTTTGAGCTAATGGGCTGGTGGAAGTGGCTTGAAAGATTGATTAATGGGCCTTTCCAGGAAAATTTGTCATTTACTGGACTGGAATGATGGGTTTTTCAGCCAGGAATTTGTATTATGGATATACAGTATGGGATCTGCATGTACTTCTCATACCAATTGGGTTGAAGGAGAGGTGGAGGATGCACTAAGTCATAGAGAGAGATGAGGAGCCTGAGAGATTTCCTAGGACCTGCAGGGGATGCAGGAAGAGAGTTCAGGAGGCTCAGCTAGTAGATGCAGGGGTAGATTGTTGATTGTACTCATTTTTTGGAATGAATAAGGGGACTGAGTATATAGAGTCAAGTTGTGGTAATGGCATAACCATCCAATGAAACCATTAAAGTCCCATGATGGTTACTGTTTTCTGAATGATCTTAATTTGGATTTGCATCTTGATTATCAGGAGATTGAGGAGGAGAATTATCATAATTATAACAAGAATGGAAAGGGAAAATATAGTTTTAAAACCAATCAATTACCAGATCAAGATTTTTAAAAGGAAGATCATCAAGATCCCAATTTAAAATTTCATCAACTCTCTTGATTTTCAAATCTTACAAACCTCCATGTATCATTATCAGCTGTGGTAGCCAATCTCACTCACTCATACCCTCCAAGAACACCTCAGCCCATAAATCAAGAACCCATAAAGCTGGTCTATAGATTTTATCCAGAAAAGTAATCCCTCACATCTGGAAATAGAATCCTTTTACCTCAAACACCATCATTAGGAGGAACCCATGTTGATGATAAGAGCATTCCAAGAAAAAAAATCCCCCAAGGCCAGATTTCTCAAAGATAATTCTTTAGAGGCCCCTGTTCAACAAACATTCATTATTAACTCAAATTTTGGGTATCAAGCAATGAATAAAGTAATAAAATTTCAATTAAAACCAACAGTTTTGTTCAAGAGAAATTCAAATCATACTGGAGACCCATCAACAAAAACAATTGTAAAAAATTCCAAATTGGTCTCAAATTTGCACAAGTTTACCCAATCAGAGCTTGATAGAAAGCATAACAATTTTAATTAAACTCATGCTTGAAATAAAACATCCATCTCAGAATTTCCCTGAATGCTAAAGCCTGGAAAAATAAAAAACTGGGTTGTTAAATTGGTTTCTTTTGAAGATAGGGGGGGCTAATGGATTTTAAAGCTTGGTTGTTTTCTCAAGATATTTCCTGTAAATCTTGATTGCTCAGCCTTCTCAGGTTTCTCTCCTCAATTCATCATCTGTCAACCTGTAGGGTTAATTGTTGAAATCTTGGCATCATGCATCAGAGAAAAAATGTTCAATCTCTCACAAAGAAAAAAGAGTTGAATAAATGCCAGGGATATCTTGAGGAATTGATTTTTACACAAATAGGATTAAAAAAGAAGTTGAGAGGGAAAAAAGAGGTATGAAAGTGAAAGATAAGTAGAAGAAAATAATTCTGTTAGCTGGAGAATGAAAATGGGGCTGTAAACCTGTGCCAAAAACAAGATAAAGAGTTGATATTTATGCCAAAAAACTGAATAATTCTTTGAAAGAATTTTTTTAATTTTTAGCAGAAGTTGGCTGAAGTTCAGGTGAAGAGGATTTGAAGTTTTTTTTGTTGTATGTGATGGATAAGCATTATATTTTGATTCTATGTTTACCTTTATAATGCTTGAACAGAAATTGGAACAGGAAATTAATGTTTGAAGCTAAATTTTCAAAGAGAGAGGAAATATTAGAAAGGAGGATGATAAAGGAACTAATTAATTTAACATCTGTTTTCAATTAATTATGGACTTATTGACACTGGACCTGAAATCACAGATGTCAAAAAAATATTTGAGACTTGCGCAAAGCAAATAATTGATAAGGATTTTGTTAAGAAATTGCTGGAAAATATAAAAAAAACTAAGGGACACCAGCTGAAGAAAAAAATGAATTCAGGAATGGCTTGAGGTCTTTGGATTAAAGGCTTGTATTGGAATTTGGGAATTAAACTTAATGGGGGGAATTAAGTCTGCACACTGATGTGTAAAATTCAGAAACAAGGAAAATTTATGTTTTTGAAAAAGAATCTAAAAATAAATATATTTAATTACAATTAAAACTCCTTGACTCAAAATAAATATGAAAAATATTAACAATCTCTTACCCTTTATTCTTGAATAATGAATATCTTCCTGAAAAATGTAATAAAGATTATGCTCAGAGAGTTTTCAGATTTATTGCTTGGTCATTTTTGGAATTTCATATTATTGGAATAGAGGCTTTTCAAGATGACTTAGGGAGAAATTAGGAGGAGAGATTTATTCTGGAGAAGGCTATAATCTTACTTAAGGTTTTAATAAGGGACCAGATTCATGAGGGATTCAGTTATTTGGCCTGGATGAAAAATGGAAAGAATCTGATGTTTTTCAGGAAAGTTAAAATAAAGTAAATAGTATTTATAGAAAATTAAGTAACAAAAAGGAGGCCATGGAAAAAATTGAAGATTCAGTAAGATGAAATAGGGTGAAGTTTTTTGAGCAAGTATATGTATCAGGAAATCTCACAATAGCTATTATTGATGAAATTAATGTTTCAAGATCAGATGAAATTTCAGGTATATGGTGCCTTGAATTCTACAAGTACCAGGAATAGGGGTTATGATGAGTAAGAAATTGGATGGATAACTACAACTATCAAAGCCATGAAAATCTTTTAGTTAGAAAGCTAGAATTATTTTAATAATTTATTTTAGAAATGATATGAGAATTTTTGGTCAATACAGTTGATCATTATCTTAAAAATGCTCAAGCAATAATAATATTTAGTTTTACTGAGAGAGGGAGTTGATTGAAAAATATTATGAGATTCTAAAAACCAACAGATATTTCATTTCATTCAGATTTAATTTTTATTTTTAAGGTTTCAAAAAATTGATTAGATCAAGAAAATTTATTCACTATATTCTTTCATTCTGATTTTAAAATTTTAGTTATTTTTCAAGAAATGGGGCTTGAACCTCCTCAAAACAAACAAAACCAAAAAATTTCAAAAAATTCTGGAAGCTCTTAAAAAAGGAAATTCAAACAAAACTATATAAAAGAACTTGAATAGCATCAGAGATATTTTCTGCTTAAGTTTTACAAATTTTCAGATACCCATATTGATTATTCAATCAAAATATCATCAAAATAACCGAGAAACCACATGAATCTAATTTCAATTTCCCACAAATGAAAAAATTTAATTTCACTAGTTTATATATATATATATATATATATATATATATATATTTCTACTATGATTCTTGCAAAACATCAAATTTATTGAAATTAACACTAAATTCAAAAGAAAGGTTTGGAAACAGAGGTGAATACTCCTAAGATTTGTGCCAAGATTGGAAGTTATTGGTCCCAAGCGTCTGTAAGGTGCTGAGCGCCCTGTTCAACTAACCACCAGAGGGAGGGAGAGAGTGCATGTGTGAGAAATTATACTTCCTTCCTTCCAAATGTAGTGGGAGCTTTTCTCTGTATTCTATGGTGATCTATCTACAACTTGGAGTTGGGAGCAAGGTATAAGGAACTCCCTCTCAACCCTAACTGTGGTACAAAAAAACTGGGTGAACACAGCCTTGCGCGCACCCTACTTGGATATAACACCGCCTATTGCCATCCACTCAATGCGCCTGTCTTGAAGTTTCCTCCTCTGATAGCCCTGCGCAACGTTCCCACGCCTGCTTTCCCCAAAATAGAAATATCCAAGAACTCAACTGGATATGCTTTTTTTCTTGGTCTATTTCCCCGGAGTGGATTTCCAACCTGCCGCTGCCAATGCTGAGCCTGAAGAAGCTTTTTCTGAGCCTACTTTGCACCTAAAGCTGAGTTTGCAGAACTCAATGAAGTTCCCAATCCCACAGCTATATAATCCCACAGCAATGGTTTCATTCTTTCTCTTTCTGGAACATCTATTTTGGGGTTTCTTCTTGCCTTTCTTTATTATTTTTTGAAAGAGATTACTTCAATTATTTGATTCATCACTCAAGTTCCACCTGAAAGAACTGATGCTGAATTAAATTATAATAAAGTTAAAAATTAATGAATTTTTTTTTTTGGAATGGAAAAATTGGCCTTGAAAATGTGTCCAAAAATCAAACTAATGATTTTTTCCAATCAGTTGGAAGCCTTACCTCCCCCCACCCTTCCCCTGGTACAAGATTGTACCAAGAGCTTGTGGTTATTTTAATCATTTCAAATTTGAGGATTTATCTTATCTTATTAATAGATGTATTGATGAATTGTAATCATTGTGGTTTTGGATGGTAAAATTTCTGTACATATATGTCATCTTGATCATTCATGTAAACCCTAGCCTCCTTCCCTGTGCCCCCTCAATCACTGCATTATATTTAAAAATAATTATCATCTTTTTGTTGATTTCCTCCCCCCAACCCTCCTCCCTTCATTTCTGGATGCATGAGATTCTGGTGTTGAAATTTTTGTTGATTAAGTTCATATTGAAGAAATTATTTTTTGAATGTGCAGGAGTGTTCATGGGACATAAATCACTTGTAAATGACAGATCTTATCTTAATTCATACAATTCATTGAAAGAAATCATCAATCACCTGGTTTAGTCTTAAGGATAATTAAAAAATTCCACAACTAAAGTAATTTCCCCATAAAGAAACCATGGAGATTGAGGGTGGTATTGGATCAATCAAGCTGATACTTGGATGAGGGGTTCATCAAGAAATCATCAATGTCTGAAAATTTATAAGAAAATTGAGTAAGTTTGATTTGAGAAATTTTTAAACAAGGTTTGATAAGTTAATCTTACTCTTTATGTTTTGATTATGAGGTACATACACCATGAAGAAAATGCCTGCACTTGCCAGAAGTTTTAGAATCTGAAAATTGAGTTGAAATTTTTTTGAATGTTTTTGGAAGGAATTGGTTTGGAAATTGAGTAAGAACCTGAGAAAAATTTTTTCCATTATTTATCCAGTATTCTAAGAATCCTAGGCATGCATGGAATACAGAAGATCTGGAATTTTTGAGAATTTTGATTTTATGTTATTTTTTAGAGCAGTGAAGCAATATCCTTTCAAACCTGCAAGACATGGATTGCAACACAAAATACTACCCTGATTGAAAAATTTAAGATACTGATTCTTTTTCATTTATATTTCCTATCACCAAAAAAAATTTATGGCACTTGCTAGCAAGTGCCATCAAAGAGCTCTTGCCAATCCAATTTGCAATCTCAGGATGAGCTTCTAACCAAGCTTTTTTCAAGCTGCAAACAAGCCCTAATTCTCACTTTCTGTGCATTTGTAACAGTTAATGCACATTTTTTGAATTAACTGTGCATTGCGCACAGCTTCTGCACCTCCTGGTGCACAGTCACTTTCAATTTTGCACATTCACTGTGCATTTTGAAAATTCACTGTGCATCACTGTGCAAAATTTCTGTGCCTCAAAAGGTTGGTTTAAGTATGGAGATAGGTCCAACAAACACCTGGAGATTCCTTGACAGCACTTGCTAGCAAGTGCAATCAAATTTTTTGTGGATTTCAGTTGGTAAAAAATTTTTTCAGATCCTTGGTTTAATTTTTGGTTGCTGGTTGAATTAAATTTTATTGTTTTAAAATATCCAAATTAATTGGTAATTTATTCTTTGCCATTATGTGAAATAAAATGAATATTAATTTAATGGAGGAAATTTAATCTACAATTCCAATTTTTCCTGAAAATTCAATAATCCTCTCAGAACCTTTGTAATTATTGCAGCACAAGAGAACAAAGTTGAAAATATTTATCTAAAACAAATCAATAGGGCCCATAAAAGTTAGAAAATGTCCCATCATAAACACACCCTGTTTTGACAAAATCCACCATTTTTAATGGTGTTTTTCTGGAATAAAAATACACCTCAAATGATGTATCTCAAAATAATGAGTTCAATAAAATGGGATGTTTCAAAAATCAAACCAACCATTGTATGCATCATCATCCATAATTTCAAGAAATCTATACAAACCTCCAGGATTCATCAACCATACATCCATAAGCCATCTCCCTCAATCAAATTGAAAATTCTAAGGTTGAATCCTATTTCAATTCCCAAATTTCCACTATTGAATCCAGAAAATAACAGTCATCTTTCAGCTTCTGAGAAAGATGATGCTATTACTGGAAGTCCCTTTAGTAAATTTTAGACCCTCCAAATGCATAAACCTTCACCCACCTCATCCCATTTGTAAGCTCTAAAGATTCAAAGTATATTTTTCATGATTGGAGAAGGCACATTTTTTCTGGAAAGTACCCTTGAAAGATAAGCCTTCCCACCATTTATTGTTTGAAAAAGGTGTATATCATTGATACATATACAAATAAAATATCTCTCTATCCATATATCATGTATTCCAGTGAGATTTAGTTGAAGACACCTTCACATCCTCAAACCCGTACTCACCATCATCAATAAAAATAAATGAGAAATTTTAATGGTAGTGGTGGTGGTGGTTGATATGAGCTGAGATAATCATTGAGATGTTTCAGAATAGAAAGATGGCTGATCAAGCAATGAGTGATGTGGGCCATCATCTTCCAAATCAAGCAATCAGTGATATGGGCCATCACCTTCAGCTCCTCAATAATGATGATCAGGCTCTAATGCCAATTTTAATAATAATTATTGTGGGTTTGATTTCTGCTGCTGTTGTTGATTATGACTTTAAAAACTTTCATATTCATGTTCATATGGATCATCCAAATTTCCACTAATTCTCAATAAAATATTTTCATTTCCATAAAAATTAAATTGTATCCTTCCTCCTGCTTCCTTGATCCCTAGAAGATGATATAAAACAAAAAAATTGACACCACCACCACTGGGATCATGGCTCAATGTACCAATGTTAAAAATTATAAAAACTCTCTACTAAGGTCAAAAAATTCAATCTGGAAATAAAGACAATAACAGGTTTTAAATATAGGTAATCCATTGCAAAAATGGCTTCTGTGATGCAGAAAAAGGGGAAATAGCCAAATTTATTTATAAATTAGAGTTATTTAAGGTTGCAGAAGATTTTCTTTGTTAAATTTTATTTTTAATGGCTATTTAATTTATAGAAGTTAATGGAGTTACAAGAATGGTGGAGTGCTTAAAGAAAAGGTTAGCTGGGTTTTCTCGATAGAAGGATTGAGGATGATGGAATTAAAATGGAACTAGGAATGCATGCTTTAAATTTTAAACCCCTAATTTTCTCTGGCCTGTTGCTAGATACCTCTACCTTGTTTTATTCAATTTCCTGGGTTACTTCTTGGAAAGGATTTCCCAAATTTAATTTCAATTGCTTGTTGAATAGGAAAAGGGGGCAGTGCCCTTTTGATGGCTGGTCTGAATCTTCATGGGACCATGTTTTTGGATGGGGCTTATTTTTGTTCAATGGATAATTCTGGGAGACTTACCCTGGTCCTCTTTTTCTGTAGAAAGTTCTGGTCTGGATCTCTTTGCAATCTCATTCAAACATAAATTCTAAAAAGACTTTGATTGATATTATTGGGGTTGTTAAGTATTGTGTAATACCTGAACATTATGGTCCTGTCCTCAAGGGCGGGGCCAGCTAAGACAGGTTCCCCGGTGATCTCTTCTGTGACACTCGGGTGATCTCCTCACCTCTCTAATTCAGAACCTGGCCTCTTGGGGAGGCCCGGGGGGACTCCTTTCCTTCTTTTTCTTCTCTTGTCTACCATCTCTCTCTTTGTCTTTCTCGTCAAATACCTCTTTCTATATTCTTCTATCTTTTCTATATTCTCTCTCCACTTTTTTTCTTTCTTTTCAATCCAATTTCCCCATCTTGTTCCTTTCTCTCAAATTACCACCATTCTACCTCCTCTCTGACCTTCTATCCTCCTCAATCCGATCCAACCTCCTTCAACTCATTGTTCAACCGACTACTCATCTTCGAGTCTGTGCCTGGTAAGGATATGATCCTCAAGACCTCCTCAGTTTGACATGTCTGACAATCTAGTATTACCTCTACAGTTGCTCTTCCACGTTTCCTTCCTATATCACCTTCACGCTGCCTTGGATTCTCTTCTCATCTACTCTTCAAAACCATGTCTGAGCTGTTTGTCTTCTCACATTTCTTTTCTTCTCTCTCATCTTTGTTCAAGATCTTCAACATTCTAACTCGTGTCTTCAGTCTGTTGGTTTTTATCTCTAGTCTCTTTTGACGCAATCTTATCACGTTTCAAAGCCAAAAGACAACTCCATCTTACCAAGAATGAACAAACCAATTGGAGCGAATGACTATTTCTATCAGGTTGCGCTCAAGGCCTCCGTGGATGCTATCCCCCCTCTCAACAACAACAATTACTCCCTCTGGCAAGACAAAATGATGATGATTTTCGATCTCAAAGACATCAAGTATGCCATAACCAGAAATTTGGGTAAACTGCCTATAAAGCAAGATCAAGAAATTAGGGCTATTATCCTATCTAAACTGGAAAGCACGACTCACGCCAACGTTGTCAACGCCGCAAATATCACATTGTCTAAGCTACTCTGGGCCGAGATCACACAAAGGTTTGCTTCATCCAAGATGGCCAACAGAGCCCACATATTCAATCAATTTCTCCATGCTCCATTTAACAAAAACGCCATTGAGGGATTCATACCGGATATTTGAAAAGCACTCACTCGTATGGCGGACGTTGGAATAGAGCTACCAAAGGATATCTTGGCGTATCTCATACTCTTCAATTTTCCACTCACTCTAGAGAATCTAAAGCAACAGATTATGAACCGCGAAAAATAAGTGACAGTAGAGACAGTGTTCAATCCTCTAACCCAATACAATAATGAGCGTCAGGCACAGCTCAAAACCGGAAATTCTACCTCTGACGTTAGCTTAGTGACTACTAGAAACAAGACAGATCAAGGAGAGAAAAAGACTTGCATCCGGTGCAAGGAAGGTTTCCATGATCCCAATTCTCCCCATCCCAAATTCTCATGTTTCCACCTCCACCCTCAAATTGCTCCAGCGTGGTGGATAGAGAAACATAATGAATGGAAGAGCCGAATCAAGAAAACTCCCACCATCAACTATCACGTGCTACTAACACTTTGGATCAATGCTGATAACACACCTCATCTTCTCTTGGATTTGGGCGCCAACATTCACATATTCAACGACCCAAAGTATTTCATCTTGATTAACTTTCAGGATGAGGTGGATGAGATTAAAACTGGCAAATTAGAAGCCAATCTCAAGATACAAGGAACAGGAACTGTCCGACTGGAATGGAAGAATTCCGTCATCACTCTTGAAGAATGCATGTACGTACCCAACATTGTAGTCAAACTTATTAGTCCTGGTCTTCTGGAAAAAAAGGGATGCAACCTCTACCAAGAACAAGATAAATTCAGAATCACTTGATCTGGCCAGACGGTACTTAAAGGACTGATCCGCAACAGTCTATTTTTTATTGAGAAACCCAAGACTTCTGGAAACAATCTATTGGTTAATCTCACAAACCAGTTTTCGTTGTCTCCCCCAATTCCAGCTCAATTGCTCTCTGACATCCACAAGATGTACAGACACGCCTTGATCTCAACTCTCAAAACCATTCTCAAAGAACAATACTCTAAAGAGTAATTAAGTGACTTTCAGTGCGATGGTTGCTTGAAGAGCAAGATCACAAGAGCTCCATTCTCAGATACTTCCACACCGTCGTCAAAGCCTCTTGAAAGAATCTATTTAGATTTAATAGGTCCAATCACTCCGCAATCAAAAGCCGGCCACAGATATATCTTAATTCTTGTGGACAACTGCACGGGCTACCTCTTGGCCTTTCCCCTCATGACCAAAGAAGAAACTCCGGACGTCATCATCAGCATCCTTGAGACAGAACATAAAAGGCTCAACTATTATCCAACGGATATCTTCTTTGATAAGGGCACGGAATTCACGAATGACACCCTGAAGAGCTTTGCCAAAGCCAAACATATCAAACTCCTGACATCTGAACCCTATCACTCTCAGCATAATGGTCGGGCTGAACAAGTCAACCAAAAAATTATCAAGTTGGCACGTGCGACCTTCTCTTCCTCCAATTTAAGCAAGAATTACTGGCATATTGTGGTCAGAAGCTGCTGCTTCATGCTCAACCAAGTCCCTAGGGAAGGTAATGACCAATCCCCTTGGGAACTGATGTTCAACAAGAAATTACCCGCTAACTACTTGAAACTTGTAGGATCCTTGGTTGTCTACCTTGGGAATCGCCTCCAAAAGGGAAGAAAGTTCAACAAGAAAGGACTTAAAGGAGTCCTGATTTTGTTCAATCCTGTGTTTCATTTATATCTTATTCTCAACTCATCAGGTGGCGTTGTTGAAAACAAACACGTCCAGTTTCTTAAAGATTCTCTCCACAACTTCCCATTCTTTGAACCACCTGGAACCAATCTGTTCAGTAAAACTAGCAAGGAATCCAGAGAATCCGACTTCTCTTCAGCTGAAAAACAATACACCATACAAGAATCTCAGGACAATTCTGCAGAATCTGAATTGGATCAGGAAGACGCAATGTTGGTGGCATCATCTTCCCCTGATCCTCCTTCCATACCTCCTCAAGTTCCAGAGTCCTCCATCCCATCTATCTGTCAAAGACCCAAGCGCAAAACAAGGAAGCCTCAAAGATATGGTTTCCATCATTACTACGAGCCCCCTTCTTACAAGGCTGCCAAGAAGTGCTCTGAATGGCCAAAATGGAAGAAGGCAGCTGACGATGAATTGAACTCCATAGAACTCCAGGACGTTTGGGAAGAATATTATGGTACTCCGGACAACATCCTTAATACAACTTGGGTCTTCAAAGTAAAACAAAACTGTCACGGCGATCTGGTCAAGTACAAAGCTCAACTCTGCGTGCAGGGATTTAATCAAGCTCTAGGGATCAATTACAATGAAACTTGGGCTCCAACCGGGAAATTAGGATCACTCTGAGTTGCCCTCACATATGGTCTAAAACAAAAAATGAAGTTAACTCAATTCGACGTTAAAGGCGCATTCTTACACGCTCCTCTCAAGGAAAAGGTGTGGTGCCCCATCTGGGACACCCTGGCCGCCTTAAGACCTCAACCCATAAACTGTTCCTCAGGCTCATCAAAACCGTCATTCATCCGCGCGTGTCGCGCGCCGCGCCGCGCGCGCTGCACTCCCTTTGTCCGCGCGCGTCGCGCCCTGCGCGTTGCGCTTCCTTTACCCGCGCGCGTCGCGCGTCCTTTATTCGCGTTGCTCATCATCCTTGCCGTTGCGTGTTGCTGGTCATCTCCACCGTCGTCATAGCGCGTCTTCATCTTTGTTGTTGCGCGTCCTCATCTTTGTCGTCGCGCATCCCAATCTCCTCATTGCTACTGTTGCGCCGCGCTCATCCATGATTTACCGGATCCATCCCGACCGCACCTCCAAGCATTTGGCAAATCCTTGGATCCGTCAAATATCCCATCTCACTTGATCTCTCAGTTGTGAATCTCAAGCCTGTCAGGATTTACTCAACCGTCTCAAGCCGATCTCCTATCCGCCCATCCGCGCTCTCATGGACTTCATCCGTCACCTTTCCTGGGGCTCTCCCACCCGCTTCTGCCTTTGGAAGGGGTGAAGAGTGCCAACTACCGCCCACGGACATCCGCGGCGGTTTGGTTCCTTTCTCTTTCCCACCCCGTCCGCCTTTGGACAAGGGGTGGGTGACTCTGGTATTGTTGCGCGCACCCATCCACAGACGGACGCGAGTGACCACATGGTTGTCTTCCCTTTTCCACTCTATTTGCAGAATCCGTTGTACATAGTCTAACAGGGCCTCCTTCCCATATAAGGAGGGGCTCTCCCCTGCCTTTTTATCATCATCAGAGCATGGAATCATCCAGCATGAAATCAGCACACCTTTGATCCTTGAGCCTCCATACTCAACCCTTGATCCCTGATCCTTATCACCAACCAATAGCCTTTCTGGTTGAAGAAAGATTCTGTCTGTTGGAATTTTTGAGTGTGTCATACCACTCCTTGATCCCTTTCTCTGACCATACTGGTCCTGATCCCTGATCACCTTTCTGGAGCCAATCAAAATTGATTGAAGAGGTCTTATTAAGCTTAAAACCTGGATTGTTATACCTCCCCTTAGCTTCTTTGGAGTTGCATTCTGCCAGCCTACTCTTGAGTCCCTTGAGAAGTGTTTAGGTTATCCTTGCTTCAAATCAGTTACTGTTTATTTTAGAGCTTCTTAAACATTGTGCTTTGTCTTGTAAAGCCACCCTCAGTTATCTGGTACCCTTGAAGCGCTTGATTGCGGAGAGTTGAGCAGGTTCATTGAGAACCTGGTGGTTGCTTGGGTTTGAGTTGATCATCCCCAATCTTCTGCTGACGACCAGAGTTATTAGCTTGTGGGCGTTGTTTACATACAACAGCTTTTGTTCTTTGAACTCTAAGAAGACTTTAACTTCTTTTGTTCAAGTTTTTCCCTGCATAATCTTGTCTCAGATAGTGCTGTTCCGTCGCTACCAAACTATTATCATCCTTATCCTCTACTCCTTGATTCCTTATTTTTCAAACCATCCACTGCACAGCCCACCACACAGCCGCCCAATCCTGAGACGGAGCAACCCGCGGGCCCTCAGACTAACTGAATACACCGGGGGATTCCCCCTCACCCAATCATTGGTCTCAACTCAACCCCATCAAGGAGGACTGCCTGGAAGCTCCAGTCATCAATCCACGATCTCAGATTCCTTGGATTCTTCACTTCAGCTCAACTTCCTTTTTCTTTTTTATTCTTCTTTCTTTTGTTCTCAACTTTTCTTCCTCATTCTCCGTTTCTTTACCCTTTACTCAATAACGCAACAACTCACTACTGTCAAATCCTCATCGTCGCCGAACCACTGTCAATGACTCAATCACAATTTGACTCAACCTAAATTTGCTCCTCAAGTTCTTGACTGTCTGGTACGATTTCAATCCTATTTCCTTCAAGCTTTTTATTGTTCCT
Organism: Puccinia polysora; assembly: GCA_025617555.3. NCBI lineage: Eukaryota > Fungi > Basidiomycota > Pucciniomycetes > Pucciniales > Pucciniaceae > Puccinia > Puccinia polysora. The sequence continues at coordinate 42,926,939 of CM062616.1, read as the reverse complement.
CATTTCCTTCTTTTTTTTTTCTTTATTCCTCAACTCACGCCTTGTTATTACTCATTTTGTTCCTAGTCCCTCCAATATGATAAATTCTATCAACCTTCATCCATTTAATTAACACGGTTAAAAGCCAAACCGCACGACTACCTAACCGCTCAACATCATGGAGGGACCTGGAAACATGGACGCCTTTGGACAAATCATGCTCAGAGCTGCTCTCGAAGCCGTCCCAAACCTGATGGACAAAAACTATTCAATTTGGAAAGACAAGATAACCATTCTTCTTAAACTCAAAGGCTCCAAACAAATCCTTGACGACGATTCTAAAAGTCTCAGCCCCACTGACGATCTTGAAACTCGAGTGATTATTCTCTTCAAGATTGACTCTATCACGCACAACAATGTAGTGAACCCCGAAAACATCAACTCGGCTAAAGGTCTATGGAAAACAATCAAGGAGAGATTCGCATCTTCTCAAACCGCAAATCAAGCTCAAGTCTTCAACAACTTTCTTTATCATCCTTTCAAACCCAAAGCCATCACTTCCTTCATTACAGAAATCAAGGTTTCTCTCAAGAAAATGCTCGACGTCGGTATTGAACTCCCCTCAGACATCTTGGCGTACCTGGTCCTTTTCAAATTTCCAAACTCACTTCACTCGCTTCGGCAGCAAATTATGCACTCAGACAAGGAGATCACGGTTGAACTAGTTCTAAATCACTTGACGCAGCTTGACAACGTATCCAAGTCCAAACTCACCAAGAATCCTGTCAGAGAAGCCGCTCTCATAACCAACAGTTCCAAAACCTCTAATTCCAAACAGCAACAATGTTGACAAGGATATCATAATCCCAACGTCACCAACCATCCCAAGGATCAATGCTGGCATAATTACAAGAATTTAGCTCCTGAATGGTGGAAAGAAGCACAAGCCAAATGGAGAGCTCAAAAGAAGCCAAAAAGCAACAAAGTCGCTCACTACCCCGCCCTTTTAACCACCTGGATCAACAAGGTGAATGCCAATCATCGCATCATCCTCGACTCCGGTGCCTCGCGTCATATGTTCAACTCCACTCAATACTTCACTTCCTTGCAAGATTGCAACGGAGAACACATCAGCACTGGAAAAGATGGAGCTTATCTCCCCATCAAAGGGAAGGGTGAAGTGGCTCTTGCCTGGAGAATTTCTCTCATCCGACTCTCCAACTGCCTCTTTGTCCCCAACCTTGTCATTAATCTAATCAGTCCAGGAGTCCTGGTGGCGGAAAAACAATGCTCAGTTTCAGCTCATGGCAATTCCTTCAAAGTCCACCACAACGGAACTCTTGCATTTGAAGGCTTCATCCGAGACAACCTCTTTGCTCTCAATCTCCCTCATTCGATTGGAAATAACTCAAAGATCAGCTATCTCACTCAAAAAGCCATCGACCACGACAAGCTGCTCTATCTTCATCAATTGCTTGGTCACGCTAGTCCTTACCAACTAAGAAACGTGTATCCTGAAATTCCTCACTCCCTAATCAACAGCTTTCAATGCTCGGATTGCGTCTTCTCAAAGATCACCAAGACCCCATTCAACACCAAAGCAAACCCAGCCTCCAAACCGTTTGAGAAGCTTCACATCGACTTAATGGGTCCGATCAATCCGGAATCCCGCAACGGGATGAGGTATATCATGACCATCATTGATAGCCACTCCGGGTACTTGTCCGCTATTCCCCTAAGTTCCAAATCTGACGCCTGTCCTCAAATTTTATCCATTCTTAGATTTGAGAAAAAAAAACAAGGATGCTTTCCCGTCACCATCTGTACTGACGGAGGGGGAGAATTCAACTCCCGAGAACTCTACGCCTTCTTTCAAGAAAACTCCATCCAACATATTGTATCAGAACCATACCGTCATGAACACAACGGAAGAGTTGAACGCGCCAATCAAACCGTTGCAGAATCCATCAGAAACACCCTACAATCTTCAAGACTACCTCTCAATCTGTGGGCCAAAGTATCAAAAGCCTCAACTCTCATGCTTAATCAAATTCCTAGAAGCGCAAACGAGAAATCTCCCTACGAAACCTTCACAAACAAGACCCTACCCTTGGATTATTTCCACCCCTTAGGCTCCAAGGTAGTGTACTTGAACTTGAAGGTGGCTTGCGGGGATAAGCTCAAAGAGCGCGGACTAGAGGGAACTCTCATAGGATTCAATCCTGATCTCCTGTCGTATTGCATCCTCAAACCAGACAACACAATCATTTCCTCCAAACACATTAAAATAATCAATTCTCTTCATCACACTCCCATCGCAGAAATCCCCCCGGAAATTGATCATCCTCTTGACATTGATTTTCCCTTCCTGGACTCCGAATCAGCTCAGAGCACCTCTTCTGTCTCAACCACCAATCCTCCTGTTGTCAATCAAAGTCCAACTGCAGCAGAAGCGGGAGAGTCTGCTGATGATCAATCATCTCATTCGTCACAAGGGGTCGCCGACGAACTGATTCCGTCTCAAGTTCTACGCGATCGCTCAACGCTCAATCCACCCGTTTGATACGGATATCATCACTACTTCGTCCCAAAATCCTTCGAACAGGCCAAGAAATGCAAAGATTACGAGAACTGGGACCTGTCTATGGACGCGGAGCTGGGCGGCATTGAAAAGATGGAGGTTTGGGAAGACTACGACGGTCCCGAACCTGCTAATCCTCTCAACACTACCTGGGTCTACCGTCTCAAAGACAATTGCCACGGAGATCCACTAATCTACAAAAGTTGACTGTGCGTACAGGGATTCAATCAGATCTACGGCCTGGACTATCAAGATACCTTCTCTCCAAACGGTAAAGCCGCTTCTCTCAGAATCGCCCTACTCTATGGACTGTATCATTTGCTTCCAGTCACCCAATTTGACGTAAAAAGCGCTTTTCTGCATGCTCCCCTGAAGGAACTTGTCATCATCAAGACTCCCAAAGGATCAAAGAGAAATTCAAAATACCTAAAGCTCAAGAAGTCCCTATACGGGCTTAAGCAGGCCCCTCTCAACTGGTTCAATACACTCACCACTTGGCTCACCTGCCAAGGGTTCCATCAGTCAACTTCTGACCCCTGTCTTTACCTGAATCCTCAATGTCAATCAATGATTTTCTTCCACATCGACGACCTGATTCTAGTAGGTCTTGCCAACAATTTTAAGGATACCTTTCTGCAACTTTTTCCAAATTCATCAGCTCACGATCCCAACACTATACTAGGAATGAAATACTCAAAAATAGACAACAAGATTCTTCTCTCTCAACCAAACCATATTGATCAAGGGCTTGAAGAGCTTGGACTCACCAATTGTCATCCTTCCTCCATACCACTAACTTCAAACCTCAACTTGCGACCCGCCACGGCTGAAGAACACGAGGAGTTCAAAGCGCTCAACATCAACTACAGATCGGCTGTGTTCTTAATGAACTACATTGCATGTCTGACTCGTCCAGAAATCAGTTACGCTGTCTCAAGCCTAGCTCAATTCTGCAAAAAGCCCAGTATCCATCACTGGCGTGAGGTAAAGCGCTGCTGGAAGTACTTGAAGGCCACAAAGTCACTCTCTCTAGTGCTGGAAATGAAACACCTGGACACTCAACTTCAATGCTTCAGCGACGCCACCTGGAATGACGACCTTGAAACCAGGCACTCTCAGTCGGGGCATCTGACTCTCCTGTTTGGATCCCCTATCGCCTGGAGTAGCTATCGCCAAAGGAACGTCACACACTCAACCACCGAGGCGGAACTCAATCCTCTTGTTGATTCCTTCCTCGAGGCAATTTGGATGAGAGGTCTGGTCTTGGAAATGTGGGCAAAACCCACTCAACCAAGCTCACACCACATTGACAATAAAGGTTTGGACAACAAGTTAAAGAAATTCGGCTGCAACTCCAAAACCCACCATATTGACATAAAAACAAAAGCAATTAGGGAGGAACTACAAGCTAACAACCTTAAAATTAAGCTCATACCATCAGAAAGCATGATAGCTGACGGGCTAACTAAAGCGTTACCCCCAACTCAATTGTCCAAACTCCTCCAAGTCATCAATCCTCACTTCAATTACCTTGAAATCCTACCAGCCACGAGGGGTGTCAAACCATCCACTGCACGGCCCACCACACAGCCGCCCAATCCTGAGACGGAGAAACCCGCGGGCCCTCACACTAACTGAATACACCAGGGGATTCCCCCTAACCCAATCATTGGTCTCAACTCAACCCCATCGAGGAGGACTGCCTGGAAGCTCCAGTCATCAATCCACAATCTCAGATTCCTTGGATTCTTCACTTCAGCTCAACTTCCTTTTTCTTTTTTATTCTTCTTTCTTTTGTTCTCAACTTTTCTTCCTCATTCTCCGTTTCTTTACCCTTTACTCAATAACGCAACAACTCACTACTGTCAAATCCTCATTGTTGCCGAACCACTGTCGACGACTCAATCACGATTTGACTCAATCTAAATTCACTCCTCCAGTTCTTGACTGTCTGGTACGATTTCAATCCTATTTCCTTCAAGCTTTTTATTTTTCCTCATTTCCTTCTTTTGTTGTTCTTTCTTCCTCAACTCACGCCTTGTTATTACTCAGTTTGTTCCTAGTCCCTCCAATATGATAAATTCTATCAACCTTCATCCATTTAATTAGCATTATTTACCAGGTTCTGGACCTTGATCTCGGTTACATTTAAATATTTTTGTAACACTCAGGAGGGCAGCCTAAACAGCACCTTTCCCCTCCGCAGAACTGCCACGGCCTAGCACTGTTTGGAGTCTTACAACGGTCATCATAAAAACTCCAGAAGGGTCCAACAGAAAGTCCCCATACCTAAAGGTCAAGAAATCTCTCTACAGATTGAAACAATCCCCCAAAAATTGGTACAAAACCTTGACTTTGTGGATCAAATATCAAGGCTATCAAGAATTGACTAGCAATCCCTGCCTATATCTCAATACTATGACAAAAGAAATCATTTATTTCCACTTCAATGACTTAATTCACGTTGGATACTCTCAAGTCTTCAAACACAACTTCCTTGAGAGATTCAAGAACTTGTTGTGTCATCCTCCAAACACAATTCTTGGAATGATCATGGAGCTCAAGGACAACAAAATTCTGCTGAGTCAACCCAACCACATTGCTTGCGGCTTGGAAGAACTAGGTCTTACATCCTGCAAGGACGTACATTCTCCACTCACTCAAAATTTGAACCTCAAGCCCGCATCCAAAGCTGATCACAATGAATTTCAACAATTGAACATCAATTACCTATCAGCCACCGGACTCCTTAATAACTTAGCCCAATACACCCATCTGGACGTTTCTTTCTGTGTGTCCAGCCTGGCTAGGTTCAATGCCAAGCCAGGAATGAATCACTGGAGAGTAGTCAGGAAGGTGTGGAAATATCTCAAAACAACTAAACACTTCAAACTTGTCATCAGCTACAATCCCAATCAGGAACCTCTCTCAAGCTTCAGTGATGCCACCTGGGGGGATGACCCAACCTCCGGCAAGTCACAAACTGGATACGTAATTCTTCTTCACAGAAGCCCAATCATCTGGAACTCCACTCGACAAAGAAACATTACTTACTCCTCAACTGAATCTGAATTAAATGCTCTACTGGATTGCTACCTCAAACTTAAATGGATCAAGAACCTTATTGGCAAAATAGATCAAACTCAGGAACCTAAGCCTATCTTACACATTGAAAATAAAGGCTTGGAAGACAAGATTAAAAGGTTTGGGTCTCACTCAAAGTCCAGACATATAGACATCAAAACAAAAGGGCTACGCAAATATTTTACAAAGGGCAAATTTACCCTCAATCTGATTCAAAGTCAACTAATGGTTGCTGACTCTCTCACAAAAGCCTCTTCAATAAGTTCCTTTAAAATCCTTCAAGAGAAAATCTTTTTCCCCTCAAACAACTGAGCCTTTGGACCATCTCCTCACCAGCCATGTGGGGTGTTAAGTATTGTCTAATACCTGAACATTACGGTCCTGTCCTCAAGAGCCGCGCCAGCTAAGACAGGTTGCCCGGTGATCTCTTCTGTGACACTTGGGTGATCTCCTAACCTCTATAATTCAGAACCTGGCCTCTTGGGGAGGCCCGGGGGGACTCCTTTCCTTCTTTTTCTTCTCTCGTCTACCATCTCTCTCTTTTTCTTTCTTGTCAAATACCTCTTTCTATATTCTTCTATCTTTTCTATATTCTCTCTCCACTTTTTTTCTTTCTTTTCAATCCACTTTCCCCATCTTGTTCCTTTCTCTCAAATTACCACCATTCTACCTCCTCTCCAACCTTCTATCCTCCTCAATCCAATCCAACCTCCTTCAACTCATTGTTTGACCGACTAATCATCTTCAAGTCTGTGCCTGGTAAGGATATGATCCTCAAGACCTCCTCAGCTCCTCAAGACCTCCTCAGTTTGACATTTCTGACAATCTAGTATTACCTCTACAGTTTCTCTTCCACTTTTCCTTCCTATATCACCTTCAAGCTTCCTTGGATTCCCTTCTCATCTACTCTTCAAAACCACGTCTGAGCTGTTTGTCTTCTCACATTTCTTTTCTTCTCTCTCATCTTTGTTCAAGATCTTCAACATTCTAACTTGTTTCTGCAGTCTGTTGGTTTTTAGCTCTAGTCTCTTTTGACGCAATCTTATCAGGGGTGGGGAAGACTAAATTTTAAATGCAATCAATGGCCAGAGTATAAACATCCTATTGGGTTTGGATCAAATGTGTTAGCTTAAGCAATAGTTTTTATGGATATAGATTTCTATCTGGATGAATTTAGGGTTGAGACACAATTTTAGAGAATCTTCATTTATTCAATTCCTGGGAAAAAATTTAGCAATTTTACAATCAAAGAAAATTGGCACAAACAAGGTTTTATGATGAAAAACAAAAGAAAAGTTGCATTATGATGGTCCAAAAGGATCAGGACACATTCAAATTGAGAGTATAGAGGCCAGCAAAATTTGAAGATATTTGAGGAGGCCTTAAAGTAGGCCATGAATGAAACAAAAATCTGAGAATGATTGGAACCTGAGAAAATTTGGTAGTGTGATTTGAGGGAGGTATATTGTTTATTTGACTACAGGTTGGGTTGCAGTGATGGTGTTGGTGGGCTTGAGGATTCTGCTTGATGGTCCAATCAGGATATGAGGTTTAATTTTCAAGAAATTAATAATTGAAGGAGGATCAGCGGGATTATAAAGGAGAAGAATAGAGGATAAAGAGTTATATAGCACAATAGATTCTTGCCCCCAAATTTGAAATGTGGGATAATTGGAAAAATTCAAAAAATAAATTAAATCCTAATGTTCAATTATATCATGGTTAAGCTAAAAATTACATGTAAATTTACTAAGATAGGGGTAATTCAAACCCAATATACATTCAAAATGCATCATTTTATTGGATTTATAGCATTTAAAACCTTGGTATAGAAATGTTTATCAGTTCAAATCAATATAATTTTGTTGTAAGTTCTGTATGTGACCGCTACCCTTTCTCAGTGGCTGAATCTGATCCTTGAAAATGCTTAATATAAATGACCATGGCTGAACACTGTATCTTTTGGATAAAGACCAAAGTTTCAAATTTGCAGTCCTTGAGATTTTGTGTATTTTTAATCAGAAAGCCAAATAAACTGGAAACTGTTTTGAAACCATCTTGAAAGGAATCCATTTCTATCAGGGGCAGTGAGCAAGGGGATGCAGGGAATTTCAACCAGCCTTCCTTTTGAATTTCTAGTTCCAATCTTTGAAACTATAACACTTCTTCCCAATCTGAAAACAATCAAGAAATTTCCATTGAAAATCACAATTTTATGGTCAAAGTTCCGCAAAATCATTATAGGGCTGCCAAATTTCAGATTCAAGCTATTAGGAGGAAATTTTGGAATAAATAATTTATTGAGGAACTCCTGTTGGTATAGATTTTGAATATCATCATCAAAAGGCTCATGGCTGTAATAAGTCTTCATTTTCTGTTTCTATTCTTTTCCAGGGAGAGAATCCATTAGAAATTTATTGATGTTTTAGACTTCTGCATTATTGAAACATAAAATAAAACAGTCCATTATATGACCATTTTCAAGGTAGGAAAATTGAAGGTTTGGAAAAAGATTTTCATTGAACTATCAAAATCTTGATCTTAAATATATTGATAAATTAAAATGGCATTCAATTTTTTATGCAACCAAATTTTGTTTTCACACAGTTGCAAAATTTCCAAAATGTCCCCCAAGGTCCCTAATACACATGGTAATCCTTTGTTTCATGTGGTTTTCCAGGGTGGTCAAAAAAAAAATACCAGGGTCTAGACAGGAATCTCAAAACCCTTTAAAAAAGATGAGAATTTTCGGCAATTTGAAAGGCCTTCAAAATTGCACTCAAAAAGTTTAAAAAAAGAAAATGCTTTATGTCTCACATCTTTTCAATTTTTTTTTCTTTATGATTTTGGAAAATCTAAAGATACAGAAAGTTTCCAAATATGCCAGGCCATCCAATTATAATTCTTTTATAATTTTAGTACTTCATTTTCCTTCCAGAAATTGGGATTCACATAAAAAAAACATACTTTGCAATTTTTTTCCTTATCTTTCCAAAGAAATGCCATAATTTCTGGCGGGAAGTCCTATATTTGGCGTTGAACAGGGCACAAATAATCTATGTGAGGGTTTTTTTTTAGCTTTCCTTTTCCCAAAAAAATTCAAATTTGAAGAACCAAAAGTTCTCTTTTTTGGTCTAAATCAATGAGTCAATAATCAATAGAAAAACAAATTATGAAAAATTGAGAAAAAAACCAAAAAAAAATTCAATCAAGATCAATTTTTAATACTTTATTTCATGGATGTGTAGAATTTTTAGGATGAAACTGAATCTTTAAAACAATTTCCAAGTCATTATGCATCAAATCTTCTCATTTTTTTGATTCTTTGCTAGCAAAAGCCTTTCAAAGGAAATCTAATTTAAAAGCTGGCCATAGTTCAGAATTATAGTGTAAAGAAACTATGTGCTTAAAATATTGCAAAATAATTCAAAATATGGGATATTCTTGAGAATGGGGGGTTGGAGGGGAATCAAGAGGCAAATAATTTGATGGAATCAACTTAGATAAAAGTACCACTGGCCTTTTGTATGTATCTGCCCTCAGGAAACCATGGAAAGTTAATTTCATCCAGTAACATTTAGAGGCATGTCCAGAAGTGTCGTTGAGATGTTTTCTTGCTTTGTCAAAATCATCATCCCAGACTTGATCCATGAAATTTTCATCCTTGAAGAGAGAGTTTGATTCCATTTAATTGATAATTTCCTGAATTATTGAACTGAAATCTTAAGATTTATAGCCCAAACTAACTGCTACTGATCTAAGAGCATCCGCAATCATTGTCAATAATGTTTCCATATCTAAGCCCTTGTTAGCTAAGAAAAATACCAAGAAAAACCCTTTACAGAGGGCACTGCAACATGTCTTTCCAGATACCTAAAGATCCGGATTGTCCATCCATGCACCATCAAGCTTCCATGTCATCAACTCCAAAATCCAACAATCTAAATCATTAAACTTCAATCAAAATACACCAACCGCCTTTAACCAAACAACCTGCACCATGATAATCCCAATCCTCCAAAAGTCCTTCCTGCTGATTGAGGGAGGGGTATGGGAGGTCAGATTGGTATGGGGAGGGACATGGGAGGGAGATGGGGATGGTAGATGGTATTGGGAGGGGGAGGGCTATGGGAGGGGGGAGTGGATGTACAAATTGGAAGGGGAAGGAAGAAAACAAAGGGATATCATGTGCTGCCTATCACATGTAAATCCCACCAAAGTTTGCATAAATAACACCAAAGGTCCCATAAATCCCACCAAAGTTCCCTTAAATTCCACCAAGGGTCTTGCTTAGCAAGCTTCATAGCTTTTCTTGAATTTATCAATTTGTGGATGGAGTTATGGAGCTTGCTTGTAAGCAAGTTTATGTTTTTGCCATGGCTGGGGACCCCACTCAGTATATTTCCCTATTGAGCGGTGGTAACAAGCACAATTTCAGATTCTGTAAACCCACAGTTCCCATTACCCATCACATATTGAAAATTTGAAATTTTGGTATGGCTGTCTTGGTGAAAATGAAACTTTTGTATTGATACTAAGGAAAAAAAGATTAGTATTGTTTAAGACAAAATTAAAAAAACAATTCATACTTACTTTATCAATAGTAACTACTTTAAAATTATCAGAAGATGAAAAATAAAATGTTTTGACCTTGAGTATCATCCCTAAAAAAAAGTAAAGGTTAATGAATGAACCATAAAACAAGATTATTTCAGAAATTTATTCACCTTTTCAGTTTCAGATGCTGTATCTGTGGGAGCCTAGATGGGATTCCCTGGAGGCCTATAAGCATCTGAATCTTCATCTTGTTTTTTTATTCTCTTGATTTTCTTAAAATTTCCAGGACTCATATCATGTTAAACAAACCGTTTATTGATGACTGTTCCTGAACTCTGATTGACAAGGAATTGTATTACAATGAATGGAAACTAGAAAAATTAAAAAACTAGACTGATCCCCCCCTCAAAAGAAATCACTAACTGTCTTGAGTATATCCAATTATTCAAGATCTTTCAGTTCTTCTCCCACCAATTCCTTTTCTGTTCTAAATTAATCCTGTGCAGAATGAAATGTTAGTCTAATTACAAAAGAGAAAAAAAATCACCGCTTCCTCTGGTTCCTTTTTCTTTTTTGCCTTGGAATTTTCATTCTCTTCCTTTCTTTTCCTTTGCCTCAGAGTCTGAAATTAGATAAATCCAATTTCCCACTAAATTCTGTTAAAATCAATCCAAAAGAAAGAGATAAAAAAACCAGAAAAAGAAAAAACAAAACATTGCTTTAACCAATGGGGGCTTCCTTGGTCTTCCTCTTCTCTTAGTCCTTCAACATATTCAAATCCAGATGGATTCCTCTTAGAGGAATGCTGAGAAAATATTTTTCTTTTATTGGGGGCTCCTTTGGGTCTTGCACGAATTCTCCTGTCTTGCTTTGATAGGTTTTCTTGAGTGGGAGTCAGTTGATACTTCCCTTTCAAAAGTTTCAACATTTCTCCAAGTGAAAATTTTTTCTCTCCTGGGCGCAATTTAAGAGTTTCTTCAAAGAATTCATTCTGAAACCAGTATATGTTGGTTGATTGGGAATTTTATTGATAAGATAATTGAGAAGGCTGGAATGATTCATTCTCAGCAAGCTATGAATAATTCCAAAATAAAAGAAAAAACTTAAGAAATGAATGTTAAAATTACTTTATTCTTCAAAGAAAGAAAACATACTTGAATAGGAGGTTTTAAATTCCACTGGGGATGAAAATCATCTAGCTAAAATTTTTTATTCTTTAGATTTGACTCCCTCACTTGGCATACACAAGGAATTCCCGTGAAAGAAGAATAATCACAATCAGATAAGGTGGTTGATTTTTTGGCTGACATGTGAAAGGAATGCACAATTTTGAGAGAATAGTGGCTGATTTTTTTTGAGAGGTCTAAAACACAATATGGAGGACAAATAAACTTTTTGAATTCTTTCTGAGAATTTTGAATGTTGGTTTCATTGAGTTGAATTTAAATTGAATGATGGATTTGGAGAAGAGGAACCAGAAGATTTTGTGATAAATCTTTTGACATAAGAGTGAAGACCTTCCATTCTAGATGTGCTAGTATTTCAAAAATAAAGGTGCTTTTTTGCAGCAAATGAAATAAATTTTCTTTTGAGAGGAAGCAATTTTTAAAGAAGGTAGTCAGAAGTAGGGTCATTCCAGACTAGAGTGAGTTTGGTAAAGTTTTCTTTATATGAATTTTCATATTTGGAATTGACCAGCATATTCAATTGTTTTCTGAATATCATCCCTTTTTCTTCATATTTAAAGTTTTTTCTACAATTTTTTTGAATTCTTTTGAAGATATAACAGACACAGAGTGAATGATGGTAGTTGGGAAATACAGTTTCAATTGAATTAATCAGGGCTTTCTCCTTGTCAGTCACAATGACTTTGGGTTCTTCATGTTCTAATACTTTATGAAGTTGATTGAGAGGCCATTGATAGTCTTCCTTTTTTCTTGGGAGAGGAAACAGAAACTAGAATACAATTTTATAGCACAATTGTTGACCCCAACAATGTGAAGAAGATGCATGGAAAATTTTTTGGTTTTTTAGTTACATTCCATCATTAATACTGATGGAAAGATTTTGATTAATTTGATAGAATCTGGGTGAGAAATTAAAAAGGAACTAATAAACCATTTTGAATATTTATTTCATATTTAAAATAATAATTTCTTAATTTAATTATTAAAGCTTCTATGGGTAATTTTCCTTCCAGTGGTTCTTTGTTAATGATCTTTTGTAATGTATTGTGGCAAGGTTTATTTGAATGGGAGAATTAGAGGACTGTATTAAGGAATAGATGATTTTGAGGGGAGGAACCCCAGCTTTGGTTAAACATTTAACTATATCCTCTTGACCCTCCTGAATCCTTCTATGAACTGGATGGATGTATTAATCAGTTGATGGAAGATTATTTTGATCAGGGCATTGGATTTTTATTCCCCAAAGACCAGACCTCTCATAATTTTTTCAAGAGAGTTGGAAAGTAAAGTTTGTTTTTCTATTTTTCAAAAGTCTTTTGCTATCTAAACTGGTTTTATATTCCTCATATTTTTCACATTGTTAAGTACATCTTTTCCCCTTAGTATTGGAGACTTTGGTGGAAATGGCATATCCATGGGATTTAACCCACACTTGAACAGCATCCATAATTTGTGCCTTTTAATGATATTATCATTCAGGTGGAGGAGCCAAAGGGTTATAATCATGGGGATGATCTAAATCAGTTGAAGCAGCAAAGGCAAATAATAAAAGTGGGCTCATGTGTTTTCTGGACATTTTTTTGGGGGATTTTGAGTTTGAGATGGTTTTTTTTATGAGGAATTTGTAGTTTTGAATAGAGTATAATCAGTAGAAAGACTAAGAATTTGAGAGAAAAGAAAATTTCAGAGACTTGATTTTTGAGTTAATAAAAGGTTTTTGGTGATTATTCTGATTTTTGATTGATTTGTTAATGATTAAAAAAAGTTTAAAAAAGATGAGAAAATTTTTTTGAGTGATATTTTTTTATCTTTGATTACATTTTTGGATTCAGGGGGGTTTACTAAGTGGGGGTGGAATTTTTATTGGATTTTTTGATTGGTGTTGAGTAGTGATGTGTGATTGTTTGATTGGTGTTGATTTGTGATGATTGATGTTGGTGGTGATGATTGGTGTGGTGTGAAGTGGATTCTGAATTTTTAAAGGTAATTTTATGGTTTAGGAGAGGATTGAAAAGCCCCAAGAGATTAGGAGGAGGAAGGGAATCATTCAAAAAAATATTTAATATCAGATCATTCATATAGAAGCGCCCAAAAATTCAAAACTACCCCAAAAAGTGGTTTAAACATGGTAATTTGAGGTTAGAAATTTGAGGGCTAAAAAAAGGTCCAAAAATTATGGTAAAAATATATATTTGTTTCATTAGAAGTGCATTTCAACACTATAAACCCAGTTTGGCCATAAAAATAATCAAAATAGTATCAGAAATGGCTTCAAAGCACACCCCAAAACAGATGCTTCCCATTATTTTTGTAGTTGCATCAATTAGTTTTAGTTAAAAAATTGATCCTGAAAATCCTCAAATGATATTTTGGGCCCTTTTCAATGCACAATAAATTATTGCAAGCTCAAAATTTTGCAAGTATGTAAAACAAATTTTGAAAATAGTGTCTTATTTTTTATTTGAATCCCGTTTTCTGGAGTGAAAATGAAGTACTAAAATTCTAAGAGAAATTAAAATTAAATTGCCTGTCATATTTTTAAACTTTCTTTTTCTTCAGATTTTCCAAAATAATAAAGAAGAAATAAAAATTTGAAAAGATTTGAGACCTAAAGGGGTTTTTTTCAAATTTTTGAGTGCTATTTTGAAGGCCTTTGAAACGGCAAAAAATTCTCATCTTGTTTGCACAGGGGTTTGAGATGGCCTCCTATCCCCTGATAATCTTTTTGAAAACCCTGAAAAACCATGTGAAATGAAGGATTACCAGGTGTTTTGGGGATTTCGGGTGACATTGGAGCAATAGGGCGTATCAGAGTTAGCAAACCTGCCATTAGAAACCGGCCATTTTATTTTACCAAACCCGCCATTTTTAATGGACGGTTTCTGAAATACACATACCCCCTAACTGGTTTATGTTGAAATGGCGGGTTTCATGAAAATGGTGGATTTCAAACATCAAACCCGCCATTTATGCATCATCATCCATCCACCATCCATCACATCTAAGACACCCATCCAAATAAGCAAATCCATACCGGTCCCATCTCCATCACATCACACACATCTCATCTCAATTGCTTCACATCTCCATCTTCACACAAATCCCCATCACCACCTCATCACCCCACATCAAATCACCATCTTTCTCAACATTTCCCATCAAACTTCTTGGCAGCAATTTGAAAATGAAAAAAAGCTGACTGAAATTTTGTTAGTATTTGACTGCCATTCAGACTCTGATTCAGACTCTGATTTAGAATCAGTTTGGTTGGCTTTTAATGCTCTATTAAAAAAGCAATACATGGTTCCAAGAAGACAAACTCTCCACAACCCTATGTATGAAAGGCAGAAGCTTCATCTCCTCCCCGACCTAAGCTTCCAGCAACTGTTCTGAACTCTATTGCATTCATTCATAAAACTTTTGGAGATGATTGAAGACCACCAAATCTTCCAGAACAATTCTCAGAATCATCAACGCAATCCAGCTATCCAACTGGCTGTTCCTCTTTTTAGATTGGGATCAAATGGAAATGGAGCAGCATCTCATCAATTAGAAAATCTATTCTCAGTTGGATATGGAAGCATTTACTCATACACCAAAAGAGTCATGGTTGCTATCCTATCTTTCTGTTTCTCAGTCCTTTCTTGGCCAACAAAAGAAAAATGCAAGGAGATATCTCAATTAATGGAAACAAAAGGATTTCCTGGTTGCATTGGTTTTGTTGATGGAACCACCATCCACTTGAGTCAAAAACCCAAGCTAGATGGCAACCACTATTTTGATCAGAAAAAAAGGCAATTGATTCATATCTTTTCCAATTGCTTTGATAACACTGTTGCTCACACACTGACCAAATATTTTTTTTCTGTTTGTTTAGATACTCTGTGGCACTACAACTTGTTTTTGATAACAACAAGAAGTTCATGTCCCTCCATGCTGGCCTTCCAGGTTATTGTTATGATTCATATTTGTTCAATTGTATGCGGATTGCCAAACAAACAGAGAACTGCTTTGACCAAAATCAATACCTTCTGGCCAATTTGGCTTATGCTAGTGGGAAATATGTTGTTCCAGCATAGCAGAATGTTTTTCCAATGATCAAGGAAAAACTGATTCCAACTATCATCCTGTCCAATCACAAGTTTGGATTGAGCATGCCATAGGAGTCCTGAAAGGAAGATGGGCCAGCTTAAGGGAAATGAAAAACCAGCTTCAAAATCCCAAAGAAATGAAGTTCCTCATAAACTGGATTATCACTTGTGTAATGCTTCATAATCTTTTGGCTGACATCAAAGATGAATGGGACAAAATATTTGAAGATTATATTCCTGATCCTCCTCAAGTCATCCCCATCTCATCTTCTACCTCATCTTTGGCCATGAGAGAGGGGATTCTACCCCTCACACTTGCTCACTTTGATGTGTAGCATTTGGTCTTTAAATAGGTGAAATATATTTTTTGGTTTTAGTTGTTCAACCAAGCATCTAAGGCTGACTTGGATTTTTTTTTTGTGGAATTAGACAAAAAAAGAACCAAAACTTCCAAACCACCCACCTCACCCCACCAAATCACCAGTCCACTCTCCTCCTCACCCACCACCAGTCCACTCTCCACCTCACCCTCCACCTCCACCTCACCCATCACCTCCACCTCACCCATCACCTCCACCTCACCCTCCACCTCCAACTAACCCATTGCCTCCACCTCACCCACCACCAGTCCACTCTCCACCTCACCCTCCACCTCCACCTCACCCATCACCTCCACCTCACCCTCCACCTCCACCTCACCCATTGCCTTCACCTCACCCACCACTCCCCCCCCCCCCCTGGTAAGCTTCCGCCCCTCCTCCTCATCCTCCTCCTCAAAATGTCCATCATTTCATTCTTATACAACTCTCCATCCACCTTTAGGTCCCCCCCACCTCCTTGAATCTTTCCTCAGGTAATCTCGCCCGCCCTCCTGCTCATCACCCTTTCCCCACCCCCCTCACCCCCTCTCCCTTACTCCCCACTAATTCCCCCCCCCCCTCTCCCCCCCACCACCACCCTTGCTTTGGTCCGCCCCACCACCCTTGCTTTGCAGCCCACCACCCCCCACCTCCCTCCTCCTGCCCGGCCCCCCCACCTCCCTCCGCCCCCCCCCCCCTTGCTTGCTTGGCCAACCGCATTGCCCCCCTCAATTGCTTGGCTGACTGCACCCCCCCCCCTCCTTTGGACAACCAACAAACCACTGGTTGACCAACGCCCCCCCCCCCTCTGCATTGCTCCCACCAACAGCAAGACCCACCCCCCTCCTTCTGTTGCTTGGCCCAACCCAAAACCAAACCCAAAGGGCCAGCTCAATTCCCTCACACCCCATAATTTTGTTTTTTTTTGGGGGGGGTGCTGATATCATGTTTTTTTTTTTGGGTTCAGTTTTTTTTTTTTTTGGTGATCCCGTTTCTGGTGAACTTGGGATCAATTCCAGGTTTGGTTTCATTTTCTTTGATCCAATCTTGTTTCACCAATGATGTGCATTTGACTGACTGTTTTTTTTTTGGTTTTTTTTTCAATCCCTCAACCGCTATTGGTGAATCTCCAATTCTTCTCCCACCCCCCTCAAAATGTTGGACAAACAATTGGATCCCATCTTTTCCTAAACCCAATAACAGGATATGGATGGGAGGGATCAAGATGGAAGGAGATGGATTGACCAACATAATGAAAGGTGGGAAGAATAGGGCCTGTCACCAAAAGAGGGTTCAAATGAGAGATTTGGAAATATCTTTGGAGGTTTCTGAGGAAGGAATTGATTAACACGTGGTCAGGTCTGGTTTGAAACTGTGTCCTTTGCATCTGTACCCTTCAATTTTTGCCAAAAAGAAAAATTTTAAGTTGAAAACCTACCCAGGAAGATTTTGAGCAAACAAAACAAGCAATCAAACCGTTCCATTTCTTCCACTGTGGAAAAGTAATTGTCCTCAATTAATTTGATCACCAAGCCCTGGTTGCAATAATTTAATTTGTGCCATTGGATAAACTCTCAGAACAAGATAAGAAGGACATCAACTTTTTCACCACTTTCCTCCATTTTTCAAAAAAATTTGTCAACCCGGTTGGTCCTTCAAGATCTTGGGGTGGAAAAATGTGGGCAGTTGGATGGCAAAAATCAATGCACCCTTGAGAGTTATTTGGACATTATTTGAAGAAATCATCTATTAGATCTTCTCCTCAAGAGTATGCTTTCCTCAAACTTAAGGCAGACAAAGTATCTTGAATTCTAGGACAAATTTTTTGCAATTTGGCCAAACTTTCCTTTGAATCAAACCGTGATACCACAAAAGACAACAACAACCCCCCTTTATCTTTGTTGGAATTTGGTTTCAAGCCTAAACCTTTTTATTGCTCCCCACACATCACTTTCACCTCAAATTCTTTTCACAACTCTCCTCATATTGAAAAAGGCAACATATCTGGCAACTCCTCTTTACTCGTGGTTCCAACAAAGCAATCAAATGGTCGACTTATTTAAAATACAGAAGAATATCAAGTATTTGATGGCCAATTTTTTTTTCCTGACCTAGGCTTTGGAATTGATTTCAAGAAAAAAAGTATAGTCAAAATGGTTTGGGAAGCTCATAAGTACAAGAACTGTACCTTTCCTGCTGCGGAAACAGCAACCCATACCAGAATGGTCATGTCACTTCAAATTAATAAAACAACTAGAAACACTTGTAGGGAGTTTAATAATGGCCAAATTTGAAAACATGAGAGATTGATTTCAAATTCTAGGACCAGCAGAATCTTCAAAAAGGAGGAAAAACAAGCTTAAGTAAACAATACTGAGAAATTCTGAGATGACAGAGAGAGCATCTTACCGGTGGGACTGGTCAGTCAGTGAGGAAATGAAAGATAGGACACAACAGCAGGCAACAAGGAAGACAAGAGAACGGAGGAGGAATAAGGTGAAGATTCAAAAGAAAATAAGTATGAATATGCATTTCAAAGGAAAGACTCGAAAGAAGATAGGTTGTCTCACAGCTAGAAAGAACTTGAAGTTGAAAGCCGTCTAACGGGACAGGGCCTTGAGGAGATGAGTTGAGGATTATTGAGGGGGAATGCTGAGAATTGAAGAAAGGAGTCAAGGGTGAGACGTGGTTGATGCCAAGACTTTAGAAAGGGGATCAAGGGTGAGGAAAGATTGAAGAAAAGGAGGAGAGAAGGGATGAGGAAGGATTGAGGATTGGAGAGGGAGTAAGGAACAATGGAGGAACAATGGGTGGAACAGGAGGATTGAGTGAGAGACTGGTGAGGAATTGAGCAAGACTGAGTGAGACTGGAGGAGCGGATCAAAAGGTGGAATGGTGCAAGGAGAACTATCCAGGTTTGGAGTGATGACACCGGGAGGTGTGAGAACTCAAAGTGAGCGCGGCTGTCAACTCAACACACCACCGTGTCTAGTTGTGAGACACCAAGACAGAAGCTGTGAGATTCAGGACTGAGGATTTGACAGCTGATTTAGTCAAAGGGTTGGTGAGCATCTGGTGGGAAGGAATGAGGTTTGTTAACAAATTCTTGATTTCTTGTTTTTCTTGCAGCCACTTGATCTGGGTTTCCATGTGCTTGAGAGCACTGTGGTGAGATTGAAATTTAACAAGATTGTTGAAAGCTTTGTTTTCTATGTTGAAGCAGTGGGATAAGTTAAGGTGGGGATTGAGATTGTGCAGACGATTGTCCAGCCAGAGCTTTTCTTGAGTGACAGATACAAGAGCCTTTAATTCACCCTCAGTGGAGGATAGGGAGACTGAAGGCTGCAGTTTACTGTTCCACAAGACGGGGCAACTGTACAATAGTATGATGAATCCTGTGTGACTCCTTTGAGTTATTGCATTGTTTCCACCATCGGAGTTGCTGAAACATTCAATATTGTATTTGAAACTGGTTGACTTTAGCCTGAGAGCAAGATTTTTTGTATGATTGAGATATTGCCAGGCGTGTTTGGCTTCCAGCCAATGCTGGAGACCAGGCTTGAGGTTGAATCGTGAGAGTTTGGATACTGCGTGTGATAGATTGGGGCAATTTTGACTAGCGATGAAGTTTAGGAATCCTGATGATGATCAAAAGTTGATATTCAGTTTGAGAAATTCCCTTTGTTCTTCATTGGATGCTTGAGATAAGTAAATCTTTGGGGTCATGGAAGTAGTTATTGGCTTGGATTCACGTAGGCCTAATTCTTCCAGTGCATACTTGGTGTGCTTTGGCTGCAGTAGAGTAGGACCCTGGGGAGTGTTGACAAGCTGATTTCCCAGGATCTTCTGTTAAACTAGTTTTCTTTCTCTGAGAATCAATCAAAATTATCACAACCAGAAACTGCAACATCATGTCAGAGAAGAAGAGTCAAAAGAATGAAATGAGACAGCTAGAAACAGGTCATACCCAAGAAGTATAAATGACCAAGAATGAAAAGCTTCAACAGTGCAACTACCAAGACTTTTAGCACGCAGCTTGGGAAAATATAAATGATATTCATGGAGATTAGATTAGAAAGAGTTGAGAATGAAAAAGAAAAGAGAAAAGGCAATTGCACCGAATTAGTTGAAGGCCTCTTTGATGACCTGACTTGTTAACTTCCTTCTAGACCTTGATTGATGAATTTCCAAATCAGAATAGAAGAGATTGAAAAGTGAGAGTTGGGTGAGGGAAGAGGGCAGAGGAAACCCGGAGATTTTTGTCTCTTTATCTGACATCAGGGGAGCTAGAGCTACCCAGATGAATATGCATGGTCATCCAAAAGCCGTGCGTGTCTTCAAGAGATAAGAATAAAGTAGAGTAATGAATGAAGTGAGACTGCGCGTGTCTTGGAGAGATAGAAGATGAAAAAATAAAGCAGTGTTGAATAAGAAAATAAAAAAAGATAAATGAAATAAATAAAGTTGTATGAGCCCCAACAGAGATAACTCCAACACCCCCCCCCCATAATTCAGTACAATCCTGAATCAAAACACTTAGATTTAAGAATCCACAAGCTGTGCCTACTACAGGCTTTAGTCAGAGAGTCTGCAACCATCGTGTCCATGGTGATGAGGTCAACGCAAATTTTGCCAGAGGAGAGATGGTTGCGGAGCCACTTAAGCTTCATATAAATGTATTTTGTCTTTGAGTTGGAACCAAAGTGTTTTAATTTGTCAACCAGGCCTTTGTTATCCACTAGAAAGCTAGATGGAGGTTTAACCAAATCCTGCCATAATTTTCTGATCACTGATTAGATCCATAACAATTCCTGCGCACCATTGCTCATTGCATTCAGCTCCGCCTCTGTGGATGAGAGAGCAATATTGCTCTGCTTCCTGCTCTTCCAGGCAATAGGCGTGGATCTCCAGAAGACAATGTATCCTGTTTGAGACTTCCGAGTATGTGGATTGTCCACCCAGGAATAGTTGCTGTAGATGCTCAGGGGTTTGTCCCCCCAAGGACGTAGCGTCAGAAAACATTACAGTACTTGCCAGATATTTCCAGACGTGCGTTACCTCTCTCCAGTGCAAGATTCCTGGATTCTTATTAAATTGGGATAGGATTGAGGCTGCTTCCAAGATTTCCGGTTGAGTCCGGCAGGCTAGATAATTAAGCAGACCGGTATATTTTCTGAATTTCACTCCTAGATTGTTAAATTCAACTTTCTCATTGTTGGACGCCGGAACCAACTGAACCCCTGGTGTCAAGGGGGTAAGAACAGGCTTAATATTGGATATTACTAATTCCTCAAGCGTTTCTTGAATAAGCTTTGATTGATTTAAAGAGATTGAGTTGCCTTGACGCGTTTATTCCATTCCTAGAATGGTATCAGGATGGTGAGCTGACAATTGAGGAAATCTGAGCAGAAATTCATTTTCAAACCAGTCCACCTCCCCAGCAAAGATTAAATCTTCCACATGAAAGAAAACAAAGAGACATCAAACTGCATGAATGTACGGAAAAGGATAAGCCTTGGACTGAGCCAGTCCAATGCCTTCCAGCCAAGTAGTCGGAGTTTTGTACCAGTTCAAAGGAGCCTGACGTAAACCGTACAGGGAGTTTTTTAACTTGAGGAATTTTGAGGAGCGGAAACTTTCTTTTGACGTGAGAATGTAGATGTCTTCTTCTAGAGGAGCAAAAAGAAAGGCGGCCTTGACATCAAATTGTTGTAAAGGGAGGTCATGATCCAAACCACAGAGGAGGAGAAGAAGAAGCGTCGTGAATTTCCCTGTTGGCGCGTATGTCTCTCCAAAGTCTATTCCTGGGGTTTGAAGGTTTCCCATGATGCAGAGTTGAGATTTCCATTTCTCAGGAGAGAGACTTGTGGCTGGCTTTATTTTGTCCACCCACATGGTCCTAAGATAATGCGCAGGTTCAGCATCAGAGTCCTCCCACACTTCTTGCAACTCAATTTTGGCCAATTAAAATTTCCTTTCAGTCCCCCATTCCTCATCCTTATCTTTGAAGGAGCCGTACAAATATTTCTGAGGCTTGACTGAAGCCCTTTGTGTTTGCAGATTGTAAGTGACAGGAGTTGCTGTGTGAGCTGCCTTGACCTCTGTAGATCCTTCTGACAGAGTCGGGGTTGAGATGGGAAGGTTTCCAGCAGAAGAGGCGTTGTTCTTGTTTAGTGGTTGCAAGATACTTGAGTTGAGATTGGTAGCTCAATCAGGTGATACTGCGTTTGAGGTGACTGGATCATTGCACCAATCTCCAACTTTGATGCCACCGTCACCAGATAAAATCTTGATGTTGGAATGGAAGTTGAGAAAGGTAACATGCTTAGTGTCAATTATCTTGTGATTGGTTGTTAGGACTTTATATGACAGTAAGTCATTTTCATACCCGATCAGCCTTCCACAGAGACCTCAAGATTCCAATTTGGAGTAAGGCGCTCTGTCCTTGTAGATGTAGGTCACCGGATTGCCTATGGGTTGAAGATAATTGACGTTCAGTGTCCTGCCTTTGAAAAGCTTGTACAGAGATTTTTTTGATTTATGTGACGGTATGTGGTTAAGTTCCAGAGCCCAAGACTTGATAACAACGTGCCAGATATTCTTATTCAGCTGAGAGTTGTAAAGAACAGTATGAAGAGATTCCAGGATGAGGCAATTAAAGCGTTCAGCTAATCCGTTTTGTTGCAGTGAATGTCCGTTGGAGGGTCTGTCTAATGTTGTTCTTGACGCAGTACTTGGAGAGAGTTGAGTTCCAGAATTCAGTGCCTTGATCAGAGTGCAGGATCATGGGAGTGTAGTCAAACCTTTTTGACTCAACATTGATGAGAAAAGGAAGAAAACTTGCCACATCACTCTTGCTCTTGATTGGAGTCACTGTGAAGAACCTGGTACAACTGTTGACTACGGTGAGAAAGTAAGCATCTCCATTGGTGCTCAGAGGATGAATAGGCCCAACAAGATTGCAATGCAATTCTTGAAAATGCCTTTTGGCTTGAACGTGCTTGTTGTTGAAGGGTGTCTTCAATCTTTTACTGATTGCACAAGCCTCACACGTCAACACTTTCCTTATGGGGATCACTAGTTTTTGACGTATCCTGCTGTAACTTGCATGTCCAAGGGCCTTGTGAATCAATTCATCATGGGTGAGATAGCAGATTTCATTTATGTCAGCATCATCAAAATGAAGACAGGGAATATTACAGTTGTAAATCCCAGATTTCTTCCAGTTCCTCTTCTGAATTGAGAAATTATTTGCTCCAAAATTGACATCAAAACCGTCTACTACAAGAGAATGCATTGACAGGAGGTTTGCAGTTGACTGCGGTGAGTATAGGGCATCAGAGAGAAAAATTTCTTGTCCTTTAGTATCCACCAGTTTCACCATTCCAACAACATCATACTTAAGAGAATCCTTTCTGGAGCTCGTGGAGATGTAGCCAGTCACTGATCAGTCTAAGTGAGAGAAGTGCTTGGAGTCAGAGATAATTTGTCTTGATGAAGCTGAATTGACTACAAACGCATTTGGGAGAAACAGAGAGCTCGTATGAAATGAGCTAACTGAGGTAGTTTCATTATTTGACTCGGAAGTTGCAGCTTTCTTCTTCCTCGGAAAGGATGGTCTGAGATGCGGGTACAATTTCCAGCATCTGCCCTCTGGATGACTGGCTTTTGGATTATGCCATTTCTTGTTGCATGCTTTCACACTGGAGTTCAGAAAGGAAACTGAGGTTGTGTTCTCCTCAATCTTGCTTGTAACCGGATCTCTATTCAGAAATCTGTTGTTGTGAAAAATTCAGAGGTGATCAAGTACTTGTTCAGGGGTGATTTTCTTGTCCAAGTGCCTGATTTGTTGAACTATGGTGTCCATGGTCAAGGGAAGTTTTTCAAGGATAAGATAGGCTATAATGTCGGAAGGCAAGTCAATCCCCACATCATGTAAACGCAATATGGAGGTTTTGGTGTTGGTGATGAAGCCGGGAATGTCCGATGGGGTGAAAAAAGCTTGCAGAAATTCTTTGAATACTCTAGCAGGATTTTAAGCGTGATTAGAGGCGAAATATTTGTTGATGTCTGCCGATATTTGATGCGCGTCCTTCTCATTCGCAGCGGTAATGATATTGGCCTGTATAGTGGTGTCTAGCTTGGAAGTGAGAATCTTTCTAATCCTTACTTTCTCCATGTGATTCAGTCCGATTGGATTACCAGCGGAACCATTCCTTTTCTTGGTGAGTTTATCAAACAGATCCTCTTGCAAGTACATCATATTTACAACACAAATGCGCCATACTGAAAAGTTGTCAAAGGTGATCAATGGAATTGCCTTGATGGCCGTCTTGAGTATGGTTGCTGTTAAGGAATTGGTCATGTTGGTTTCTGGTGATTGATTATGAGAGATTGAGGCGTTCCAGCGTTTTGACTGTTAATTGTGTTAAACTAGTTTTCTTTCTCTGAGAATCAATCAAAAGTATCACAACCAGAAACTGCACTATCACGTCAGAGAAGAGGAGTCAAAAGAATGAAATGAGACAGCTAGAAACAGGTCATACCCAAGCAGTATAAATGACCAAGAATGAAAATCTTCAACAGTGCAACTACCAAGACTTTTAGCACGCGGCTTGGGAAAATATAACTGAGAGTTGTGGAGATTAGATTAGAAAGAGTTGAGAATGAAAAAGAAAAGAGAAAAGGAAATCGCACCTAATTAGTTGAAGGCCTCTTTGATGATCTGACTTGTTCACTTCCTTCTAGACCTTGATTGATGAATTTCCAAATCAGAATAGAAGAGATTGAAAAGTGAAAGTTGGGTGAGGGAAGAGGGCCGAGGAAACCCGGAGATTTTTGTCTCTTTATCTGACATCAGGGGAGCTAGAGCTACCCAGATGAATATGCATGGTCATCCGAAAGCCGCGCGTGTCTTCAAGAGATAAGAATAAAGTAGAGTAATGAATGAAGTGAGACTGCGCATGTCTTGGAGAGATAGAAGATGAAAAAATAAAGCAGTGGTGAATAAGAAAATAAAAAAAGATAAATGAAATAAATAAAGTTGTATGAGCCCCAACAGAGACAACTCCAACATCTTCTGAAGAGGACCTTCATGAGAGATTGAGAAGTGTGATTGGAGTTGCCTATGACAATTGGATTTTTGACGTAAACAAAGATGAATATGGAGTGATTGTTATTGATATAGAGGCAAGGATCTGCGCTTGAGGCATTGAATCCTTGAGACACGATCCAGGCATGCAAGGTGTCAAACCAGCTTTTAGGTGCCTGCTTGAGCCCATACAACGCTTTGTTGAGTTTGAAGTAAGGAAATGGTGAGTTTTACCCGTTGGGTTGTTTGATGAAAACTTCTTTGTCAAGTGGGGCATGCAGAAAGGCGGATTTGATGTCCATCTGAACTATTTCTAGGGCGTGGTGAAAGGAGTAGACTAATAAAGTGCAAAGGGTAACAATCTATCCGGTGGGGGCATAGGTTTCTCCGTAATTGCAGAATTCAAGCTTCTTGAAGCCCTGAACATACAATCTTGATTTAAACAAGGAGTTCAAAACATTGGGTTGCTCTTTCAGTTGGTAGACCCAGATGGTGGAAAATGCCTGCTCTCCATCTGGAAGAGTATGACATCCCTCCCAGACTTTCAGAATATCAATAACGTCTAGCTTGACTTTCATGGACTCCAACCAGCAAATTTGGTCAGACTTTTCTCTACCTCTTTATAGGATTTTGGTATTGACCGCATCAAGAAGCCATATCTCTGGGGGCGCTGAATGGTCAATTGATCACAAAGATGATAGGGATTTTCTGAGGTGAGAAGGTCTGTTATTTGATTATCATCCAGGACACTGGAGTTGGATTTGGAGACTGAATCAAGTTCCGACTCCTGAGTAGATGGGGAAAGCAAGGGATCAGAAGCGGAGGATTTGGATTTAGGAGTTGAAGAGTTAGAGTGGGGAGGATTGGGAGGTGATGTTGGAGGGTTTTTTAGAGTGGGGAAGGTAAGAATTTCAGTAAGAGGTTTGTCAATAAGGATAGAATCAAAAGGCAAGTTGGAAGAGGATGAGAGGGAATTGTCAAATTTCATGTTCTCAAAGATTTTAACATGCTTGCTACAAACAATGGATTCAGATTCTGGGCAGAAGAACCTGAAGGAGTTCAGATCAAGGTCAAATCCCACCAAGATTCCCTCAATACCCTTTTTGCCAAGCTTTGAGTAGTGCAATCTGTTGTTAAGAACAATGGTCTTGGAACCCAGAGTTTGGAAGAGTTTTAATTTTGGGATTTTCTTGTTCCAGATTTCAAAAGGAGATTGGTTGAGTTTTACGGATGTAACTGAGTTGAGGATTTGGCATACACTGACTATGATCTCATCCCACAGGATCAGTGGAATGGACATGTCAATCATGGTTGTTCTTGTCACTTCCACAAGTGTTCAATTTCCACGTTTGGCAACAGGATTGTGTTGAGGAGTATAGGGCTCTGAAGTTGTGTGTAAAATACCGTTCTCTTTGAGGAAGGAGGAGAGTTGAGAATTTACAAATTCCCCGCCATTATCCGAGTGGAAAATCTTGAGCATTCTGGTGAGGCTATTTTAGTGGAGCTTGATAAAATTGATGACTTCCTGGGTGACGTCAGACTTGAACTTGATTGTAATACAGGTTTTATACTTGGAGAAGTTGTTGGTGAGCAGCAGAAAATACCAACATCCGGATTTAGAGACAGGATTGATGGGTCCACAAACATTGGCGTGGATAAATTTGAAAGGTTGAGAGCTGGGAGGGATGTGACTTTGAAACGGCGTTTGATGAATTTTTCCTTTTGCGCAAGCGGTACAGGCGTCAAGATCCCGCTTTAAGTTGGGGAATGAAGTGGAAAGAAGTTTTACTTGTTCATGGTTGATATGACCAAAACGTTTGTGTATGATCAACATGGAGAGAAAGGCGTGACAGTTGGAGATATTTGGGTTTGATTCTTCTATGTAGAGTAAGTTGTTGCAGATTTGGCCAGACATAATAATTTTTCCTTCAAAAAACACTCCAAAGCATTTAAGGTTGAGTTGGGCCAGCGTACAGCCTTTTTGGATCAGTTTGCCAAGAGAGATCAGATTGACGGTGAGATTGGGAACAAAAAGAGAGTTGGTGAGGGTAAGTGTAGCTGTTTTGGTATGAATCGTGGCGTTACCAGCTCCTTGGGACATTATTGAGGCATTTGGTTTACCTGTGTTTACCTCGGTACTGTCATCCTTCAGCCAGTTGAAGTAGTTGGAGTTGTTGAACATATTTTTTGAAGCTCCTGAGTCCAAGAGAAGGGAGTTGAAATTGATATGATGTAGGTGGTTGACAGAAAAGGTATAGGATAGATTGGCAGAGGCCTTGGATTTAGAAGCTGACGGTGTTTGTTTTTGAGAATTGGGATTGTTGCTTGAACCATTTTAGTTTGGCCAAAGATGAGGATACAGGGAAAAGCATTTGCTCTTGGGATGGAAGGCCTGAGGATTGTTCCAATTGGGCTTGCATTGCAGGATTTCTTGATTGGCAAACATGGAAGTAGTGTACTTTCCCGCTGCTACCTTGTTCTTGATATGGTTCAGGTGTCTGAGCACCAGTTCCCCATTGATTTTGGCCTCACCAAGCGAGTGTGTTATTGTGGTTTTCAAGTGTTCAAGTTGCGGAGGAAATTTGTATAGAATTAGATAGGCTACAATGTTGTTGTCCATCTTAATTCCAATCACTGAAATTTGGAGCAGACACAATCATACGTCAGTCATGAATTTTTCAAAGTTCTTGGGATTGAAGGCAAGATTGAGGAATTTGAAGAAAATTTGCACTTCAATTTGCCGTTTGCAAGGAGGCGTAATACTTGTTGATTGATTTCCAGAGCGCAATACCGTTCAGTGCTTTGTTTTCCTTTACGCATTTTATGTACGTTTCATTTTCTAGCTTCACCAGGATGTATCCGGCGATCTCCAGGTTTACATTTGGTGGACATTCCTTGTCTTCTGAGCCATCAAGCCATTGAGAGATTCCCTTGAGGGAGAAGATGGTGGTCAATTTTGATTGCCAGAGGGAGAAGTTTGATTTTTTGAGATTGGGAATTGAGTCTGTCAGGGTTTTGAGAAGAGAGGAATTCGAGTCTACTGGTCTAGTTGAATCCATGTTGCCGGTTTATCAGTTTGTTGCTTTTGGCTTTTAACAGTAAAAAAATTGAGAGATGGATTTAAAATTCTAGGACCAGCAGAATCTTCCACAAGGAGGAAAAAAAAGCTTAAGGAAACAATACTGAGACACTCTGAGATGACAGAGAGAGCATCTTATGGGTGGGATGGGTCAGTCAGTGAGGAAATTAAAGATGGGACACAACGGCAGGCAACAAGGAAGACAAGAGAACAGAGGAGGACTAAGGTGAAGATTCAAAATAAAATAAGTATGAATGTGCGTTGCAAAGGAAAGAATTGAAAGAAGATAGGTTGTCTCACAGCTAGACAGAACTTGAAGTTGAAAGCCGTCTAACGGGACAGGGCCTTGAGGAGATGAGTTGAGGATGATTGAGGGGGAACTCTGAGAATTGAAGAAAGGAGTCAAGGGTGAGACGTGTTTGATGCTGAGACTTTAGAAAGGGGATCAAGGGTAGATTGAAGAAAAGGAGGAGAGAAGGGATGAGGAAGGATTGAGGAATGGAGAAGGAGTGAGGAACAATGGAGGAACAATGGGTGGAACAGGAGGATCAAGCAAGAGACTGGTGAGGAATTGAGCAAGACTCAGTGAGACTGGAGGAGCGGATTGAAAGGTGGAATGGTGCAAGGAGAACTATCCAGGTTTGGATTGATGACACCCAGAGGTGTGAGAACTCAAAGTGAGCGTGGCTGTCAACTCAACAATATTTACTCTAGAAAAAAAATATAAATAAAAACAAAAAATATTTGTATGTTGGTGGGGTCAAGAATACTCTCAAACGTTGTAATCAATTTTTTTTTTGTTTTTCTTTCACCCATGCAAATATATTTAAAAGCCCAGAATTTGAGTTATCTGCTGTATTTCATCTAATTTTCTACTGCTACCAATGCAAGCCAAAGCTACTGATACCTTATCCTTTTTTTTGGTTGCAAGTTGTTCCCTCTCCTTTTCCAGTTGTGCTTGTTGTTGATCCTTCTCCTTTTCCTCTTTTTGAAATTCTAGCTCAGCCTGATTCAACTTCCACTCAGCATCCCATTTTTGTTGATGAGCCAAACTCTTGGATTTCTGCTTTTGAACATCCATGGCCATTTGACAATCCCACTTCTGCTCTTCAAAGTCAATTTTTTTGGATTCAATTTGTGATTTGACTGTTTTTTGCAGGGGAAAAGTGATGGGCATGATTTTGAAAGCAAGGTGTCAGCTCTCTGATACCAGGAATCTTGCAGTCCTTTAGCTACAGAGAGTGATAAAAATACTGGAATAACAATAATTATTATTATTCCAAAAATAAACGCTTAGAGGCTCAAATACATAATATAATAAGAGAAGTTGCAAGGTTTAATTGTTTTGGTAATAAAAGTTTTTCAATATTTATATAAAAGAGGGGCCACAGTATTATACTACTGGGGGTCTTTACAGACAAAGCAACCTATCTTCAAGGGGCCTCCTTAGGCAGTTCAAGAACCTTGGGATGAAGATGGGTGCCTAAGAAAGGGCTTATTCCACTAATGGCTGGGAATAACAGCACACTGGCCTAGATAGGAAGGCAAACACTCACTCCGAGCACTTTATCACGAAAATCCTGCAATAATAGGAAGGGTTTCAGAGCAGACATGGTGGATTGCCTGACTAAACTTCAAGGGTTGATTGGTTTTTAAGAAATGAATAATAATACTACAGACTTGGTCATAAATCACTTTCTTAGACTCTTCATAAGTATTTGAATAACAATTGAACGGTGTCTGATTGATAATAATAATTCCTGGTAAACTGATGATGTAATAATGGATCCAAAGAGGTCTGTATAAATACCTTTTGGGGGTGATTTTGAGCTTCTCAGGGCGCGTAGATAGAGTTCTTCTTATGGGCTGAGGCTGGCAAGCCAGAAAGAGAAAGATTAGCACGTCCACTTGGTGCTGTTGATCAGCTGACCTTAGATCTGCTGGATTTCTGTACTTTTTTAGCCATAGGATCTGTTAATCTATTATGGCATAAATTTGATTATTCTGCACTCATCCTTTATTGTTACTATTAGTATTGCTTTTGAAGTGAACAGATGTGGACAATTACTAATTTTCCATCATTTTCTTATTACGTAGATAATTTTTAATAATTTTTATGAACACTCCTTGTAGTTTTTTGTGGTCTTCAAAGATCAGAGTCAATGATTTACGTGGTAATCCTTGATCTTTAATTTATTATTAAAAAATGTACTAAACTTAATTCTTATTAATTTTAATTAAGTTTTAATCTTTTTAGATTATTACTAATGCATATGTCAACTTGTTACATATGCCAGGCAGCCCTAATTAGGTTGTAGCTTTTTTGAGCGGTACCTGGTTGTCAGATTAGTCACAACGGATCCAGATGCAGGGATCAGTCAGTTCAGATGCGCGCGGGGTAGGATCCACTGCGTGCTTGGCAGAATTGGCTGCGCGCGGGTCTCTAGTACGCAGGAGACTGCTATTATGAGTACGTAGGGGTATGTAATGATGCGGGGCTGCACATGGGAATTGTGACATAACACATTTCCGCGAGTAACTCCTAAAATATACACAACACCTCAATTCTGAGTGAATTTTAGGTGTAAACCCTATACGTGACAACACGTGTGAATTTTTAAAATGGCAAAAAGGTGCCATAATGGTGTCATAATTTTTAGTAATTTTCTTTTTAATTATTTTAAAAATGTAAGGACTTGGATTTCAAGGGTGGGGTCAGTGAGTGACCCTACCTAATTTTGGGTGAGGAATCCATTTCTTTAATAATATTTATGTATTTCCTACTCCTTCTTTTGTTAATTTAGATATTCTTCTTTTTATAGTTTTCTTTTGCTATGACAGGTTGCTCTGTACATAGTAGCAAGCTGAAAAAAGGTCAACCAATGGACTTACATGAATCTGGCTTCCCCATGATTTTTTCAAAGCCTGAAAAAACCAGAAGTGTTTTTCCTCTTTTGATGACTTTTGGGGTTGATATTGATGGAATTGGAGGCCTTTTGCTTACCCTTGGCAGAGGAGGTTTGAGTCTGAAAGTTGTCACTGGTGTTCAAAGGCAATGTGGGAGGCCCCATTGGCTTGATTTTTTGGCAATTCTGGAATAGATGAGCCTGTTTTTTTACAATCTAAATCAGTCAAAATTAACAAAACAGAAGGGAAGAGCTTGGTTCCTTACTTGAACGGATGTTGAGGGTAATGGAGACTGAGGACTATCTTGTTCTGCATCAGCAAAGCTGATGAGATCTGCTAACCCAGGAAGAGAGCAATCCAAAGAGGGACGGGAGGGGTCCAAGGTAAGGTTTGACACATCAATCAATGCATAAGTAGATGTGATTGGAGCTTATTGCATTTGAATATCCTCCTTTGAATTGGATGGGGGCCACTCCAAAGAAAAGGTTTCTTCAGGATCACCATTGCTAGGCTGAGCATCCCCAGCCAAGTCCTCAGCGTGGACTGAATTGGATTGTTGGGCATAAAAAGCAGCTAGGGGGGTAATGTTGGCCTTCTTTCCAAAGATTTCATCCATTTTAATATAAAAAGGACAAATGGAGTCCAACTTATCAACCACCAAGTTGGTTCCCTTGGCTTTGTCAGAGTTGGTGATACCAAAGCTGGTGGAGATTGACATGGAGTGGGCCTTTTTGTACTTGGCTTGATAATTCTTGAATTTCTCCCTCATCTGTTTGGATGACAGATCCAGTATACCTTTTGTTTTGTTCTTGAGTTCATTGGCCATCAGGAGATAACCATTGACCTTAGAGGATGGAGGTTGGCCAACACATTTTTCATTGTCTGATCCAAAGCAGGCATCATAGTTGGAGGGAATTTTGAGCCAGTTGAACAGGATGATGTGATCAGCTCTCTTGAGCTGACTTGAGCCCTTTGAAGCTGATTGGGGAGAATTTTTTGAGCCCTTGGAGGCTGATGGGGGAGGATTGTTTCTTGTGGAGTTCCTTGGCAATGTTTTCTTTGGTGTGTTGGACTTTTGTGTGGACTTGCGGGGGGAGGCTTGCTGAGGGGCCATTTGGAAAGAGTAAGGGCAATAAGGTGATGAGAGTGATAAAGTGAAAAGAAAGATAAATTGATGATAGATATGAAGTTATGAGAGCAATAAAGTGACAAGAGCAATAAAACAATGATTGGATTATTTGGATGAGGTTGGAGGTACAAGTTCTTGTTGGAAGTAGAGTGATGAGAGTGATGAAGGGATGATACTGATGAATTGATGAGAGCAATGAAGCAATGAGAGCAATGAAGAAATGAGAGAAATGAAGCAATGAGAGAAATGAAGCAATGAGAGCAATGAAGCAATGAGAGCAATGAAGCAATGAGAGCAATGAAGCAATGAAGCAATGAGAGAAATGAAGCAATGAGAGCAATGAAGCAATGAGAGCAATGAAGCAATGAGAGCAATGAAGCAATGAGAGCAATGAAGCAATGAGAGCAATGAAGCAATGAGAGCAATGAAGCAATGAGAGCAATGAAGCAATGAGAGCAATGAAGCAATGAGAGCAATGAAGCAATGAGAGCAATGAAGCAATGAGAGCAATGAAGCAATGAGAGGTATAAATTGGTAAGTGATCAAGTGATGAGGATGATAAATTGATCAAATTGATGATGAGAGTGGTGAATCTTTTTACGATGAGGCTGGAGGTAAAGAAATTGCAATGAGGTTGGAGGTAGAAGGAGGTGGGAAGTCAGGGGTGGATGACTTGGACAGGTGGTGGAAGCCTTTAAATACTTTATTTGAAAAAACCCACTTATTTCCAGGTAACTCTGACACTTCTGATGTGAAATAAGTGGTGTTTTTTTGATTTTAAATGGCGTGTTTGAAATGGCGGATTTGGAGTCCCTGCAAGTGTTTCAAGTTGTTTTGTTGATTTGCATTGACATTGCCATTCTTGTATGAGTTGCAGTCACCACAGAAGGAAAAGTACAGTGCTTTTACTTATTGGCTGCCCAAACTATTTTCACTAAACTTTTTTCTTGAAATCAATTCCAAAGACAAGGTCAGGAAAAAAAATTGGCTGTCTGATACTTCATATTCATCTGTAGTTTCAATAAGTTGCACATTTGATTTCCGGGTTGGAACTTCAAGTAAAAAGGAAAACTCAGAGATTTCACCTTTTTCAATGTGAGTTGAGTTGTAAAAAGAGTTGAATGTGAAAGTGACATGCAAAGAGAACTCAAAGGGAGTAGGCCAAGAAACAAATTCCAGTGATTAGAAGGAGGGGATGCAGTTGTCCTTCATTATTCAACCATTTAATTCAAAGGGAAGTCTGGCAAAATTTAAAAAAATTTGTCCTAAAATTAAAGAGACTTTGTCTGCCTTAAGATTGAGAAAAGAATTCTCTTGAGGGGAAGATTGAATAGATTATTTCTTCACATAGCTTCCAAATAACTCAAAGGGGTCCATCAATTTTTTCCATCCAATTTACCACATTTTTCCACCCAAAGATCTTGAGGGACCAACAGTGTTGACAAATTATTTTTACTGGTGAATTAAAGTTGTCACAAATTTGATGTCCTTTTTGTCTTGGTCAGAAAGTTTCTCCAATCGGACAAATTCAATGATTGCCAGAAGACCATTGTGATCAGATTTATTTAGGACCATTACTTTGCCATGGCTGAAGAAATGGAATTGCTTGATTGTCTGCTTGGCATTTTTGAACTCAGTGGGCAAGGGTTTTTGATTGTTCTTTTTCTTTTTGGCAGTGATGGCAGGATACAGATCCAAAGTTTGTCGTTCCTGTCCTGACAATACAAAATTTCCATGGATGCCCCCCTCTGCAAGTTCCAAAGAGATTTCTGATGCCCTCATTTGATTCCTCTTTTGCTTCAAAGCCCTCTGCTTGCCGTCTCTTTTTATGTTTTTCACCTCATCTCCTTTCATCTTGTTCCCTCCCAGGCAAATTCTGTTCTTGGGGTGAGGATCAAGAGGGGATTCAATTTGGATTACAACATTGTGATTGCGGTGGGAGAAGGGATGGCATTGAAGGAAAAGGGTTTAAAGAAGGGTTAAAAAAACCATTTATGTCACGTGATCACCAAAAAAAAAAAAAAAAACTGGTTGTGGGAATGAGCTAATTGGGCTGGGCTTATTACCAAAAAAAAAAAAAAAAAAAAAAAAAAAAAAAAAAAAAAAAAAAAAAAAAAAAAAAAAAAAGTCATCTCATCACCAAAAAAAAATGGTCATGTCATCACCAAAAAAAAACGGTCATGTCATCACCAAAAAAAAAAAAAAATTACCAGGGTGCAAGCAAATTGGGCTGGGCTTTGGGGCAGGCCTTGGGTTGGGATTTGGGATGGGCTAGGTGGGCCAGGGAGGATGGTGCCTGGCGGCAAGGCAAGGGAGGGGAGTGGCTTGCGGGGGATCAAGGGAGGGAAGGGCCATTAAGCCAAGGGAGATGGAGTGGGGGCGGGGCTGGCAAGCAAAGGGTGGAGCAAGAGGGGGCGGGGCCGGCAAGCCAATGGAGACCAAGGCGGGGGGCGGGGGCGGGGGGCGGCAAGCTGAGAAGGGAGGGGGGGCAGACTGGAGCAAGGGGGGGCAGGGCTGGCCAACCAAGGGCCAAGAAAGGGGGGCGGGGCCGCCAAGCCAAGGGCATAGCAAGGGGGTGCAGGGGCAGCAAGACAATGAAGACCAAGGGGGGTGGGGGCAGTGTGGAATTTGGAAGAGGACTTCTCCTTTAATGGTTCCAAGTTCCAAAGTTATTGGTCCCTTGCATCTGTAAACCCTGAGTGCAACTGTTCACCCTTTGACTGAGAGATAGAGAATTGAGATTAATGATCCTTCCAAAACCTAGGACAGCCAATGATCCTCTGTGATCCCCTCCTCCATGATATCTGGGTTGAGGGTGAGCTTAAGTAGCCTACCCCTCAACCCTAACCTAAGTAAAACCAGGAACAAGCAAGAATAATGAAATACAACCCCTAAGCACAGAACCCTAGCCTCAAACCTATCCTTCCCATCCCATAATCCACAACCCATATCCCATATCCCATATCCCATATCCATCTGTATTACCCCCCTGCCATTACATCCACTTGGTTTGTCCTTCTCATGAAGCGGCCTTGCGCCACACCCAACTTGGAGCCCCCCGCGCATGTCTGTATCCGCCTCATGCGCCATTCCAGATATCCAAGATATATCTGCACAATCCAGATCCGCGTCTTGCAATGCGCGATCCACGCGCAATCTGTCCAATCCAATTCAATCCAATCCATCCTGCGTCTCCAGATTCTGAGCCCAATTTTACTGCTGCTGAGCCCGCAGGGCAACTTGCTGTGTCAAATCCGCACCCATTGCTGATCCCGCCGCTACTGCTGAGCGCACAGCGCGCAGCCAGTTCTGCCTTGTGTCTATAAAAGACCACCACATCCCCCCCCCAACTTGAGTTCTGTCCCCAGAGATCCACCACTATCACACCTGCCTCCCACCATACCCTAGCTATACCACTTCTAACCGCACCCCTTCATCAGACCAAAGAAAGAAATAAAAAAAAACTCCTCCAACACCCTTCACCAATCATTTCCTGCACCTATTGCAGCCAGAACGGCCTCTTGTGCTGCATCCTTCTGGGCAGGCGCGCCTTTTTCCTGTACCAAGCTGGACACTGCCGCTGCTCCCTATTGGAGGGCATGCCACACAACTGCCCCCAAGGTTGCCCATGCAAGAGGACCCGTTGCAAATCCTTCATTATCTTGAGCGACAAGGATATCTTGAAAAATGAGTGGACCCCGCCCGGCTTGCCTTGCAATTGTCTGCGACGCACCCCGCAAAATCCTCCATTGCACAAGAGCCATGACTTGGGCTTGTCATTCCGCTGGGCTGTTCCTCCAAGGCGTCAGGATTTCCCAAACTTTGCGGCTTTCTGGAACGCCGCGCATGAGTGTGCCGCGGGGGTGCGGATGAATGTAACAGCCATGGACCCAAGGATTCCAAACCATCCAGCCATTCCTCCTCCACCCCCACTGAGGCCAGCTCCTCCTCCACCCCCACGGCATCCTCCCACTCCTCCAAGACCCCCTCCTCCTCCGGAATCATCTCCACTGCTGCCATCACCATCACCTGCTCCCAGGTCATCACCGGAGGCCGTGTGCATGCCAGCTCCTGTGGTGATCAAGTTGTCACCGTAACTCGCAGCCGCAACTAGCAAGATCCCAGAGATCCCCCTGTTTCCAGCTCTCCCCTTGGCAAGGTTTGACACGGACAAACTCCTCCGGCAATTCCTATTGGTTCCTTACGCGCACACTGCCAATGTGAAAGGAAAGGTCCGGGTGGCTTTCTGATCCCTAGCCGCGCAGGCTTGCGCAGAAAAGGAGGATTTGATGAGGACTTGGCTGGCATAGGCGGATTTCCCCCCCTTTCCTCCTTCTTCCCTTCATTCCATCTTGTCTTCATCCCTGCGCCCATTTGCAAAGATATGGACTTTTGCCGCGCCATCTTGAGTAGCCTTCAGGCTCTGTGAGAACCCTGAGGGAAATAAGAGCCACGGGCAAGATCCGCAAGAGTGAGAATGATATGCGCCACTGATAGTATCCAGTGAAAGTAAGAACATCCGCACGCAAGATCTGTGCTTTTGAGAGCAACCCGCTAGAGTGTGGAATCTGTGAGAGTGAGAAGTATCCGCTCAAGGTACCTGGACCGCCCCAGAGGAACTGCCACACAGTTCCCTGTACCTCATCTACAGAACAGAGAGAGTACAAAGAAAACCAGCCACACGCGCACAACCTTCAGAGAGAGAAAGAAACAGATTCCACCCAAACCCATCCATACCTTCCATCTACAAGATAACCAATAAAACTTTAAGAGAGATTTTTTTTTTCTTTTTTTTTTCAAACACCAACCCCTTGCCAAGCCCACGCCTTTGCTCTTTGACCCACATCTGTTCCATGCAACACGCTTTCCTAGTTCCCTGAATCATCCATTGGAAATTGTCCATGCGTTTGCTTCAGGAATGCAGGGCTTGTCCTTGCGTCATCAGACCCAGCTTCACGCTGTGCCCGTACCTAAAGAAAATATCAATAGCCAGCAATAATCCAAAAAGCCAATCCAGAGAGAAGAAAATAAGGAAACAAAAATTCTGGGGTTTCTAGTTATTCCGGCTGTCAACTGGCTAGAGCACCCCCTCACCAAATCCAATCATATCCCCTAATCATCCAACATTCCCCCCTCAACTTGGCTGCTGTCCCCAGCTTTCCGCAGTCCTTTAATTTGCTGGATGAAAAGCGCGCGCGGGGGCTTTTCCTTGGAGGAAGTATCTGTGTTATTTTCCCCTTTGCTATCCAACCCAGCTGCCTTGTCAAATGAAGTTGAGCCTTGCGCAAAGAATTGTTTCACATGCAAAGCCACAGCCTTCCATTTGAGCGGAGTTCTTTCCAATTCCTCCAACTGGTAGCTACTTCCAGCTAACTTGGAAGTCACACAGAAAGGCCCGTTCCATCAATTATCAAACAGCTTCCCCCATTGAGTTTCCAGGCTCCAATTGTAAAGCAGAACCAAGTCCCCCTTCCACAATGGATCCCGGAGTTTATGCGCACAGCGCTTGTCCCAGTAGCGGGAAAACTTTGTGCGGGTCTCCTTCAGTCTTCCAGCCGCTTTCTCCAGCATCTTGTCCCGTTGCAGGAGTTGCTTGGGGAAGGCCTTGACTAGCTCTGTGGCCGTCTTAACCTTCCACCAGTTGATACCCAGAAAATTTTCCAGCTCAATGTCAACCAGCAGTACAGGTTGCTGCCCAAATAGCAGCTCTTACAGCAAATAACCTGTTGATCTCTTCACCAAAATCCAATCTGCAAAAAGAACAACCGGAAGGGTTTCCTGCCACCACTTGCCATCCTTGCCGCACATCTTCACCATTGCGTACTTGATTGGCTGGTGACCACCCTCAATCATCCCTGCGCCTTCTGGATAGTACTCTGTCACTTGCCTGAACTTTGCTCTGCAACTTTGCACCAACTCCAGCAACCGTCCCCAGAACTCCGCATCCCCATCAACCATTACCAGCCAAAGTTATCTGTAACACGCTAACCAATCTTCCTCCAGAAAATGACCCACTTTTTACGCCAAAAGCTTCACCAGCAGCCGTGCTTCCACCCATCCTGAAAGACCTTCCCGCGCAAAAAGGAGGTACGCGAACTTACCTGCCTTGATGTGCACAACATCCAGAGAAACCCGCCCAAAAAAGGTGTCCTCTCTGTTGGGGATACCTACTTTTCAAGGCAACATTGCGCTTTCCTTCTGACAGGCTTTGCACAACCGTACCCACTCCCATACCGCGCTTACTACCCCCGGCCACCAGAACTCTTCCCGCACCCGCTTACAAGTTTCAAGCTTGCCGCAATGGCCAAGATTTTCATGCAGAATTCCCAGAATTACCTCCTGATCCGCCCTTGACGGGCTGACCACAAGCGGTACCAGCCCGCTCCTCCGCCATAGCTGTCCTTCCTGCAGGTAGAAATTTCCCACTCTCTGCTGAATCCATCAAATGATCTTGGCTGGCGTGTCATCCAGAAACCAAAGATCCCGCAAATACAAACTGAGGACCGCTTACCTTCCAGACTGCTGGAGCGGAAGTCACACACCTACTTCCATCACCCCTACCTTAATTGTTGGGGCCTCCACATCCAATGGTTCTGCGCCTTTGTAAAAATCATCCTGCGGGTACCAAGACAGCATTTCTTGCATTTTAAAGGCCTTCCCTGTGACATGCACAACCGTGAAAGAGAAAAACTGAAGGAACGCAACCCACCTAGTCATGGGAATGTTTGGCAGCGTTGGTGAATTGATCATCCGCGCCAGCGCTTCCGCATCCACCAGAAGCACAAATTGAATTCCCCACAGCAAGTGCTGCAAACTCTGCCTAATCTTAGTGACCCTGAAAAGCTCCAGCTTTGGCTGCAAATACCGGCTATCTGTTGGCGTAAACGTAAAGGACTTGTAAAGAACCAGGCAATCCTTCCCTTCATCCTCCTGGGTCAGCATTGCCCCCATGCCAAACTTGCTCAAATCCACAGCCAACTTAATTCCTCCAGAGTCATAATCCAAGTCCCGCAGTACAATATTGTTCCCAACAATCTCCTTCAGTTTGTCAAAGGCGACGTCACAGTTTGAACCCCAGGCCCATTCCGTGCCCTTACACATTGATGCCCGCAAAGGACTAGCAACCTCTGCAGACTGCTTGATGAACATCCGTACATAGCTACACAATCACAAGAACTGGAGAATGTGCAAGAAAGTCGTGGGTGTTGGCAACTCAAGGACTTTTTTGGTGTTTCTTTTCCGCAATCCGCCTTCCGTGGGAAGCATCCACATGTCCTAGAACCTCCAGAGTGGGCACGCAGACGGCTAACTTTTTCCCCAACACTCTAAATCCCGCTTCCTTGATCTGGAAAAAGATCTTTTCCAGCGTTCACGCGTTCTCCCAGACAAATTGGCAAACTTCCAGAGCTTCTGTAAGTGTTTCCCCTCCGTAATCCATCTTTGGGCCTTTAATGCCCGTGTTGTCAATGAAAACCTGAACCCCTTCCAGAAGATTGTCCTTCAGAATCCAGGTCATCTGCGCTTGGTAAACCGCCACCAAGTTAGTAGCACCTTGCGGCAGCGGCGTCAGTAGCATCCTGCCCAATCTGGTTTCAAAGGCAGTAATTGGACACAAACTCCGATTGAGTTTGCGCTGATTATATCCCCCCATCCCATCCACCAGCCTGTAGCATGCACCTCCTTCCATAAATTCCAGAAACTTGTCCATGCGCGGAGGTTGTCCCATGTCTTGGATTGTAAAAAAATTGAGCCACTGCAGATCATGAACAATCCGTAGTGAATTCCCATCCTGCTTAACCACCGCAAAGCTCAGACTTGAGTAACTTGACGTTGATTCCTTGTAAAGGCCGGTCCTCACACACTTGCGCACCAGCTCCAAGAAGGACCCAAAAACCGCCTGCGGAATTGGAATTGGCTTGATCTGCCAAGGTTTGTGCAGAGCTTTTGGAATCACATAAGGGTCTCCTATCTCACTCCTTAACAGTCCCTGCTCATTGGGTCCAAACGCGAGCGCTCTTTCCCGGAGAACAAGTACCAAAGTCAGAAAATCCTGTTCTTCCGTGCTCAACCAGCCCAGCGGTCTAAAGTTAAGGGCCGCAATTGGCTCATCCGTAATCCACTCCAATTGCTTCACCCATCCTGACACCTTCAGCAGATATTCCCAAGGGTCCGGCAACCAAGGGATTGGTCGCAGTGGTCCGTTCAGATCCTGCGGCATTGCTTTGTTCCAGGAATGGACCTTTTGCGCAACCGGCTTATACTTCCCAAAATTGCATCACGCCATCTGCACGCATCCGTTACCATAGGTCCTAGTCAAAACCAGACTGCGGCTTGTAACTTTGCTCACAAGCGTGGCACAATGATAGTGTTTTTTTGAATTACTCCTGGGCAATGCACACTGAGGAAAGGAACTTACTTCCGGCGCTCGTGCGTCCTGCGCTTCCTCCCTTCTCCCCACCTGCTCCTCGCTGGTTGACCGCCTGCCTGCACAAAGCTGGAGCTTGCTCCGTTCATTAACCTTGGCAAACTAGTCAAAATCTGCCTCTGGACCACCCTTGCAAACCAAATCTGGGCCGGCCCCACCTGCTCCTCACTGGTTGACTGCCTGCCTGCACAAAGCTGGAGCTTGCTCCGTTCAGTAACCTTGGCCAACTAGTCAAAATCTGCCTCCGGACCACCCTTGCAAACCAACTCTGGGCCGGGGTCCTCCTCCTCCTCTCTTGCCAAATCCCGCATCCACTTCCCCAACCCCTGATTGCATATTGTGGTTTTGAATTGCCCGCCTGAAAAATCTTCCACTGTTAATGCTTCCGTCCCCGCCTCTGGATCAAACATCATTTGCCCTCAAAACCCAAACATGAATGGCAGTCCTAAAATAGCCTCCCTGCAATCAAGCAATATAAAATAAAGTGGTTTACAGACCCTTGAAACCTCAAGCTCTTCCTCCTGTTGAGTTGACAGACTCAAAAGTGACCAGCACCTCCCTTGCAGTCACGTCACTCCCAGTGTCAATACTTCAGATCCAATTACTCCTTTCTCATTGTTGTCCCATCCCTTCCGTGATTCTTTGATCCTTTCTTCCTTTCCTCTATCCGTCCATCTCTTTCCCCAACTTTCAATTCCTTCATCCGTCCATCCCTTCCAACCTTCATCTTTCAATTCCAACTTTCTCCCATCTCCGCCTCCGTTCTTCCCTCCAACTGTCATTCCCTCCGTCTCTGCTTTCACTACCCATCCGTTCCCATCCATCACTTTCATTCCTATCCATCACCTTATTTTCTTCTCATTCACCTCATCAATCTTCATTGTCAATCTCAAGTTCCATTGCCGTCTGCCACCCTTTGATCCAAAAATCGGCATCAACTCCTTAATCTTGTCCAGCTGTGAGGAAACTCTCTAACTCTCACGACTTCAATCCAAATGTTCTTGATCAATCTTTTACATTATTTCTTCTCACACTCACGCCTGTTCTGACCGTCCTTCCTTTGTTCAGCTCCTTTCTTTTGTTTCTGTTGGTTCTAGTTTTGAAATTCATGACCATAATCTTTCCCCTCCTCCGCAACTGCATCCATGCAACAGGCCCCGCTGTTAAGCGCGCAAAGCCCCATTGCACATTTCTGCCAAACCAGTCCCATTTCATCAACCAATCTAGACAGAAGGAGTTTCACCAAAGAACCGCTATTCACCAGCACCCACACCTTCCTTCCAGAAATATTCATTGAAACGTAAGCCAGTGGAGTTGAAACCAATTTCATTCCCGCTAGCTCGTTCTCTGTGTCATCCCAAGCCAAGTTAACCTGTTGCACCATTGGAGGGATCCTATTGTGGCCGCAATCCTTCAGCGCTTGAACCATCTCATCTACCACAACCGGCAACACCGCCGCCAACTTTTTCAAGGTCAAGGGAATAGTTGTTTCATTCCCCATCACCCTGCGCATGATTTCCACTGCCTTCTTCTTCCCCACTAGATTCACCAGTGGTCCATTGGTGTCTGCAACACGTGTGATTGGCTTAGGAGCTGCCGGCGGTATCCGTTCCTTGGGATCCAAATCCATCCTTTCCACCAGTGCCAACTCCTCCGTTGATAACATCCTCACTTCTGCTTCCACGCGCGGTGGTTTCCATACCCCCGGAGCAGTGACAATCCCCAGCAAAGCTTGAGCATTTACTGCCAATTCCTTTCCACGCGCGTGCACTTTCTCCATGACAGTTGGATTCCCAGGTTTGGAGGAGATCCGCTTGCCCGTGGGGAACATTAATCCCATTCCCACCAGTTGAACCAATCCCGCCTTGAGGTCCTTTGTCATGTTATTGCACCCCAACCACCAATGCCCCTTGTCCCCGCAGTAATTGCATAACCGCCACACGGACGGATTCAACAACAGAAGCACTCCCCCAAGGTGAGGAGGCGGATTGCGCAACCCAGAAAACATTTGACTCAGAAAGATCCGTAAATCCTTCATCAATTCCGTCATTTTGCTAACCTCCGGGCTTGTTGTTGGAGGGTTTGCCTGAGTGTTTTCTGTTTTTGAGGGGCCCACAACCAGATCTTGCGTTGGTGCCGCCCGGTTGTGGGAAGGGGACTTCTTTGGACCCGTTGGGAACAACCTCACTGTGTCCCCCATCAGTTCCTCCAAGTCCAGCTTGCTTTCCACTGCGCAACAAATGACAAGGATGTCCAGAAGCAGTGCAATTCTACCATCCAACAACCTCTTCACCAATTGGTTGTGGTACAAGTGCTGCTGCACCCACCCGTGGAGGGGGGGACTTAGTCCTCCCAAAAATGCCCTCTTCATTGCGCCTGTCTGTCCCAATATTACCTTGTTCTTTGCCAGGTAGCAATAGATCTAATCAAACATTGCTATGTAGTCCCCCAGTTGTGCCCGCATCCGGACTCCGCCATTTGCGCTTGCTTCCGCAGCAGCTTGCTTGAAGTTGTTTTCCCAAAACCAAGGTTTGCGCGTTCCCCACCGCACCAATATTTCTGCCTTCAGTTTT
This sequence comes from Puccinia polysora, assembly GCA_025617555.3. NCBI lineage: Eukaryota > Fungi > Basidiomycota > Pucciniomycetes > Pucciniales > Pucciniaceae > Puccinia > Puccinia polysora. Next base: position 42,883,897 of record CM062616.1, on the reverse strand, counting down.
GGCCAATCAAGTTCCTCATACCCCTCCATATCCTCCACATCCCAAAGCTTCTCTTTGTCTGTGATAAAGAGGACAACAAGCCAAGCCTTATCCAAAACCGTTGCACCTTCCGTGTTGCCCATTCCTTTGTATTGCGCAAGGAATTGCTCAACGTCCTCAGTGTTGAACTGGATGTGGTGAAAGTCCCGTGGCCTGATGCTAACTGGCTTTTGGTTGGCCCCATTGTTGGAACAAGGGACACCATATCCCGCCCCTTACATGGGTTGCTTCCAAGAAGCCAGAGGAGGAGGAGGAGGAAGATGGGTGGGGGTAACATTAGATGACCCCGCAACGGTTGATGGGTGGTACTGGGACATTGCGCTTGTTAGTTTCAAGAGACAAGGAACAAAAGATTACTTCCTGGCCAGACCCCTAGATGTGGAATTCAGAAGCGGACTTCTGCTTTGATGGTTCCAAGTTTGGAAGTTATTTATTGCTTGCATCTGTAAACCCTGAGTGCAAATGTTCACCCTTTGACTGAGAGATAGAGAATTGAGGGTAAAGATCCTTCCAAAACCTATGAAAGCCAATGATCCTCTGTGATCCCCTCCTCCATGATATCCAGGTTGAGGGTGCAGCTTAAGTAGCCTACCCCTCAACCCTAACCTAAGTACAACCAGAAACAAGCAAGAATAATGAAATACAACCCCTAAGCACAGAACCCTAGCCTCAATCCTATCCTTCCCATCCCATAATCCACAACCCATATCCCATGTCCCATATCCCATATCCATCCCTATTACCAGCCAGCCATTACGTCCACCCGGTTTGTCCTTCTCATGACGCGGCCTTGTGCCGCGCCCAACTTGGAGCCCCCTGCGCATGTCCGTATCCACCTGACACACCATTCCAGATATCTGAGATATATCCCCGCAATCCGGATCTGCATCTTCCAACGCATGATCCATCCAATCCAATCCATCCCGTTTCTCCAGATGCTAAGCCAATTTGACTGCTGCTGAGCCTGCAGCGCGACTTTCTTGGGCAAAGCTGCACCCATTTCTGAGCGCGCTTCCCCTGCTGAGCCTGCAGCTACTTCTGAGCGCGCAGCGCGCAGCCATTTCCTACTTGCATCTATAAAAGACCACCAGAGCGGCAAGCCAAGCAAGGAGGGGAGGGGGGGCAGGGGCAGCAAGCCAAGCAAGGAGGGGGTGGGTGCACCAGAGCAAGGGGGGTGGGGCTGGCAAGCCAAGGGTGGAGCAAGGGGGGGCAGGGACGGCAATCCAATGGAGACCAAGGGGGGGGCTGCAAGCTGAGTGGGGAGGGGGGGCAGACTGAAGCAAGAGCAAGGGGGATCCTGTTGAATGTTAAAGAATTTCTTCTCTACGTTCTTATGTTTCTTATCTTTTCTTTCATCATCCTTTTCTTCTTTCAAGTTTTCCTTTCTTGTCTTTTTCTTCTTTTTCCTCTTTTTCACAGTCTCATTTATGTCACTAAACTAGAGCGCGCTCCTCTCTAAATCTCACTGCGCTTTCACTCCCATGTCACCAAACCTAAGCTCATACAAGAGGTTCCGCTTGATCCTTTGACTAGCGGACCGCTCCACCGGTCCTTCTCTATTCCTTTCAATCCATCATTCTTCTCCTGTCATTTCATTCTCCTTCATCAATCTCCTCTGCTTCTTAATCATGTTGTAATTCCTTTGCTCTTCCTTCTCAACTCATCCCAATCAACCTCAACATACAAGATTCTGTCTGGTAAGACTGTTCACCCTGTGGCCTCAACTTCTGCAATCTCCTCTCCCAATAACTCATGTCAACTTCATCTTCTTCTTAAGATCTGAAACTGCTCAACTAACCAAAACTCCACTCAAGCCAACATCAATCCCATTCAAGATCAACACTCACAGAATCTTTTGTCTTGATGTTTGTTTTTTATTTTTTTTCCATTTTCTCTTCTTTTCCGTTGCTTCTTCTTTTCATCATTGTTTCTACTTTTAGCTGATTATCCTTGTCTTTCAGCCCTCTTTAAGTTCTTTTCTTCTCTTTCAATTTCCCAGAAATCCAACACAGTTAAAAGCCAAAGAACAAGCCAACAAACCTAACCAAACAAATTGAGGGATCAAGTAACAACGCCTTTCATCAAATCATCCTTAAGGCCGCCCTTGAAGCAGTACCAATAATCTCTGAAGAGAATTACTTGATTTGGAAAGACAAAATGACAATCCTACTCAAACTCAAAGGCGTGAAGGAAGCCCTGGAAAACAATTCAAAAATTCTAAGCCCTGCGGATTATATGGAAATAAGAGTAATCCTATTATCCAGAATTGATTCAGTCAGGCACAACAACTTAGTCAACTCCTCAAACATAAAATCTTCAAAACTTCTTTTGCAAACCATAAAGGAAAGATTTGCCTCATCTCAAACTTCCAATCGCGCCTGGGTATTTAACAAATTTCTCTATTAGCAATTCAAACCAGCCTCCATCAAATCCTTTATCACCAAATCCAAAACTTCAATGAAAAAGATGTTTGACGTGGGAATTGAATTACCGGAAAACATCCTTGCCTATCATCTTCTATTCAAGTTTCCTTCCTCGCTTAATTCTCTCAGACAACAGATCATGCATTTGGACAAAAAAGTCACAGTCGACTTGGTTCTGAATCATCTTATGCAACTCAAAAATGAAACCCAGGCCAAGTTGAAAGATGTTCAAATCTCCAGTACTGCGTTAATCACTTCCAATCATTCCAAGAAACCTATTCCTCAAGAACTTTGCTGCACTCACGGTTTCCACAACCCACTCTCTCCCAATCATACTGAAGAGAAATGCTGGCACAAGCATTAACATCTTGCTCTGACCTGGTGGAAGGAAGCACAGGCTAAATGGCAAGCTCAATCTAACTCAAATTCAAACAACAACAAAGTTGCTCACTACCATGCTCTGCTCACGGCCTGGATCAAGGAGGTTAATCCCAGTAATTGTATTATTCTTGACTCCGGCGCTTCCTGCCATATGTTCAATTCTCCAGATTTCTTCCTTTCCCTCACCTACAGCCCCGGAGACAAGACCGTCAACACTGGTAAAGAAGGAGCTTGACTACCTATCAAAGGAAAAGGGGATGTTTGATTATCATGGAAAAACCCGGAGGTCATTCTCTCCAACTGTTTCTTTGTTCCCAAGTTAGTGGTCAACTTGATCAGTCCCAGCAAACTCATTGCGTCAAAAGAATGCTTCCTTTCATCCACGCGAAATCAGTTCTCCCTGTTTACAAAATTTTCTCAGCTTGCCTTCTCTGGTTTCATACAAGGAAACCTATTTGTTCTCAATCAACCGTCAACTGTAGGCCACAATCTAAAACTATGCTATCTGGCCAAGAAAGACTCAACTAACAACCAAATCAAGCTTCTCCATCAATCATTTGGACACGTCAACCCTACCTGTCTCAAAAATATGTTTCCCAAACTTAGTTCTAATATTCTCTCCAATTTCCAATGCAAAGACTGTGTCTTCCCCAAATTAACACAATCCGCGTTAAAAAACACATCAATTCCTTCTTCTAAACCCTTTCAACAACTTCACTTTGATTTAATCAGCCCTATCTCACCACCAGCCAGAAACAATATGAATTATCTTATGACAATTGTTGACAACTTTTCCGGCTACCTTTCCACCATTCCATTACAGCACAATTTGAACGCCTGTCAACAACTGAAAACTATTCTAAACTTTGAAAAACAGAAAAGAGGCCGTTTTCCTGCTACCATCTGTATTGATGGCAGAGGAGAATTTGCCTCTTCTGAACTCAAAGACTTCCTTGTTTCCAACTCCATCCAAAATCTCATCTCTGAACCATATCACCACAAACAAAATGGGAAAGTTGAGCAAGCCAATTTTACTCTTACCAAATCCATCAGAGCCATTCTACACAGCTCACTTCTCCCAACCAATTTGTGGGCCAAAATTGCAAAAGCTGCCTGCCTGGTGCTTAATAAAATTCCTAAAACTCCCTCTTCCCTTTCTTCCTACCAACTCTTCACTAACAAGGTGCTTCCTTGGAGCTATTTTCATCCAATTGGTTCAAAGGTAGCTTACCTCAACACCAAAATTCCTCAAGGCAAAAAATTCAAAGACCGGGGTCTTGTGGGCACCCTTGTGGGTTACAACCCTGTTTTTCTCTCTTACCAAATCCTAAAACCTGACCAATCAATCATTTCCTCTAAACATGTAAAATTTGTCAAATCCAAAACCATTACCCAGCCAACTCGCTCAGCTCCTCTGTCACCATCTGAAGAAGACCTTAAGATTCATTTCAATGATGATTTTCCTCTTTCCAACATCAATCCTTCCCAACCCTCCTCCAACAACCCCATTGCTGATGACTCCTCTCCCAAGGACAAATCTATCCCTGTTTCTCTCCCTGAAATTATCTCTGATTCCTCTTAAAACTCCTCTCATGACCTCAAAGGCCAACTCAATCCCCAATACTCTCTTAGAGATCAATCTAAGCTCAATCCTCTGCAAATATTTGGATATCATCATTACTCTGTTCCAAAAACATACAAACAGGCCAAGAAGTGTTCTGAAGCTGACAAATGGGATCTATCAATGGACTCCAAACTTGACGGCATTGAAAAACTTGAAGTTTGGGATGACTACAACGGACCCCAACCTACAAATCCATTAAACACCACCTGGGTATATCAATTAAAGGATAATTTCCATGTTGATCCTCTAATCTTCAAGAGCAGACTCTGTGTTCAAGGCTTTGATCAAATCTACAGACTTGATTATCAAGACACATTCTCCCCTACTGGGAAGGCAGCTTCTCTCCAAATGGCCCTCCTTTTTGGTCTCAACCACTCTCTTCCCATCACTCAACTGGATGTCAAGAGTGCCTTCTTGCACGCTCCTCTCACTGAAAAAGTTATTATTAAAATACCTAAGGGTTCCAAGCGAGAATAAAAATATCTAGTCCTCAAGAAATCTCTTTACGGTCTCAGACAATCACTGGAGAATTGGTTCTCAACTCTCACTTCTTGGATTTGTGAGCAAGGATTTCATGAGTTTACCTCTGACCCTTGTCTCTACATCCATCCTCAATCCAACTTGGTCCTCTTCTTTGATGTTGATGATCTTATTTTTGTAGGATCCAGGGAAAATTTCCTCTCCCATTTTCTATTAAAGTTTCCCAACTCCAGTCACCACAAGCCTAACAAAATCCTGGGAATTAAATACAAACGTACCAAGGATTTGATTCTTTTATCTCAACCAAAACATATATAACACGGCCTCTGGGAGTTAAAAATGACTGATTGAAAGCCGTAGACAATTCCACTCTCTACAAATTTCAACCTCACCCCCGCATCTAACAAAGAACACAAGGAATTTAAATCTCTCAACATTAACTATTTCTCTGCTGTGTCTCTAATGAACTACATAGCCTGTCTTATTTGCCCCAATTTAAGTTTTGCAGTTTCCAGTCTAGCCCAATTCTGCAAGAAGCCGGGTATCCAACATTGGCAAGAGGTTAAAAGATGCTGGAAATATCTCAAGCCAACAAAGAGTCTCAAACTCACCCTCAAAATTTCAAACACTGATACTCAAATCAAATGTTACAGCAATTCCTCATTGGGAAATGATCTAGAAACAAGAAGCCCTCAATCCGGTAATTTATCCTTGCTCTTTGGTTCTCTCTTATTTTGGAGTAGCTATTTGCAGAAAAACGTCACTCACTCAACTACCAAAGCTGAACTCAATCCATTGGTTGACTCATTTCTTGAGGCCATCTGGATGAAAGTTCTGATTTCTGAACTCTGGAAAAAGAACGTCAAGCCCAGCCTGCATTTTGTGTACAACAAAGGACTCAACAATAAATTAAAAAAATTTGGCTGTCACTCAAAAACTTGCCATGTCAATATCAAAACAAAAGGATTGCGCAAAGAGCTCAACACGGGAAATCTTAACATCAACTTAATCCCATCTACCAAAATGAAAGCTGATGGCCTTATAAAGACTCTTAATGCCGCTTCAATCTCAAAACTAATTCACCTCATCAATCCTTCTTTTGCTCTTCCAGCTCCAGTCATACCAGTCATGGGGGGTGTTGAATGTTAAAGAATTTCTTCTCTACGTTCTTATGTTTCTTATCTTTTCTTTCATCATCCTTTTCTTCTTTCAAGTCTTCCTTTCTTGTCTTTTTCTTCTTTTTCCTCTTTTTCACAGTCTCATTCATGTCACTAAACTAGAGCGCGCTCCTCTCTAAATCTCACTGCGCTTTCACTCCCATGTCACCAAACCTAAGCTCATACAAGAGGTTCTGCTTGATCCATTGACTAACAGACTGCTCCACTGGTCCTTCTCAATTCCTTTCAATCCATCATTCTTCTCCTTTCATTTCATTCTCCTTCATCAATCTCCTCTCCTTCTCAATCATGTTGTTATTCCTTTGCTCTTCCTTCTCAACTCATCCCGATCAACCTCAACATACAAGATTCTGTCTGGTAAGACTGTTCACCCTGTGGCCTCAACTTCTGCAATCTCCTCTCCCAATAACTCATGTCAACTTCATCTTCTTCTTAAGATCTGCAACTGCTCAACTAACCAAAACTCCACTCAAGCCAACGCCAATCCTATTCAAGATCAGCACTCTCAGAATCTTTTGTCTTGATGTTTGTTTCTTATTTTTCTTCCATTTTCTCTTCTTTTCCCTTGCTTCTTCTTTGCATCATTGTTACTACTTTTAGCTGATTATCCTTTTATTTCAGCCCTCTTTAAGTTCTTTTCTTCTCTTTCAATTTCCCAGAAATCCAACAGATCCAAGCAAGGAGGGGATGGGGAGGACCGGATCAAGAGTGAGGGGGGAGGAGCTGGCAAGCCAAGCAAGACCAAGGGGGAGGGCAGGGCTGGCAAGCCAAGCAAGGAGGTGGGGCAGACCAGAGCAAGAGAAAGGGGGAGCCAAGCAAGGAGGGGAGGGAGCGGACTTGATTGAGAGCAAGGGGGTGGGGCCAGCAAGCCAAGAAAGACCAAGGGGGAGGGCGGGGCCAGCAAGCTAAGCAATGAGGGGGGGTGGGGCCGGAAAGCCAAGCAAGATGGGAGGGGGGAAAAGGTGGTTGTTGGTGAGTGAGTGAAAAAGATTGAGAGGGGGTAAGAGGGAGGGAAAAGGGGAATGAGGAGGAGTGAGGGGGGAGCTTACCTGGGGAATCAACCAAGGGGTTGGGGGGCCTGAAGGGGGATAGAGGTGGAGGAATCAAAGTATAAACATTGGATGATGGGGAGGATGAGGAGGAGGGGGGGAAGCTTCCCAGGGGTTCCAACCAAGGGAGGAGGGGAGGTGATGGGTGAGGTGGAGGTGGTTGGTGAGGAGGAGGAAGGAGTGCACCACCCAGTGGTTTGGTGGGGTGAGGTGGGTGGTTTGACCAGTGGTTTGGTGGGGTGAAGTGGGGTAAGGTGGGGTGAGGTGGGGTGAGGTGGGTGGTTTGGTGGGGTGACTTGGGGGGTTTGGAAGTTTTGAGTCTGCTTTTCCTAAGTTCACCCCACCAAATGAAAAAAAAAACCAACTCAGCCTGAGAATCTTGGGTGAACAACCAAAACCAAAAAAATTTGGTGAAGGTATTTTTTACCTAAATCAAAATCAAAGATCACTCATCAAAGCAAGCAAGGGTGAGAGGAAGGATCCTTTCTCTCATAGCAGAAGGCAAGGGAAAAGATGAGACAGGGATGACTTGAGGCGTATCAGGAATATCATCTTCAAACATTTCATCCCATTCATCTTTGATGTCAGACAAAAGACTGTGAAGGATTACAGAAGTGATAATCCAGTTGATGAGGAACTTCATGTCTTTGGGGTTTTGAAGCTGGTTTTGCATTTCTCATAAGCTTTCCCATCTTCCTTTCAGGACTCCTATGGCATGCATAATCTCAACTCATGATTGGGAAAGATAATAGTTGAAATTTATTTTTCCTTGATTGTTGGACAAACAATTCCTGTATGCTGGAACCACATATTTCCCACTAGCATAAGCTGAATTGGCCAGAAGTTATTGACCTTGTTCAAATTATTTCTCTGATTGTTGGGCAATCCACATCCAATTGAAAACATATGAATCATGACAACAACCCGGGAGGCCAGCATGGAGGGATATTAACTTCTTGTTGTTATCACAAACAAGTTTTAGTGCCGGAGAGGATCTATACAAACCAATAAAACAACTTTTGTCAGTGTATTATCAATGGCTTGGGAAAGAAAATGAATCAATTTCCTTTTTTTTCCAATCATAATAGCGGTTGTCATCTAGCTTGGGTTTTTGACTCAAGGGGATGGTAGTTCCATCAACAAAATCAATTCAACCTGGAAAGACTTCTTTCTCTATTACTTGAGATATCTCCTTGCATTCTTATTTGGTTGGCCAAGAGAGGACTTAGCAACGGAAATATACAACAGCAATCAAGACTATTTTGGTGTATGAGTCAATGGTTCCATAGCCAAATGAGGATAGATTTTCTAATTGATGAATTTCTTCCCAATTTCCATTTGATCTCAATCTACAAAGATAAACAGCCATCTTGATATCTGGATGGCCTTGGGGATTCCAAGAATTGTTCTGGAAGATGTGGTGGTCTTCAATCATCTCCAAAAGGTTTATGAATGAAGGAAATAGAGTTTGGAACATTTGCTGGAAGCTTTAGTTGGGAGGAGAAGAAGCTTTTTCCTTTCCTACATAGGGTTGTGGAGAGTTTTCTTCTTGGAACCATGTATTGCTTTTGTAATAGAGAATTCAAAGCCAACAAAGTAGATTCCTAATTGGAGTCTGAATGGCAGTCAAACACTAACAAAAGTCCAGTCAGCTTTTTGGCATTTTCACCTTGGTGTGGGGAAGTTTGATGAGACATGTTGAGAATGATGGTAATTTGATGTGGTTTGATGAGATGATGATGGGATTGGTGTGAAGATGGAGATGTGAAGGGATTGAGATGTGAAGCAATAGAGATGTGAATCAATGGAGATGAGATTTGTGTGATGTGACGGAGATGGGATTGGTATGTATTTGCTGACATGGATTGGTGTTTGGGATGTGATGGATGATGATGCATAAATGACGGATTTAATGGCAGGTTTGATGTTTGAAATACTCCATTTTCATGAAACCCGCCATTTTGAAATACACCAGTTAGGGGGTATGTGTATTACAGCAACCAGCCATTCAAAATGGCAGGTCTCTAATGGCGGGTTTGCTAACTCCGATACACCCTAATAAATAATAAATAATAAATAATAAATAATAAATAATAAATAATAAATAATAAATAATAAATAATAAATAATAAATAATAAATAATAAATAATAAATAATAAATAATAAATAATAAATAATAAATAATAAATAATAAATAATAAATAATAAATAATAAATAATAAATAATAAATAATAAATAATAAATAATAAATAATAAATAATAAATAATAAATAATAAATAATAAATAATAAATAATAAATAATAAATAATAAATAATAAATAATAATAAATAATAAATAATAAATAATAAATAATAAATAATAAATAATAAATAATAAATAATAAATAATAAATAATAAATAATAAATAATAAATAATAAATAATAAATAATAAATAATAAATAATAAATAATAAATAATAAATAATAAATAATAAATAATAAATAATAAATAATAAATAATAAATAATAAATAATAAATAATAAATAATAAATAATAAATAATAAATAATAAATAATAAATAATAAATAATAAATAATAAATAATAAATAATAAATAATAAATAATAAATAATAAATAATAAATAATAAATAATAAATAATAAATAATAAATAATAAATAATAAATAATAAATAATAAATAATAAATAATAAATAATAAATAATAAATAATAAATAATAAATAATAAATAATAAATAATAAATAATAAATAATAAATAATAAATAATAAATAATAAATAATAAATAATAAATAATAAATAATAAATAATAAATAATAAATAATAAATAATAAATAATAAATAATAAATAATAAATAATAAATAATAAATAATAAATAATAAATAATAAATAATAAATAATAAATAATAAATAATAAATAATAAATAATAAATAATAAATAATAAATAATAAATAATAAATAATAAATAATAAATAATAAATAATAAATAATAAATAATAAATAATAAATAATAAATAATAAATAATAAATAATAAATAATAAATAATAAATAATAAATAATAAATAATAAATAATAAATAATAAATAATAAATAATAAATAATAAATAATAAATAATAAATAATAAATAATAAATAATAAATAATAAATAATAAATAATAAATAATAAATAATAAATAATAAATAATAAATAATAAATAATAAATAATAAATAATAAATAATAAATAATAAATAATAAATAATAAATAATAAATAATAAATAATAAATAATAAATAATAAATAATAAATAATAAATAATAAATAATAAATAATAAATAATAAATAATAAATAATAAATAATAAATAATAAATAATAAATAATAAATAATAAATAATAAATAATAAATAATAAATAATAAATAATAAATAATAAATAATAAATAATAAATAATAAATAATAAATAATAAATAATAAATAATAAATAATAAATAATAAATAATAAATAATAAATAATAAATAATAAATAATAAATAATAAATAATAAATAATAAATAATAAATAATAAATAATAAATAATAAATAATAAATAATAAATAATAAATAATAAATAATAATAATAAATAATAAATAATAAATAATAAATAATAAATAATAAATAATAAATAATAAATAATAAATAATAAATAATAAATAATAAATAATAAATAATAAATAATAAATAATAAATAATAAATAATAAATAATAAATAATAAATAATAAATAATAAATAATAAATAATAAATAATAAATAATAAATAATAAATAATAAATAATAAATAATAAATAATAAATAATAAATAATAAATAATAAATAATAAATAATAAATAATAAATAATAAATAATAAATAATAAATAATAAATAATAAATAATAAATAATAAATAATAAATAATAAATAATAAATAATAAATAATAAATAATAAATAATAAATAATAAATAATAAATAATAAATAATAAATAATAAATAATAAATAATAAATAATAAATAATAAATAATAAATAATAAATAATAAATAATAAATAATAAATAATAAATAATAAATAATAAATAATAAATAATAAATAATAAATAATAAATAATAAATAATAAATAATAAATAATAAATAATAAATAATAAATAATAAATAATAAATAATAAATAATAAATAATAAATAATAAATAATAAATAATAAATAATAAATAATAAATAATAAATAATAAATAATAAATAATAAATAATAAATAATAAATAATAAATAATAAATAATAAATAATAAATAATAAATAATAAATAATAAATAATAAATAATAAATAATAAATAATAAACAATAAACAATAAACAATATAAAAAAATAAAAATAAAAAATTAAAACATTTCTCATAGAAACTTGGGAAGGGGGATGTTAAATTCACGGCTCCAGCCGTGTGGGAGCCGTGTACACGGCCCCACACAGCCTGTGGGAGTCTTCTAGGGCCCCTTAACGCGTAGGGACCCGTAAATTACTCCATATAATTTATAATTTATTATTTAATATTTATCATAATTTATTATTTATTATTTATTATATATAATTTATTATTTATTATGATTTATTATTTTTTATAATTTATTATTTATTTTTTATTTTTATTGTTTATTGCTTATTATTTATTATTTATCATTTATTATTTATTACTTATTACTTATTATATATAATTTATTATTTATAATTTATAATTTATAATTTATAATTTATAATTCATAATTTATAATTTATAATTTGTTATTTATTATTTATTATTCATTATATATGATTTAGTGGAGGCTACACAACTTGATTTTAGTTTTTTAGCATGCCGTACAACTCAAATTGGATGTTTAGCATGCCACACAGCCCATTGAGCCATGTACACAGCTCTGTAGCTGTGAATTCAACATTACCCTTTTTGAAACCATTTTATTTGCCTTTCTAATCAATTTTTTCTTGGTGATTTTAACTCTCAGAGAGTGAAAGAGTCAATCAAAGAGATTTTAAATAGATTTTGTTTATTGTTTGGATTCATTCCTGACCTCCAAAAATTTAATCCAATGTAAAACCACTTCAGGATAACACAGTTTTTTTCATCAGGCATCAGAATTTCTCTCAATTTGTTTTTTTTTTCACAAAACTTTGAAAAATTTCAAAAGATGAATCAATAAATTATTATGACTAATCATTACATATTTCCACTCAAAATATTTTCATTACATTTTAAATAGTTGGAAATAGAACAGGTGGTCCACATTTTTCATTCTAATTCTTGTTATGTTTAAATCAATAAAAAGAATAAATATTGTCATGCATATTTTTTCACTACTATTTTTTGATATAATTCCACTATTATTGCTTGTATTTTTTGGATGTATTTTCTTGTAGGTAACAGGACTTCAATACCCAGCTCTGGATTTTTATGAAACTTTTTCTTCCATGATTTGGGATCATTGGTCACAAAGCTTTTCCAAAGTGGTTGCAATTTTGGAGCTGGCCAAGGATCAGAATTTACCTTGAAGCTAACTATATGTTTGAATTCTCCTAAAAGACCAAATTAAACAGAATAAGATTGGGAATTTGGAGTGTGTGGGGGATCCCCAGATAATCTGAAAGGAAAATTGTTCTTTCTTGATTTTGCCAACCTCTTTTTCCCTTTTCTGGGTTTATGTTCCCAAGATTTATCACATTAACATGTGTAGGTGTTTTTCTTGAAATTTGGTTTACTGGTAGATATGGCATATCCATGGGACTTTTTTCATGATTGGATGGTAACAAGTAGCTAATCCTATTGATTATATGATATTTCAGTAGGAGGGGCCAGAGGGGTGGAATCAGCAGTTTCAGTAGATGAGGAAGGAGTAGGAGGAGTCAAATGACTGGTTTGATTAGATGAGCTGATGCTGGATTTTCTTTTATGCTGGGCATTTGCACTATGCATGGGCCACTTTGGATTTTCAAAGTTCCAGTTTGATTTTAAATACAATGAATTCAAGGGGCCCAATGGGCCCCCTCATTTGATGCCTACAGTGATGGAGGATGGGCCTGTTCTGAAAAGTGGGTGGATTTTTATTTGAGAAATTGTGAAAAGACATTTTATTTTTGAAAACTGAAGTGAGGGTAGAATTTGATACCTCAGAAAGATATTGATCAGAAATTGAGTGAAAAAAGTTATTCAGAGACTGTATATAATAAAATTATTTTTTTGGAAGTATTTATTGAGGTGTATTGATTAGTTGAAGATTTGAGTTGAAAAGTTTAAAATTTTTGAAAACCATTTTTGAGTAGATAAATATTTGAATTTTTGATGGAAGAAATTAATTGAGCAGGATTGATTTGGTAGGTTGGGAGTTTTGAGTTATTTTTATTTAGGTAGAGTGATGGATGGTGAGTGGTGTGTGATGTGGCTATGGGTGAAGTAGATTGAAGTCAAGTGGATGAGATTGAAGTGGAGTGGAGGAGATTTAATTGGAGTGAATTGGTGTGGTAAGGAGTGGTGTGGTGTGGTGTGGTGTGGTGTGGGAATGGGTGGGGTGGGGTGGGGTATGATTGGGTGGAAGAGGTGAAGGCCATGGTTTATAAGATGATTGGGGCTCTCCAAAATGGAAGGATCTCTCTGAAAAGAATGCAAATTCATATCAATTTATGCATGCCAAAGGGCTCAAAAAAGCAGGCCACGATCCAAAAGGGTTTTATTGTGATCCTTTTTTGGTTTTATTTTTTGAGAAAAAAATATTGCCTCAAAAATTTCCAAAAAAAGGTTTTGGTAAAATTTGAAGGCTTTCTTTAACCCTGAAGCTTGAAATATCTCAAATCATAGTTCATTTCTTCAGGAAAAAAATAAATAAAGATAAATAAAGACAGACCACCCCTTCTCCTTTGAATTATTTTCAATGTGATATATATTTATAGGGGTAAAACATATGATAAGAAGTCATAAAAATTCTTGGTTCTATATTTGGATGCATTTCCCTAGTTATGTGAAAATAAATTAGAGAAACTTTTATGCCTGATGTAAAAAAAAATTAAAAAAGATGTGTAATTTTGAAGTTTTTTTAAATTGGATTCAATTTTCGGGGGCAAAGAGTACATCTAAAAAATCCTAAAAGAAACATTTGGTAGCTCCTTGATTGATTTTTGAAATTTTTTATAGCACAAATCACCCAGCAACATGATTCAAAAAGACATATAAAGGGATCCAAAAATGCAATGAGAAGTTCAATTTTTTTTGATTAACTTTTTTGAGGTGTTCCAATGCTTCAAAATTATCAAAAATTTTTTTTGAGGGCTTCAGAAACCCAGCTACATGGATGCTGCATCAAAATTTCAGAAAATTCAATTATTTAAATGCCTGTGTAATCAAGGTTTTTTTCCACATGGAGGTGACTGCACAGAGAACTACAACATCTCTGAGTTGAAGGAGAGTACCCATGATAAAATTAATGTCTTAAATAATAATTAACAATAAGAAATAATCAGAAATAATCAGAAAAAATCAGAAATAATAAGAAATAATAAGAAATAATAAGAAATAATAAGAAATAATAAGAAATAATAAGAAATAATAAGAAATAACAAGAAATAATAAGAAATAACAAGAAATAATAAGAAATAATAAGAAATAATAAGAAATAATAAGAAATAATAAGAAATAATAAGAAATAATAAGAAATAATAAGAAATAATAAGAAATAATAAGAAATAATAAGAAATGATAAGAAATGATAAGAAATAATAAGAAATAATAAGAAATAATAAGAAATAATAAGAAATAATAAGAAATAATAAGAAATAATAAGATATAATAAGAAATGATAAGAAATAATAAGAAATAATAAGAAATTATAAGAAATTATAAGAAATAATAAGAAATAATAAGAAATAATAAGAAATAATAAGAAATAATAAGAAATGATAAGAAATAATAAGAAATAATAAGAAATTATTAGAAATTATTAGAAATTATAAGAAATAATAAGAAATAATAAGAAATAATAAGAAATAATAAAAAATAATAAGAAATAATAAGAAATAATAAGAAATAATAAGAAATAATAAGAAATAATAAGAAATAATAAGAAATAATAAGAAATAATAAGAAATAATAAGAAATAATAAGAAATAATAAGAAATAATAAGAAATAATAAGAAATAATAAGAAATAATAAGAAATAATAAGAAATAATAAGAAATAATAAGAAATAATAAGAAATAATAAGAAATAATAAGAAATAATAAGAAATAATAAGAAATAATAAGAAATAATAAGAAATAATAAGAAATAATAAGAAATAATAAGAAATAATAAGAAATAATAAGAAATAATAAGAAATAATAAGAAATAATAAGAAATAATAAGAAATAATAAGAAATAATAAGAAATAATAAGAAATAATAAGAAATAATAAGAAATAATAAGAAATAATAAGAAATAATAAGAAATAATAAGAAATAATAAGAAATAATAAGAAATAATAAGAAATAATAAGAAATAATAAGAAATAATAAGAAATAATAAGAAATAATAAGAAATAATAAGAAATAATAAGAAATAATAAGAAATAATAAGAAATAATAAGAAATAATAAGAAATAATAAGAAATAATAAGAAATAATAAGAAATAATAAGAAATAATAAGAAATAATAAGAAATAATAAGAAATAATAAGAAATAATAAGAAATAATAAGAAATAATAAGAAATAATAAGAAATAATAAGAAATAATAAGAAATAATAAGAAATAATAAGAAATAATAAGAAATAATAAGAAATAATAAGAAATAATAAGAAATAATAAGAAATAATAAGAAATAATAAGAAATAATAAGAAATAATAAGAAATAATAAGAAATAATAAGAAATAATAAGAAATAATAAGAAATAATAAGAAATAATAAGAAATAATAAGAAATAATAAGAAATAATAAGAAATAATAAGAAATAATAAGAAATAATAAGAAATAATAAGAAATAATAAGAAATAATAAGAAATAATAAGAAATAATAAGAAATAATAAGAAATAATAAGAAATAATAAGAAATAATAAGAAATAATAAGAAATAATAAGAAATAATAAGAAATAATAAGAAATAATAAGAAATAATAAGAAATAATAAGAAATATAAGAAATAATAAGAAATAATAAGAAATAATAAGAAATAATAAGAAATAATAAGAAATAATAAGAAATAATAAGAAATAATAAGAAATAATAAGAAATAATAAGAAATAATAAGAAATAATAAGAAATAATAAGAAATAATAAGAAATAATAAGAAATAATAGAAATAATAAGAAATAATAAGAAA